>CM048845.1:55182032-56382032 GCA_026545225.1 Cornus controversa
ACCGAGGCTAATGCCTAGAAATCAGAGTAGTCCGAATTCATATGATCGTCAAAGTTGTCTAATCATAATGGCAAGACTAATATATTTCCAAAAATGTATAATCTTCGAATTTGTCCAATCATACGAGTGTCATTGGAGTTGACCAATAATGTCTATATATCGAATTATAACCGAGAAAGATGTAAATCTAAAGATGCTCATGTGTTTAACTGTTAAGCATGATGAATGTTTTTAAAGGCGTGAATGTATTTGCATTGAATTGGTCTAATATGCAAGTGTTGATCAATCATGTAGAATGGCGATATCATGATTGCATAGCATGTAGGTCAGTGTCGGGTCGATACCTAGGTGGGTTGGGGCATTCTTACTGTCACGCCCCGATTCTCGAGGCCCAGAAATCGAGGTGTGAACCCCGTGAGATCACCCTCACGACATAACCATCACCTGATCATACACCCTCAATTTCCTATTATTTTTACGAAAATTGGGCATGACCCATTCTAAATAATCAGCTCCTGGCATGTTATACCTGCTTTACAATTCATATGGACACTTCTGGGCACGTGTCCCCCCAGCATTTATATCTAACAATAAAAATGGACACTTCTGGGCACGTGTCCCCCAGCATTTCTACAGCATCCATAATATGATCAAAAATATATATGTCTCAGTCCTTGAATGTCCGTATTATATACATACATCACATGAATAAAATACAACTGAAGGAACTGAATCTACACAATCGCTTTATACATTTAATCCAAATGTAAAGCATCTATCTATCCACTATCCTGGACATACATTAGATTCTAAGGAATCTAGATACTACCTCTGCAACCGGTGCTGTCAGTCCCCTAACTAACTCCAAAACCAGCAATACCTGCAAAACCTGGGAGGGGGTGAGCTCAAAGGCCCAACAAGGTATGTAGAACCATACTATCACCGCTGCAGCAGGTCGATCCTCACATATTCTCAAAAATATACATGCACTTAAATATATCACAATATTTAAGACCATGCCCCACCTAGCATGTATGAACCAATGATGTATATGGCTACTCTAGCACATATGAACATACAAAATCCACTATACATGATTTTAGAAATCATTTTCAACATGCTTGAAAGCAGTAAACATTCAACACCAATATGTACATAGAACATATATATATACATCAACTCATTTACATAAACGATGTAAATCAACTACCACATCTTCTACTCATCAAGTAGCACATCTCAAATGCAATATAAATGTATTTAAACAGAAAAACATGCTTAGAAGCAAACATCCAACATATATCATGTTCACTCACAAGAAATGCATATATAAGAATGCGTTAAATACATAACATGCTTCACAATAGATAATGTAAGCTATTTCACACACTTGTCCCTCTCCCGGACTCAACCCAATACCCTAACATGATTCTTAACCAATTATGTGACCGAGACGCCTCCCACACAATTCCAACACCCCCACCGAGTCATCACATACTCCAAGGTGATTAGTTGGTTTTGAAATTCATCATCGAGTCATCACATACTCCAAGGTGGTTAGATAGTTTTCCTCGCCGAGTCATCACATACTCCAAGGTGGTTAGATAGCATATCACCGAGTCATCACATACTCCAAGGTGAATAAACCACAATCACCGAGTATCTACCTACTCTAAGGTGATTGGGCATCTTTTTGGAATCCACACCGAGTATTTACCTACTCCAAAGTGAGTAAACCACCGTCATCGAGTATTTACCTACTCCAAGATGACGTAACCACTCCAATGCTCTCACCGTGACCGAGTATTGACCTACTTTGGGTGATTTGCCCACTTTATGATCACAACCATAACTGAGTATTGACTTACTCTAGGTTATTCAACCACGCTTCCCCGTTTCCTCACGACAGCACCATATATGCATTTCGAACATATAACAACTGAACATTCAATGTTCATGCCTCACAATGCCTAAGCTAGTAAAAAGAACATAGCATGCATTTCATCTTCACATAAACCCACATATAACTACATATGTGTCATTTCCCTCCCATATATGCAATATAGATGCATATATACAAAGCATAATGTTTTCATGCATCGACCCATACTTATGAATACTAAAAAGAAGTATTTAGCATGCTTCTCATCACATTCTAACACATATAGCACATACATGTTCAAAACCTACATAACACCTCACATATGCAAAACACTTTAATCTTAACACATTTTTATCATGCTATAACCAATGCATATGTTCGATATATATATATATATATATATATATATATATATATATATATATATATATAAAGCCAGCATGCATCTCACATTCACATTTCCACATATAAACACATATATGTGTCACATCCTGCACATAGTCATATATGCACGTATACTAGCATAAATATGATCATGCTTCCACTCAAGACATGCATCTACTACTAGTAACTAGCATGCTTTCCATTCACAACATATATAATCACATATATATTCCGTCACTATATATGTATTAAGAACATATAAAATACTTAGCATATCATAATCATGCTTTGCAAATGCCTGTCAAAAGTTACATTCATACTTAGCATGCATTTATATCACTGCAACCATATATATAATCACATATATATATAAACACCATGCATAAGAGCCACATATGCATACAAGACAACACATAACCAAACGTGTATTATTTAGCATGCTTTTCATAGACTTTAATCTATACCGTACATGCATATCACAATGCAAGAAAGCATTTAAATTTAAACATGCTTTCGCGTCCCAAACCCACATATATATATATATACACACATATATATATATATTTTCACTCACATCCCATGTATACACAATGTCCACCTCTATACATATATATATATGCACACATATATGTATATATATACACAACCGCCACATATGATTAAATTAAGAGCATATGCAAATTAATCAATATACTTAAAGTATATACGTAGGAGATAGAGGCAAGAATCAACTTGCCTTAAGTCCCGCTTTTATTGTGCCCGCGCCTGCAAAGCGGTCCATCTCCAAGTTCGGTCCAGTCCCATGTCAAAGCCCACACGACAATCCTCTGAACCATTTCCTTGCCCTTCCTAATTTCCATGTTTGGCCCAAATTTATTTAATTGGGAACCAAACCCAAATCTTCAGGCCCAACTTTATTTCAGCCCATTTCCAGTAGATTATCAAATCCTAAAACAATATAAGGCCCAGCTCTTCACAATCCAACCCAAAAAGAGCATCGTAAACTCACGCTGTCGCCACCTTTGACAGCCAAGAAAGTCACCAAAACGGCCATAGAAACAACCCGTAGAACCGCTACCTCCTCCCTCGTCGGAAGAATCATTCAAAACCCAAACAATACTACCGTGAGTCCCTTGTGAAAACTGAACCCAAGGAACGGCATCAATTGACAGCCAACACCACTAGAACCACCATTTCCACGGCCAAACAGACCCTCTGGTACCACCATGTGCATCCTCAAACAACCACAAAATAGCCGCTACCAAGCCCAATAGCAAGCACCCAACAGTCCCTACAAACTTTCGGCAGCCAATTCCAGCCACCCAAAAACCCTCTCATGCCGAACCAACCTCACCAGCAAAGAACCCATCTCCGGCCACCACTATGGTCGGAATAACTCCACCCAAGTCCACAAAACTGAGCACCAACAGCCCGAACCGAAGCCCCCAATCGAACCAAACACGACCCAGTCGTGCTCAGTCGAACCACCGAGCAACACCACCGGCAGACCAATGTGAGCCGCCGTCACCAACACTCGATGGAACCAACAAGCTCCAACGTGTCACGAACAACTAAGAACAAGAAAACCCAGCTGAGAGAACCCACACAGTCCCCACCGTTCGGTCCACCGTACCAGCTGAGAATAGCCGCTTCAGCCACCGCGATTAGCCGGCAGCCACTGCCACTGCCGGCGCCGGGATCGGCTCCCCCTCTCTCTCCTTCGACTTCACCCGATCTGTGACCCCTCTCTCTTCTCTCTCCCGATCTCTCCTTCTCTCTTCTCGGTTTTCTCTCTTCTCCTTTTCTTTTCTTTTCTTTTTCTTTTCTTCTTTTTCCTTTTCTTTTCTTTTCTTCTTTTCTTTTCTTCTTTTCTCTTCCCAGCCGAGACCACTTTTGGTCTCTTCTCTTTTCATTTTGGTCCACACTTTTTCTCTACTTATCCTCCTCCACATATATATATACATTATTTACATATATATATACATAACATCACACAATACATGTATTCACATGTATTTTCCCACACTTACCTATATAAATATAAAGGTCCCTCTTTACTTATCTATAATTACATATAGACCCACCATGTGCATATATATATATATACGCACACTCTCATCATGTAACAAAATATATACATATTCCCATATATATATATATAACCATATCCTCCATCTTCATATATATATATATATACAACATCTTTTCGAATTTTAATTTATTCGAAAAAAAATTGGTCCGGTCCAAAATCGCCTGGAACCGGTCAAAATAATTCCGGTCCTTACACTTACTGAGCTAGTTTTTTGCTCACCCTCTCCCCCCAATTTTTTTCAAATAAGGCACCGGCAACGGTTGGAACTTGAGTGGCTATGTGGAGCACTTTATGTCATTTTGGTGTTTTGAGTATCTAATTATGTATGTGTCATCTTGACACCTTTCAAGCATTGTAATATGGATGTTGGACAAGTAGTATTGGTATATCAGTTTCATTTTTGAGAAACATGGCAATGTATGTACTTTCTAGATTCGATCCGATGATTATGATGTAACAATGTTATTTTTATGATTTCAATTGCTTTTGCGCATGTATTTTGATGTTTTGAATGTACGAGGATGCATGTGGAGATGAGACATTGTGATAAGTGGAATTTGGATGTCCTAAGGGAAAAATAAGTCTTAACAGGATTTCTACTAAAAGGGATTTCGATTAATCGCAAACCCATCTTGGATTAATCAAAGGGTTCGATTAATTGAAGACCCATGTTCGATTAATTGTAGAAACTAAGTGAGATTGGGTTTCAAAACTGATGGTCTGAGAAGCCCGTGAACATGTTTGACTATGTTTTAATGTAAAAAAGATCCGTAAGGGCATTTGTGTCTTTTTTATCTTTAAATATACTTTGCTGGATTTAATTTTATAATTTATTTTCAATTGTTTTGCTGTATTATGTATTTTCACTAACCATTAGTGGAGGGGTATTTTAGGAAAGTTAAATTGCTAGGGTTTCTTTTCAAATTCAAAAAAGTGACACTTTATAAAAAAAAAGGAGAAAAAGAAAATAAAAAAAGGGAGAAATCATTACAACTGATATATATATATATATATATATATATATATCATCTGATTTCAGAAGAAGCAGAATAAGAGAGAAAAGATAGGGCAAGAAGAGAATAAGGTTTTGCGGCGTTGGGTGATGAGTTAGTGAGAGAGAGAGATACAAATGCTGAGAGAAAAAATGATCTTCAGTGCAGCTCTGTGTGTGTGTGTGTGTGTGTTCTTTGTTGGGTGAGAACAGAGAATAAACATAAAATGAAAGAGGAGTTTCATCATATTCAGAGGATTTGGTTATGGATAGAGAACATTAGAGAAAGAAATTCATAGGGTTCTGCTGCAAACTTTTCCACTGTCATCCATAGCTTGGTTCGACGCCGTCAGCTGCTGCAAACTTTGCCGCCATCATCCACAGCAAACTTCGATGTCGTCTGCTGAATCATCTTCACCGTTTGTTAATATTTGGTATAATCTGTCAAATTTTTTCCTTGTTACTTTCATAAGCTCACTAGTTGAAGATTAATTGTTGACACACACACTCTCACAAATGCACTCTTATGAACTGCTATATGCTTTCGGTATTTAGTGCTTCAATTTATAATCTTGGTTATGAAATCAAATTACTCACTATTTTTTTTAGCATATGACTTAACTAATTGAGTTTGATTTGGTTTTGTGTTGTTTGTTGTTGGCTATATACACATCTATGTTGATATTTGGGTATTACACTGTGTCATGAACAAATTACTCACTGTTTTGAGTTTATGACTTTACTACTTGAGATTGGTTAGGGTTTTGCTCTTTGCCATTGAAAAATCATTGTGTTTTATGTGGATTATTTGATGATGCATGTTGTTGTCTCTTGATATGGATTAAATATTGATTTGGAATTGTGTTGATTTGGAATTGCATATTGCTGATTCGGAATTCATATTGTTGAATTAGAATTACATGTTGCTAAATTGGAATTCATATTGATGATTTGAAATTGCATATTGCTGATTTGGAATTGTTGTTTTGTTGACATGAAATTGCTGATTTGTTGTCTAGAATTGCTATTTTTGAGATTTAAATATTACTCATGCTCTCTATCTTTTAAACTTCTTATACTACTAACATTTACCCAAGTTGCAGTTGTGTTAGGATTTAAGAACAGGTATCAAGACAAGAAAATCCCAGGACAATTATTTTAAATTGAATGTATCAAAACTGATGGTTATTCAAGAAACTGAGAACAAGACTTATTGAAAGAGCGTGTTTCTACAAATTCTGTGAAGTTACACTCAAGATTGTTCATACAGAAGCCTATCACTTGAAGAAATTGAAGTGCCATTATCTGCCAAAGTAGATCAACTGCCTTATTCATTATTAAGATCAACCTTTGAAGACAAACATACAAATCTTGAAGACTTTGCCGCTACTCATTACATCGAACTGACTCCACTATCACTATGTATAGTCCAAGTATTGGGATACTTTGGACATGGGGAGTGTGAGTGATTGTGGTGAGATAGCTTGGGCTTCAAGAAGACTGAGTTGGGTTGAGAGCGAAAAAGATGTTGTGAGATTTAGTGAGAGTGGTTCAAGCCTAGGGAGGCTGTGAACTGGATTGAGTGCTGGAGCGACTATGTTGTGAGTTGGGTGAGTGAGAGAGTTATTGAGAGAATTACTATACTACCCTTTCAGACATAGTTGAGCTCAGTTCGAAGAGGTTTTTCCCCACTCTGGGGTTTCCTCTATAAATCTGTGTGTCCATAATTATGTGATTATATGTGCCAGCCAAACTTGCAAATATTAAAAAGAAAAATTAGAGAGCCTATTCACCCCCTCCCCCTCTAGGTTCATCAAAAACTTGTATGTTACATTGAAGTTTCAATAGAACTTTGATTAATCATAGCTTCGATTAATTGAAGACCCCTCTTTGATTAATCGAAGGTACTGATCACAGCATGAGTTAAAACGGACATAAGTCATTCGTTTTGAAACAAAATTGAGTATAGTCTCCTTTAAAATTGAGTGACAACTTGGTATCAAACCATGATATCAAGGCATAACTATTGATTAGAGGTGTGGATGTTTAACTTAACCACCCCCATTTTCGTGCCCTTCCGATTGTCAGAAATCGGGGCATAACATAGAAGGATTTCCTTTCCTAAGATTTCTATCATTTTCATATTTAAGGATCTTCTTAATTTTCCTAGCTAGGAGTGTAACATCATTATCTGAATCATATTCAAAAATTTCAACCTTATCAACTTTAGTTTTTGAAGAATTTGAAATATTTGACAAATTTGAAGACTTATAAGTCTTTGAAGATTTGAACAATATCATTAAGATTAGAATAAAAATTAGAAAATATCTTATCTTCATCCATCCTAATTGTTTCAAACCTGGTTGCTAGCATTTGTAGCTTCGACTTTCTTACCTTGAGGAGCAATTTTAGCCGAATAGGTTAACAAGAAGAGTGATGTGGTTAAAGTCATATTGGATATTGCGAAGGTTCAGTCAACAAGGAATCCTACTATGGGTGAAAGCGTATCATTATCTATGTCAATGATAAACAGCTAGTTTCCCAATATGGCACGAAGACCGGTCAAACTATAAATGCAACCTCTAGTCTCTCCAAAAAAATACGAAAAATTAAATTCATCTCTACTATAATTTTGATTACGGTCTTTTCGTTTTCTCATTTTTTGAGATTTACTAACTTGAGCGTCAGAATTTTTAGGTCAGTACCTCACCGGTGCCCGGAGGAGTGTTGTGAACCTTTCCTGAATATTCTCTTAAGCCAGGCCAGAGAAAAATACATTATTAGTTGGCGCCATCTATTGGAAAGAAAGAAGCATGGTGTTGCGGTCTAGTTTCGAAGTTGGAGGGGAAGGTGGGACATCATAAGATCACGGTTGTGAGGATAGGCCTGATCAGCACCCCGTCGCTCCAAACGATGGGGGGCAGGCCATCCCAAATGATTGTGAACTTGTTGCAACGTTGGAACAACAAGTTTAGACTTTGAGTCAAAACAGGAACGTGTTGATTTAACAAAATGAAACTATACTGCAACACTTACCTCCTCCCCTTATTGCTTCCTTGCCTCCGCATAAGGGTGATCCTCTAGCATGGGTGAACCCGCCACAAAATCCTCTTGGACGTTTACCCATTTAACAAAATTCCCTCCCCCCACGCCGAGACCCTCTGCTCCTATAGATCAGGAGTACGATGGTCCTCTCAACATGGGAGCGATAGCCGGTGACATGAATAATAACAACCTTCCACCTGGAGAGGATAGTGAACAGAGTCATTTGGGGCATACGCATACAATTATCACCGGTGCGGGTGTTCATCTTGATGCACAGATGCAAGATCTAAGAGTAAAAGTGGAAGGAATGGGGCGAGCTATGAAAGATCTTACATTTGTAGATGACCTAGTGCGAAAGACCAATTTGCCTTCAACTTGGCCATTATGGGTTACCTCCTTCTCGGAAGGTTTAAGATGCCTACTATTGAAAGTTTTGATGGTAACCGGGACCCCCTTAATCATATCAAATTATTTAAGTCGCTTATGCTTTTGCAAGGGGTGTCAGATGAGATACTATGTAAAGCCTTTCCCACTTCCCACCACTTTAAAAGGGTCAGCCCACTCCTGGTTCAGTAGTTTAGAGCCAAAGTCCATACATAGCTTTGGGGAATTGAGTTGTTAGTTTGTTTCTCACTTTATAGCAAGCCGATAGCCTAAAAAACCCTCGACGTATTTATTGAACGTGAAGCAAACCAAGGAAGAATCGCTCCTCGACTACATTGGTCGTTTCAATGCTGAGATGTTACAAGTAGACGGGGCTGACGGCAAGGTAGTCATCATAACTCTTATGGGAGGTTTTCAACCCTCCAAATTCTTCTTCTCCTTATCAAAGGATCCCCTTGAAAGTATGGCAGCACTCTTGGTTAAAGCCTAGAAGTATATGAATGGCAAAGATGCCTTGAGTTCACATAGAGAAAAGGAAGGCCCAAGCAACCAGAATACAGAAAAGAAGAGGTCAGCTAGTTTGAGCGTTAAGAATGAAAGGGATCCAAAGTAGGGTAAATCCTCCATTGGCCAAGGGAGTAAATTACCCCAATGTCATGAGATCTTCGGCCGCTTTAACAACTTCACTCTGCTAAATACTCCTATCGACTAAATCTTAACCAAATTGAGGACGACCTTGTTTTTACATGGCCACCTAAGCTCAAGACCGATCCAACAAAAAGGTATAGGGACAAGTATTGTCATTTTCATATTGATCATGGGCATACCACTGATGAGTGTATTGACTTGAGAAATCAAATTGAAAGTCTAATATGACGGGGACAGTTATGTAAGTTCACAACAAGGGGTGAGAGAGGGGCACTAGACCCACCGCCATAGCCAAACAGAGATAACCACCGGCAAGGACCTCCACCCATTGGGGAAATCAGGGTAATATCAGGTGGTTAGTTAGGCGGAGGCAAATCCCACCATGCTCGAAAAGCCATGCTCGCAGGGCCAGGAGTATGTTCGAAGTAGCAGGGGTGGGGGAGACAACCCCTCTAATGAAGTCCCCTCGGCTTGATGATCGACTAATCACTTTCTCGAAAGACAATGCAAAGGGCCTCTTGTAACCTCACGATGATCCGATAATGGTGACTCTAGTCATTGCCAACTTCATCACTCGACAAGTATTAATTGATAATGGAAGCTCAGCGGATATCTTGTTCCTTAACGCATTTGATAAAATGAATGTTGGCAGAGAAAGACTCAAGCCAACACAAATTCCCCTAGTAGGTTTTTTTGGAGAAAAAGTTTTCCCGTCTGGTGTGGTTACACTCCCCATCACAGCAGGGGCAAGTCGTAGGCAAACTACGGTAATGGTTGATTTCTTTGCGGTGGATTGCCCTCACCTCATATAATGTTCTCTTGGGAAAAGCAACTCTTAACGCCATGAAAGTTGTGACTTTAATGTATCATCTTCTGGTACCCTTTCCCATAAATCATGGCATCGAGGAAATGAGAGGAGACCAAGTTGTTTCCCAAGAATGTTATTTTATTTCCTTAAAAGGAAAGAAACCACGAGAAGCATTGACTACAAAGGGCATCGAGGCAAGAATAGAAGAAAGTGTACGCCACCTAGAATCAGTTGAAGAATTTTTTGAAGCCAGTTTGAATAATAGAGGCACAGATAGAAAAATAAAAATGGGGACACTGCTTCCCGCGAATACCCGAAGATATGCTTGGGATTCACCCAGAGACCATACAACACCGACCGCATGTAATTTGTGAACTAAGCCAGTCAAACAGAAGAAGAGAACTTTCACCTTATAGAGGAACAGAGCAATTGCCCATGAAGTGAACAAGATCCTAGAAATAAGTTTTATACAAGAGGCCCGTTACCCTGACTGATTGGCTAATGTGGTTCTAGTAAAGAAGTCTAATGAAAAATGGAGACTATATGTGGATTTCACTAATTTAAATAAAGCCTATCCAAAAGATAGCTTCCCGCTTCCAAGGATAGACATGCTTGTTAAGGGGACAGCCGACCACGAACTCCTCAGTTTCATGGATTCTTACTTCAAGTATAACCAAATTCCCATGTATATTTCGGATATGGAAAAAAACTTCATTTGTTAGGGAAACAAGGATCTACTGCTACAAAGTCATGCAATTTGGCTTAAAGAATGCAGGCATAACTTATCAAAGGTTGGTGAAAATGATGTTCAAGAAACATATTGGTCGAAATATGGAGGTATATGTCAATGATATGCTTGTTAAAAGTTTGAAAGCTGAGGATCACTTATCCGACTTGCAAGAAGCCTTTAGTATATTAAGGAAATACAACATAAGACTTAACCCGAGTAAATGTGCCTTTGGGGTTTCTTCAGGCAAGTTCCTGGGATACCTGGTGAGTAAAAGGGGAATAGAAGCCAACCCCGAGAAAATTTATGTAACGACTCGGATTATTTTAACCGTTTCTGAATTATTTTTGGACCGAATTTATTTATTTATTTATTCAAATTAATTAATTCTGAAAGGAAGTAAGAATATATCTATATATATATATATAGTGTGAATATATTTATGTTTAATTATAAATGTATGGTGGTGCATGTGTATAATAAATACATGTATGTGGGAGTACACTGTATTATATAGGTATAGGTGATTAACTATACACATGTGTTAACATATAGGTTTATGTGTGGGAAAATACATGGAGATACATGTATTGTGTAGTGTTAGTATAATATACATATGTATATACAACATGTGGCTGGGAGAATAAGAAAATATGTGGACCAAAATAAAAGAAGTGAGGGTAAGAGTTTCAAAATTAAAGAAGAGACCAAGTGTGGTGGTCGACTGAGGAAGAAAATAAGAGAAAAGAGAAAGAAGAGGGAAAAGAGAGAAAGCTAGAGAGAGAAAGAAGGACTGGTCCAACACCGGGGGTGGAGATGACAGTAGAGAGAGGTGGTTGGTTGTGGGTCTGTCCGATGGCTTATGGGTTCGTCTGGCAAAAGGATTTGCAGTCGGCGAGTAGGTCACTCCGGCAGTGGTGCGTAGCTGGGGCTTCGGCTTCACGACAGCGACTGTTTTGACGAGAAAAATGGGCCTTCTCCATGGCAGCTTGGCTGGTGGGCCTTCTTGGTCTGATTTACTTATAGTCGGTGTGGCAATGGCTGATTTTGAGTTAAGTTTTGGTTAGTCTTCATGGGCTAGCCACGATTTGATAGGTTCATGGCTGTGAACTTAGGTAATAGTGAATGAAATGGTGGGTAAAATGATGGTGAAGGCTGGGCTATTTGGTTCACGGTGGTAGGTGGTGATTTTTTGGCTTGGGTATGGCTGGAAGGTGGGTTCGTGCGAGGTAAAAATGCAGTTGGGGTGCGTTTGGTTCTACCATGGGTGCACTCCATGGTGGTGTTGAAGGGGCTGGTCTGTGGGTTCTCGGTTTGGTTAGTAGCCATGGTGGTCAGGTGTGGTTGTACCGAGGAGGGGTGGCCGGTTGTGGCTGCATGGTGGCTGATGATTTCGGTGACCCGTAGTGGTTCACGGTAGCTTCGGTTGTGACCGCTTAGGGGTTTTGTTCCTGTCAAAGGAATGGTTTCACAACATGGGTGAGGATGGCTGATTGGGGGATGCCGGTGATGGTGGCCAGTGGTGTATGCTGGGTTCGGCCGTAACACGGTGGCGTTTGTTCAACAGTGGTGAGTTTTAGGCTGTTTAGTGTGAATTCAACAAGTTGGTTTTGGTGGATACATGGTTTGAACTTGAGAATTAATTGGGTGAAATTTTGTGTAAGTGTATATACTAGCATATACAAATTCATACATGGTTTTGGGTTGTTCTAAGGTGAATAGTGGTGGTTTTGAGTGAAGAAGGTGGTGGTGCAATTGAAGTGGGTTTGTTGATGGCTTATGGGATCATTGTATTTGGGTTGCATTGAAATTGGGTTATGAAGAGGATTGGGCCTATAAAATGAATTGGGCCAAGGCAACTAGTTGGGTCTTGTTTGGACCTTGATATTGGGCTTGCCTAATTAATTGGGCGGAAGATAGTTTGTGATTTGGATTGGACCAAGTATGGAAAATAAAAAGGGAAAATGGTTCAGTTGGATCGGTGGTGTGGACTACGACATTGGACTAGATCAAGATCGGGTCTAGACTGCTTTGCAGACGCGGACTTAGCGAAAGCGGGACCCAAGGCAAGTTGATTCTTGCCTCTATCTCCTACGTATATTTTAATTATGGTGATTAATTTTACATATGTTCTTAATTTGATCATATGTGGTGTTTATATATATATGTGCATATATATATATATATCTAAACATGGATATTGTATATACGTGGAATGTGAGGATATATATATATGTGTGTGTGTGTGGGTATTGTATATACGTGGAATGTGAGGATATATATATGTGTGTGTGTGTGTGTGTGGGTGGGTTTGAAGAGTGAAAGCATATTATATTTAAATGCTTGTTTGCGTTGTGATATGCATGTATAGTATAGATTGACGTCCATGAAAAATATGCTAAATTATATATATTTAGCTAACTGTTATTCGTATGCATATGTGACTTTTATGCGTGGATTAGGTATGTGTGTGTGTGTGTGTATATATACATATATGTGTGTGTGTGATCATATATAGACGCAGTATTGGAAATGTATACTAAATATATGAGCATTTGAAAAGCATGATATACGCTAAGTGATATATATATGTGTGTATAATACATATGTGGGTGACAGAATATATATGTGATTATATATTGTGATTGGAATGCATGTTAGTTACTTGTAGTGATCACTACATGCATTGAGTGATAGCGTAATCATATTTATGGTAGTATATGTGCATATACGATTATATGCAGGATATGACATATATGTGTTTATATGTGAGAATATGCAATACGAGACGCATGTTAGCCTTATATATAAATATATATATATATATATTCGAATGTATGCATTGATTGTAGCATGATAAAAACGTGCTAAGTTGAGTTGTTTTGCATATGTGAGGTGTTATGCAAGTCTTGGAACATGTATGTGCTATATGTGTTGGCATGTGATGAGAAACATGCTAAATACTTCTTTTTAGTATTAATAAGCATGGATTAGTGCATGAAAATAATATGCTATGTATATATGCATCCATATTGCATATATAGAGGAAAATGACACATATGTGATTATGTGTGGGTTATGGAGGGAGAAATGCAGGCTACGTACTTTTAAAACTAGCTGGTGTATTGAGGTAAGCATAAATTAAAATGCTTGGTTTTATTGTTCTAAATACATATTGGGTGAAATTGTGAGGACACGAGAAAAACATGATCTATTGGAGTAAGCCCAAATCATGCACTTGTCGAATTTTTAATCATATTCGGTGAACTGTCAGAGTATGCCCACTCACCGTAAGGCAAACTAAAATATTGCCACAAAAGTGTGATCATGTTTGTCATGCTCCGATTTTCATTCTCCGAAAACCAAGGGTGATTGGATTGTCACATCATTTTCCTGTCTTTCAAATCTCATTGTGGCACCATACTTTGATACCAAGTTGTCACACCCCGATTTTCATTCCCCAGGAACCGAGGGTGAATGATGTTTCCACATCACCATCACCTCACATCAACACCTTACACTTGGGGAAGCTTAAATACCTACACACGTATGTCTACACATGCCCTAACATCAACCCTAGCCAAGGCCCCACACATGGCCATGCTTGCACAACACTAGTTGCTAGTTCCTATTTTTGCACAATCAAAAAGTGTATTTTGCACAATTGAAACTTCAATTGTGCGAAACTTGACTTTCGCACTATCGAAGTGCTTCGCATAATCGAGATGTTTGTGAAGTAGTACCGAAATATCAACCCTCTCGGAACTTTTCATCCTCAAAAGCCTGCATTTTCTCGATTGTACGAAGCAGCCATTTCACACAATCAAAAACTTTGATCATGCGAAATGGTCATTTCGCACGAACGAAATTCTCTCTGTAGAGAATTTATGCTATCTCACAACTTGGTCTTTTTGATTCCCAACCCTCGCTCTAATCATCTGGAGTCATCCATACAATATTTAAATCATTAATCAATGTCATTTCATGAGACACATAGTTCAAATCGTCAATGGAATGCTATAGCATCATTAGTTCCACTCCGAGTCAAGCAATGAACTTGTTATTCTCACAATTTATATACTTCCAGGACTCAAATCCCTACACGCTTGGAATCTGAGATTGAATCCTATACCATTGGATAAAGAATCCAAAAATACTCAATTTTAAAAAAAATCACACTCAATTTCGATCTAAAACGAAAGAGTTATGCCCGTTTGACGTTCGGACACATCAGGAAATTTTGATTGTGCGAAATTGCCATTTCACACAATCGAAATTGCACTCTGCAGAATTTCCTGCAACCTCACATTTTGTCTTTTTTGGGTCCAAATCTCATTCTAATCACTTAGGACCATTCCCTCAACATTAAGATCATCTATACTTGATATATCATCACACACATACTCCAAATCACATATTTGTATCATTATGATCTCACCATCCTCATACATTTCTATCAAAATGCATATATCATTACATACATTCACAATATCCATACACTAACTTCATTGGTTATACATACAAGGTTCGAATGATCATACAAGTTATATATAACGTGAATGTAAGTATAACTCAACATAATCCGCATACCACATGCCGGTATGGATAGCCAAATACATATTTCACCTTTAAAACCTCAAAATACACCAAAATGCTCCAATGAGCTCCAAGTGACCAAGCAGGTCCTTTTTCGTCCATCCATAATTGCCTTACCTGTAAAAATGTTTGGGGGAGCGGGGTGAGCACCACGACGACTCAGTAGGAATACCCCAACCCTCCTAAGTGTCGACTCGACATTGACCTACATGGAATGCATATTGTTACACTACATGCCACGTCAACAACTTCACATTCATTCTACACAAGATACAAGTATGGGTACTTATATACATAGAATACCATTTTCATGCTTCATTCATGCTCATCAATGCTTAGCAAATGTCTAGCATGCCTTTCATCACGTTATACCACATATAGCACATACATGGGCAAAACATGCATATCATGTCACATATGTCTACAATCCCAAACTTAGCATACTTTACTCATGCTCTACTCAATGTATATACTTGTTACACATAACTAGCATGCATTTTACATTGGCACCTCAACACATAACCACATACATAGTCATCATTTCACATAATTTCACATTTACACACATTTAGGTATTCATGCTCTCAACTTCATACATTTACACATACTAGTTCCTCATGCTTTACACAACACAAGCCACGTCAATTTTCCATGAAAGAGACTCAAGAGAAGGAGAAAACAATAAATCCCACCCTTTTCACCACTCTTATATATACAAAACACACCCTATACTTCACTTCTTCACCCGAAACCCTAGAATCGACAAATAGAAGAGAAGAAGAACCCCTACCTCAAAAATAAAGGTTGTCCAAGGACTTCCCAAGATTTTCAGCAATGTCTACCATGCAAAAATTCGCATTTGTTCGGTTCAAATCGAAGCCCTAGCCGTCCCCTACAGACTTTCCTTCTTCGGCGAATCACGAATCCAAGCCGAATGCACCCGAAATGTAGAGAGGTGGAGTGATGAATTGGGAGAGATTTAGAGAGAGAGAGAGCCATGAGAAATGGCTGAGATATATCAGCCCTAGATATTTATAATATCTGGGGCACTAAATGACCAAAACGCCACCGAGTCACTTAATGTACCTTCCCGGGCTCCGTTTTTTATTTCAAAAACTTCTACGGCCTCAAAATCACTTCCTTAACTCATTAAAAATTTCATTATGTCGAATCTCAAAATTAATTATTTTTCCAAAATTTTTTGGATTTCTGGGCCCACATGGACTGCATCCCGGGCTCCATTTTGACCAAAAAGTCAAACTTATCCAAATCTTCCAAAAACTTTCAAAAACCATAAATTAACCTTCCAAACATGTTTTCCACTCTTGAAACATTTAAAACATCATCCAAAATGCATTCATTGTTAAAATGATGAGAAATTTTGAAAATCGGTCAAATTTGGTTCCGGTCTCTACAACCTCCCCACCTTTAAAGAATTTCGTCCACGAAATTAGCATCATACACTGAACCTTAAGTGACCTCCCTTACCTTCCTTTTATCATAGGAACTCGTCGATATCCAACACGCGGCCTCCACTCCGTAACCAACAAGGTTCTTGGTTATCACATCACACCACTTCACGCCACATTTCACAAAATATCAAATTGCTGGTACATCTCAAATGATGTCCAGACATCTCCAAAACTATAGTGCCATCATCATACTATAACTAACATGACCATAAATTATCTCCCAAACCAAGTTTAGGAAGATCAAAACTATAACCAATTTACTTTTCAACTTACCTACTTTCCAATCACTAAAAGTATGCATAGGCATCCCTTTCTAGTAATTCACCCTCCTTGAATCACAATTCTCAAAGTTCTCACACCAAACACTACCATGTTCACAATCCAAACTTACACATTTCATATGTGATCTGAGGCCAATGTTTGTTAAGGAACTCAATCCTTGGGCTGGTTCTATCACCTTTCTCCAAAACTCATGAAATCTTTACTCTCGAAGTATCACAATGAATCATTGGATCCCTTCAATCTCACCAGTACCACAAAGTAAGGTTCACAAGCAACAAAAATCTGTGGAAATCCTTACTGTTCACGTATCACATCTTTTCCTCGAATAACAACTAATCAAGGCAAACCAATGGTATTATCTCTGTCATTCTCTCATGACATATAAACTAGTCATGTCCCAAAACTAATCAAATCATATATGACAATCAAAACTCAATCTCTTAGGGTCACACCACCCACAACAATCATCCATAGACTAAATTTTCTCTTATGATGAAAATCTCACATCAGCAAGTGTGTCAATAGACAAAGCTATGTCTTAATGACAACAAACACACCCTCAGGTGTGTCAAATGGCTAAACTGCCCCTCAACGAAGATCACCAAATCCAAGGGTTGTATCTACAGACAAAATTGCATCTATAGTGACGACAACAATTCCATAATAGATGGGCCAATAGACAAAACTGCGTCCCACCACTACTGATGCATCAATATACAAAACTGCGTCTAAGTGACAATACCAACCACAATTGTGACAATGGACAAAACTGTGCCCAGAGTCACCACCACTTGCCTATAGACAAAATTGCATATAAGTGACAATGATTGGGTCGATAGACAAAACTGCGTCCATCTGACTCTGATCCTCAATTGATGTGTCAATAGACAAATTTGCGTTTAAATGACAACACCACTCATATGTGACAATGGATAAAACTGTGCCCAGAGTCACCACTTGTGTCAATAGACAAAGTTGCGTCTAAATGACAATGATTAGGTCGGTAGACAAAACTGCGTCCATACGACTCCGTTCCTTAGTTGATGTACTAATAGACAAATCTGTGTCTAAACGACAACACCACTCAAATGGGACAATGGACAAAACTGCGCCTAGAGTCACCACCACCTTGTCAATAGACAAAACTGCGCCTAAATGACAAGAATCTCAACTGATGCATCAATAGACAAAACTGTATCTAAATGACGACACCACAATGGTTGTGATAATGGACAAAAATGCGCTTAGAATCACCATCACCTTGCCAATAGACAAAACTACGCCTAAATGACAAGTATGTCAACTGATGCATTAATAGAAAAAATTGCGTCTAAATCACGACATAGATCTCAACAGATGGTCAGCAGATAACACTGCATCCTCTCCCACTGATGTGCCAATAGACAAAACTGCGTCTAAATGGTAACACCACAATAATCATCTCAAAGTCTGTAACCTTCTGAGAATCTCAACTATCTCCTCAAGTACTCTATCATGTACGGGAACTCATACCCTCAAAAGTGGTTTAAACTGACCTACTCTTGTCATCACAATCTCAATCATACACCCATTTATGAGCAAAACTTGTTATACTCGTAACATTCATATTTCATTTCCTTACTCGCCAATACCCAACGAGTCAATTTCACAACTACTTAGACTTGACACATTGTAAGAGAAGCACTAATCAAGGAAAATGTCCAGTCGGGCCATTTCACCTCGTTAGTTCAACCCCGACAATATGCCTTTCTCATCCTCACATATTTAATTCCCTCAAACCTGTAATCACAATCCAATCTCCATTTTTTCACATAAAAATCACTGCTTGGGGACTTTCTCAAAGACCTAAGCTTGCACTATTGGAGTTTAACATAACTCCTACTTCTCAACTATCATTAGTTCACTCAAAAGCTCAAATCTTTGGCATGCCTCAACAAATCTCCATGTACAGTTCAATTTCTCAATCCTCTGAAACACTTACTAAAACAAGTCACATAGTTCTGCCCAGTTCCATAGGCTATCACCCAATGGAATCCAATTCCAAATCTAGGATCTTACATCTTACTGATCTCACAATCTCAAAGTCTATCATCACATGTCTATCTCAACATCACAATCTGCTTAATTTTCAAACCTCTACCTAGGTTTACCAAAATTCTCAAAATTTGGGACTTCTAAGTAGTGATTACATGTCGCTACTAATCTCGTGACACATAATGAAACACTAAAATGCAATGCTCAGTCACATGAATAGCATATTCTACATAGCATATAACATATAACATGTCAAATCAAATAAACACATATAATGCATGATATGACATACGATGCATCTAAATAACCCAATATTCTAGCCCTTGGGCTACAACTAGGAAAATACCTACGACCACGCACAGTCCTAGAACATCCTCTGCCTAAGCAATCGTGAAGGCACGACCTAGTTCCCTTAGTATACCAACACATACTCATGATATGCAACTTAATATACTTCCATAAATCATCGTTATAACTCATAAGTTAGAGATCACGAATATACATCAATCACTGTAGACCAGTCCTCTGATACCTGGACTACTATCCTAAACCACTAGGAAGGCTCCTCATACTCGCTCACAAAGCCCGAGCAGACTGGATTAACAGGGGTGGTGGCATTGCAACTGAGTCGAGTTGACTCGCCAAAGACTGATTGGTTCGGTTGAGAGACTTCATCCCACTCAGTACACTTTGTCCTTGAGGACAATTCACTTTCATATGACCAGTCTGATGATAGAGGTAACAAATTTGTCCATTTGCTGGTGCCAAATATATGTTGGGACACTCAGACCTATAGTGACCCAATTTCTGACAATGATGACACACTCTCCTTGACGCAATCAACTGTACAGACATGGAAGTTGTAGGCACTAAATGTGTCATCTGCTATCCCACTGATCCCTCGGATCGACAAAGACCACTTTTCTGTCTCTTCTTTGGCTGACTCTTTGGAGAATCATGCCTTTTCTCATCTTGTATCTTTTGATTCTCATTACCAAGCTCTTCTACTATTAGTGCTCTTTCCACCACTGCAGCATAGCTTGTCAGTCTCAGAATTCTAACTCAATCTCACAAATAGGGTCGAAGATCTCTTATGAACTATTTAACCTTCAGCTCTTCCGTTGGAATCATCTCTTTCACAAATCAAGCCAAAGAGGTTCTCTACTCCATTACTGTCATTGTTTCTTGAGTCAAGTTGAAGAACTCTCTCCTCACATTGTCCTTCACTATTACCGGGAAGTATTTCTCAAAGAATAATGCTTCAAATGTATTCCAATCCATCACCTCAATGTCATGGCAGTTCCCAATGGACTTCCACCAACGCTTGGCCTCACCCTTAAGATAATAGGCGGCCAGTTTCACCTTCGAGTTCTCCTCTACCTCAAGTACGGTAAGGAGTTCGACCATCTCATCTATCCAATTCTCAACAACCATAGGGTCAGGTCCTTCTGCGTACAGTGGTGGATTATGTTTTCTGACATGTCCCAATGTCAACATCATTTTACTAGGAGTTGCTCTAAGTTGAGTCTGAGTCTTTTCTTGTGTTTCCCTAGCAATTTGTCGTATGGTCACAACCATGTCATGCATAATTTTCTCTCCACTCATGTCATGCCCCGATTTTTGACACCCGGTTGAGAGCGATAGAAATGGGGGTGGACGGTGAAATCTAATCAAAACCATCGTTTTGAAAAATCTAACATCCAACCCAATTCTCTTAACCGCGGAAGTAACTCAAAATGCATATAATTAAGTGAATATGCATAACTAACCATGGTCCTCACTGTTGAATCATTTAGAACAATTTCAAAATAAAAGTGATTTTTGGCCCTCATGAATAGTAACTTTTTGTAAAAAGTTCTGAATTTTTTTTCAGACCATTGTCTCATCCTACTATAGTCCCAAGGTGTTTAAAAACATAATTTAGACCTTTTGAAGAGGTCTGGAACTCTGATTTATCATCACTGGGCAGTAGCTAAAAAGCTACAGTAACTCCAAAGTGAACAGTGCACTGCTAGAGTGTAATCTGCGCGACAGTCATAAAAAAATTCGTAGAAAATTCATTTCAACTCGAAACGAGGCAAACAAAAAATTCTATAGAAACTAGACTAAATATAGAAGAAGCTTGAGCCAACCTTAATGGCTATATGATAGCCAAATGAAACAGTTTTGACAACCAAGTTGGTGCCCAATAGAAATTGTAAAATCTGGTGGCAGAACATTCACGGATTTTTCTAAAATTATGTGGTTGTCCAAACTTAACCAAATAAAATCTGGGAACACTAGACATCTAGGGGAAGATGTGGTAAAAATTTTAGATCATTTGGAGTTGTGTAGACCCCTCAAAAAAATTTGCCAAAATCCGGGCAGAATGTATTCATTTGACCGGCAATACTTTCATTTCTAAAACAAAATCTTGCACCCAACATTCCAAGGATCTGCAAATGGTACATCTCCATACACACACCCTAATTCACACATTCATATCAACATAATCTCAAAAATCCTCATACATTTTTATTGAAATTATACAAATTATTTCATATGTCATACACACCTTAAATTCAAAATGGACACTTTTGGGCACGTGTCCCCCCCCTAATGGCCATACAATTATGTTCAAAGTCTTCCATACATGTCTAACATGGCTTATACATATGAAATTCACGTATAAATATGTTATCCAACTTTAAGAATAATATTTCCTAAAAGAAATATGCCACAAAACGGCATGGACATTTATCTACCTTCCAAAATATCAAAATCCAAAAAGGAACCCAACAAGGTCCATTGAACTAATCATGCTTCGTCCTCCATCGGCGCCTTATCTAAAAAAGTTTATATAAGTAAGGGGTGAGCACCACTGCTGCTCAGTAGGAATGATCCACCCAACTCTACTCTAACTCAAGCGGCCATGCATGGATGCGTATGAAATCATTACAATCTACATGACAGATATTCATGCCTTTTACCCTCAAAACAAACAAGTTTTAGAAATCATGCGTGATGCTTTACATTTCAAGGTATACATATATATAAACATCAACTTAAACAAGTCACATTTCATATGTAAAACTCACACCACATAAATTCAAAAATCAATTCAATTGAGGACTTCGCTTATCACAATCATAGTAAGGGTTACTTTGGGACCACATACTCTGCTCATGCTTTTCGAGCTACTAACCCGACGGAAGCGACACCCACTTGGCCAAGTTTTGGGTCTTGCACCCTAGAGTTCAATATCCTTATTAATTCTCACACATGCCCCAAAAACCTCGCTTTTCACATAATGTACACTTATCAAATAAATGCACAAAATCCACACAATGCAATACTTTTATCAAAACAATGCACTTTTCCTTCTCATCCCAAGCTTGTCACAATGTCAACACACTCATACCATGAAAATCATCATGCTTATGCATTTTTCAAGAAAATTACATCTTTCATGCACAATTCTAAATAGAACTCAGATTTTCAATGTTTCCACCAAATGCATATAATTTCATAAAAAACATTCATAGTCTCAACTTCACCTATGCAACATACATAAGCTCTAAGTAACATGTTAGACATATCCATGTGCATAAATCACATTTTCATATATATATACATATACACAAAACACTAAACTCAATAAATCTCAACCTATATTTCATGTCACAATTATGTGACCTATAGAATCAAAGTAAAGATGAGTCTAGCACCCCTACCTCAAATCTTAGGCTTTGAATCCCACTTTGAGAAATTCCAGCCATCCCAACTTTACAAAATATGGACTTTGATCGGTTTAAACCAAAGCCCTCAACGCCCTCTACGCACTTTCCTTCTTCGTGATCTTTCAAATCACACCTCAAGTGACCTAGAATCTAAAGAGAAGGGAGAGAGATGAAGTGGGAGAGGTAGAGAGAGAGATCTGTAAAATGAAATATCTCAGACCCTTTTTGATATTTATCTCAACCGTAGGGGTGTGAAATGACCATTTTACCCCCGAGTCACTTAATGTACCTTCTCGACCTTCGAATTAATTCTCGAAAACTCCGTTGGACTCGAAATCACTCCCTCAACACTCTAAACATTTTATTTAAGCCATTTCCCAAAATAAATATTTTTTAAAAATTTTCTGAATTTCCGGGCCCACTTAAGTCACATCTCGGACCTCGGTTTGACCAAAAAGTCAAACTATTTCAAAAGTTTCTAAAACTTTCCAAAATCATATTCCAACCTTCTAAACATGTTTCCCGCATTCCAAACATGTTAAATATCATTTAAAATGCATTTAAAGTAATAAATGATGAAAAATTCAAAAACTAGCCAAAATTAGGTACGGTCTCTACAACTCATAAGGACTGTATCTGCCCTTTCACGAACTCTCCGTGGTGGCATCTTGTTGTATAGACAACAAGAAGACACTTAAATCCCAAGCCAAATCATCCAAAATTGTATGCTCATTCTAAACATGTAAGCATCAAATCATATTTCACATGTCAACGCAAAAGTTGTATATCCAATACAAAACCTCAAGTCAAAATCCTTAACCTCAAATAAACACACATTAGAATTCACACCCTTTACGCAAGGTACTCAAACAAGTCATTAGTCAACACACAACTCCAGTCTAACACATGATAGGACTTCACCCTTTACTTTTAGCTTTTCGAACCTAATGCTCATACCCTCAAATCATTTCAACATCTAAACGTGGCTCAACCTTTCCCCATTATCCCTAGGTATTCCAACCTAGAGCTCTGATACCATGTTGTCATGCCCTGATTTTTGTTCTCCAAAAATCAAGGGTGATTGGATTGTCACATCACTGTCTCATCTTTCAAATCTCATTGTGGTACTATACACTGATACCAAGTTGTCACACCCCAATTTTTGTTCCCCAAGAACCAAGGGTAAACGGTGTTTCCATATCACCATCACCTCACATCAACACCTTACACTTGCAAAAGTTTAAATACCTACACACGTATGTCTATGCATGTCCTAACATCAACCCTAGCTAAGGCACCACACATGGACAGCTTGCACAACACTGGTTGCTAGTTGCTATTTTTGCATAATCGAAACTTCGATTGTGCGAAACTTATCTTTCGCACGATCAAAGTGCTTCGCACAATCGAGATGTTTGCGAAGTAGTATCGAAATATCAACCCT
Organism: Cornus controversa; assembly: GCA_026545225.1. Classification (NCBI taxonomy): domain Eukaryota; kingdom Viridiplantae; phylum Streptophyta; class Magnoliopsida; order Cornales; family Cornaceae; genus Cornus; species Cornus controversa. The sequence continues at coordinate 55,206,541 of CM048845.1, forward strand.
CTTGGGACTTTTCATCCTCAAAAGCCTGTATTTTCTCAATTGTACGAAGCAACCATTTCGCACAATCCAAAACTTTGATCATGCTAAATGGTCATTTTGCACGATCAAAATTCTCTCTGTAGAGAATTTAAGCTATCTCACAACTTGGTCTTTTTGATTCCTAACCCTTTATCCAATCATCTGGAGTCATCCATACAATATTTAAATAATTAATCAATGTCATTTCATGAGACACATAGTTCAAATCGTCAATGGAATGCTATAGCATCATTAGTTCCACTCCGAGTCAAGTAATGAACTTGTTATTCTCACAATTTATACACTTCCAGGACTCAAATCCCTACACGCTTGGAATCTGAGACTGAATCCCATACCAGTGGATAGAGAATCCAAAAATACTCAATTTAAAAAGAAATCACACTCAATTTCGATCTAAAACGAAAAAGTTATGCCCGCTTGACGTTTGAACACATTAGGAAATTTCGATTGTGCAAAAATGCCATTTCATTGGTTATACATACAAGGTCCAAATGATTATACAAGTTATATATAATGTGAATGTAACTATAACTCAACATAATCTGCACACCATATGCCGGCATGGATAGCCAAATACATATTTCACCCTTAAAACCTCAAAATACACCAAAATGCTCTAATGAGCTTGTTGTGTGCAGTTACGCTACTCATAATTTATAAATTTACCATTCGCAATAGAATGAATCCTTGAAGGATAGGGCTCTAAGTTGAGGAAGTCGATCCCACAGAGACTACGTAGGTATAACTCTCTAAAGGTTGAAGGTTGAAGGTTGGTTCTTGTTTAAATCACAACCATGTTGGTTGTCCGCTTACTCTACTTTGAAAGCATAAAAGTAATTTAAATACAAAGGTTGAGAGAGAATAAAGGACTAGGGTTAGACTTCCCCGCTAACCTCGTAGTATGCCACACTTATAATAAATTGGGAAAATTTATGCAAATGTGTACTAAATGACATGTTGACAAGTCCCACATACAACGGCATCGTCAAGAGAATACACACACCTTAATATATTATAATCCATCTTTGAAAAGTGTGATTTTCCTTATTTACCTAATTACCTACTTGTAGTAAAATCATCATCACATGATTTTCCTACCTACCTACTTACCTAATTGAAGCAAAATCACCTTCTATAAGCATGGACTATGCAAATCTAGCTATGCATGTTGTAGTGAAAACTAGTCTCAAGCCATCACTTGTAATCCTTCTGAAACATACAAGTGCTTGAAGATCATGTGAGAAATTTAAGCATTCTAAAACAAGAAGATAAATCACCACACATGAGCATGAAAAAAATTGTAAACTTATATATATATAAGGCTCAAGGCAAGAGACATATACATCAAATACATAAAAATTCCCAATTCATTAAAGTTAGAACATATTTACAAAGCTAGGGTTTGTCAAAACCCTAGAAAAGGATTAGTTGATCATAGTGGGCTGGAAGCACTCCATAAACAGAGATGGTCCCATGCTCAAGATGGTCTTTAAGGCCTTACAAAGCCTTCTTTTAAGGCTTCCCTCCCTAGAACTTCACTTTCTCTCTCTAGAATTCTAAACTATGCTCTCCATTACAAGAATTGTGTGTGTCTTTTTTATTATATATTCTCTAGCTATATAACTGATCTGAGGCTCAAAATATCATAGAAATTTCGTGCAAGGCTTTATCCAAGCAAAATTAGACAAGTAGCAAGTGGAGAAAATATATGTAGAAAAATATCTTCAGCAGGTTCGGGCGATGCATCGAAGTACTTCGATGTATCGATCCTCCTTTTTCTGCAGATATTCAACTTTCTAACTTTTTGACTCCGGTCTTGACCCGCCATTCACTATTCCTTAATGTAGATTCTCCATGAAGGATGATAGAAATTGGGAATGCATTGTTAAACTAATAAAGGAGCCGAATTATGCCACGAGTTTTAACCTGAAATCATCAAAAACATAAAAATACGTAAAAATTGTACAATATGTGTAGCTATTGTATAACATTCAACGCTTATCACACCCCCAAACTTAGATATTGCTAGTCCCTTAGCAATATAAAAAGAAATAAAATAAAACGACTATTCTACTTCTACTTTCGTGGGAAACACGATTGCATTTAGCGAATGCAACACGCCTTTTAAATCCCTAGACACGTCTAGTGGATGAGTGAAGTCTTATTGGGTTTAACACTTGTTAAACTCACAAAAGTATACAAAAATGATAGAATGCTCAATCATCAACTAGAACAAAGAGTGACACCCCAATTGATGTTCAAAATGACAAATGCAACAAGTATTATGAAGCTAACTGGACATTAATAGATATAAACTGTCAAAAATTAGTGTTAGGCGACAGTCCCCACATAATGGTTAGTCTAATATACATACAAATGCAAACCCTAAAATCCTTTTTGAAAAGTGAACATACCTTCAGATGCGTGGTTTATTGTCGTTAATGGAGAATAAAAAGGAACATCTGTTCTTAGAAGAACAACTTTCTGAAACGGATCACCAAAGCATAATGTTAATTACAAAAATATTTACAACCTTAAGGACAATTGGTTGTGCAATGCCTAAGTCCTTTAAGCTATCTAGTAAGTCCATGTAACAGTGTTGGGTCAATGACTCCCAAACCGGACGGTTTTAGGACATTTGGTGAAGAAACACCTCTCGAATTTAATAACTGAGCTCACTAGGCTACGAACTTAAATGAGCCAATTATTTCATTATCGCTCAACCTTGCACACCTTTTAGACACGAACACTCCATGCTTCCTGAGGCACACAGGCCCGGTTTAATGAGTGAGAAGGCTTATTGCCAATTTATTTGTTTTGTTTGTTTTCTTTTCTCTTTTTTTTTTTTTTCCTTTTGATTTTTCAAAGCAATCCGTTCTTCAAGAAGTTCAAATAAAAACAAACGTTTTCAATATTCTCCAAACATCGTATACCCCATAATTCAATTGTATGTGTGCGTATTTGTTCCGTTAAGGAAACATTTAGGGGAAAAACTGTAAAATATTCAAAAACTAAGCAAAAATATAAACCGTTCTAACCTAACACATAATTTTCAAAAGTGCGAGTATTTTTTGGATGTTAAAGCTCCTAATTACAAGATGCATTTATCGATGACGTTATGGTTATCACTTCTTCAAATAGAGGGACGTCATGACAAATATGAACTAAAGATGCAATATGTACAAAAATTTAAAAATAACCCAGTGTAGTGTGATAAGTGTTCAATTCCATGAATTTGAACCCTCTCTATTGCATATGTTAGTTCCATTTTTGCGTTTATCGAGATATGTTTACGGTATTTTTGTGTTTTTGATGTTTTGCAGGTGTTGGAGTAAATGGAGTAAAGTTTGAAGCTTTCTGCAGTCAAGAGAAGAAATCAGAAAATGCAGCCAAAGGCATCTCGATCAATCGAGATGTTGATCTCGATTAATCGAAATCTCGATTGATCGAAATCTCATTTCGATTGATCGAAATCTCGATCAATCGAGATTCAATCTCGATCAATCGAGATTTTGCAGAATCCACTTGGCCACTTGCTCACCTGCTTTCCCACTTGCAACAAAATCCCCCTTTTTGCACGACTTAGGGGGATTGTCTGACTTGAACAAGACTTTTGGGTGCCTTCTTGATACAAGAGATATATATATTGATATATATATATATATATATATATGGTGGGCCCCCAAGGGAGAAAAAGGAGCCAAAAAGCACAAAAGGGCCATGTCTCTCATATCTCACATATCTCTCAATACACATCAGAATACTTCAAGAGAGACCTTCGGGAGAGGAGGAGGGGAAGCTGAACCAGACCAAGAAGCTTCACTTTCTTCATCAATGGAAGGGTGCAAGGCAACCATGAGCAACTAACTTCCATACTAGGGTGTTGTTGAAGCCCTAGCCATGTAAACATGTTCCTTTTTGTAGCACTTGGGATTTGTAATTAAATGTTGATTATTTAGCCTAGTGACTATGTACACAAATACATTTCTTATATATATTCATTTGATATGGAATTTATTCTTGTCTTAGAGTAGATTTTGTCACTTGAATGCACAACATTTGCATATTCCACAAGAAGTGCAAATGATGGCTAGATAATGGTGTTTAAATGAATGTGTGATGTTAGTTTGTATAGACCATGCCAAGACAAGGTAGTTTGGATGCATGTAGTGTTCACTTAGAGAGTAGAGTAATTAGGTAGTTAGTTAGGTTGAAGAGCTATACTTGTTGAAGATGGATTATGATAGGTTAGCACACACATTGATCTTTTGATATGTCATTGAGGTCACAAGCCTAATGACATTGTTAGGCATTTAATTAATGAATCCCATGCTTGCTACACTTATGAACATGTGAATGGCTAGTGGTAGAAACCAACCCTAGTTCTCTCTCCCAACTTTAAACTCTTTACTTTTCTTGTCATTTCATTCATGCAATAGTTTATAAACACAAACTCAAAAATCTATTTTTAGAATTAAAGTAGAGTTAATCTTCCTTTAAGACAATTGCGACTAGTCCTTGTGGGATCGATACCCTCTATATAGAACCTTATCTACAAAGATTCGTGCTCTTGCGAGTGGTTAAATTATATTTTGATAAATTGGGCAAAAATTAAGCTTACAATATAATCACAGTTTAGCCGCAACAAAATTTTGGCGCCGTTGCCGGGGACTTACGGTTTAATTGTCGCCATTGGAAGATTAAATCTGGTTTAATTCTTAGGCTAGAAATTCTTTCATTGTTTTTGTATATATTTTGTTCTTATTGCTCAAACTTCTTGATTTTAGGTATACCACATAGCGGGCATCGAAAAAAACTGAAGTTGGAACCCTTTGTGAGTATAAAATCTAATTTAGTGGTTTGAGTTCTTTCGTTCTTTTTGTATATATTATTGTTTAATTTATTTCTCTTTGTGAATTGAGGTGTTGTTCTATTGTTAATGCATGCTAGGTAGACGGTCATTGTCACTTCCTTTGCTTCCTTGTAATATTGAACTTGAACGAACACTTAGACAACGTAGAGGAACCTCTAGGGACCCTATATTGCCTAGGACTGAAAACATGGACCCAAATGAAAGACAACCTCCCGGACTACCTCCTTTTAATCATGAACAACCACCTCCACCACCACCTCCTCAAGGAGAGTTGCTTATGGACTTTTACCTTCCGACTACATTTGAAGTACCTTCATGTATCCAATTTCCAGATGTAGCGGCAACTCAATTCGAAATAAATTCCTCCACCATCAATCTTCTTAATAGCTTCCACAGTCTCCCTAATGAGGATCCATACCGGCACTTAGATTATTTCCTTTCTGTGTGTTCCACTATTCGTGTACCACACTTTACGGAGGATGATCTAAAGCTGTGTATGTTCCCCTTCTCCCTAAAAGATAAAGCTAGAAGTTGGTTCAACTCCTTAGAACCTAACTCAATCCATTCTTGGGCGGAGATGCAAATAGAGTTCTTGAAAAAATACTTCCCAATGGGTAAGACAAGTGATATTCGGCGAGCAATCACCGGATTCACCCAAATTGACCAAGAACAATTCCATGAGACGTGGGAGAGGTTAAAAGATCTATTAAAATCTTGTCCGCATCATGTTGTCCCAAAATAGCAGCTTGTGTAAAGTTTTTATGATGGGGTGAGTGAGCAACATAGACAAATGATAGACTCCGCATGTGGGGGTGGGTACCTTTTGAAAAGCCCCGATGAGGCATGAAAACTTTTTCAAACCCTAAGCAACAATTCAGCTCAACGCTCCTCCACTAGGAAAGGGAAGGCCACCCAACCTTGTAGAGGAGTGCATGAAATTTCACGGGTAAATGAGGTTGCCATGCAAGTAGAAGCCCTATCCCAAAAAATGGATTTAATCATGAAAAATGGGCTGCCTACTCCAAACCAATCTGTCCAAAATCAGGAAGGGTGTTCGTTTTGCTATAACACTCCGCATTTTGTGCGAGATTGTCCTATTGCCGGGCAATCTCCCGATTATGCTCAAGAGCAAGCGAATGCCTTGTACTCTAAAAAAATGAATGATCCATATTCAAACACGTACAATCCTGGTTACAAGAACCATCCGGCTTTTTCATGGAAACCTCAAGAATCAAGTCCCTCTTTTCAAGGGCAAAATTCTTTTAATTCCCAATCTCAACAGCCTCATTATAGGCCAAATCCTCAACCTTACAATCAAAGATCCAATTACCAACAACCACCACCTCCTCCGAGAAGCCAAAGCTTTGAAGAAAGAGTGGTAAGCAATCTTGAGGCCAATACCCGCTTATTGCAAACTCACTCTCAATCAATCTCTAAGCTTGAAGCCAATGCTCAATCTATGGCTAGGTTAGAAGCTCAAATCGGGCAACTAGCTAATGCCTTAAATAGAAGGGAGGAAGGTAAGTTGCCTAGTCAACTGGTGGCGAATCCCAAAAGTGTCCATGTGATTGAGGATCCATCATCTTCAACTTGTAATGCTCCTCCGGAGCAAGTTCAATCAATCACAACCTTAAGGAGTGGTAAAATCATTAACTCCAAGGTAGGGGAGGAAGAGAGAAAGGAATTCCAAGAGCAACCTAAAAATCCAAAGGAATCCCAATTAAATCCAAAATTGTTTCCTTTAAATCCAAATGTGAATATCATCCCTTTAAATCCAAAAGGAAAGGCAAGTGAAGTTGTGTCGTCATCGATTCCAAATCTTGACACTTCTTTTGAACCTCCGGTTCCTTTTCCTCAAAGATTGAAGGAACCTTCTCATTTCGGGAAGCAAGGAGAGAAAATCCAAGACATGATGGAGATCTTCAAACAAGTAAAGATCAATCTCCCTCTCCTTGATGCTATTCAACAAATTTCCTCCTATGCGAAATTCTTGAAGGACTTGTGCACTCAAAAGCAAAAATCTAGGAATAATGTTCCTAAGAAAGTCCTCTTAACTGAGCACATAAGCTCCATTTTCCAACACCAAGCCCCTCCTAAATTCAAAGATCTGGGTGCTTCGACCATTTCGTGCACCATCGGAAATCAATCTTTTGAAAAGGCACTTCTTGATCTAGGGGCTAGTGTCAATTTGCTTCCATTCTCAGTTTACCAACAACTAGGTTTGGGGGAACTCAAACATACCACGGTTGTGTTGCAACTTGCTGACCGTTCGGTGAAGCAACCACGTGGCATCATTGAGGATGTAATCATTCAAGTGGACAAATTCTATTTTTCGGTGGACTTCATAGTCCTTGACACGGAACCTGTCCAAAATCCAAATCGACATATTCCTATCATTCTAGGTCGTCCATTCTTGGCCACGGCAAACGCTTGCGTTAATTGCCGTACCGGAGTGATGGACATCTCTTTTAGGAATATGAAAGTCCGCTTGAACATCTTCAATGCTTCCCACCACACATCCGACGACGAAAGTGAGTGCTTTTGTGTCGATGTTGTGGAAGACCTTGTTCAAGAAGCACTTCCTTCTATTCTTTCCAAGGATCCTTTAGAGGCATGCTTAAATCACTGCAACTATGATGATTTTGACATTGAGCAATCCATTTGTGAAGTTAATTCAATGCTCAATGTCACGACCGTCAGGGATGTGCCTAAAGGGAGAGTTCCGAGGGACCCTTTTCCTCCGTTGATTAATTTCGTCGCTCCCCACGGAGCGGTGGAATTGAAGGACTTGAAAGATGGATCGCTGTTCAAAGTAAACGGGCAGTGCTTAAAAGTGTGCGTGGATGACCAAGTCACCACCGAATACGTGGATGTCGTCACTTTGGGGGTATGATAAGTGTTCAATTCCATGAATTTGAACCCTCTCTATTGCATATGTTAGTTCCGTTTTTGCGTTTACCGAGATATGTTTACGGTATTTTTGTGTTTTTGATGTTTTGCAGGTATTGGAGTAAATGGAGCAAAGTTTGAAGCTTTCTGCAGTCAAGAGAAGAAATCAGAAAATGCAGCCAAAGGCATCTCGATCAATCGAGATGTTGATCTCGATTAATCGAAATCTCGATTGATCGAGATCTCATTTCGATTGATCGAAATCTCGATCAATCGAGATTCAATCTCGATCAATCGAGATTTTGCAGAATCCACTTGGCCACTTGCTCACCTGCTTTCCCACTTGCAACAAAATCCCCCTTTTTGCACGACTTAGGGGGATTGTCTGACTTGAACAAGACTTTTGGGTGCCTTCTTGATACAAGAGATATATATATTGATATATATATATATATATATATATATATATATATGGTGGGCCCCCAAGGGAGAAAAAGGAGCCAAAAAGCACAAAAAGGGCCATGTCTCTCATATCTCACATATCTCTCAATACACATCAGAATACTTCAAGAGAGACCTTCGGGAGAGGAGGAGGGGAAGCTGAACCAGACCAAGAAGCTTCACTTTCTTCATCAATGGAAGGGTGCAAGGCAACCATGAGCAACTAACTTCCATACTAGGGTGTTGTTGAAGCCCTAGCCATGTAAACATGTTCCTTTTTGTAGCACTTGGGATTTGTAATTAAATGTTGATTATTTAGCCTAGTGACTATGTACACAAATACATTTCTTATATATATTCATTTGATATGGAATTTATTCTTGTCTTAGAGTAGATTTTGTCACTTGAATGCACAACATTTGCATATTCCACAAGAAGTGCAAATGATGGCTAGATAATGGTGTTTAAATGAATGTGTGATGTTAGTTTGTATAGACCATGCCAAGACAAGGTAGTTTGGATGCATGTAGTGTTCACTTAGAGAGTAGAGTAATTAGGTAGTTAGTTAGGTTGAAGAGCTATACTTGTTGAAGATGGATTATGATAGGTTAGCACACACATTGATCTTTTGATATGTCATTGAGGTCACAAGCCTAATGACATTGTTAGGCATTTAATTAATGAATCCCATGCTTGCTACACTTATGAACATGTGAATGGCTAGTGGTAGAAACCAACCCTAGTTCTCTCTCCCAACTTTAAACTCTTTACTTTTCTTGTCATTTCATTCATGCAATAGTTTATAAACACAAACTCAAAAATCTGTTTTTAGAATTAAAGTAGAGTTAATCTTCCTTTAAGACAATTGCGACTAGTCCTTGTGGGATCGATACCCTCTATATAGAACCTTATCTACAAAGATTCGTGCTCTTGCGAGTGGTTAAATTATATTTTGATAAATTGGGCAAAAATTAAGCTTACAATATAATCACAGTTTAGCCGCATCATAGTGTATGTACGTAGACCGTACCCCCAAACTTAAATTAAACATTATGCTCAATATTTGAAGGCAAAAGAGTGAGAACAATGTTACTAGTGGTTTGATGGGTATCAAAAAGTGAAAATATCAGCCATGATATGGTAGTGGGTACACGGGTACACAGGACAAGTGGGGCATCATAACCTGCACAAGTACAAGTACAAGTACATACCAACATAACATACACGAACAGAAAATGTAAATAATTAGGAAAAGTAAAAGAAAAGACGACAATAATAGAAACATAATGAAAAGCTGATAATATTCCATTAATTCAAATATATGTGATACAAATGCGAGAATTTATGGAATACAAAAGAATGGCTTACTAAGCAACAAAACAAAGTGCCCACATGGCACTAGACAGTTCTATGACTGTGAATACATAAAAATAAAATACTAGAAATGAAATAAAAATACAAAATACAAAAAGAAAATCATAGTAGCTAAGGCTGAGGAAGCGACAACGGTGGTGCAGAAGTAGAAGCATCCAAACCACGCAAACGAGATCGGTTGAGATATCGTACAATGCAATCTTGCCCTTCTAGAATGGCATGGACGCTCACAGTAAGAGTATCTAGGTGCTCCTCAGTTTGCCACATGGCGATCCTCAAAAGCAGCCCGACACTGCATATCAAAATCGGTCTAAAGAAGCATTACATCGGCAATCAGATAGGAAATACCATCCACGAGGTACTCATAGTCCTTGGTGCTCATGCCCAGCACATCAAGCTTGGGCTCCTCCTCAGAATCATCACCCTCCTCTGGGGCATCAGGAACGTCCATCTCCTTCTCGTCTGTACCGGCCTCCTCTTTCTCACTATCGCCAGCCTCCACCTCGGGGGCTATATAAAGCAAAGCTATCATATGGGCCCCCATCTTCTTCCAACTCTGGAGAGAAAAATGGGGTGGTGGTCCCATGGTAATCTTAAAAGTTTCAAATTCAAAAGATGCCCTGGTCAAAAAGGCGGTAACGAGGTAGGGGAATGGAAGCTTCATTGAGGGAGACTTCTTGTTTGACTTCCGAATAAGCTAGTCCCAAACCTTATGAATCTGACCCTAGATAATAGCTGGAACGGAGAACTGATACCTTGTTTCCATAGCATAGAGGGCCCAAAAAAACTTACCCCGGCGCTTAGTAGTATGCCCAAAAGGGTTTGTATTTTTATGAAGTATAGTGTCTAAAAACCACCAACGCCAGGGTATCAAGGACTTGCTTGTGGCGTTATTCTTGTAATTGGTGAAACATCCCCGACAGAGTGCTCGCACCAGGTGGGAGACTGTGAGGTTCTGGGGAAGCCCGAGAAACGTAAAATGGTCCTTACCCGGCTCAACAAACTCAGGCTGGACAGGTGGGATCCCCGTAATTTTTGCAATAGTAACGACAGTGATGGCTAGAGGTGTGCCATCCATAATAGTTCGCAAGGGCTCGGCATACTCATACTGGAGGTTCATATAAAAAACTCGTACAAGCCTCGGATAGGCTTCATCTGCTGTCGGTGAGAGTAAGGCCATGAGGCCACGGCTCCGTAAAGCCTTTAAATAGTAGCTGGCATATCAGTCATCCTCGAAATTTGATGCCACTATCAAACTCTCGGGAACAATCTCCCTATTCCTCCATTGCCAACTGGGGACATCGCGAATAACTCCCATAGGGGCTTTGTTTCGGACCATCCCTATGCAAAAAATGGGTGTCAAGCTGGTTCTCAAGGACTTAATAGGAAAGATGCTTGGCAACCCCTAGTAAAGATGTCCAATCCTTCCAAAACTCCACAAAATGCCTCCAATGTACTCCCAATCCCTAACGAAATCAAAATGGTTGCAACCACCCCTAAACTTCACCCAATCATCTCAATTTACGACAATATACCACGAATAATTTGGAAAAGTAAAAGAATAATGCAAGAAAAACACCAAATAGGGTCTTTACCTCGAAGAAGAAAAACTGGGTTATGCCAAGCTATCTATGCGGGGAATCCTTTCACGGATGTTCGGATGAAGACCCAATCGGTGGGGATTGAAAGTTGGTGGTGGTGGGGGTGTTCTTGGGAGCTTCAAACGAGAGAGAGAAAAGAAAGAGTCGCGAGAGAGAGGGAGAGACAAGAGATTTGAATATTAAGTGACTGCATATGCAGTCACATGCCTCGGTGCGATGCATCAAAGTGGCTACTTCGATGTATCGTCGCTGTCGATGCATCGAACTAGAGGTTTCAATGCATCAAAGCTGATGATGGATCGACCATCTATTGACACAAGGTGCGGCGGCTACTAGAATTGGTAGGAAAAATAGGACATTTAAAGATTGATACATCGATGCTAATGTCGATGCATCGAAGCTGCGAGGCATCAAAGTGGCTACTTCGATGCGTTGAAACTTCCTTTAATTATAAATTTACAAAATTGTCCCAAGTATGAAAAAAATTTAAGTTAAGCCCTCAATTCACACCTCTCACACTCAGATATTTCAAAAATATTTAGATACATTCCTTTTTGGATTTGAAGGATCACATGGAACAAGATAGGATCACGGAAGTTGTCGCCAAGTTTAACGTCTACGGTGAGACGTGTGCACAAGTTCATTCATCCAAATATATGGGATCCATCAATTCAACAAAATTCACATATTCCAATTGCATTTGACTATCAATGCAGGGTTTCACTCGTTGCCCATTAACCTTAAAAAGTATCCCATCCTTGGGATCTTTTAGTTTCACTGTGCCATGAGGAGCAATGGATTGGATAATAAAAGGGCCGTCCCATCGAGAGCGAAGCTTCCCAGGGAATAAGTGAAGCCTTGAATTGTAAAGCCAAATTTTTTGGCTTGGAGAGAGTGATTTGGAATGAATATGACAATCATGGAAGGCTTTAGTCTTTGCCTTATAGATTTTTGCACTCTCGTAGGTGTCATTTCGTATCTCTTCTAATTCACTCAATTAAAGTTTTCGGGTTGAGCCAGCCAACTTCATGTCAAAGTTAAACTTCTTAATAGCCCAAAAGGCTTTGTGCTCTAACTCAACCGGTAAGTGGCATGCCTTACTATACACAAGACGGTACGGTGACATGCAAATTGAGGTTTTATAAACAGTACGGTACGCCCACAATGCATCATTGAGACGTTGGGACCAATCCTTGCGATCGGGGCGCACTATTTTTTCAAAAATATGCTTAATTTTCCTATTAGATACTTCTACTTGATCACTTGTCTACGGGTGGTAAGGTGTAGCGACCTTGTGAGTGACAAAGTATTTATGTAGCAAGGTTCGAAGGAACCGATTGCAAAAATGTTTACCCTCGTCACTAATGATGGCTCGAGGTGTACCAAAATGACTAAAAATGTTCGCTTGAATGAATTTGACCACAACTGTGTGATCATTAGTTCTGGTAGCCATAACCTCAACCCATTTATATATGTAATCTACCGCTACAATTATGAATTCAAAACTGGCAGATTTTGGGAAAGGGCCCATAAAATCAATAACCCATACATCGAAGATATTGACGATTAAGATCGGGTTCAAAGGCATTATATTTTTATGGGACATAGCGCTGAGGTGCTAACATCGCTCACAGGAGTGACAGAATAAGTATGTGTCTCGATGCATGGTGGGCCAAAAAAAACCGCATTGAAGGATTTTGGAAGCAGTTTTTTGAGCACTGAAATGACCTTCGCATTCCAATGTGTGACAGAAAGTAAGAATACTAAGACTCTCACTCTATGGCATGCACTGGCGGATGATTTGGTAGGGACAATACTTAAATAGATAGGGATCATCCCAAAAGTATGAACGCACTTGGGAGTAGAAACGATCCTTTTGTTATTTGGACCAAGAGGGTGGAAGCTTCTAGTAGCTAAAAAATTAATATATCAGCATACCAGGGAAGTTTCTCATGAGTGACTATAAATAGCTGCTCATCCAGGAAGGACTCGCTAACTGGAATTTGGTCATTATGGTACTCCACAAGGATCCTAGATAAATGGTCGGCGACCACATTCTCCGTACCCTTTTTATCCCGAATCTCAAAATTGAACTCTTGTAATAGGAGCATCCATCTAATCAATCGGGGTTTAGTGTCCCTCTTTGCCAATAAATGCCGAAGAGCAGCATGATCTAAAAAAATAATAACATTGGACCCTAAGAGATAGGATCTAAATTTGTCCAAGGCATAGACAACTGCAAGCAACTCCTTTTTCGTAGTTGTATAGTTCAATTGGGCTTCGGAAAGGGATTTACTGGTATAATAAATCACATGTGGTAACTTGTCCACATGTTGCCTTAAGACCACACCCATAGCAAAATCGGATACATCACACATGACTTCAAATGGGAGAGCCCAATTTGGAGGGAGTAGAATTGGAGCAGTTGATAAAAGTGTGCGGACCAATTCAAAAGATTTAAGGCACGCTTCATCAAAGCAAAAAATAGTACCCTTCTCAAGAAGTCAGCACAAAGGCCGAGATATCTTGCTAAAGTCCTTAATGAAACGGTGATAGAAACCTGCATGGCCAAGGAATGAACGAATGCCCCTCACCAAAGAAGGTGGAGGAAGTTTAGAAACGAGTTCTACCTTGGCTCTATCAACCTCGATACCTCATTTGGACACAATATGCCCAAGTACAATTTCCTCTTGAACCATAAAATGGCTCTTTTCCCAGCTGAGAATTAGGTTCATGTCCTTACAACGCTTGAGTACAAGAGTAAGATTCTGAAGGCACGAATCAAAAGAAGGTCCAAAGACTGAAAAGTCATCCATGAAGACTTCAAGGCATTTTTCCACCATGTCCGAGAAGATAGAAATCATACACCGTTGAAAAGTTACTGGTGCATTGCATAACCCAAAGGGCATGCGTTTATAAGCAAATGTTCTGAATGGACATCTAAAGGTGGTCTTTTCTTGGTCCTGCGGTTCTGCTGCCACTTCATTGTATCTTGAATACCCATCTAGAAAGTAGTAAAAAATTTGTCCAGTAAACCGCTCTAGGATTTGATCAATAAATGGGAGTGGAAAATGATCCTTCCTAGTTGAGGAGTTGAGCTTCCTATAGTCAATACACACTCGAGATTCTGCAGACCCACTTGCCCACTTGCTCACCTGCTCTTCCCACTTGCAAAAAAATCTCCCTTTTTGCACAACTTGGAGGGATTGTCTGACTTGAACAAGACACATGGAGATATTATAGCTCTAGTTTATATATATATTGATATATATATATACATGGTGGGCCCCAAGGATGAAAAGAGAGCTATAAAGCACAAAAGAAGCCATTTTTCTCTCATATACAATATACACACTTAGAGACTTTCGGGAAAGGGGAAGAGGAAGCTGAACCAGACCTTGAAGCTTCATTTTCTCCATCAATGGAAGAGTGCAAGGCTGCCATGAGCAACTAACTTCTCTACTAGGGTGTGGGTGAAACCCCTAGCCATGTAAACTTGTTCATTTTTGTAGCATTATTTGGGATTTGTATTTAAATGTTGATTATTTAGTCTAGTGACATTGTACACTTATACATTTCTTATATATATTCATTTGATGTTGATTTTATTCTTGTCTTAGAGTAGAATCTTTCATGTGAATGCACAACATTTGCATCTTCCACAAGAAATGCAAATGATGGCTAAGTAATGGTACTTAAAATGAATGAGTTGTTCTTGCTTGTATAAACCATGCCAAGATAAGGTAGTTTGGATGCATTTAGGTTCACTTAGAGAGTAGGGTAATTAGTTAGGTTGAAGAACTATGTTTGTTGAAGATGGATTATGATAGGGTTGCACACACATTAATCTTTTGATATGTCATTGAGGTCACAAGCCTAATGACATTGTTAGACATTTAATTTATAAATCCCAAGCTTGCTACACTTATGGACATGTGAATGGCTAGTGGTGGAAACCACCCCTAGTTCTCTCTCCCAACTTTTAACTCTTTAAATTTATTATTTTTACATTTTATGCAATAGTTTTAAAACAAAAATCAAAACCTTGTTTTTAGAATTAAAGTGGAATTAATCTTTCTTTAAGACAATTAACGACTAGTCCTCGTGGAATCGATACCCTCTATATAGAACCGTATCTACAAAGATTCGTGCTCTTGCGAGTGGTTAAATTATATTTTGAAAAAGGGGCAAAACTAAGCTTACAATTATAATTCAAGTTTAGCCACATCAAAATTTTGGCGCCGTTGCCGGGGACTACGGTTTAATTGTCGCCATTGAAAGATTAAATCTAGTTTAATTCTTAGGTGATCGGCGTTGAATGTTACGCATTCTAGCCTCTTAACTTATGTATTTTATTCTCTTAGTGATAGAGTATTTTGTTATTTTACTTCGTTTTAGTATTTTCTGTATTTTTAGGGTCTTAATGATTATTTCAATTAAAACTAAGCTTTTGGGCTTTTAAAGAAGACATCCAAGATGGTTAGATGAAGCCTATATCAAGGAGATTCATTCAACCATTTATTTCAACTCAAATCAGCCTAAGGAAGAGGTCCAAGAGAATTACAGCTGCTTAAGAAGGTTTCGGGCCTGCAGCCCAAATCTACGCATAATACAGTCTTAATCCCGTTTTGAAAAATGGACCAGAAGTCTTATTTTCGAGCCTCAAATTGACATAATTTTCGCGTTAGGTTGAACGAAATTTGATTCTGCACACTTTTGTATTTTAAGAAAATTTCGTAAATCGGACTTCTGGTGGGTCAAAAGTTGGGCCGAAGTCAGCAGGAAAAACCCACCTGATTAGTGCTGCAGGAAACCCTAATTTATTCCTAATTGGATTAGGACTTTGGTGTATTCTCTTGGGGAATAAAGTGAAGAATAAGAGGCTGGAGTTGAGAGGAAGAGAAAAAGAGAGATTGGAGAGTCTGAGAGGGCTGAGAAGAGAATAGAAACATATTTGTAGAGCCATTGGAGAACGAAGTCATACGTAGAATTCATGAAGATGATGCCTTCTTCCTCAACAGTTGAAGCTTCTTCTTCTACCATGAGCGGTTAGTTCATCCACTAGGGTTTTGATGTAGCCCTAACAAAGCATCAATGGTTTGATTGTTTTAATTATTGGGGACCTTTATATACATGCATAGATTGTGTAATTTAGAGGATTCTTATTATAGAATTGAGCAATAAAAGTCTTGTAAATTCAGTTTCAATGATTTCTTATCTTGTCTTAGATATTTAGTTGTTGTTATTGAACTCAATCTCTCTTGTTTTCTGTGATCATAAGAGCGATTATTACATAATGGTAATCACTGAATATATTGTTAAGAGCTTTGATGGATTATGCCTAGAGAAGATGAACCATACTGCACCCTAGATTAGAGTAGTTAGGCAGATGACCCATGCCAATCGAAGATAGTCCATGGCTTAGCCTTAATCATATGTTATCTTCTTGACGGATGAAGGTGAGCTTGTAGCCACCGACACCACTTATGTATGATGTAATTCCCCTATAGTTGATTCAATTGACCATTGATTGTGGAGTTAGTGGTGAAGTCAAATACCCTAGATTTCTCTCATATTATCTTCACTATCTATTTACTTTGATTTATTTTATTTTATCTTTTTAATTAGTTTAAAAATCAGGTTTCTTTTCTTTATAAATTTAATTAGAATTAATTCAGTATTCCAACTCATCAGACCATAATCCCTGAGGTACGATACCCCTTTCGATAGCCCTATTCTGCAAGGAATTCGTTCTATTGCGAAGTGTGAAAAATTTTAATTGATATACTTTTTGAGTCACCCTCACATACGAATCAATTTTTGGTGCCGTTGCCGAGGATTATCTATTTGATTGATTGGATTTCACAGAATTAATTTTAATTGAATTTTTAGTCTAGGAAATTTTTATATTTTATTTTTAATTTTGTTTTTGTTTTCTTTTCAGGTGTTTTGGTTAATATATGCAAGGTCGTCGTTCTATAGCTGATCCTTTGATACCTCTTGATCCTGAGCCTGAAAGTACTCTTAGACAACAGAGGAACATCCTTGTTGATACAATTGTGCAAGAGGAAGAATTAATTGATGATATGGCAGAAGAGAGGAATAACAACCTTGTTCCTAATGCTAATGGAGAGAGAGCTAGATTGCTTAGGGACTACTATGTTCCTGAGACATATACCTCACCAGCAGGTTTTCAACTGCCCAATGTCACAGCACAGAATTATGAGATCAAGTCCAACATTATTCAGATGCTACCATCTTATTTTGGACTGACTCAAGAAGACCCTTACAAGCATCTGAATGAATTCATTGAAGTGTGCTCAACTACCAAAATTCATAACTTCTCTGAAGATGCTTTCAAAATAAGACTTTTTCCATTCTCCTTGAAAGACAAAGCAAAGTATTGGTTCAATTCTCTACCGGCAGGTTGTATCACGACTTGGACTCAGATGCAACATGAGTTTCTCTAGAAGTATTTTCCGATAGGGAAGACCAATCAGTTCAGATGTGCTATCACTGGTTTCTCCCAACATGAGGGGAAACAATTTTATGAGACATGGGAAAGATTCAAGGACCTTCTTAGGAAGTGTCCCTATCATCAAGTTCCTAAGTGGCAACTAGTGCAGAGTTTTCATGAAGGGCTCACAGAAGCCAACAGACAGATGGTTGATGCATCTTGTGGAGGTACTTTTATGTTGAAGAGTGAAGAAGAGGCATGGACCTTATTTAAAAATCTTAGTGACAACTCTCTATAACATGTGTCCTCTACTCGTTCTAGCAGACATGCTACTACAAAAAAGACTGATAGAATTTATGAGGTTGGTGCTTCAGAAGCTATGCCAACTGATATTGATTTAATTGCAAAGAAGGTAGCAGCAATTATGGCTGCCAATCAAACTCCTTCTACTTCAAATTCTTCATTGCTAGGCCCTTGTGAATTTTGCTCTAGTCCTATGCATAATGTGAGCAATTGTCCTTTAATGGGGTAATTTTCTGATGTTCAACATGAGCAAGTCCAAGCTACATTCACTAGACCAATGAATCCTCCACGAGGTAATACTTACAATCCCACATGGAGGAATCATCCTGGTTTTTCTTACAGTAACCAAGGGGCAGCAATGCAACCATCATATCAACCTAGGACTTTTGTGCCTCAACAGCAATATCAAACACAAAGTCCTATGGCCCAAAGAATTTCTGCTATTGAAGACAAGCTGACACTTACCTTGTCTAAATTTGACAAGCTTGATTCTCTTATAGAGACAGTGCAAGCTACTACAGCAACAATACAATCTACAGTTCAGCTAGTGCACTCGGATTCTCAATCCATTGCCAAACTGGAATCTCAGTTTGGACAGCTTGCTACTTTATTGAGTAGAAGAGAAGAAGGGAAGCTCCCTAGTCAACCAATTGCTAATCCAAGAGGGATGCAAGCTTCCATAAGCAACCCCCACCATGAGCAAGTTCAAGCCATTACTACTTTGAGGAGTGGGAAAATAATTGATAATAAGGTGGGTGAGAAGAAAGAAGAAGAAAAAGTGACCACAAGTCCAAGTGCTGAAATTCCTTATGAGCCCAAGGCTCCTTTCCCACAACGTTTCCTTGAAGCATCTAAATTGGGGAAGTAAGGGGACAAGCTGCATGACATGATGGAGGTGTTTCGACAAGTGAAGATTAATTTGCCACTCCTTGATGCCATCAAGCAAATTCCTCCTTATGCTAAATTTTTTAAGGACTTGTGCACTCAAAAAAGGCGTTCTAAAAGCCAAATGCCAAAGAAGGTGATGCTGCCACAACAAGTAAGTTCGATAATTCAGCAGTGCACGCCTCCCAAGTACAAGGATCCTGGTGCCCCAACTATCTCATGCATCATTGGGGATCACCATGTGGATAAAACTCTTCTTGATTTTGGTGCAAGTGTGAATTTGCTACCCTATTCAGTCTACTTACAATTGGGCTTGGGAGAATTGAAGCCTACCTCGGTGGTATTGCAATTTACAGACAGATCAACAAAGCAACCACGAGGAATCATAGAAAATGTGCTCATTAAAGTGGACAAGTTCTACTTTCCTGTTGATTTCATTATACTTGACACTGAGCCAGTTCATAATCCTAAGAGGCACATTCCAGTGATCCTTGGTCGACCTTTCTTCGCTACAGCTGATGCTTGCATAAATTGTAGGTCGGGGATCATGGATATCTCATTTGGCAACATGAAGGTTAAGCTTAATATTTTCAATGCTGTTGAGAATCCTCCAGATCAGACTAATATTTTCTTCATGGACTCTGGGGATGTGGCTGAATCTATAGATGAAATAAGGGTGCAAGAAAAATAGAAGGAAAAGAAGGTGTTTGAAGATCAATTTTCTACCATGGTGGTAAATTTTGTATGCACTACACTTTCCAAAACATTTCAAAGTGAGCAATTGTTTGGAGTATCCGACAACTCCATACCATGGTATGCAGATATTGTGAATTATTTAGTCACGGGAAAAGTGCCAAGAGACTGGACCAAGCGAGAACGTGATAGATTCTTCTCTAAAGTTCATCATTACTTTTGGGAGGATCCAGAGTTGTTAATATTGTCCATATCAGATTATTCGGCGATGTGTCCCAGACCATGAGTTTCAAGATATTCTCAAATTCTACCACTTATTGGCATGTGGAGGCCACTTCAGTGCAAGGAAGACAACAGCAAAGGTACTTCAATGTGGATTCTTTTGGCCTTCTCTATTTCATGATGCATATGTTTTCTGTAAGACTTGTGATCGATGTCAAAGATTGGGTTCAATGTCGAGGCGAGATATGATGCCAATGAGCCCCATTCTGGTGGTTAAAATTTTTGATGTTCGGGGAATTGATTTTATGGGACCCTTTCCACCCTCTTTTGGCTATGAATACATTCTGGTTGGTGTGGATTATGTTTCCAAATGGGTGGAGGCCATTGCAACTCAAACCAATGATCACAAGGTGGTAATAAAATTCATGCATGAGAATATTCTTAGTTAATTCAAAATTCCTCGAGCCTTGATCAGTGATGGTGGTTCTTACTTTTGTAATAAATTCTTGAGAGGTTTGCTTGTTAAATATTCAGTGACACATAAGGTGGCAACACCTTATCATCCTTAGACAAGTGGGCAAGTAGAGCTATCCAATCGAGAAATTATGCATGTTCTCAAAAAGACAGTGAGACCGGATAGAAGAGATTGGTCATTCCGACTGAGTGAGGTGCTATGGGCATATCGGACTGCTTATAAGACTCCTATCGGTATGTCACCATATCGGTTAGTGTATGGGAAAGAATGTCATCTTCTAGTAGAGATCGAGCATAAGGCGCTCTGGGCAATCCGAAAATTTAATTTTGATGCAAAAAGAGCTGGGGAAGAGAGAAAGTTTCAATTAAATGAATTAGAAGAGTTTAGACGTGATGCTTATGAAAGTTCATGAATTTACAAAGAGAGGATGAAGCCATTTCATGATCGACATATCTCACGGAAGTCCTTCTCTCTGGGTGATAAAGTGTGGCTCTTCAATTCAAAGCTTCGGTTGTTTCCCGGAAAATTGCGTTCAAGGTGGGATGGACCATTCCAAGTGAATTTGATTTTTCCTCATGGTGCTATAGAAATTCGAAGCTTTTGAGATAATACTTTGATGAAAGTTAATGGGCAAAGGTTGAAGCATTGTGTGGAAGGATGTGTGCCAAGAAAAGACGTAGAGTCCGTCGACTTAACGGATCCCGTCTACCCGACTTAATCTCTTTGGAGAGTTGATCGTCCCCTACGGATGTTAAATTATAGATTTTGTATGTATTTATATACTTTATTTGCTTTAATTTTCTTTGATTTTAATTTTTAGTTTTAGTTTTCTTTCAATTTTAGTTGCGTTTTAATGTTTTTTCTTTGAGTTTTTGATGTATAAGTTGCTTTCGGAGGATGCCAAGAGGTGTACCGAGGTATTTGGACTCAAGACGGGTGAAAAATCGTGCTCTCGGTCAACCTTGGGTGATGGAGACTCAAAATTATCAAGTCTCGATCGAACTTGGGCGATGGAGGGTCAAACAGGCTTCCAGGAGGGGGATCGATCGCCCCAATTGAGGGGGATCGATCGCCCCTTAATATTTTTGAAGGATGACCACCACCAGCTGGGCGATCGATCGCCCATCGCTGGGGGGATCGATCACCCAAGCCCAAAAATTGGGCTGGCCGAGAATCCTCCTTATATATGGACACCCACTCCTCCTTTGTTGCTTCCACTTGCATCCTTGACCTCTTTGAACTCCAATTCAAGTCCTACTTCAACCGAACAATTATTTTCTTCAATTGGTGAGTATTAAACAAGAATTCAACATTGATCATCATCAACTTCAACATCAAATTGGATCAAAAATCACTAGTTCTCAAAGGAAGCTCTCACTTTTTCAAGTTCAACATCAAAGTAAGTGAAGTTTTTCTTTGGTGAAATTGTGCAATTCTTTTAGGGGGCTTTTGAAGACCAAGTTTGGGGGATCAATTTGGTGCATTTACTTGTTCGATTTGGGTGGAAAAATTATCGAAAAGAGGAGATTGAAGGTTCCAATTTAATTGTGCACACCAAGTGTTTGATTTAGTTCCTCAACCACACTTTTTCTACTTCTATGGCACCCAAGAGAGCAAGTCACCAAGGTGCTTCAAGTTCACGTAATCCTCGCCGAGCGAGGCATGATCCAACTACCGGTTCTTCACGATCTCACCGAGAAGGTATTCAAGAGAGATGGCATCCAAGGGCTTTGAACTTTGAAACTACATTTGACATAGCCGAACTCTATGGTATGTTTCCCGAGACAAGATGGGGTATTTTTGACATCCGTTGTCGTCGGTCAGCATCCATTTTTATTCCACTCTTGTCTACTATCTACCCAAGGCTTGTCAAGGTATTTTATCAAAACTTAATGCTGACACCTAATGAGTAGGATGTGCTTACTTCTTCAGTAGATGGAACAATAGTTCGTATGGATATGTCATCCATTGCTATTGCCATGGGTTGTCCTCATGAGTGCCCAGATGAATTGTCTCATATCTACACTCCTCTACCCGACGATTTGTCAGTGGGTAATTTGGTTGCACGTTTGTGTGCTAATCGGTTTTCTGGGCCGAAAAGGAATGCAGCTTCCAAGTCTTCAATGTCAAATCACTTATGGTTCCTTGATGCTGTTCTACTCAAGAATGTATGTCTAATTGGACATAAAACCGAGAGACGTCAAGAGTTCCTCAAAGCTTTATATGCTATACATTTTGGGCATTGGCTGTCATTCCCACAGATTGTTTGGGGTCAGATGGAGAAATTCTATTCCAAGGTTGTGGCCAAGGCACCAGACACTGCAAGTGACTGGGAGTTTCCATTCCCGACTATCATTCATCAGTTGCTTGTTGCACAGGGGTATGCAGTCCATGAGGACGAGCTTGCCTTTCCACATGATCTTCATTATGACACGCATGACTAGAATTTGAGCCGATCTCATATGCACCAGAGAGTCATAATGGCGCCTGGTGAAGTATCCCAGTTGGCCCAAGGAGGAGAACATATAGATATACCACCACCGGTGGAAGATCTAGAGGAGATGGAGGCAGAGGAAGAGGAGGTGCATGCACAGGCTGGTGGCCATGATTATCACTATTTTGAGGGGCAGATTGCTGGGTTAACAGCCCAGTTTGGCACCTTACAGACAGAGGTCTCCACACAGTTTGGAGCAATAAGGACAGAGATGGCGGATCACTTTTGTGACACTCGCCAAGAGCAACTAGAGATGAGGAGGATACTACGTGCACTGATGCGCTAGGCAAACTTAGATCCGGATGCTCAGTCACCACCACACCCTTGACAGGAAGGTAACTGTAATACCCCGCTCCAACACATGGTATGATATTGTCCGCTTTGGGCCTGAGCCCGCACGGTTTTGCTATTGGGATTTACCCCAAAAGGCCTTATACCATTTGAAGAGAACATACTACATATAAGCACATCCCCTTTTCCACACCCAGGCGATGTGGGATTGAGCACCCTGTACCCTGTCAGTGTGGTAGCTCAGCCCAGTGTCTGTCTTCGCACCCGCCCACTCACACCCGTCCACAAGGGTTACTACAATCCACCCCCCTACGAGGCCCAACGTCCTCGTCGGCACACTTCTTCCGGCTGGGTTCAGGCTCTGATACCAACTGTAATACCCCGCTCCAACACATGGTATGATATTGTCCGCTTTGGGCCTGAGCCCGCACGGTTTTGCTATTGGGATTTACCCCAAAAGGCCTTATACCATTTGAAGAGAACATACTACATATAAGCACATCCCCTTTTCCACACCCAGGCGATGTGGGATTGAGCACCCTGTATCCTGTCAGTGTGGTAGCTCAGCCCAGTGTCTGTCTTCGCACCCGCCCACTCACACCCGTCCACAAGGGTTACTACAGTAACCATCTTTTGAATTTTATTGTTTTAAAAAAAAATAATAATTTGAAAAATGAAAAAATATATATTTATTTTTTTTTAGGATTTTTCTCTTTCATATTTATTTTCACCCATACTATTTCACTTGATTTTTGGGGTATAGTGGTCTGTTTTGACAAGTTTTAACATTCAAGTTTGGGGGTGTGCTTGCATTGCCTTTTTACAACTTGGTGTGCTCTATTTTCTTTCCACTACTCCAGATTTTTGGTAACATCGTTCTTACTCTTCTCTATGCTTCAATTAGATGTACATTGAGGACAATGTACAATTTAAGTTTGGGGGTGAGGCGATGCCTATTTTTGTGCTTAGTACAATATGGGGGGAAATTTGTGTGAAATTATTTTTGTTTTAGGATTTTTGTTTATTTTATTTTCTTAGTTTGTTTATTATTTTCTTTTGTTTTATTTTTAGATAGAATGTTTTGACATTATTCAAGGGATTAGTACCTTATGTAGGTGCATAACTTGCAATTTGTGAGTATGTTTTAAATTTTTGAAACCTGCGGTTTAAATTAAGTGGTTTTAATCATGGTTTGCAATAACATGTTTTAGGGTGATGAATTTTAGTTTCCTTACATGCACAGACACACTAGCATAATCTTATGGGGTATAAACTGTGGCTATGAGTTATTGAGTTACATATGCTTGATATTAATTAGTATCTCTTGAGAATGAGTACCGATGATGTGTTTACTTGACTTCAATGAAAAAAAAAAGAGAAAAAAGTGATGAATAAGCAAATCAATTTGATCTTTTTCATGAGTAACCGGGCCTCTATGCCTCAAGAAGCACGGAGAGTTCGCGTCAAAAGTGAAAGGGTGAGAAAAGATGAGCATTGATTGTCTTGATTTGTAGCCTGACTGATTCGAGTAATTAGGTCTTCGGGGTATCTTAAAGCCTAGTACCCTAAAGCCATCTGGTTTGGGAGTCACTGACTGGAAGCTTGCTACATGGATCTTTTAGAAAGCTTAATAAATCAAGACATTACACAACCAATAAAGCAATGAAAAAAATGATGAAAAAAAATGAAAAAGTCATGTATTCATGTTTGGAAGTATGATTTCAATAAGGGGAACTAGTGAGTTGAAAGGGTATGTGCCTTAATATATTTAGGGTTGAGTTATATTACATGAGATGATTGCTAGTTCACTTTACACGAGGGAGCTAGAGTTAATTATTTTGAGATATGTTGATGTGAATTATGCATGGGGACCATTGATTTGAATTATGGAATTTGAAAGTTGAAATTATTCTTGAATGCAAGTTTGTAACTGTATATTGTAATCTTCTTCTTGAATTAATGTTGAAACAGAGTTTTGAATGTTTGTGGGTAACATTTCTGGAAACCCTCACGAGACTATACTTGTCCACTAGGGGGAACCTAGGGGTTTAAAGGCTTGTTGCATATGCTAAATGCAATCGTTTCTCCTACGAAAGTGGAGTTGGGTAGTTTAGTTAGTATTTGTTAGTTTCTTTGTTTTAGTTTTATTTTATTCTATTGCTAAGGGACTAGCAATATGTAAGTTTGGGGGTGTGATCGGCGTTGAATGTTACGCATTCTAGCCTCTTAACTTATGTATTTTATTCTCTTAGTGATAGAGTATTTTATTATTTTACTTCGTTTCAGTGTTTTCTGCATTTTCAGGGTCTTAATGGTTATTTCAGTTAAAACCAAGCTTTTGGGCTTTTAAAGAAGACATCCAAGATGGTTAGATGAAGCCTATATCAAGCATATTCATTCAACCATTTATTTCAACTCAAATCAGCCTAAGGAAGAGGTCCAAGATAATTACAGCTGCTTAAGAAGGTTTCGGGCCTGCAGCCCAAATCTACGCATAATACAGTCTTAATCCCGTTTTGGAAAATGGACCAGAAGTCTTATTTTTGAGCCTCAAATTGACATAATTTTCGCGTTAGGTTGAACGAAATTTGATTCTGCACACTTTTGTATTTTAAGAAAATTTCGTAAATCGGACTTCTGGTGGGTCAAAAGTTGGGCCGAAGTCAGCAGGAAAAACCCACCTGATTAGTGCTGCAGGAAACCCTAATTTATTCCTAATTGGATTAGGACTTTGGTGTATTCTCTTGGGGAATAAAGTGAAGAATAAGAGGCTGGAGTTGAGAGGAAGAGAAAAAGAGAGATTGGAGAGTCTGAGAGGGCTGAGAAGAGAATAGAAACATATTTGTAGAGCCATTGGAGAACGAAGTCATACGTAGAATTCATGAAGATGATGCCTTCTTCCTCAACAGTTGAAGCTTCTTCTTCTACCATGAGCGGTTAGTTCATCCACTAGGGTTTTGATGTAGCCCTAACAAAGCATCAATGGTTTGATTGTTTTAATTATTGGGGACCTTTATATACATGCATAGATTGTGTAATTTAGAGGATTCTTATTATAGAATTGAGCAATAAAAGTCTTGTAAATTCAGTTTCAATGATTTCTTATCTTGTCTTAGATATTTAGTTGTTGTTATTGAACTCAATCTCTCTTGTTTTCTGTGATCATAAGAGCGATTATTACATAATGGTAATCACTGAATATATTGTTAAGAGCTTTGATGGATTATGCCTAGAGAAGATGAACCATACTGCACCCTAGATTAGAGTAGTTAGGCAGATGACCCATGCCAATCGAAGATAGTCCATGGCTTAGCCTTAATCATATGTTATCTTCTTGACGGATGAAGGTGAGCTTGTAGCCACCGACACCACTTATGTATGATGTAATTCCCCTATAGTTGATTCAATTGACCATTGATTGTGGAGTTAGTGGTGAAGTCAAATACCCTAGATTTCTCTCATATTATCTTCACTATCTATTTACTTTGATTTATTTTATTTTATCTTTTTAATTAGTTTAAAAATCAGGTTTCTTTTCTTTATAAATTTAATTAGAATTAATTCAGTATTCCAACTCATCAGACCATAATCCCTGAGGTACGATACCCCTTTCGATAGCCCTATTCTGCAAGGAATTCGTTCTATTGCGAAGTGTGAAAAATTTTAATTGATATACTTTTTGAGTCACCCTCACATACGAATCAATTTTTGGTGCCGTTGCCGAGGATTATCTATTTGATTGATTGGATTTCACAGAATTAATTTTAATTGAATTTTTAGTCTAGGAAATTTTTATATTTTATTTTTAATTTTGTTTTTGTTTTCTTTTCAGGTGTTTTGGTTAATATATGCAAGGTCGTCGTTCTATAGCTGATCCTTTGATACCTCTTGATCCTGAGCCTGAAAGTACTCTTAGACAACAGAGGAACATCCTTGTTGATACAATTGTGCAAGAGGAAGAATTAATTGATGATATGGCAGAAGAGAGGAATAACAACCTTGTTCCTAATGCTAATGGAGAGAGAGCTAGATTGCTTAGGGACTACTATGTTCCTGAGACATATACCTCACCAGCAGGTTTTCAACTGCCCAATGTCACAGCACAGAATTATGAGATCAAGTCCAACATTATTCAGATGCTACCATCTTATTTTGGACTGACTCAAGAAGACCCTTACAAGCATCTGAATGAATTCATTGAAGTGTGCTCAACTACCAAAATTCATAACTTCTCTGAAGATGCTTTCAAAATAAGACTTTTTCCATTCTCCTTGAAAGACAAAGCAAAGTATTGGTTCAATTCTCTACCGGCAGGTTGTATCACGACTTGGACTCAGATGCAACATGAGTTTCTCTAGAAGTATTTTCCGATAGGGAAGACCAATCAGTTCAGATGTGCTATCACTGGTTTCTCCCAACATGAGGGGAAACAATTTTATGAGACATGGGAAAGATTCAAGGACCTTCTTAGGAAGTGTCCCTATCATCAAGTTCCTAAGTGGCAACTAGTGCAGAGTTTTCATGAAGGGCTCACAGAAGCCAACAGACAGATGGTTGATGCATCTTGTGGAGGTACTTTTATGTTGAAGAGTGAAGAAGAGGCATGGACCTTATTTAAAAATCTTAGTGACAACTCTCTATAACATGTGTCCTCTACTCGTTCTAGCAGACATGCTACTACAAAAAAGACTGATAGAATTTATGAGGTTGGTGCTTCAGAAGCTATGCCAACTGATATTGATTTAATTGCAAAGAAGGTAGCAGCAATTATGGCTGCCAATCAAACTCCTTCTACTTCAAATTCTTCATTGCTAGGCCCTTGTGAATTTTGCTCTAGTCCTATGCATAATGTGAGCAATTGTCCTTTAATGGGGTAATTTTCTGATGTTCAACATGAGCAAGTCCAAGCTACATTCACTAGACCAATGAATCCTCCACGAGGTAATACTTACAATCCCACATGGAGGAATCATCCTGGTTTTTCTTACAGTAACCAAGGGGCAGCAATGCAACCATCATATCAACCTAGGACTTTTGTGCCTCAACAGCAATATCAAACACAAAGTCCTATGGCCCAAAGAATTTCTGCTATTGAAGACAAGCTGACACTTACCTTGTCTAAATTTGACAAGCTTGATTCTCTTATAGAGACAGTGCAAGCTACTACAGCAACAATACAATCTACAGTTCAGCTAGTGCACTCGGATTCTCAATCCATTGCCAAACTGGAATCTCAGTTTGGACAGCTTGCTACTTTATTGAGTAGAAGAGAAGAAGGGAAGCTCCCTAGTCAACCAATTGCTAATCCAAGAGGGATGCAAGCTTCCATAAGCAACCCCCACCATGAGCAAGTTCAAGCCATTACTACTTTGAGGAGTGGGAAAATAATTGATAATAAGGTGGGTGAGAAGAAAGAAGAAGAAAAAGTGACCACAAGTCCAAGTGCTGAAATTCCTTATGAGCCCAAGGCTCCTTTCCCACAACGTTTCCTTGAAGCATCTAAATTGGGGAAGTAAGGGGACAAGCTGCATGACATGATGGAGGTGTTTCGACAAGTGAAGATTAATTTGCCACTCCTTGATGCCATCAAGCAAATTCCTCCTTATGCTAAATTTTTTAAGGACTTGTGCACTCAAAAAAGGCGTTCTAAAAGCCAAATGCCAAAGAAGGTGATGCTGCCACAACAAGTAAGTTCGATAATTCAGCAGTGCACGCCTCCCAAGTACAAGGATCCTGGTGCCCCAACTATCTCATGCATCATTGGGGATCACCATGTGGATAAAACTCTTCTTGATTTTGGTGCAAGTGTGAATTTGCTACCCTATTCAGTCTACTTACAATTGGGCTTGGGAGAATTGAAGCCTACCTCGGTGGTATTGCAATTTACAGACAGATCAACAAAGCAACCACGAGGAATCATAGAAAATGTGCTCATTAAAGTGGACAAGTTCTACTTTCCTGTTGATTTCATTATACTTGACACTGAGCCAGTTCATAATCCTAAGAGGCACATTCCAGTGATCCTTGGTCGACCTTTCTTCGCTACAGCTGATGCTTGCATAAATTGTAGGTCGGGGATCATGGATATCTCATTTGGCAACATGAAGGTTAAGCTTAATATTTTCAATGCTGTTGAGAATCCTCCAGATCAGACTAATATTTTCTTCATGGACTCTGGGGATGTGGCTGAATCTATAGATGAAATAAGGGTGCAAGAAAAATAGAAGGAAAAGAAGGTGTTTGAAGATCAATTTTCTACCATGGTGGTAAATTTTGTATGCACTACACTTTCCAAAACATTTCAAAGTGAGCAATTGTTTGGAGTATCCGACAACTCCATACCATGGTATGCAGATATTGTGAATTATTTAGTCACGGGAAAAGTGCCAAGAGACTGGACCAAGCGAGAACGTGATAGATTCTTCTCTAAAGTTCATCATTACTTTTGGGAGGATCCAGAGTTGTTAATATTGTCCATATCAGATTATTCGGCGATGTGTCCCAGACCATGAGTTTCAAGATATTCTCAAATTCTACCACTTATTGGCATGTGGAGGCCACTTCAGTGCAAGGAAGACAACAGCAAAGGTACTTCAATGTGGATTCTTTTGGCCTTCTCTATTTCATGATGCATATGTTTTCTGTAAGACTTGTGATCGATGTCAAAGATTGGGTTCAATGTCGAGGCGAGATATGATGCCAATGAGCCCCATTCTGGTGGTTAAAATTTTTGATGTTCGGGGAATTGATTTTATGGGACCCTTTCCACCCTCTTTTGGCTATGAATACATTCTGGTTGGTGTGGATTATGTTTCCAAATGGGTGGAGGCCATTGCAACTCAAACCAATGATCACAAGGTGGTAATAAAATTCATGCATGAGAATATTCTTAGTTAATTCAAAATTCCTCGAGCCTTGATCAGTGATGGTGGTTCTTACTTTTGTAATAAATTCTTGAGAGGTTTGCTTGTTAAATATTCAGTGACACATAAGGTGGCAACACCTTATCATCCTTAGACAAGTGGGCAAGTAGAGCTATCCAATCGAGAAATTATGCATGTTCTCAAAAAGACAGTGAGACCGGATAGAAGAGATTGGTCATTCCGACTGAGTGAGGTGCTATGGGCATATCGGACTGCTTATAAGACTCCTATCGGTATGTCACCATATCGGTTAGTGTATGGGAAAGAATGTCATCTTCTAGTAGAGATCGAGCATAAGGCGCTCTGGGCAATCCGAAAATTTAATTTTGATGCAAAAAGAGCTGGGGAAGAGAGAAAGTTTCAATTAAATGAATTAGAAGAGTTTAGACGTGATGCTTATGAAAGTTCATGAATTTACAAAGAGAGGATGAAGCCATTTCATGATCGACATATCTCACGAAAGTCCTTCTCTCTGGGTGATAAAGTGTGGCTCTTCAATTCAAAGCTTCGGTTGTTTCCCGGAAAATTGCGTTCAAGGTGGGATGGACCATTCCAAGTGAATTTGATTTTTCCTCATGGTGCTATAGAAATTCGAAGCTTTTGAGATAATACTTTGATGAAAGTTAATGGGCAAAGGTTGAAGCATTGTGTGGAAGGATGTGTGCCAAGAAAAGACGTAGAGTCCGTCGACTTAACGGATCCCGTCTACCCGACTTAATCTCTTTGGAGAGTTGATCGTCCCCTACGGATGTTAAATTATAGATTTTGTATGTATTTATATACTTTATTTGCTTTAATTTTCTTTGATTTTAATTTTTAGTTTTAGTTTTCTTTCAATTTTAGTTGCGTTTTAATGTTTTTTCTTTGAGTTTTTGATGTATAAGTTGCTTTCGGAGGATGCCAAGAGGTGTACCGAGGTATTTGGACTCAAGACGGGTGAAAAATCGTGCTCTCGGTCAACCTTGGGTGATGGAGACTCAAAATTATCAAGTCTCGATCGAACTTGGGCGATGGAGGGTCAAACAGGCTTCCAGGAGGGGGATCGATCGCCCCAATTGAGGGGGATCGATCGCCCCTTAATATTTTTGAAGGATGACCACCACCAGCTGGGCGATCGATCGCCCATCGCTGGGGGGATCGATCACCCAAGCCCAAAAATTGGGCTGGCCGAGAATCCTCCTTATATATGGACACCCACTCCTCCTTTGTTGCTTCCACTTGCATCCTTGACCTCTTTGAACTCCAATTCAAGTCCTACTTCAACCGAACAATTATTTTCTTCAATTGGTGAGTATTAAACAAGAATTCAACATTGATCATCATCAACTTCAACATCAAATTGGATCAAAAATCACTAGTTCTCAAAGGAAGCTCTCACTTTTTCAAGTTCAACATCAAAGTAAGTGAAGTTTTTCTTTGGTGAAATTGTGCAATTCTTTTAGGGGGCTTTTGAAGACCAAGTTTGGGGGATCAATTTGGTGCATTTACTTGTTCGATTTGGGTGGAAAAATTATCGAAAAGAGGAGATTGAAGGTTCCAATTTAATTGTGCACACCAAGTGTTTGATTTAGTTCCTCAACCACACTTTTTCTACTTCTATGGCACCCAAGAGAGCAAGTCACCAAGGTGCTTCAAGTTCACGTAATCCTCGCCGAGCGAGGCATGATCCAACTACCGGTTCTTCACGATCTCACCGAGAAGGTATTCAAGAGAGATGGCATCCAAGGGCTTTGAACTTTGAAACTACATTTGACATAGCCGAACTCTATGGTATGTTTCCCGAGACAAGATGGGGTATTTTTGACATCCGTTGTCGTCGGTCAGCATCCATTTTTATTCCACTCTTGTCTACTATCTACCCAAGGCTTGTCAAGGTATTTTATCAAAACTTAATGCTGACACCTAATGAGCAGGATGTGCTTACTTCTTCAGTAGATGGAACAATAGTTCGTATGGATATGTCATCCATTGCTATTGCCATGGGTTGTCCTCATGAGTGCCCAGATGAATTGTCTCATATCTACACTCCTCTACCCGACGATTTGTCAGTGGGTAATTTGGTTGCACGTTTGTGTGCTAATCGGTTTTCTGGGCCGAAAAGGAATGCAGCTTCCAAGTCTTCAATGTCAAATCACTTATGGTTCCTTGATGCTGTTCTACTCAAGAATGTATGTCTAATTGGACATAAAACCGAGAGACGTCAAGAGTTCCTCAAAGCTTTATATGCTATACATTTTGGGCATTGGCTGTCATTCCCACAGATTGTTTGGGGTCAGATGGAGAAATTCTATTCCAAGGTTGTGGCCAAGGCACCAGACACTGCAAGTGACTGGGAGTTTCCATTCCCGACTATCATTCATCAGTTGCTTGTTGCACAGGGGTATGCAGTCCATGAGGACGAGCTTGCCTTTCCACATGATCTTCATTATGACACGCATGACTAGAATTTGAGCCGATCTCATATGCACCAGAGAGTCATAATGGCGCCTGGTGAAGTATCCCAGTTGGCCCAAGGAGGAGAACATATAGATATACCACCACCGGTGGAAGATCTAGAGGAGATGGAGGCAGAGGAAGAGGAGGTGCATGCACAGGCTGGTGGCCATGATTATCACTATTTTGAGGGGCAGATTGCTGGGTTAACAGCCCAGTTTGGCACCTTACAGACAGAGGTCTCCACACAGTTTGGAGCAATAAGGACAGAGATGGCGGATCACTTTTGTGACACTCGCCAAGAGCAACTAGAGATGAGGAGGATACTACGTGCACTGATGCGCTAGGCAAACTTAGATCCGGATGCTCAGTCACCACCACACCCTTGACAGGAAGGTAACTGTAATACCCCGCTCCAACACATGGTATGATATTGTCCGCTTTGGGCCTGAGCCCGCACGGTTTTGCTATTGGGATTTACCCCAAAAGGCCTTATACCATTTGAAGAGAACATACTACATATAAGCACATCCCCTTTTCCACACCCAGGCGATGTGGGATTGAGCACCCTGTACCCTGTCAGTGTGGTAGCTCAGCCCAGTGTCTGTCTTCGCACCCGCCCACTCACACCCGTCCACAAGGGTTACTACAATCCACCCCCCTACGAGGCCCAACGTCCTCGTCGGCACACTTCTTCCGGCTGGGTTCAGGCTCTGATACCAACTGTAATACCCCGCTCCAACACATGGTATGATATTGTCCGCTTTGGGCCTGAGCCCGCACGGTTTTGCTATTGGGATTTACCCCAAAAGGCCTTATACCATTTGAAGAGAACATACTACATATAAGCACATCCCCTTTTCCACACCCAGGCGATGTGGGATTGAGCACCCTGTATCCTGTCAGTGTGGTAGCTCAGCCCAGTGTCTGTCTTCGCACCCGCCCACTCACACCCGTCCACAAGGGTTACTACAGTAACCATCTTTTGAATTTTATTGTTTTAAAAAAAAATAATAATTTGAAAAATGAAAAAATATATATTTATTTTTTTTTAGGATTTTTCTCTTTCATATTTATTTTCACCCATACTATTTCACTTGATTTTTGGGGTATAGTGGTCTGTTTTGACAAGTTTTAACATTCAAGTTTGGGGGTGTGCTTGCATTGCCTTTTTACAACTTGGTGTGCTCTATTTTCTTTCCACTACTCCAGATTTTTGGTAACATCGTTCTTACTCTTCTCTATGCTTCAATTAGATGTACATTGAGGACAATGTACAATTTAAGTTTGGGGGTGAGGCGATGCCTATTTTTGTGCTTAGTACAATATGGGGGGAAATTTGTGTGAAATTATTTTTGTTTTAGGATTTTTGTTTATTTTATTTTCTTAGTTTGTTTATTATTTTCTTTTGTTTTATTTTTAGATAGAATGTTTTGACATTATTCAAGGGATTAGTACCTTATGTAGGTGCATAACTTGCAATTTGTGAGTATGTTTTAAATTTTTGAAACCTGCGGTTTAAATTAAGTGGTTTTAATCATGGTTTGCAATAACATGTTTTAGGGTGATGAATTTTAGTTTCCTTACATGCACAGACACACTAGCATAATCTTATGGGGTATAAACTGTGGCTATGAGTTATTGAGTTACATATGCTTGATATTAATTAGTATCTCTTGAGAATGAGTACCGATGATGTGTTTACTTGACTTCAATGAAAAAAAAAAGAGAAAAAAGTGATGAATAAGCAAATCAATTTGATCTTTTTCATGAGTAACCGGGCCTCTATGCCTCAAGAAGCACGGAGAGTTCGCGTCAAAAGTGAAAGGGTGAGAAAAGATGAGCATTGATTGTCTTGATTTGTAGCCTGACTGATTCGAGTAATTAGGTCTTCGGGGTATCTTAAAGCCTAGTACCCTAAAGCCATCTGGTTTGGGAGTCACTGACTGGAAGCTTGCTACATGGATCTTTTAGAAAGCTTAATAAATCAAGACATTACACAACCAATAAAGCAATGAAAAAAATGATGAAAAAAAATGAAAAAGTCATGTATTCATGTTTGGAAGTATGATTTCAATAAGGGGAACTAGTGAGTTGAAAGGGTATGTGCCTTAATATATTTAGGGTTGAGTTATATTACATGAGATGATTGCTAGTTCACTTTACACGAGGGAGCTAGAGTTAATTATTTTGAGATATGTTGATGTGAATTATGCATGGGGACCATTGATTTGAATTATGGAATTTGAAAGTTGAAATTATTCTTGAATGCAAGTTTGTAACTGTATATTGTAATCTTCTTCTTGAATTAATGTTGAAACAGAGTTTTGAATGTTTGTGGGTAACATTTCTGGAAACCCTCACGAGACTATACTTGTCCACTAGGGGGAACCTAGGGGTTTAAAGGCTTGTTGCATATGCTAAATGCAATCGTTTCTCCTACGAAAGTGGAGTTGGGTAGTTTAGTTAGTATTTGTTAGTTTCTTTGTTTTAGTTTTATTTTATTCTATTGCTAAGGGACTAGCAATATGTAAGTTTGGGGGTGTGATCGGCGTTGAATGTTACGCATTCTAGCCTCTTAACTTATGTATTTTATTCTCTTAGTGATAGAGTATTTTATTATTTTACTTCGTTTCAGTGTTTTCTGCATTTTCAGGGTCTTAATGGTTATTTCAGTTAAAACCAAGCTTTTGGGCTTTTAAAGAAGACATCCAAGATGGTTAGATGAAGCCTATATCAAGCATATTCATTCAACCATTTATTTCAACTCAAATCAGCCTAAGGAAGAGGTCCAAGATAATTACAGCTGCTTAAGAAGGTTTCGGGCCTGCAGCCCAAATCTACGCATAATACAGTCTTAATCCCGTTTTGGAAAATGGACCAGAAGTCTTATTTTTGAGCCTCAAATTGACATAATTTTCGCGTTAGGTTGAACGAAATTTGATTCTGCACACTTTTGTATTTTAAGAAAATTTCGTAAATCGGACTTCTGGTGGGTCAAAAGTTGGGCCGAAGTCAGTAGGAAAAACCCACCTGATTAGTGCTGCGGGAAACCCTAATTTATTCCTAATTGGATTAGCACTTTGGTGTATTCTCTTGGGGAATAAAGTGAAGAATAAGAGGCTGGAGTTGAGAGGAAGAGAAAAAGAGAGATTGGAGAGTCTGAGAGGGCTGAGAAGAGAATAGAAACATATTTGCAGAGCCATTGGAGAACGAAGTCATACGTAGAATTCATGAAGATGATGCCTTCTTCCTCAACAGTTGAAGCTTCTTCTTCTACCATGAGCGGTTAGTTCATCCACTAGGGTTTTGATGTAGCCCTAACAAAGCATCAATGGTTTGATTGTTTTAATTATTGGGGACCTTTATATACATGCATAGATTGTGTAATTTAGAGGATTCTTATTATAGAATTGAGCAATAAAAGTCTTGTAAATTCAGTTTCAATGATTTCTTATCTTGTCTTAGATATTTAGTTGTTGTTATTGAACTCAATCTCTCTTGTTTTCTGTGATCATGAGAGCGATTATTACATAATGGTAATCACTGAATATATTGTTAAGAGCTTTGATGGATTATGCCTAGAGAAGATGAACCATACTGCACCCTAGATTAGAGTAGTTAGGCAAATGGCCCATGCCAATCGAAGATAGTCCATGGCTTAGCCTTAATCGTATGTTATCTTCTTGACGGATGAAGGTGAGCTTGTAGCCACCGACACCACTTATGTATGATGTAATTCCCCTATAGTTGATTCAATTGACCATTGATTGTGGAGTTAGTGGTGAAGTCAAATACCCTAGATTTCTCTCATATTATCTTCACTATCTATTTACTTTGATTTATTTTATTTTATCTTTTTAATTAGTTTAAAAATTAGATTTCTTTTCTTTATAAATTTAATTAGAATTAATTCAGTATTCCAACTCATCAGACCATAATCCCTGAGGTACGATACCCATTCATTTCGATAGCCCTATTCTGCAAGGAATTCGTTCTATTGCGAAGTGTGGAAAATTTTAATTGATATACTTTTTGAGTCACACTCACACACAAATCATTAGGCTAGAAATTATTTCATTCTTTTTTGTATATATCTTGTTCTTATCTCTTAAATTGCTTGATTTTAGGTATACCACATAGCGGGCATCTTAGAGGATCAAAGTTGGAACCCTTTGTGAGTATAAAGTCTAAAATTAGTGGGTTTGAGTAATTTTTTTTGTATATATTATTGTTTATTTTGCATATTGAGGTGTTGTTCTACTATTAATGCATGCTAGGTAGACGATCATTGTCACTTCCTTTGCTTCCGTGTAATATTGAACTTGAACGAACACTTAGACAACGTAGAGGAACCTCTAGGGACCCTATATTGCCTAGGACTGAAAATATGGAACCAAATGAGAGACAACCTCCCGGACTACCTCCTTTTAATCATGAACAACGACCTCCACCTCCTCCTCCTCAAGGAGAATTGCTTATGGACTTTTATCTTCCGACTACATTTGAAGTACCTTCATGTATTCAATTTACAGATGTAGTGGTAAATCAATTTGAGATAACATAGGCAAATGATAGATTCCGCTTGTGGAGGTGGATACCTTTTGAAAAGCGCAGATGATGCATGGAAACTTTTTCAAACCCTAAGCAATAATTCAGCTCAATGCTCCTCCACTAGAAAAGGGAAATCTACCCAACCTTGTAGAGGAGTGCATGAGATTTCAAGGGTAGATGAGGTTGCCATGCAAGTAGAAGCCTTAACCCGAAAAATGGACCAAATCATAAAAAATGGGCTGCCTACTCCAAGCCAACCTGTTCAAAATTAGGAAGGGTGTTCATTTTGCTATAGCACTTCATATTATGTGCGAGATTGTCCTATTGCCGGTCAATCTCCCGATTATGTTCAAGAGCAAGCGAATGCCTTATATTCTAAATAGATTAATGATCCTTATTCCAATACCTACAATCCTGGTTACAAGAATCATCCGGTATTTTCATGAAAATCTCAAGAACCAAGTCCCTCTTTTTAAGGGAAAAATTCCTTTAATTCCCAATCTCAATAGCCTCAATATAGGCCAAATCCTCAACCTTACCATCAAAGATCCAATTACCAACAACCACCACCTCATTTGAGAAGCCAAGGCTTTGAGGAAAGAGTGATAAGCAATCTTGAGGCCAATACTCGCTTGTTACAAACTCACTCTCAATCAATCTCTAAGTTTGAAGCTAATGCTTAATCTATGGCTAGGTTAGAAGATCAAATCGGGCAACTAGCTAATGCCTTGAATAGAAGAGAGGAAGGTAAGTTGCCAAGTCAACCGGTGGCAAATCCTAAGGGTGTTCATGTGATTGAGGATCCATCATCTTCATCTTGTAATGCTCATCCGGAGCAAGTTCAATCAATCACCACCTTAAGGAGTGGTAAAATCATAAATTCCAAGGTTGGGAAAGAAAGAAAGGAATCCAATGAGCAATCCAAAAATCCAAAAGAATCCCAATCAAATTCAAATGTGTTTCCTTCAAATCCAAATGTGAACAAAGTCTCACAAAATCCAAAAGGAAAGGCAAGTGAAGTTGTGTCGCCATCTACTCCAAATCTTGACACCTCTTTTGAACCTCCGGTTCCTTTTTCTCAAAGATTGAAGGAACCTTCTCACTTTGGGAAGCAAGGAGAGAAAATTCAAGACATGATGGAGATCTTCAAACAAGTAAAGATCAATCTCCTTCTCCTTGATGCAATCCGGCAAATTCCCTCCTATGCTAAATTCTTGAAGGACTTGTGCACTCAAAAGCACAAATCTAGGAACAATGTTCCTAAGAAAGTCCTCCTAACTAAGCAAGTAAGCTCCATTTTCCAACACCAAGCCCCTCCTAAATTCAAAGATCCGGGTGCCCCAACCATTTCATACACCATCAGAAATCAAGCTTTTGAAAAGGCACTTCTTGATTTAGGGGCTAGTGTCAATTTGCTTCCATTCTCAATTTACCAACAATTAGGTTTGGGAGAACTTAAGCCTACCACAGTTGTGTTGCAACTTGCCGACCGCTCAGTGAAGCAACCACGTGGCATCATTGAGGATGTGATAATTCAAGTGGATAAATTTTACTTTTTGGTGGACTTCATAGTCCTTGACACGGAACCGGTCCAAAATCTAAATAGAAATATTCCTATCATTCTAGGTCATCCATTTTTGGCTACGGCAAATGCTTGCATTAATTGCCGTACCGGAGCAATGTACATCTCTTTTGGGAATATGAAAGTCTGTTTGAACATCTTTAATGCTTCTCACCACACATCCGATGACGAAAGTGAATGTTTTTGTGTTAATGTAGTGGAAGATCTCGTTCAAGAAGCACTTCCTTCTATTCTTTCTAAGGATCCTCTAGAGGCATGCCTAAGTCATTTCAACTGTGATGATTATGACATTGAGCAATCCATTTTTGAAGTTAATTCAATGCTCGATGTCACGACCATCATGGATTTGCCTAAATGGAGAGTTTCGAGAGAACCTTTGCCTCATTTGTCCAATACTTCCCAAACTTCTTCTCTAATTTCTCCACCACAACTTGATCTCAAGCCTCTACCGGCTACACTCAAGTATGTCTTCTTGGGCGCTAATGAAACCCTTTCAGTCATTATTGCCTCCAATCTCTCCAATGATCAAGAGATGAAACTTCTAAAAGTGCTAAAAGAGCACAAGGAAGCAATAGGATGGAGTGTGGTAGATCTTAAGGGAATAGATCCTTCTATTTGTATGCACCGCATACACTTGAAAGAAGATGCAAAGACCTCAAGAGAGGCACAACGTCGATTAAATCCAAATATGAAGGACGTTGTAATGAAGGAGGTGGTGAAGTTACTAGATGCGGGAATCATTTACCCCATCTCAGATAGTAAGTGGGTTAGTCCCACTTAAGTGGTTCCTAAGAAGTCCGATATTACGGTGTAACCAAATGATAAGGGTGAATTAGTTCCCCAATGCACCACCATGGGATGGAGAGTTTGCATAGATTATCGGAAACTAAATTCAGCAACTCGGAAAGATCACTTCCCTCTCCCATTTATTGATCAAATCTTAGAGAGATTAGCTGGTCAAAGTTTTTATTGCTTCTTAGATGGATATTTCGGCTATAATCAGGTTGCTATAGACCCGAGGGACCAAGAGAAAATCACCTTTACATGTCCTTTCGGCACATTTGCTTATAGACGCATGCCCTTTGGGTTGTGCAATGCACCGATGACTTTTCAACGGTGTATGATGTCTATCTTTTCGGATATGGTAGAAAATTTTTTGGAAGTATTCATGGATGATTTCTTCGTGTTTGAACCTTCATTCGAATCATGTCTCCAAAATCTATCTCGTGTTCTCACACGATGTCAAGAAACCAATCTAATCCTCAGTTGGGAAAAGAGCCATTTTATGGTTCAAGAAGGCATTGTCCTAGGGCACAATGTGTCTAAGAGAGGAATTAAAGTTGACAAAGCCAAGGTTGAACTTATTTCCAAACTTCCTCCACCATCAACGGTGAGAGAGATTCGTTCATTCCTTGGGCATGCGGGTTTTTACCGCCGTTTCATCAAAGACTTTAGCAAGATCTCTTGGCCTTTGTGTCGCCTTATTGAAAAAGAGTCTTGTTTTACCTTTGATGAAGCATGCCTTAACGCTTTTGAAAAGCTCCGCACCATGCTTACAACTGCTCCAATTCTCATCCCTCCAAATTGGGCTCTCCCATTTGAGATCACGTGTGATGCATCCGATTATGCCATGGGTGCGGTCTTAGGGCAACGAGTAGACAAATTGTCACATGTTATCTACTATGCAAGTAAAACCCTTTTCGAGGCTCAAATCAATTATATCACAACGAAAAAGGAGTTGCTTGCGGTAGTATTTGCTTTAGACAAATTTTGAGCTTATCTATTAGGTTCCAAGGTCATTATTTATTCGGACCATGCTGCCCTCCGGCATCTTTTGGCCAAAAAGGACACTAAGCCTAAATTGATCCGGTGGATACTCTTGCTGCAAGAGTTTAATTTTGAGATTAGAGACAAAAAGAGAACCAAAAATGTGGTGGCTGACCACCTCTCTAGAATTTTTTTTGAATCCCTCCATGACTCCATTCTAGTTTGTGACTCCTTCCTGGATGAACAACTCTTTGTAATTTCTCAAGAGAGTATCCCTTGGTATGCGGACATTGTTAACTACTTGGCAACCGGCAAAATACCTTCTTCTTAGACTAAGCAAGAGAAGGATCGATTTTTCTCCCAATCACGATCATATTATTGGGACGATCCTCAATTATTCAAATATTGCCCCGATCAAATAATCTGAAAGTGTGTACCCAACAGTGAATTCCAAAGCATTCTAAAATTCTGTCATACACTTGCTTGTGGGGGACACTTTAGTGCTAAAAAAATCGCAGCAAAAATTCTTCAATGTGGGTTTTTTCTGGCCAATACTTCATCGGGATGCATACTCATTTTGCTGCTCGTGTGAGAGATGTCAACGCCTTGGCGCGATGTCTCGGAAGGATATGATGCCTCTCAACCCTATTCTTATTATTGAGATATTTGATGTGTGGGGCATTGACTTCATGGGACCTTTTCCACCATCTACTGGTCATGAGTACATACTTGTGGCGGTGGACTACATTTCTAAATGGATAGAGGCCATTGCTACCAAAACCAATGACCACGCAGTCGTGGTTAAGTTCATTCAAGCTAATATCTTTAGCCGTTTTGGTACGCCTCGGGCCCTCATCAGTGATAGAGGTAAACATTTCTGTAACCAGTTCCTTCGAACCTTACTTACCAAATACTCTGTCACACACAAAGTAGCCACCCCATACCATCCTCAAACTAGTGGCCAAGTGGAAGTATCCAATAGGGAGATTAAAAACATCCTTGAGAAAATAGTTCGGTCTGACCGAAAAGATTGGTCATTGCGACTAAATGATGCATTATGGGCTTACCAAATTGCTTATAAGACTCCCATTGGAATGTCATCTTACTGGTTGGTTTATGGTAAAATGTGCCATCTTCCGATTGAATTGGAGCACAAAGCTATGTGGGCCACCAAAATTTTTAATTTTGACATGCAAATGGCCGGCTTTAATCGCAAGCTTCAATTGAATGAATTGGAAGAATTGCGACATGACGCTTATGGGAACGCTAAAATCTATAAGGCAAAGTCAAAAGCCTTTCATAATCGTAATATTTGAGTCAAAATATTCTCTCCGGGCCAGAAAGTATGGTTGTACAACTCACGCCTCTGTTTGTTTCCCGAAAAACTTCGCTCCCATTGGGATGGTCCATTTTTGGTTAATTTCATTGCTCCCCACGGAGCGGTGGAATTGAAGGACTTGGAAGACAGATCGTTGTTCAAAGTGAATGACCAAGTTACCATGGAGTACGTGGATGTCGTCACTTTGATGGATCCCGTGTATTTTGACTCGTGAACCAATTCTAACGTCATGCCATAAACGTGTAAGGTGGCACGGCCATGGTAGCTATCATGCTTCCATGATGTCCCTCTTATCCAAAGTAATTTTGTATCTAAGTCCCATAAGTTCAAGTCCATGAGGTTCTAAATCAAGTTGACTGTTTTTGAGAATTTCGATTGATCGAAGCAAAGATTTTGATCAATCGAGATCTCGATTAATCGAGATTTTGGTCTCGATTGATCGAAATAATGCAGAGACTTTGAAACATATTTGCAAAGAGCAAAGTCCCGAGAGGTGGTTTTCTTTGATGGCACTTCGATGGGTCTTCGATCAATCAAAATTTCGATTGATCGAAGCAAGGATCTCGATCAATTGAAATCTCGATTGATCGAGATATGCATCTCGATCAATCGAGATTGCCACGAAACCTGCACGTGAGTCACTTATTTATTCGAACCGCCGGGCTCCCTCTCATTTCTCCACTTCTTCCCAAGACCATCCGACTTCCCCCTCTACTCTGAGAGATCCAAAGCAAACCCTGAGCGCCGTCTACCCTTTTTCGATCATTCTCGACCCTCCACCGTCTTTCATCGTAGTCCGAGCTCTCCGCGTATTCGCGCACGTTCGTCTCTTCGCGGCTGCGTGTTGGGATTGTATCTTCTTGCACGGTTCATTATCTTCGCCTTGCAGTAAGTGATGCATGGCTTTATTTTGTTTTCTTTGCCACTATTTTGTTAGTTTACCGGCTTAATAAGCATAGACAGATGATGTTGGGTTGGAGTGGTTTGCATTCGCTACGTTCATAATGGGAACTTGCAGGTTTTGGGGGTAGGAGTGCATGTATGGGTGAGATTTTGCATTATTTTTGTTTCGAATGCTTGATGTACGTTTTGCAACCGCGACCCCATTGTTTCGGTTGCATCTCCTTACGCTGCTTCATTGAGAGCGAGATGAGAGACATATTCATATGGGTTGTTTTTGCTTCCGAGTAGACCTAATCGAGTCGATTCGACCGTATTTTAGAATGCATGTGTCGGCACCATGGACTAGAACCTTCTTTTTAATTTTTATTCTTATTTTAGTATTCATTTTTTTTTTTTATTTACTTTAATTTTTAGAATAAGTGCAGACTGTTCTGGGACTATGGCGCGTGTGAAGAATGCCCCCAGTG
The DNA here is from genome assembly GCA_026545225.1 of Cornus controversa. Taxonomy (NCBI): domain Eukaryota; kingdom Viridiplantae; phylum Streptophyta; class Magnoliopsida; order Cornales; family Cornaceae; genus Cornus; species Cornus controversa. Next base: position 55,249,546 of record CM048845.1, read on the forward strand.
CTGTTCGAGATGTGCCCAGGTAAGCCTTCCGGAGTTGAAAGTTTCACCCGAAGCAGCGATTTGAGTTATGGGAGTTCGAGATGCGTCCCGACTGCTTGTGGGCGGTAGCAGAGCTCCGGCGGCGTCGGCTCGACTGGTTATGTGTGCCACCCACCGATGTAGCGCACAAGCGCTTGGTGCAGGTCTTCTATGAGCGCATAACCTATTACTGCCCTAAGCCTGACACCTTGGAGATGGTCGTAGGCGGCACGATGATTACTATCACACCGAGTCGGATCGCACAGATGCTCGGCATTCCACACCAGCAGCCTCCGGACATGGTTGATCAGGGTGGTCAGCCGCTCTACAGGGCCGAGTTTTTGGCCAACATGATGTTGTTCTCCATTGTGATGGACATGTGTGGTGGGGTGTTTACCACTCCCAATCACAACTATATGTCCAAATCGATGTGCCCGAGTGTGTTATGGTTTCTGGACACCATTCTCATCAAGAACGTGTGTCCTTTACAGCATGTGGCAGAGTGCCGGGGCGACCTTCTCCGTTGCCTGTACGCTTTCCACACGGGCACTTGGTTTTCTGTCCCATCGCTGATCTGGGGGCAGATGTTCAAAATCTGGGATGGCCTTGTCAACAAGACGATGAGGCGAGCAGCGAGTTGGCGGCTTCCCTTTCCTTTCCTGGTCACAGCCTTCCTCAACCGTGCCAATATACCGGTCAGTGATACTGACATCCATCTGGCACCGCCATCCCGTTTCATGCACACTCAGTGGGTGAGGGTGAGGAGGCACTTGGAGTGACAGGACCACCAGGGCGATCCACCAGAGGACGTGGACATGGATGCCCCAGTGGAGATGGATGAGGATGCGCCCGCAGAGAGTGAGGCATCTAATGAGGAGATGGAGGATGATGATATTGATATCGCAGCAGAGCGGCATGAGATTTTAGCTACGGGGCATTCCTGTCTAGCAGTTGACATTGAGCTTCTCCAGCAGGGTTTTGAGGAGTATGTCCAGGTGACGCAGGGTCAGCTGGAGGCTATGAGGACGGATATTACGTCTCTGGCACAGGGTCAGAGGGCACTTTTAGATGAGTTCCGGGCCTTCTGGTAAGACCTGCAGTTCCTGGTTGCCATCCGAGCTTCCACCTCCACCTCTACTCCACCCACCGAGCCACCTCCACCACCACCCGCCCTAGAGTAGCCTTATCTTTTTGTACTTTCTGCTTTACTTTCTGTTGTTTTTCTTTCTTTATTTTTGATAGGCTATGTTGGCCATGTTAATTTTGTGTATTCCACATGCATGTACCCTTTGTACTGAAACTCATGTTCACATATATGGAATACAGTTGTCATTTTTTTATATAGCATATATTTTATTTATTGTCTTTCTTTTTACTTTCTGCCAATATCTCTGCTCTCTCTACTTTGACTATGTATGTAGTACCACTTGCCTAATTGTTATATGCGATTCAGTTGATGATTTTCGTTTATTATCGTCTGGTTTCAATTCCCAATACTGTTGAGATTGCTTCAACGCAGTATGGCGTTAATAAAGAAAGGCAGCCCCTTTGCATGCTATACGTTAGCGTGCCTGGATAGTCAATATCTTATCGCATAGACCTCTTAGTCAATTGGGAAACACCAGTTTAGAGCCTTGGATGTGCAATGATCTCGGCAATGTTCGCTTGTACATAATTCTTTTATTATGTTCTTTTCATGTACTTTTTGTTCCCTTTAATGCTCGTGGTATCCAGTTGGTGTTCCGTGCAGGTTTTTCTCATTTTCAGGATGACAGCCCGTGTTGGAATGCCATTTTTGTCGCGATCTGCAGTCCCGGTAAATTCTTTCCTTGTTCTTCTTGTCCAAGCATTGAGGACAATGTTGCGTCTAAGTTTGGGGGTGCGGTATGCTATACCACTTGCATATGCATGCAATATTCAGTATTTGTATTGATTGTCATTGTAGAGCAGTTTTTTCTTTTTCTTGATATTTTTTTGCATGCTTGCTATGATGTCTTGCTTTTTATAGGAAGATCATTTGAATAAATGTCCGAGGTAAATGCAGCAGGTAGTTAAGAACTTTAACATTGTAAATTCTCGCACTTTTGCAAGCTATGTAATAGGTTAGAACAGTCCACATTTTTGGTCAAATATGAATATGTACGGTTCTTACCCTAAATTTGTCCTTACCTGCACAAATTCGCACACATGCATTTTAAATTGTGGGGTATAAGTCTGATGGAGAATTTTGTAAATTTCTGTTTTTATTTGAAGAACTTAAAGAATGAGTTCTTCTGGTTGTTGTAAAGTAAAAAGAAAAAAAAAAAAGGAGAAAAATATGTAATAAGCCTTCTCACTCAATAAACCGGATCTCTATGCCTCATTAAGCATGGAGTATTTGCGTATAAGTGTGCAAGGTTGAGCAATAATAAGCGGGTGGCTTGTTTAAGCTCATCGCCTTGTAAGCTTGGTTATTAAGTTCGAGGGGTGTTTCTTCACCTAATGTCCTAAAACCAATTGGTTTGGGAATCGTTGGCCCAATGTCGCTACATGGGCTTACAAGAAAGCAAAAAGAGCTAAGCATTGCACGGTCACCCACGCGTGAGCATTCATGTATATTTTGCAGTAATGAACAGCAGTGTCGAGCTTTTTCAATGAGTTTCTCTTTTAAAAACAGATTTGTTCTTATTTTTCTCCAAATATGACAAAGTCACGCGTTAGAATGCATGTTCACTTCTCAAAGAGGATTTTGGGGTTGAAATCGGTATTTTTGTTCAGACTGGCCATTATGTGGGGACTGTCGTGTCACGCCCCGGTTTCCGACACCCGGTTAGGAGCGAAGGGAACGGGGGTGAATCCGTAATTTCACCTCAAGTCCTCACAAATGAATCTCATTATAATCATTTCTATTGCGGAAGCATTCTATATGCACACCCTTCAAGTGGCATTAGATCATCAAGGGCCCTTGCACATGATTTTCACCTTTGGTTCTATACATATAAACCACTAAGTTCCGGACCTCAAATTTTTACACAGATGGAATTTGATTATGAAACCTATACCATTGGATAGAGCTTTCAAAAATACTCAAGTTCAAAAAAAACCACACTCAATTCCGATTTAAAACGAAGAAATTACATCGAAACGAAGTTTGGACAAATTTTGAACCTTGCTATGAATAGTAATTTCGATCAATCGAAATTGGATTTCGATCAATCGAAATCCATCTCGATTAATCGAGATTTTGACCCCATCAATCGAAGAAAACAACCTCTCGGTACTTTGGACCTGCAATATTTCGATTAATCGAAGTTGGGACTTCGATTGATCGAAATAAAGCTTAAAAATCCATAAAAACTCGCAACCATTTCGATCAATCGAGATGGGCATCTCGATTAATCGAAATGGGCATTTCGATTAATCGAAATGTACTGCCCAGTTTCTCCCAAACACCTATATAAGATCAATTTGAACCCAAATCTCAACCAAACCACCTTAGATCATTCATAACTCATATAAATCATCTACCATTGATATAATATCGTACTCACACATCAACCTACACATTTGAATCTCAAATCTTGCATAATCATAGAAAATTCATCCAAAGTTCACAATGCACATAAAATTCAAGTGAACCAAACCATCCTCATTTTTCCAAAGGTGATCTTCATTAACCCAACCATACAATCTAACTTATACATTGAGATCCTACAACCATGATTCCAACGTAAATCCACAACTCTAAACATTCATATCCACGAAATTAAAATATAAGAGACAAAAGAATGCATTCATCCATTTAAATTTCAAATCCATACATAATCCATGGAACCATACACATAAGAATTCAAATGGCCCTTTTTGCATACATTCTACAAGTTTCAAATGAAGGAAGCCATTATACATACATTTCTCAAAAAATTACTTTTCCTACAAGTGTGGTACTTACATTTGGATTTCACATACATAAGAAGGTACAAATGTAAACGCAACACCACAACCATTGTCTACATGCCACAAGCCGGCATGGACATTTATTTACATCTCAAAAGAGCAAAAGTCCTAAAATAAGCTCAACATATCCATAGAGCTAATCATGCTTCGTCTTCCATTGGCGCCTTATCTGAAAATGTTTATATAAATATGGGGTGAGCAAAACTGCGGCTCAGTAGGAATGATCCACCCAACCCCACTCTAACTCAGGCGGCCATGCATGGATGCATATGAAATCTTTACATGTCTACATGACAAGTATACATGCTTTTAACCCATAAACAAACACATTTTTCAAATCATGCGTGATGCTTCAAATCTCAATGCATTTACCTACATATATATATATATATCCAATTGAGCAAGCCACAATATATATATATATATATATATATAACTCACGCCACATAAATCCAGAAATCACTTCAATGGGGACTAGCTTATCACTCCATCCATAGTAAGGGTCTCTTCGGCACCCAAACTCTGCTTGTGCTTTATCGGGTTACTAATCCGAAGGGAGCACCTCCTCTTGGCCAAGTTTTGGGTCTTTCACCATAGGGACCATTCCCTCACCTTAATTCTCAATGTTGTCACGCCCCAAAAACTCGCTTTTCACATAGTGCACATAATCACATCAATGCACTTTTTCCACACCATGAATGCATTTTCTTTTGTCAAATCAATGCATTTTCCTTTCCCCCAAGATTGTCACAATGCCATCACACTCATACCATGAAAATCACCATGCTCATACATTTAACAAGGAAAATCATATCTTTCATGCACAAGTCTATACAAAAATCACATTTTTCATGTTTTCACCAAATGATCACATTTTTCATTAAGAACTTTCATAGTCTCATTTGCACATACACAACATATATAAGTTCTAACCCACATGCTAGACATTTATACATGCATAATCACATTAGTATACATATATACACATATACATAACCCTAAACTCAAGAAATCCCAATCTATCTTTCATGTCACAAGTATGTGACCTATAGAATCAAAGTAAAGATGAGTCTAGCACCCCTACCTCAAATTCCCAAGCTTTGAATCCAACTTTGAGAAATCCGAGCTTTCTCAACTTCACGAAACGAAGACTTTGATCGGTTCAAACCGATGCCCTTGATGTCCCCTACACACTTTCCTTCTCCAAGATATTCCAAATCACACCTTAAGGCCCTCAAACTCTAGAGAGAAGGGAGAGAGATGAAGTGGGATACGTAGAGAGAGAGAGGGATCTGTAAAATGAAATATCTCAGACCCTTTTTGATATTTATCTCAACCCTAGGGGCGCGAAATGACCATTTTACCCCTAGCCACTTAATGTACCTTCCCGAGCTCGGAATTAATTCCCGAAAACTCTGTTGGACTCGAAATCACTTCCTTAACACTCTAAATATTTCGTTTAATCCATAGTCAAAAATTAAATTTCTCAAAATTTTCCCGAAATTCCCGGACCCACTTAACCTAATCCCGGGCCCCCGTTGACCAAAAAGTCAAACTTTCCCAAAAGTTGCCAAAACTTTCCAAAACCATATTCTAACCTTCTAAACATGTTCCCCGAATCCAAAACATGTTAAATATCATTTAAAATGCATTTAAAGCAATAAATGACAAAAATTGAAAAATCGGCCAAAATTGGGCACGGTCTCTACAACCTCCCAACCTTATAAGAATTTCGTCCTCGAAATTAGAATGTACCTCAAGTGATGAACAACTCGGGATACTTTGAGCGGACTTCTTGTTCTCGCTCCCATGTAGCCTCCTCCACCCCATGATGCCTCCAAAGTACTTTAACCAATGGAATAGTTTTACCCCGAAGCACTTGTTCTCTAATGTCCAAAATCTGAATCGGCCTCTCCTCGTATGACACGTCCTCCTCCACCTCAAGGTCTGCCCAATCAAGCACATGTGAAGGGTCCAGTTCATACTTCCTCAACATAGACACATGGAAAGTGTTGTGCACACTTGACAATTGCGGTGGCAATGCCAAACGATAAGCAACCTCTCCCACCCGATCCAAAATCTCAAATGGCCCGATAAATCGTGGTGCAAGCTTGCCACTACGACCGAACCTCATCAAACCTCTCCGTGGCGAGACCTTCAAAAAGACATGATCTCCCACCTCAAATGCTAGTGGTCGCCGCCTCCTATCGGCGTGGTTTTTCTGACGAGTTTGAGCCGTAAGCAATCTCTGCCGAATTACCTTGATCTTCTCCGTAGTTTCCCGAACTAAATCTGGTCCCAAAGAAACTGTCTCTCCAACCTCTGTCCAACAGACAGGTGACCTACACGGTCTACCATACAAAGCCTCAAATGGAGCCATTTCAATGCTAGCCTGATAGCTATTATTGTATGCAAACTCCACCAAAGGAAGGTGATCCTCCCAACTACCCCGAAGGTCAAGTACACACGCCCGCAACATATCCTCCAAAATCTGTATAGTACGCTCGGACTGACCATCCGTCTGGGGATGAAAAGCCGTGCTAAAGTGAAGGTCCGTATCAAGCGCTGCCTGGAAACTCTGCCAAAATCGAGATGTAAATCGCGGGTCTCTATCTGAAACAATAGAAACTGGCACGCCATGAAGCCTAAGGATCTACTCAATATACAATCTACTGAGAGTATCCACATCATCTGTCACTCTAATGGGAATAAAGTGAGCTACCTTCGTCAATCTGTCAACGACCACCCAAACTGCGTCGTGACCCTTCCTCGACCTTGGAAGCCCCATCACAAAATCCATAGTGACATGCTCCCATTTCCACATAGCCACAGGCAATGGCTGCAACAACCCCGCTAGTCTCTGATGCTCGGCCTTCACTTGTTGACAAGTGAGGTACCTCGCCACAAACTGAGCTACATCCTTTTTCATACCCTTCCACCAATACTGTCGTCGTAGGTTATGATACATCTTGGTACCACCCGGATGTACTGCTAGTCTCGAGTTGTGAAACTCCCTCAGAATCTCATCTCGACAAGCTAAAGGAACAAACATCTTCCCTTTGAATCTCATGCTCTCATCTGAATGAACTGTCCATCCTTCCACCACTTCACCACCCGAAATCCGTATGCGAATAGTCTCAACCTCACTATCCTTCCTCTGCTCTTCAATCACTCTACTCACAAGAGTTGGTTGAGCGATAAGAGTAAATAACATTGTCGTTCCATCATCCTCACTGAAATGTAATCCCATTTCTAAGATGTCTTCCATCATCTTCCACTCCCGTATGGCTAAGCTCGCTAAGCTACCATGTGACTTCCTACTCAGTGCATCCGCCACTACATTGGCCTTTTGCTGGATGATATTGTAAGTCGAAGTCATAGTCCTCCATATACTCCATCCACCTCCGTTGCCTCATATTCAAATCCTTTTGTGAGAAAAGGTATTTGAGACTTTTGTGATCCGAAAACACTTCAAACTTCTCACCATACAAATAATGTCTCCACACCTTAAGTGCAAAGATCACAGCTGCCAATTCCAAGTCATGTGTCGGGTAATTTTGTTCGTGCGTCTTCAACTGCCTTGAACCATACGCCACTACTTGTTCGGTTTGCATTAGCACACATCCCAAACCAAGTCGTGAAGCGTCACAATAAATTGTATACCCCAACCCACGTTCTGGAATGATCAAAATTGGAGCCGAAGTCAACCGGCTCTTCAATTCCATGAATGCATGCTCGCAAGCATCATCCCATACAAACTTCACTCCTTTTCGGGTAAGCTTTGTCATAGGTGCAGCTAGCCTCGAAAAGTCCTTCACAAACCTCCGATAATACCCGGCCAATCCCAAGAAACTACGTATCTCAAACACGCTCTTAGGTCTTTCCCAACTCATCACCGCTTTTATCTTGGATGGATCTACGGAAACCCCTCCTTTAGACACAACATGCCCAAGGAATTTCACTTCCGCTAGCCAAAATTCACATTTTTCATATTTGGCATATAATTGATGTTCTCTTAGAAGCTGCAACACAATCCTCAAGTGACCCTCGTGCTCCTCTTCCGAAGACGAGTACACTAGGATGTCATCGACAAATACAACCACAAACTTGTCCAAGTAAGCATTGAACACTCTATGCATTAGATCCATGAATGTCGCCGGTGCATTTGTCAAACCAAATGGCATCACCAAAAATTCATAATGCCCGTATCGTGTGCGAAAAGCAGTTTTTGGAATGTCCGCCTCTCTAATCCCCAACTGATAGTAGCCCGATCTCAAGTCTATCTTTGAGAAACACCTCGAACCCTTAAGTTGATCAAACAAGTCATCTATCCTTGGCAAGGGATACTTATTTTTGATCGTTGCCCGATTCAACTTCCTATAGTCAATGCAAAGCCGCAAAGACCCGTCCTTCTTCTTAGCAAAAAGAACCGGAGCTCCCCAAGGCGATGTACTAGGGCGTACGAATCCCTTGTCTATTAGCTCTTGTAATTGGTCCTTCAACTCTTTCAACTCAGCCGGTGCCATTCGGTACGGTGCCAAAGAAATGGGTGCAGTACCTGGAGCAAGATCTATCACAAACTCCACTTCTCGTTTCGGAGGCAACTGTGTCAATTCCCCCGGAAATACGTCCATAAACTCACACACTACACGAGGAAGCTCTCCAAGTGTCTCATCATCACCATCAACTAGTAGGCTCGCTAAGAAATGCCCAATCCCTCTCTGATCACTCAAACCATGCAAAGATGACAAGTAGAAGTCATCCCGCTCCCCCACAAAACATATACTAACACCAGAGGGTGTACACAAGGTCACTCTTCCCCGATGACAATCAATATTAGCTCTGTAGGTCGATAGCCAATCCATACCCAAGATTACATCAAAGCTAGACATCTCAAGAAGAATGAAATCAAACACTAGTCGATGTCCCGAAATCTCGATCTCACAAGATCGGCACACATCACTCAAAACCATTCTACCACCAACTGGCGTATCAATGGATAAAACCGAGTCCAAAGATGACACCTCCAACCCCAAAGTACAAGCAAATGCATATGATATGAATGAATGTGATGCACCTGAATCTACTAAAACCCTAGCCCACGAGCTAGATACAAGAAATATACCTCGGACCACTGACGGTCCTGCCGAGGTCTCTGCCAGAACAAGAGTAAAAGCACGGCCTTGGGATCTCTGGCCTTGCTGTCCCGGACCCTAATATCCCGACTGCTGACTGGGAGCACTAGACGTGGTTCCTCTAGCAGGTGCCCGTGAACTCTGAACTGAAGGCGCTGTCTGCTGTGGCGGCAATGCCCTAAAACCTGTCTGTGAAGTCATAGGCTGCATAGGACGCTGCTGTGAACCAGTACCACCCTGCACACTCTTCTTCTGTGGGCAATTCCAACTAATATACCCCATTTGATGACAATGGTAGCACTTTTTATCTGCCACTAACGGAACTTGCCCTTGAGTACACTCGGCCATTCTGTGTCCCGGTTTTTGGCAATTGAAACAGACTATCCTTGATCGGAAAGGTCCAGAAGGTATAGCCACAGAACTCACTGATTGAGTTGGTTGCCTTTGTGAGGATGACCCACCAATTCTCATCTTCTTTCTAGCACGATTATCCATAAGGGATCCCGTGCCCCTTGCTTGGTTCTGTGCTTCTCTTATTCTTTGGTTATCATTGCTAAACTCTTCAGAAATCAATGCTCTCTCCACTACTGCTGCATAGTTGGTCAAGCCTAAAATCCCAACCTTGTCTCGTATGTAGGTTCAGAGACCTCTTATGAATTGCTTAATTTTAAGCTCTTCCGTTGGGATCATCTCCTTTGCAAACCTAGCCAAGGAGGTAAACTTTGTTTCGTACTCCATCACCGTCATTGTCCCTTGGACAAGGTTAAAGAATTCCCTCCTCATACTGTCTTTCATTGTCACTGGAAAGTACTTCTCAAAGAAAAGCACTTGGAATGTATCCCATTCCATTATCTCCAAATCATGGTAATCTCCCAAGAACTTCCACCAACGTTTGGCGTCATCCTTGAGGTAGTGAGTGGCTACCTTAACTTTCAAGTCCTCCTCAATTTCAAGTACATTAAGGAGTGTAACCATCTCATCCAACCAGCTTTCAGCTACCATTGGATCGGGTCCCCCAGAATAGGTTGGCGGATTGTGCTTCTTGGTATGCCCCAATGCCGTTATCATTCGGCTAGGAGGAGCTGCTCTCGGTGGAGCTTGTGTCTCCTCTTGAGTTTCCCTTTGAGTTTCCCTTGCAATTTGCCGCATGGTAGCAACCATGTCGCGCATAAATTGCTCTCCTCTAATAGGGACCACTTCCGGTGTCCTCTCACGAGCTCTTCTTGGTGGCATCCTTCTATATAGATGGCAAGAAGATATTTAGAATTTGTGCACGAATCTATTGGACCAATTCACATCATGCATACTGAACATGCTAAGGCACTTCACAATTAGCATGTTATGTAAACAATTAAGCACACAAAAGTTTCCAAGTAATATGCACTTAATCCCTAACTTATACTTATAACCTCAATTCACCATTTTAGAAGTCATCAAGTCCTTTCAATCCAAAATGTGACCTAACCATTTCCCGTCGTCCGTAGGTATTCAAACCCGGTTAAGCTCTGATACCATGTTGTCACGCCCCGGTTTCTGACACCCGGTTAGGAGCGAAGGGAACGGGGGTGAATCCGTAATTTCACCTCAAGTCCTCACAAATGAATCTCATTATAATCATTTCTATTGCGGAAGCATTCTATATGCACACCCTTCAAGTGGCATTAGATCATCAAGGGCCCTTGCACATGATTTTCACCTTTGGTTCTATACATATAAACCACTAAGTTCCGGACCTCAACTTTTTACACAGATGGAATTTGATTATGAAACCTATACCATTGGATAGAGCTTTCAAAAATACTCAAGTTCAAAAAAAACCACACTCAATTCCGATTTAAAACGAAGAAATTACATCGAAACGAAGTTTGGACAAATTTTGAACCTTGCTATGAATAGTAATTTCGATCAATCGAAATTGGATTTCGATCAATCGAAATCCATCTCGATTAATCGAGATTTTGACCCCATCAATCGAAGAAAACAACCTCTCGGTACTTTGGACCTGCAATATTTCGATTAATCGAAGTTGGGACTTCGATTGATCGAAATAAAGCTTAAAAATCCATAAAAACTCGCAACCATTTCGATCAATCGAGATGGGCATCTCGATTAATCGAAATGGGCATTTCGATTAATCGAAATGTACTGCCCAGTTTCTCCCAAACACCTATATAAGATCAATTTGAACCCAAATCTCAACCAAACCACCTTAGATCATTCATAACTCATATAAATCATCTACCATTGATATAATATCGTACTCACACATCAACCTACACATTTGAATCTCAAATCTTGCATAATCATAGAAAATTCATCCAAAGTTCACAATGCACATAAAATTCAAGTGAACCAAACCATCCTCATTTTTCCAAAGGTGATCTTCATTAACCCAACCATACAATCTAACTTATACATTGAGATCCTACAACCATGATTCCAACGTAAATCCACAACTCTAAACATTCATATCCACGAAATTAAAATACAAGAGACAAAAGAATGCATTCATCCATTTAAATTCCAAATCTATACATAATCCATGGAACCATACACATAAGAATTCAAATGGCCCTTTTTGCATACATTCTACAAGTCTCAAATGAAGGAAGCCATTATACATACATTTCTCAAAAAATTGATTTTCCTACAAGTGTGGTACTTACATTTGGATTTCACATACATAAGAAGGTACAAATGTAAACGCAACACCACAACCATTGTCTACATGCCACAAGCCGGCATGGACATTTATTTACATCTCAAAAGAGCAAAAGTCCTAAAATAAGCTCAACATATCCATAGAGCTAATCATGCTTCGTCTTCCATTGGCGCCTTATCTGAAAATGTTTATATAAATATGGGGTGAGCAACACTGCGGCTCAGTAGGAATGATCCACCTAACCCCACTCTAACTCAGGCGGCCATGCATGGATGCATATGAAATCTTTACATGTCTACATGACAAGTATACATGCTTTTAACCCATAAACAAACACATTTTTCAAATCATGCGTGATGCTTCAAATCTCAATGCATTTACCTACATATATATATATATATATATATCCAATTGAGCAAGCCACAATATATATATATATATATAACTCACGCCACATAAATCCAGAAATCACTTCAATGGGGACTAGCTTATCACTCCATCCATAGTAAGGGTCTCTTCGGCACCCAAACTCTGCTTGTGCTTTATCGGGTTACTAATCCGAAGGGAGCACCTCCTCTTGGCCAAGTTTTGGGTCTTTCACCATAGGGACCATTCCCTCACCTTAATTCTCAATGTTGTCATGCCCCAAAAACTCGCTTTTCACATAGTGCACATAATCACATCAATGCACTTTTTCCACACCATGAATGCATTTTCTTTTGTCAAATCAATGCATTTTCCTTTCCCCCAAGATTGTCACAATGCCATCACACTCATACCATGAAAATCACCATGCTCATACATTTAACAAAGAAAATCATATCTTTCATGCACAAGTCTATACAAAAATCACATTTTTCATGTTTTCACCAAATGATCACATTTTTCATTAAGAACTTTCATAGTCTCATTTGCACATACACAACATATATAAGTTCTAACCCACATGCTAGACATTTATACATGCATAATCACATTAGTATACATATATACACATATACATAACCCTAAACTCAAGAAATCCCAATCTATCTTTCATGTCACAAGTATGTGACCTATAGAATCAAAGTAAAGATGAGTCTAGCACCCCTACCTCAAATTCCCAAGCTTTGAATCCAACTTTGAGAAATCCGAGCTTTCTCAACTTCACGAAACGAAGACTTTGATCGGTTCAAACCGATGCCCTTGATGTCCCCTACACACTTTCCTTCTCCAAGATCTTCCAAATCACACCTTAAGGCCCTCAAACTCTAGAGAGAAGGGAGAGAGATGAAGTGGGATACGTAGAGAGAGAGAGGGATCTGTAAAATGAAATATCTCAGACCCTTTTTGATATTTATCTCAACCCTAGGGGCGCGAAATGACCATTTTACCCCTAGCCACTTAATGTACCTTCCCGAGCTCGGAATTAATTCCCGAAAACTCTGTTGGACTCGAAATCACTTCCTTAACACTCTAAATATTTCGTTTAATCCATAGTCAAAAATAAAATTTCTCAAAATTTTCCCGAAATTCCCGGACCCACTTAACCTAATCCCGGGCCCCCGTTGACCAAAAAGTCAAACTTTCCCAAAAGTTGCCAAAACTTTCCAAAACCATATTCTAACCTTCTAAACATGTTCCCCGAATCCAAAACATGTTAAATATCATTTAAAATGCATTTAAAGCAATAAATGACAAAAATTGAAAAATCGGCCAAAATTGGGCACGGTCTCTACATGTCGTCTATTTGTAGTTTGTGAAAGTTCATTTTTGCTAATGACCGCATAGTTCTGTAATACTTGTTGCATTTGCCAAGTGTGAAATGATAGGCGTTGAATGTTACGCATTCTAGCCTCTTAACTTATGTATTTTATTCTCTTAGTGATAGATTATTTTGTGATTTTACTTTGTTTTAGTGTTTTCTGTATTTTCAGGGCCTTAATGATTATTTCAGTTAAAACCAAGTTTTTGGGCTTTGAAAGAAGACATCCAAGATGGTGAGATGAAGCCTAAATCAAGGAAATTCACTCAACCATTTATTCCAACTCAAATCAGCCCAAGAAAGAGGTCCAAGAGAATTACAGCAGCTTAAGAAGGTTTCGGGCCTGAAGCCCAAATCTGCGCATAATGCAGTTTTAATCCCATTTTGGAAAATGGACCAGAAGTCTTATTTCCGAGCCTCAAATCGATATTATTTTCGCGAATGGTTGAACGAAATTTGATTCTGCACACTTTTGTATTTCACGAAAATTCCATAAAACGGACTTCTAGTGGGTCAAAAGTACGACCGAAGTCAGCAGAAAAAACCCACCTGATTAGTGCTGCGGGAAACCCTAATTTATTCCTAATTGGATTAGGACTTTGGTGTATTCTGTTAGGAAATAAAGTGAAGACTTGGAGGCTGAGTTGAGGGAGATTTTGGGGGAGAACACAGAGAGAGTCTGAGAGGGCTGAAGAGAACAGAAACATATTGCAGAGCCATTGGAGAACGAAGTCATACGCGTAATTCAGAAAGATGATGTCTTCTTCCTCAACAGTTGAAGCTCTTCTTCTACCATGAGCGGCTAGTTCGTCCACTAGGGTTTTGATGTAGCCCTCACAAAGCATCAATGGTTTGATTGTTTTAATTATTGGGGACCTTTATATACATGCATAGATTGTGTAATTGTGAGGATTCTTATTATAGAATTGAGCAATAAAAGTCTTGTAAATTCAATCTCAATGATTTCTTATCTTATCTTAGATATTTAGTTGTTGTTATTGAACTCAATCTCTCTTGTTTTCTGTGATCATGAGAGAGATTATTACACAATGGTAATCACTGAATATATTGTTATGAGCTTTGATGGATTATGCCTAGAGAAGATGAACCATACCGCACCCTAGATTAGAGTAGTTAGGCAGATGGCCCATGCCAATCGAAGATAGTCCATGGCTTAGTCTTAATCATATGTTATCTTCTTGATGGATGAAGGTGAGCTTGTAGCCACCGACACCACTTATGCATGATGTAATTCCCCTATAGTTGATTCAATTAACCATTGATTGTGGAGTTAGTGGTGAAGTCAAACACCCTAGGTTTCTCTCCTATTATCTTCACTATCTTGTTTACTTTGATTTATTTTATTTTATCTTTTTAATTAGTTTAGTTTAAAAATCAGAATTCTTTTCTTATAAATTTAATTAGAGTTAATTCCGTATTCCAACTGGTCAGAACATAATCCCTGAGGTACGATACCCATTCATTTCGATAGCCCTATTCTGCAAGGAATTCGTTCTATTGCGAAGTGTGGAAATTTTTAATTGGTATACTTTTTGAGTCACACTCACACACGAATCATGAAATGAACGGATAATCATCCTTTATCTAGTTGATGATTGAGCATGATTCCATTTTTGTATAAGATAGTTAAATTCATTTTTTGTAGCATTGCATTGCTAAGGGACTAGTAATGTGTAAGTTTGGGGGTGTGATAAGTGTTCAATACTATATATTTGAATCCTCTTTATTGCATATGTTAGTCCCGTTATTACGTTTACCGAGATACATTTACGATATTTTTATATTTTTGATGTATTGCAGGTTTTGTAGTAAAAGGAGCAAGGTTTGAGGCCATTTGCAGTTGAAGAGCAAAATTCAGAATTAAAGCTAAGACATCTCGATCAATCGAGATGTTGATCTCGATCAATCGAGATCTCGATTGATCGAGACTTGAATTTCGATTGATCGAAATCTCGATCAATCGAGATTCCAATTTCGATTGATCGAGATTCTACAGACCTACTTGCCCACTTGCTCACCTGCTCTTCCCACTTGCAACAAAATCTCCTTTTTTGCACGACTTGGAGGGATTGTCTGACTTGAACAAGACACATGGAGATATTATAGCTCTAGTTTATATATATATTGATATATATATATATATACATGGTGGGCCCCAAGGATGAAAAGAGAGCCATAAAGCACAAAAGAAGCCATTTTTCTCTCATATACAATATACACACTTAGAGACTTTCGGGAGAGGGGAAGAGGAAGCTGAACCAGACCTTGAAGCTTCATTTTCTCCATCAATGAAAGAGTGCAAGACTGCCATGAGCAACTAACTTCTCTGCTAGGGTGTGGGTGAAACCCCTAGCCATGTAAACTTGTTCATTTTTGTAGCATTATTTGGGATTTATATTTAAATGTTGATTATTTAGTCTAGTGACATTGTACACTTATACATTTCTTATATATATTCATTTGATGTTGATTTTATTCTTATCTTAGAGTAGAATCTTTCATGTGAATGCACAACATTTGCATCTTGCACAAGAAATTCAAATGATGGCTAAGTAATGGTACTTAAAATGAATGTGTTGTTCTTACTTGTATAAATCATGCCAAGATAAGGTAGTTTGGATGCATTTAGGTTCACTTAGAGAGTAGGGTAATTAGTTAGGTTGAAGAACTATGTTTGTTGAAGATGGATTATGATAGGGTTGCACACACATTAATCTTTTGATATGTCATTGAGGTCACAAGCCTAATGACATTGTTAGACATTTAATTTATAAATCCCAAGCTTGCTACACTTATGGACATGTGAATGGCTAGTGGTGGAAACCACCCCTAGTTCTCTCTCCCAACTTTTAACTCTTTAAATTTATTATTTTTACATTTTATGCAATAGTTTTAAAACAAAAATCAAAACCTTGTTTTTAGAATTAAAGTGGAATTAATCTTTCTTTAAGACAATTAACGACTAGTCCTCGTGGGATCGATACCCTCTATATAGAACCGTATCTACAAAGATTCGTGCTCTTGCGAGTGGTTAAATTATATTTTGAAAAAGGGACAAAAATAAGCTTACAATTATAATTCAAGTTTTGCCACATCAGCTGTCAATGTGGTAGATGACGTGTCATTGGATGTTGAGTCAGCGATGACTTGGCACGCGTGAAGAAGCTTGCTGGCGCGTGGCTACGAGTAGAAGGGTGTGGTGGCATATGGTAGCGCGTGGAGATGCTGGGAAAAAAATAGAGGACTTTGGCAACTCGTGGAAGCTTCGTTCGGGCTGAATTTTACGACGTCTTGATCATTTGGTCAAAGGCTTCATTCTGATATATTCAGAAGATTAAAAAGAGTTCCAGAAGATGGATTTTCGGCACCTAAAAGAGAAGAGTTCTCTTTAGGTGATGAGAATAATTAAGCGGAAGAAGAAAAAGGAGGGTTTTAAAACCCTAGCTGTGAAACCATGTTAAAATAAGAGAAAAAGAAACTGAATTATCTCTATATAATATTAATGAATGGTATGTCAAATAATATACAGTGAGAGCATATATATAGGAGAAGGAAAGATGTAGGTGAGTGGGGAGCAAGTTATCCTATACATGGTAAGCCCCCTCTCCCCAAAATCATAGGAATCGTAATTGGATATGGAAAAGGTTAAATATAAAATATACTAAGATATTTCAACAACTAGTATTTTATCTGTTCTTCGTAGGTTGGTAGTATGTAATTCATTTCTTGAAATTATACGTCAAACAATTATTATCCCTTGTTAAGTACAACAATTATTAGAAAATAATTGATTTTAGTGCTGATGATTGGATGAGATGAATGAAAGTGATTGACAAGGGAGCTCCTCCAAGTATTTCAGTTGGGTTGGACAACTATCGGAGTAATTTTCTTTGGATATTTTGAATAGAACGATCGTGGCAAATGTCTTAAGTTCACACTTGGATCGATCTTGATTTTTTACTGTACATTTTTTGATGTTATAATGTGTTGCACATTCGTAACATATTAAATCAAAAAGAATATTAATGAAGGAGAGAAACACAAAGGGTGTATTGACTAACAAAAACGTTTTTTGTTTTTGCACTCAGAAAAAAATAGAAATATATTATTATTTTTTTAAATGGAAACAGAAAGCAGAAATAGTGTTAATTAAAACTTATTGTTTTCACATTTTTGAAAACAAAAAACAGAATTTAATAACACATTTGTTACACATTCTTTTTTCATATTTCAATATGTAACTGTTAGACAATACAAAAAAACTTTACAACATAACTAGTCTTCCATACGTATAATATCATATATATGTAAAAATTAAATTAAAAAATATGATACAAGTTAGAAGATAATAATATAATAACATGTATATCATAAAGAATTATTATTTATAAATAATTTTTTTTAAAAAGAAGATGAAAGTAAGAACATTTTAAAAGTGTTTTTCATTTTAATATAGATAATTTATACACATTATATATATTATCATATTAATTTATTATATATTATTTAACTAAGTAAGTAAGAAAAAGATTATAATACGTAAATAAGAAAACATTTGTGCAAAAAATTATGAATAGTAAAAATTATGTTTAATATTATATATTATTAAACTAAGTGTGTTTTGCTAAAGTGGAGTAAATATTTTTTGTTACTAGAAAAACAGAAGAAATATTTTTTCTTTTAGTTTTTTCCTTCTTTCATAAAAATAAAAAATACTTTTTCATTAGGGAGAATAGAAACATTTTATTAAATACAATTTTTGTTTTTATTTTTATTTTTTTTAAATAAAAAAACAAAAAAAATACTTTCTCAGTGAACGAGCTTATCAGACTGCTCCTCACTGAACACAAAGAGATTGCGCCCACTATGGTTCCTGTGGCCTTTTGGAAAATGTGTGAAAGTGAGGAGCATATGTAGCCAAGGCATTGCAGTTTGTCTGCCTACTATATCTATTTGTCTTGTCGTGTTGTGAGATTTGTGGATTCTCTTTCAAGATTGATAAAGATCCAATTTATGTGTCTATGCTTACAAGCTACAATCTCTAGCCTTTACACGTCATAATCCAGAGAGAGAATATCGATTGTCCTGTCGTGTTGTGAGATTTGTGGATTCTCTTTCAAGATTGATAAAGATCCTGTGTCTATGCTTACAAGCTGCAATCTCGATCATTTACACGTCATAATCCAGAGAGAATGCTATTTTAATGGACAATTCACCACTTCCTTAAAACGAAGAAAAAGTCTATAATACTCGTCTAAATATTTTGGCACAATGCTCTTCATTTTTAGGGATCGTATTTGTTGATTTCATCAATTTCTTAAGCCAATAATATCACAATGCGTTTAAGATCTCAACGGAACATTCCCCTCAAATCAGAAAAATAAAAAATTAAATAATTTTTTATATATATATATTAGATAAGTAAAATCACACACGCACCACTTGCTTTTAAAGAGGCTCAAATTCTAGACGTCTCTTTAAAAAGCTAACGCTCTTTCGCCCCCGACCAATTAATCTTTGACTAAATAAAACTTACACATTTACAGTCGAGAAGATGATGTAATAATTTTCTGTGAATTCTGTAACTTTTGAAAAATGTGTTAAAGTTAGAGACCAAAGTGGCCAATGCATGGCAGTTTGTAAGCAAAGACATAAATTGATCTTGATCTTTAAAGAAAATCCACAAAACTCACAACACGACAAGACAAATAGATATAGTAGGCTGGCAACGTCTATTACTACACAATCCCTATTCATTATGACAATAATTACAATATATTTCACCACAATCCCTATTCATTATGACAATAATTGCAATATATTTCACGACCTATATTTCTCCACAATCCCTATTCATTACGACAATAATTACAATATATTTCATGACCTAGCCTTCCTTGATTTCTCTTTTTCTTTAATTATCACATGAATCACGAGAATACTTTCTCCATGATCATATCCACACACACACTTTCTCTCTCTGCATGTGTATGTATATGTATTGATAGAGTATTTGACACTAATTGTTAAAAGTACAACGTAAAAGTTGAGATTGAGGTGATGTGAATAAGAAGTATATTTTAACCAAGACTTCTCGATCTCCAGATAAGTCTGGGGAACTGAAAAGTCAGTCTTCTACTAGGATATGGTTTCATTTGACTGTTATAAACACAAAGATGACTCATATATCATGTACGCAATTAATACTCTCTAAGTGCCTTTATAACTGAAGAAAACTCTTCCGATTTTTGACTTGATTTTCAGAGTATCCTCGGCCGGCACCATATCAGTGTCCTTTCGATTACCTTTCTCTTGTTCTTTTATAGGCTGGTGTTTGACCAGTTAGGCGTGGATTTTTGCTTCATCAGTTGGCGCCGTTTATGGGAAAGACTATCACAAACTTAACTGTTCTACTCGAAGCACATATGAAGCATGATGCACTTACGATCTAGACTAGAGATTATAGCCGGCCAAGATCCTCCGGCCAGACTTAACCTTCTAGCTGGAGAGGAACCTCCAGTCGGCCTCAACTTTTCAACCGGACAGGATCCTCTTGTCGGTCACAACCTTCTAGCTGGACAGGATCCACCTGTCGCCCAAGAATTTTCTAGTCACAATTTGCATGTCACACCCTAATTTTCAGTTCCTGAAAATCGAGTGAACAGTGAAAGTCCCACCCAGTTCGCATTCATGAACTGCTTAATTCCAGAACTTGACTTCATGTATGTTTGGAATTTCAGAATGATACTTAGTCCATTGGAAAGAGGATCTGAAAATACTCAATTTTTTTAAAAAAACCATGCACAAATCCAAGTTAATACAAGGAAGTTACGCCCAATTGAAGTTTGGACCAATTTTAGATAATGTTGTAAATAGTAATTACGATTCATCGTAATTACTAGGGCGGTTGTGTCCATTCAATCTATTGAACTACCTCAACCACTAAATCAATGTGGAATAATAATTACATACATACATTTACTTACGTATGACTCACCCTCAATAATCCATTATGGCCCCACATGTGGCCACACATTGCATCCCCAAATAATTTCTCAACTCTATCTCAATAATCCACCCAACCACACATTACGATGCATCATAATGTTGGTTACGATTGCACAAGGTGCGCAAATCCTGTGAAATTCACTAAAATCTCACTCAAAACACCTCACTATTTACGATGCATCGTTATTGAATTTTTGATGCATCACCGTATCACAATATATCATAACGGAGATTACGATGCATGGTAATCACTCACCCTGCTACATTAGCAAATCCACCAAATGATTACAACAATCATTCTCCTTCCAATTCATCATCTTAAACATAATATCATCGAACATAATTATCATTTCTGCATATCCCAAACATCCACAAAATGATAATTTATCACAATAAGATTCCACCTTATACACTTGAAACACAAAAATGACAATTCATGTATTATTATACACCTACTTCAAAAATCATCAATTTTATACAATCTTCAAGAGTTGTCAAACTTATCATACATAGATAGAACATTAAAGGTCTTATACACATTTCTTATCCAAAATAGATACAATATTTCTAAACTAGTCCACATGCCACAAATTGATATGAACATCTATGTACATCTCTCAAAACACAAAATGCTCAAAATAAGAGTTCCTCTACTCTAAGTCCAACTCATGGTTGTGCATCCTTAACCACCTCCTTGCCATGTCCTGAAAGTGTTAGTGTAGGGGGATTAGCAATTTCAACGATCTCAAGGTTACAATGTTGTGAATTTTATTCAAGTTCACATTTTATGTTCAATGCATAAAACACAAATCATGCTCGATGAACTACGTGTCATGCGCCCTAGCATTCTAATCACAAGCTCATATGAGTAATTCACTCAAGTCATGGCATATACGTCAATTATAACTTGAGAACCACATAAAGATAATTCATGCATGATAAGCATTGAATGTTAGACATTCTTGCACCTTTACTTATGTATTTTAATGCCATAGCTGCACATATTGTATAGTTTTTACGTGTTTTTATGTTTTTGATGATTTCTGATTCAAACTCAAAATTTGGCGTAATTCGACTCGTTCATCAGTTCAAGAATGCATTCCTATGCCCTATCACGCTTCATGAAAAGTTCAGATCAAGGAATAGTGAATGGCGTATCAAGACCGGAGTCAAAAAATTGAAGAGTTGCAGAAGAAGGAAAGATTGATGCATCAAAGTACCAAATTCGATGCATCGAAGTCCCTACTTTGATGCATCACCCAATCCTGTAGAAAATATTTTTCTACAGATATTTTCTTGACTTGCCACTTGTCCAATTTTGCTTAGATAAAGCATTGAATGGAATTTCTGTGATATTTTGAGCCTCAAATCAGATATATAACTAGGAAATATGTAATATTGAGATATATCACAATTCTTGTAAAAAAGAGCATACATAGAGTTCTAGAAAGAGAAAGTGAAGTTCTAGAGAGGGAAAGCTTCAAAAAGGACTTTGTAAGGCCTTGAAGACCATTTTGAGCATGGGATCATCTTTGTCTATGGAGTGCTTCTAGCCCACCATGATCAACTAATCCTTCTCTAGGGTTTTGACAAATCCTAGTCTTGTAAATATATTCTAACTTTAATAAATTGGAGATTTTTATGTATTTTTGTGTATATGTACCTTGCCTTTAGCCTTATGAGTAATATAAGTTTACAAATTCTTCATGTTCATGTGAGTAATTTATCTTTCTTGTCTTAGAATGCTAACTTTTCTCATATGATCTTCAAACACTTGTACTTCCACAAGGATTACATGTGATTGTTTGGTACTAGTTTTCACTACAACATGCATAGCTAGATTTGCATAGTCCATGCTAAAAGATGGTAAATTAGCTACACTTAGTTAATTAGGTATTTAAGTAAGTAGGTAGGTAGGGAATTTACACATATCAAAGATGGATTATAGTATTTTAAGGTGCATGTATCCTCTTGAAGGTAGCATTGTACGCCACAAGCCATTTGCACGGCTTAGTACACAATTGCATGAATTCCCCCAATTTATTAGAAGTATGGCATACTATGAGGCTAGTGGTGAAGTCTCAACCCTAGTCCTTTACTCTTCTCTCAAACTTCGTGTTTTAATTATCTTTTATGATTTTAAAATATAGTAAGAAAACAACCAACACTCGGTTGTGATGTAAACAAGAGCCAACCCTCAACCTTTAGCGAATTATTCCTACGTAGTCTCTGTGGGATTGACACCCTCAACTTAGAGTCCTATCCTTCAAGGATTCGTTTTATTATGAGTGGTAAATATAAATTGTGAAGCATTGCCTTTGAAACTGACAACAATTTTTGGCGCCGTTGCAGGGGACTGCAGTTTAATCACTAAAGTTAGAGGATTGAGTCTTGTTTAAATTTTAACTTAACTCATTCTTTACATTCTTTAATTGTAATTATTTTCATCTTATTTCTTAAGTGTTTTATTGTAGGTACTTATCTAATTAAGGTATTAAGACTTAAGCTTGGATCCTTGTGAGTAGAGTACCCAACTTTATTGCACTTAAGTGTTTAAAATTTGTTTTTGCATATAGTTTAGGTATTGTTTCTTTCATATGCAAGGTAGGAGATCATTGTCATTACCCTTGTTGCCGTGTGATCTTGAACCTGAAAGAACTCTTAGACAACATAGTAGTGTTCCTTGGGACCCTATATCGTTTAGAGAACATAGGAGATAAACAATGGCAAATAATGATAACCAAAATATTCAACAAAATCCTGTTTTACCACCCCCATCGGGTGGTGAGGTTCTTCGAGATTTTTATGTCCCATCTACCTATGCATCACCTTCTTGTATTTGTTTTCCGAATGTAGGGAGGAATAATTTTGAAATCAAATCCTCAATAATTAATCTTCTCAACTGTTTTCATGGGCTTCCAAACCAAGATCCTTATAAATATATTGATGAATTTTTAGAAGTGTGTTCGACTCTACAGTTGAATGCATAAGCAGAAGACAACTTAAGACTTCGTCTTTCCCTTTCTCACTTAAGGATAAAGCCAAACAATGGTTTAACTTCTTAGAGCTAAATTCCATTAACTCTTGGGCAGAACTGCAACGAGAGTTTTGAAAGAAATACTTTCCAATGGGAAAGACTAATGATGTGCAGAGAGCCATCATCATTTTTTCGCAAAGGGAAGAAGAAGCTTTTCACGAAACTTGGGAAAGGATGAAGGACCTTTCGAGGTCATGCCCATACCATGCTATTCTCAAATGGTAATTGGTGCAAGGATTTTACGATGGTTTAGGAGAGCCACATAAACAAATGGTTGACGTTAGTTGTAGAGGTACATTCTTTCTAAAAAGTCCTGATGAAGCGTGGATACTATTGGAGAACTTGAGCAAAAATTCATCTCATCATTCTTCTAATGAAAGGAAGAATAAGGTAGTTGCTCCTCTTAACGCTCAAACTGAAAGTATCTTTGAAATGCATAAGGAGAAAGCAATAGATAGGAAGATAGAGGCCCTAGAAAAGAAATTAGATCAAGTCATGTTACCCGAGACTTCTCTTTTTTCCTCCCATCCTACTATTCCTAATCCTACTCTTCATCCCATATATGATGTATGTTCCTTTTGCTCTAGTCCTTCTTATTATATAAATGATTGTCCTCATGTAGGGCAATACCCTAAATTCTCACAAGAGCAAGCAAATGCACTTTATTCTAGGCTGGGTCAAAGATCATATCAAAACCTTTATAATCCCAGATGGAGAGATCAAAACCAATTCCAATATGGTAACCAAGGTCAATATCAAGGACCTCAAGGACCACATGGACAACAAGGTCAATTTCAATTCCAGCCTAAACCTTATTAACCAAATCCAAATGTAAGTTTCTACTACATTCCCAATCCACCACCTTCTCGAAACCCTAATTTTGAGGATAAGGTTTTAGCTGCTTTAGGCAATATTGAAAGCAATACCCAAAAGATCAACGCCCACTGCTAGCTAATGCAATAAATCGTCGAGAGGGTGGAAAATTTCTTAGCCAAATGGTCGTGAACCCTAATGAAGTTCAAGTAATTGATGATGTTTCTCATTCCTTAAGTTTAACTATGAACAAGCTCAATAAATTACTACTTTAAAGAGTGATAGAGTGTTATAAAACTCGATTGATAAAATGAGAAAGAAAGAATATGAGCATCTGATGAATCCACCGATGAATCCAAAGATTCCTATAAATCCAAATAATATTTTGTTAAATCCAAAAGATGAAGGAAAGAAAAAGTTCATTGAAGCTAAATCCTCATCTATTCCAATTCAAGAAGCTTCATATGAACCTCCTATTCCCTTTCCTCAGAGAATAAGGGAACCTTCTCCATTCGGGAAGCAAGGAGAGAAATTGCAAGACATGATAGAAATCTTGAAACAAGTTAAAATCAATCTTCCTCTTTTAAATGCTATAAAATAAATTCCCTCATATGTAAATTTCTAAAGGACTTATGCGCTCAAAAGCGTAAATCTAGGAACCACGTTCCTAAGAAAGTCTAATTAACTAAGCAGGTAAGTTCAATTCTTCAAAGTAACACCCCTCCAAAATTCAAGGATCTGGGTGCCCCAACAATCTCTTGTGACATTGGTGACCAAGAATTCGAGAGGGCCCTCCTTGACTTGGGAGCAAGTGTTAACTTACTTCCCTATTTGATTTATCATAAATTAGAACTAGGAGAACTTAAGCCGACCACAATTGTGTTGTAACTTGCCAACCGTTCGGTAAGGTAATTACATGGAATAATTGAGGATGTTCTATCAAAGTGGACAAATTCTATTTCCCGGTGGACTTCATAGTCCTTGACACCAAACCTGTCCAAGATACCATAAAACAAATTTCAATCATACTAGGTCGTCCATTCTTGGTTACGGCTAACACTTACGTTAATTGTCGTACCGGGGTGATGGACATCTCCTTCGAGAATATGACTGTTAGGTTACATACCTTTGACGCATCTCACCACACTGCCAATAATGAGAGTGAGTGCTTTTGTATAGCTATAGTGGATGAACTTGTGTACATGTCTCACCGTAGATAGCAAACTGGGCATAAATCTCTACGGTCTTATCATGTTCCATGTGACCCTTCGAATCCAAAAAGGGACATATCTAAATAATTTTGAAGTGTCTAAGTGTGAGAAGTATGATTTGAGGGTGAAACTTAAATTTTTTCATGCTTGGGGCAATTTTGTAAACTTTCAATCAAAGAGAGCTTTCATGCATCGAAGTACCCACTTCGATGCATCAAAATCATATTTGATGCATCAATTTTTAAAATGTCTCATTTTTATGTCAATTCCAATAGCTTTCGCACCTTGTGTCGATCGATTGTCACGCCCCAAAATCCGGACCACCGGGACTCCCCCGGACCGACCTCGAATCTCGAGTGTGAACCCATTCACTCAACCCCATGAACTATCCCAAGCACACTCGTGCAATAGTATCAAGGTTTAATACCACGCTATAATGCCCCAATTTCTAATTCTCGGAGAACCGGAGGTTGAACTGTCTATTTAGCCCAATAGACCCTCATTACACTCATTTACAGTGGAAGCTTAACTTAATTGTTGCATATAAATTCACACAACACTACCTCAACCAATTCCCATGGGCCCTAGATCAAATCATACACCTTAGTGGCAATTTACTTGGCCACACCTTTGAGAATCACTCACTTTCGAGCCTCAACACTTTTTGTGTTTGGAATCTGAAATTGAAGCGTACACCATTGGATAGAGAATCCAAAAATACTCAAGTTCAAAAAAAACCACACTCAATTCCGATCTAAAACGAAGAAATTACGTCGAAATGAAGTTTTGGAAAAAGTTATGAATAGTAATCTCGATTGATCGAGATGAGATCTCGATTGATCAAGATTAAATCTCGATTAATCGAAATTCTAGCGAGATTTTCACCCTTTCGGGACCCCAGACCTGCAATATCTCGATTGATCGAAAATGGGACTTCGATTGATCGAAATTCCTCTTTTCTGGACTCTAAAAATCACCATAAATCATCACCCCTTCGATCAATCGAAATGGGGAATTCGATTGATCGAAATGGGCATCTCGATTGATCGAGATTAAATCTCGATTGATCGAAATGTACCTCCTGGGACTTCCAACAGCCCTATATATGATCCATTTGAACTCAAATCTCAACCAAACCACCTTGGATCATTCATAAAACATATAAATCATCCCCCAATGATATAATATCATACTCACACATCAACCTACACATTTGAATCTCAAATCTTGTAAAATCATAGAAAACTCATCCTAAATTCTCAATGCACATAAAATTCAAGTGCATAAACCATCCTCATTTTCCAAAGATCATATTCATCAACTCATACATACAACCTAACTCACACATCGAAATCCTACAACCGTGATTCCAATATAAATCCACCCTTCAAAACCTTCATATCCAAGAGTTCAAGATATAAAAGACAAAAAGGATACATTCATCCATTTAAGCTCCAAATTCATATAAAATTCATGAAACCATACACATAAGGATTCAAATGAATATACATGTTACATATACCGTGAATGTAACTATAAATCAACATAATCCACATGCCACATGCCGGCATGGATAGCCAGAAACATATTTCACCATCCAAAACCTCAAAATACACCAAAATGCTCCAAGTAAGGAAGCAAGCTCTTTTCATCCATTCTAGGCTTCTTACCTGAAAAAATATTTGGGGGAGCGGGGTGAGCAACACTGCGGCTCAGTAGAGATGCCCCTCCCCTCCTAGGTGCTGACCCGACACCGACCTACATGTCCCTCATTACATGACATGTAAAATGCTTTCATGCGCACGACAACATACAATTCAAGTATGAATGCACTCATTCATATATCATATTTTTCAATGCATATCGTTGCTATAACAAGCCTAGCATGCATTCTAACATTCAAAATAACACATGGTCACATATATGTCATAAGGCATGCATGTCACTCTCATATGCCTACAAACCACAACCTAGCATATTTTGATCATGCTTCAACAATGCACACACTTGCTATAAAATAACCTAGCATGCATTCAACATTTATACACACACACAACCAACATATAATCATATGATTGCACCCGAAAATACACATAACCTACATATGCATATAATACACAATATAGCTAATCATGCTCTCATTTTGCACACTTTACACATATTCAACCCACACATCATATATTCATCAAGATGGATCTATCTAGCATGCATAATCACAAGGGAAGAGGAAATATAAAAATTCAGCCCCTTGCCCATCTCTCTCACATACAAACTCAACCGAAAACCTCTCCTAACCACCCAAAACCCTAGAATCGACAACTAGAAGAGAAGAAACACCCCTACCTCGAATTTGGAAGCTATCTAAGCAATCTCCAAAATTTCCAGCGATATCCACCTTGCCGGAAGTCGAGTTTGTTCGGTTCAAACCGAAGCCCTAGCCGTCCCCTACACACTTTCCTTCTTCGGCGAATCACGAATCCAAGCCGAATGCACCCGAAATATAGAGAGAAGGTGGAGGGATGAAGAGAGAAATGTTTAGAGAGAGAGGGAACTGTGAGAAATGAGATCTCAGATCTCCCTGAGATATTTATTCCAGTCCTAGGGGCGCAAAATGACCGTTTTGCCCCCGGGCCACTTAATGTACCTTCCCGACCTCCGAATTAATTCTCGAAAACTCCGTTGGACTCGAAATCACTTCCTTAACACTCTAAATATTTTGTTTAGTCCATATCCAAAAATAAATATTTTAAAAAATTTTCCGGATTCCCCGGGCCCACTTAAGTCGCCTCCCGGCCCCGGTTTGACCAAAAATTAAAACTTTTCCAAATTTTTTGAAAACTTCCAAAAACCTCATAACATGTTTCCAAACATGTTTTCCACTCTCGAAACATCCAAAACATCATTCGAAATGCCTTTATAGCAAAAATGATTAAAATTTTTGAAAACCGGTCAAATTTGGTTCCGGTCTCTACAACCTCCCCACCTTTAAAGAATTTCGTCCACGAAATTAGCATCATACTCTGACTCTCAAGGGTGTTGTCACTAAACCTTAAGTGACCTTCCCTATCTTCCTTCTATCACAGGAAATAGTCATAACTCGCCGGTATCCAACACGCGGTTTCCATTCTGTAACCAACAAGGTTCTTGGTTATCACATCAGACCACCTTGTGTCACATTTCACAAATTATTAACCTATTGGCATATCTCAAACGATGTCCCGATATCTTTGAAACTGTTGTGTCATCATCTACTGTAACTAACACAACCATAAATTATCTCCCAAACCAAGTTTAGGAAGATCAAAACTATAACCAATTTACTTTCCAACCTACCCACTTTCCAATCGGTGAAAGTATGCATAGGCATCCCTTTCTAGTAATTCACCCTCCTTGAATCACAATTCTCAAAGTTCTCACACCAGACAATACCATGTTCACAATCCAAACTTACACATTTCATCTATGATCTGAGGCCAATGTTTGTTAAGGATTGATAACTCAACCTTGGGCTGGTTCGATCACCTTTCTCCAAAACTCATGAAATCTTTACTTTCGAAGTCTCATAATGAATCCTTGGATCCTTTCAATTTCACTGGTACTACAAGGTACGGTTCACAAGTAACAAAAATCTGTGAAAATCCCTATCATCCACGCCATAATCCAGTCATGTCCCAAAACTAATCAAATCACATATGCCAATCGAAACTCAATCTCTCAGGGTCACACCACCCACAATGATACATCCATAGACTAAATTGCGTCCATATTGACGATAACTACTCAACAATAGATGGGCCAATAGACAAAGCTGCGTCCCCCACCACTGATACGTTAATAGACAAAACTGCGTCTAAGTGACGACGCCAACCACAATTGTGACAATGAACAAAACTGCGCCCAGAGTCACCACCACTTGTCAATAGACAAAACTGTGTCCAAATGATAATGATTGGGTCGATAGACAAAACTACGTCCATACGACTCCGATCCTCAACTGATGTGCCAATAGACAAAACTGCGTCTAAATGACGACACCACTCATATGCGACAATGGACAAAACTGCGTCCAGAGTCACCACCACTTGTCAATAGACAAAACTGCGCCTAAATGACAAGAATCTCAACTGATGTGCCAATAGACAAAACTGTGTCTAAATGACGACACCACTCATATGCGACAATGGACAAAACTGCGCCCAGAGTCACCACCACTTGTCAATAGACAAAACTGCGCCTAAATGACAAGAATCTCAACTGATGTGCCAATAGACAAAACTGCGTCTAAATGACGACACCACTCATATGCGACAATGGACAAAATTGCGCCCAGAGTCACCACCATTTGTCAATAGACAAAACTGCGCCTAAATGACAAGAATCTCAACTGATGTGCCAATAGACAAAACTGCGTCTAAATGATGATACCACTCGTATGCGACAATGGACAAAACTGCGTCTAAATGATGATACCACTCGTATGCGACAATGGACAAAACTGCGCCCAGAGTCACCACCACTTGTCAATAGACAAAACTGCGTCCATATGAGACCGATCCTCCAACTGATGTGTCAGTAGACAAAACTGCATCTCACTGACAGCACCACAATGATCATCCCATAGTCTGTAGCCTTCTAAGAATATCACATGCCCCCTCGAGTACTCTATCCTGTACTGGAACTCATAACCTCAAGAGTGGTTTAAACTAACCTACTCTGGTTATCACAATCTCAATCATACACTCATTTATGAGTACGAGTTGCCATACTCACAACATTCGAACTTCATTTTCTTATCTACTGATACTCATCAAATCAATCCCACAATCACTTGGACCGGACACATTGTAAGAGAAGTACTAATCGAAGAGAAATGGCTGGCCAGGCCGTTTCTTCCCGCTAGTTCAACCCCGACTACATGCCTTTCTTGTCCCTCACACATTTAAATCCTTCAACTTATAATCACAATTCAATCCCCATTGTTTTCATGAAATCACTGCTTAGGGACTTTCTCAAAGTCCTAAGCTCCCACAACTGGAGTTCAACATAACTCCTACTTCTCAACTATCATTAGCTCACTCTAATAACACGCCTAATAACCGAACCCCAGATACGATTCACTTTCACATTGTCCGGAGCACTTGCTACTTAGAGTCCACAGTCTTTACCTCAAGACCTATCCGATCTATCTCTACCTTTAGTCTAAGGTAATATCCTCGACTAATCACATCCATCACTCAAAGTGATACTTTCCTATAATTGAGATCATCAGTACTTAAAGTTATTCCATCATTATCAACCATGATTTTCTGACTGGAATACATCTTAGGCATAATCCAAAGTCCCGTGTATCGTTACAATCCACATCAATCCCATGCACTTAACATAACAAGCGCACTAACTATAATAAGGCACATAAATGGTGCACTTACCCAAATGAGTCACATAGTTCAGCCCAGTTTCATAGGCTATCACCCAATGGAATCCAATTCCAAGTCTAGGATCTTACATCCTACTAATCTAACAATCTCAAAGTTTATCACCACATGTCTATTTCAACATCATTATCAGCTCAATCTTTCAAACCTCTACCTAGGTTTACCAAAACCCTCAAAATTTGGGACTTCTAAGTAGTGACTACATGTCACTACTAACCACGTGACGCATAATAAAACACTAAAATGCAATGCTCAGTCACATGAATAGCATATTCCACATAGCACATAACATATAACATGTTAAATCAAATAAACAAATACAATGCATGATATGACATATGGTGCATCTAAATAACCCAATATTCTAGCCCTCGGGCTACAACTAAGAAAAATACCTACGACCACGCACAGTCCCGGAACATTCTCAGCCTAAGCAATCATGAAGGCAAGACCCAATTCCCTTAGTATACCACATATACTCATGATATGCAACTTAATATACTTGCATAAATCATCATTATAACTCATAAGTTGGAGATCACGGATATACCTCAATCACTGTGGACGAGTCCTTTGATACCTGGACTGCTGTCCTGAACCACTAGGATGGTTCCTCGTACTTGCTCGCAAAACCTGAGCAGACTTCACTGACTGGGGTGGCGGTATTGCCACCGAGTCAATCTGACTCATCAAGAACTGATCGGTGCAGTTAAGAGACTCTATCCTATCCCCTGCACCTTGTCCTTGAGGACAATTCACTTTCAAGTGACTAGTCTGATGACAGAGGTAACAAATTTGTCCATTTGCTGGTGCCAAATGTATGCTGGGGCACTCAGACCTATAGTGACCCGGCTACTGACAATGATGACACACTCTCCTTGACCCGACCGACTGTATAGACATGGAAGTCGTAGGCACTGAATATGTCATCCGCTGTCCCATTGATCCTTTAGATCGATAAGGACCACTTTTTTGTTTCTTCTTTGGCTGACTCTTGGAAGAATCGTGCCTTTTCTCATCTTGTACCCTTTGATTGTCATTACCAAGCTCTTCTGCTATTAGTGCTCTTTCCACCACTGCAGTATAGCTTATCAATCCTAGAATTCCAACTTTATCTCGCAAATAGGGTCGGAGACCTCTTATGAACTGTTTGACCTTCAGCTCTTCCGTTGGAATCATCTCTTTCGCAAATCGAGCCAAAGAGGTAAATCTGGTCTCGTACTCCATAACTGTCATATCCCCTTGAAGCAAATCATAGAACTCTCACCTCAAGCTATCCTTCACTGTTACTGAAAAATACTTCTCGAAGAATAATGTTTCAAACGTATTCCAATCCATTACCTCAATGTCATGGCAGTTCCCAATAGACTTCCACCAACATTTGGCCTCACCCTTAAGGTAATGGGTGGCCACTTTCACCCTTAAGTTCTCCTCTACCTCAAGTACGGTAAGGAGTTCAACCATCTCATCAATCCAATTCTCAGCCACCATAGGGTCAGCCCCTCCTGTGTACGATGGCGGATTATGCTTCCTAACGTGCCCCAATGTCAACATCATCCTACTAGGAGCTGCCCCAGGTTGAGCCTGAGTCTCCTCTTGTGTTTCCCTAGCAATTCGTCGTATGGTCGCAACCATATCATACACAACTTGCTCTCCACTCATAGAGACTGTATCTGCCCTTTCACGAACTCTTCGTGGTGGCATCTTACTATATAGACAAAAAGAAGACACTTAAATCCCAAGCCAAATCAACCAAAACTGTATGCTTATACTAAACATGAAAGCATCAAATCATATTCCATATGACACTACACAAGTTGTATATCCAATACAAATCTCAAGTCAAATGTTTCAACTCAACCAACTCTGGGAGTATTATCAAATGAAAATTAATTTTACGCACCAATGCATTGAACTTTCATGAGGATCATTCACACTGTGTTAATCATACCACTATAGTCCAAAAGTAGTCAAACCAACTGTTCAGACAACCTCAAAGCACTACATATGTCTAAACCAACACATTGTTCTTGCACTTCATGCATGTACCACATGTAACCTAGCATGTTGTATCAACAATTAAGCACATAAAATTTCTGATAACATGCACTTAGTCTCAACTTACCCTCACAACATCAATCCTAGGATCATAAGTTCAAAGTCATAATCCTATAAATCATCAAATCCTTCTACTCAAAACGTGGGTTAACCCTCCCCGTTGTCCTCACAACTCCTTACATGATCTAACCATTACCCGTCGTCCCTAGGTATTCTGACCTAGAGCTCTGATACCATGCTGTCACGCCCCGAAATTCGGACCACCGGGACTCCCCCCGACCGACCTCGAATCTCGAGTGTGAACCCATTCACTCAAACCCATGAACTATCTCAAGCACACTTGTGCAATAGTATCAAGGTTTAATACCACGCTATAATGCCCCGATTTCTAATTCTCGGAGAACCGGAGGTTGAACTATCTATTTAGCCCAATAGACCCTCATTACACTCATTTATAGTGGAAGCTTAACTTAATTGTTGCATATAAATTCACACAACACTACCTCAACCAATTCCCATGGGCCCTAGATCAAATCATACACCTTAGTGGCAATTTACTTGGCCACACCTTTGAGAATCACTCACTTTCGAGCCTCAAAACTTTTTGTGCTTGGAATATGAAACTGAATCTTACACCATTGGATAGAGAATCCAAAAATACTCAAGTTCAAAAAAAACCACACTCAATTCCGATCTAAAACGAAGAAATTACGTCGAAATGAAGTTTTGGAAAAAGTTGTGAATAGTATTCTCGATTGATCGAGATGGGATCTCGATTGATCGAGATTAAATCTCGATTAATCGAAATTCTAGCGAGATTTTCACCCTTTCGGGACCCCAGACCTGCAATATCTCGATTGATCGAAAATGGGACTTCGATTGATCGAAATTCCTCTTTTCTGGACTCTAAAAATCACCATAAATCATCACCCCTTCGATCAATCGAAATGGGGAATTCGATTGATCGAAATGGGCATCTCGATTGATCGAGATTATATCTCGATTGATCGAAATGTACCTCCTGGGACTTCCAACAGCCCTATATATGATCCATTTGAACTCAAATCTCAACCAAACCACCTTGGATCATTCATAAAACATATAAATCATCCCCCAATGATATAATATCATACTCACACATCAACCTACACATTTGAATCTCAAATCTTGTAAAATCATAGAAAACTCATCCTAAATTCTCAATGCACATAAAATTCAAGTGCATAAACCATCCTCATTTTCCAAAGATCATATTCATCAACTCATACATACAACCTAACTCACACATCGAAATCCTACAACCGTGATTCCAATATAAATCCACCCTTCAAAACCTTCATATCCAAGAGTTCAAGATATAAAAGACAAAAAGGATACATTCATCCATTTAAGCTCCAAATTCATATAAAATTCATGAAACCATACACATAAGGATTCAAATGAATATACATGTTACATATACCGTGAATGTAACTATAAATCAACATAATCCACATGCCACATGCCGGCATGGATAGCCAGAAACATATTTCACCATCCAAAACCTCAAAATACACCAAAATGCTCCAAGTAAGGAAGCAAGCTCTTTTCATCCATTCTAGGCTTCTTACCTGAAAAAATATTTGGGGGAGCGGGGTGAGCAACACTGCGGCTCAGTAGAGATGCCCCTCCCCTCCTAGGTGCCGACTCGACACTAACCTACATGTCCCTCATTACATGGCATGTAAAATGCTTTCATGCACACGACAACATACAATTCAAGTATGAATGCACTCATTCATATATCAAATTTTTCAATGCATATCATTGCTATAACAAGCCTAGCATGCATTCTAACATTCAAAACAACACATGGTCACATATATGTCATAAGGCATGCATGTCACTCTCATATGCCTACAAACCATAACCTAGCATATTTTGATCATGCTTCAACAATGCACACACTTGCTATAAAATAACCTAGCATGTATTCAACATTTATACACACACACAACCAACATATAATCATATGATTGCACCCCAAAATACACATAACCTACATATACATATAATACACAATATAGCTAATCATGCTCTCATTTTGCAGACTTTGCACATATTCAACCCACACATCATATATTCATCAAGATGGATCTATCTAGTATGCATAATTACAAGGGAAGAGAAAATATAAAAATTAAGCCCCTTGCCCATCTCTCTCACATACAAACTCAACCAAAAACCTCTCATAACCACCCAAAACCCTAGAATCGACAACTAGAAGAGAAGAAACACCCCTACCTCGAATTTGGAAGCTATCCAAGCAATCTCCAAAATTTCCAGCGATGTCCACCTTGCCGGAAGTCGAGTTTGTTCGGTTCAAACCGAAGCCCTAGCCGTCCCCTACACACTTTCCTTTTTCAGTGAATCACGAATCAAAGCCGAATGCACCCGAAATGTAGAGAGAAGGTGGAGGGATGAAGAGGGAAATGTTTAGAGAGAGAGGGAACCATGAGAAATGAGATCTCAGATCTCCCTGGGATATTTATTCCAGTCCTAGGGGCGCAAAATGACCGTTTTGCCCCCGGGCCACTTAATGTACCTTCCCGACCTCCGAATTAATTCTCGAAAACTCCGTTGGACTAGAAATCACTTCCTTAACACTCTAAATATTTCTTTTAGTCCATATCCAAAAATAAATATTTTCAAAAATTTTCCAGATTCCCCGGGCCCACTTAAGTCGCCTCCCGGCCCCGGTTTGACCAAAAAGTCAAACTTTTCCAAATTTTCCGAAAACTTCCAAAAACCTCATAACATGTTTCCAAACATGTTTTCCACTCTTGAAACATCCAAAACATCATTTGAAATGCATTTATAGCAAAAATGATGAAAATTTTTGAAAACAGATCAAATTTGGTTCCGGTCTCTACATAGATGGTCAATGCATCAAACCATTTTGATGCATCAAAACCTTTACTTCGATGCATAATAGTGGCCAGTTTGATGCATCGCACTGAAGCATGTGACTGCACACGCAATCACTTAAATTTTAAGCTTATTTTTTCTCCCTCTCATTTTCCCACTCTCTCTCGCTACTCTATCTCTCTCCCTCTCATTCGAAACCCCTAAGAACACCTCCATCATCATCCATCACCACGATCAGCATCTTTTAGCTCCATTTTTTAGCTCATGGAAGGGATTGGATGCGTGGATAGCTTTGTTACAGTTTGTTTCGAGTTTTGCAAGGTAAGAGTTGATGTTTACCCCTTTTCAGTTGATCTATTGAGAGTGGTGGAATTAGAGTGTGGGTTTTACATTAACTTTAGATTTTTATATGTAGTTGAGGGATTATTATGTTCAATTGATTATATTAGAGAGTCGAACTATTTTGAGGACTTTTGAGTTTTTGTTGAGACTTGTTCACCCTTGATAGGGACTGCCAGAACCGAGACTACCCCTGTAGTAACCCTTGTGGATGGGTGTGAGTGGGCGGGTGCAAAGACAGACACTGGGCTGAGCTACCACACTGACAGGGTACAGGGTACTCAATCCCACATCGCCTGGGTGTGGAGAAGGGGATGTGCTTATATGTAGTATGTTCTCTTCAAATGGTATGAGGCCTTTTGGGGTAAAACCCAAGACCAAAACCGGGTGGGCTCAGGCCCAAAGCAGACAATATCATACCATATGTTGGAGTGGGGTATTATAGTTGGTATCAGAGCCTGAACCTAGCCGGAAGTGTGCCGATGAGGACGTCAGGCCTCGTAGGGGGGTGGATTATAGTAACCCTTATGGACGGGTGTGAGTGGGCAGGTGCGAAGACAGACACTGGACTGAGCTACCACACTGACAGGGTACAGGGTGCTCAATCCCACATCGCCTGGGTGTGGAGAAGGGGATGTGCTTATATGTAGTATGTTCTCTTCAAATGGTATGAGGCCTTTCGGGGTAAAACCCAAGAGCAAAACCGTGCGGGCTCAGGCCCAAAGCGGACAATATCATACCATGTGTTGGAGCGGGGTATTACAACCCCATCCATTTGTACCATTTCCCTTGCCACATTCTTGCCAGAAAATGGTCCAAAATAAGGCCCCAATAGGAGTTATTCATGATGTCCCTAGTAGGCAATGGAAGAGCCGATAATTTATTCTCAAAAGTTTGATAGTGGCATCAGAGTTTGAGGATGACTGATATGCCAGTTGGAGTCTCGAGGCCTTACGGAGTTATGGCCTCATGCCTTTGTTATCACCGATAGCCAATGTAGCTTACCCAAGGCTTGTGCAAGCCTTTTATATGAACCTTAAGTATAACTATGCAGAGCTGATATTTTAAGGATTACCATGGATGGCACGTCTCTCACGATCACTATCACCACCATTTCTGAAATCGCTGGGCTACCACATGTGCAACCCGAGTATATTGAGTCAAGAGAGGACCACTTTGTCTTCCACGAGCTTCCACAGGACCTTACACTCTCTCAGATGGTGAGAGAATTATGTGAGGGATGCTTTACTAATTATAGGAACAATGCTATAAGCAAATCCTTGGTACCCCTGGTGGTTTGTGGACACCGTTATACATAAGAATGCCCACCCTTTTAGGCATTCTACCGAGTGCCGGGGTGAGTTCTTACAGGCCCTCTATGCTATGCATGCTAGGTGCTAGTTTTTTGTTCCAGCCATTATTTGGGGTCAGCTCCACAAGGTCTGGGACCAACTTATTCGGAAGCCCAACAAGAATTCTCCTTTAATGAAGCTTCCATTTCCCTACCTCATCACCGCCTTTTTGACTATGGTGACGTTTGAGTTTGAGGCATCTAAGATTACTATAGGGCCACCACCGCATTTCTCTTTGCAGAGTTGGAGGAAGATGGTGGCCCATATGTTTGCTTTGCCAGGAGTTGGCCCTGAGGTGGAGGTCGGTGATAGTGAGGAGGAGGAGCATGTAGGGGACGAGATGGAGATGGATGCCCCTAAGGCCGATGATAGTGAGGAGTCCAAGGAGGAACCTGTAGTTGATATGCTGGGCATGAGTACCAAGGACTATGAGTACCACATTGATCGTATAGCCTGTCTGACCGCTGATTTGGCCCATCTGTAGACAGATTTTGATATGTAATGTCAAGTTGCTATAGAGGAGTGCCGTGTGGCTACTAAGCATCGAAGGTAGACTAAGGAGCGCTTGGATGCTCTTAGTGTTAGCATCCACACCATTTTGGATGGGCAGGACCGCCTTGCATAACTATTTAGTAGATCTCATGGCAGGGATCCTTCTGCATCTACTTCTGCACCACCGCCACCTCAGCCATGATACTGGATCTCCCCTACTTTTGTTATTATTTTCATTTCAGTTATGTTTTTATGTACTTATAGTCATAGAACTATTTAGTGCTTTGTTGGCACTCTCTTTTGTTACTTTGTAAAGCAATTCTTTTGTATTCTATAAATTCCAGCATATGTATTGACAAATGTTTGAATTATTGGAATATTATCAGCTTTTCATTGTCTTTAGATTTTATTCCCATTTGTTCTTTTTATTTATTTTCCAGTTCTTGTATGTTATGTTGGTATGTAGTTGTACTTGTATAGTTGCCCCCCTGTGTTTGATGCATACCCATGTACCCGTGTACCAACTGCCCTAACCTGGTTCATGTTTTGCCTTTTCAAAACCCATCAACCAGCTAGTAACATTGTTCTAACTCTTTTTAGTGTAAACATTGAGGACAATGTTTGATTTAAGTTTGGGGGTAGTATCATACAGTATCGTACACTAGCACACGTTGTTTTTGCACATATTACATTTTTATTTCGTGTTTGCCATGATGTCCCTTTTGAGGATGTAATACCCATCACATCATCGATAAATGCACCTTGTAATTAGGAGCTTTGACATTCGAAATTATTCAAACTTTTAAAAATTATGTGTTAGGTTAGAACGGGCTACATTTTTGTTTAGTCTTTGAATATTGTATAGTTCTTTCCCTAAATTTGTTCTTAATGACACAAACACGCACACATGCATTGAATTTTGGGGTATGCGTTGTATGGAGAATTTTGTAAACATTTGTTTGAAAATAACTTGAAGAACGAATTGCTTTAGAAAAAATCAAAAGCTAAAAAATTGATTAAGAAAGAAAAAAAATTTGAAAAAGAAAACAAACAAAACAAAATAAAATTGGCAATAAGCCTTCTCCCTCATTAATCGGGCCTCTATGCCTCAGGAAGCATGGAGTGTTCACGTCTAAAAGGTGTGTAAGGTTGAGCAATAAAGAAACAATTGGCTCGCTTAAGTTCGTAGTCTAGTGAGCTCGGTTATTAAGTTCGATGGATGCTTCTTCACCCAATGCCCTAAAATCGTTGGGTTTGGGAGTCATTGACCCTACGCTGCTACATGAGCTTATTAAAAAGCTTAAAGGAGTTACGCATTGCACAGCCGGTTGTACTTAAGTGTTTGTAAATATTTTTCCAGTTACCATTATGCTTTGGTGATCTATTTTGAAAAGTTGTTTCTATTAAGAATGGATGTTCTTTTTATTCTCCATTAACGATAATAAATCACGCATTTAAATGTATGTTCACATTTCAAAGAGGATTTTAGGGTTTGCACTTCTATGTGTATCAAACTAACCATTATGTGGGGATTGTCGCCTAACTCTGATTTTCAATGGTTATATCTATTGATGCTCTTATAGTTCCATAATACTTGTTACATTTGTCATTTTGAACACCAATTGGGGTATCACTCTTTTCTAGATGATGACTAAGCAAACCACCATTTTGCATATTTTTGTCAGTTTAATAAGCGTGTTAAACCCAATGAGACTTCACTCATCCACTAGACGTGTCAAGGGGTTTAAAAGGCTTGTTGTATTTGCTAAATGAAGTCGTGTTTCCTACGAAAGCGAAAGTAGAGTAGTTGCTTTATTTTATTTCTTTTTGTATTGCTAAGGGACTAGTAATATCTAAGTTTAGGGGTGTGATAAGTGTTTAATGGTAGACATTTTTGCGCCCTTACTTATGTATTTTAATCCCATAGTTGCACATATTGTATAGTTTTTACGTGTTTTTATATTTTTGATGATTTCAGGTTTAAACTTAGAATTTGATGTAATTCGACTCCTTTATCAGTTTAAGAATGCATTCCTATGTCCTGTCATGCTTCATGGAAAGTTCACATCAAGGAATAGTGAATGACGTATCAAGATCGGAGTCAAGAAGCTGAAGAGTTGAAGAGCTGCAGAAGAAGGAAAGATCGATGCATCAAAGTACCAATTTTGATGCATCACAGCTTCGATGCATCGAAGTCTTTACTTCGATGCATCACCCAATCTTGTAGAAGATATTTTTCTACAGATATTTTCTTCACTTGCCACTTGTCCAATTTTGCTTGGATAAAGCGTTGAACGGAATTTTTGTGATATTTTGAGCCTCAAATTAGATATATAACTAGGAAATATATAATACTGAGATATATCATAATTCTTGTAAAAAAGAGCATATATAGAGTTCTAGAGAGAGAAAGTGAAGTTCTAAAGAGGAAAAACTTCAAAGAGGGTTTTGTAAGATCTTTAAAATCATTTTGAGCATGGGATCATCTCTGTCTATAGAGTGCTTCCAGCCCACCATGATCAACTAATCCTTCTCTAGGGTTTTGACAAACCCTATTCTTGTAAATATGTTCTAACTTTAATGAATTGGACATTTTTATGTATTTTTGTGTATATTTACCTTGTCTTGAGCCTTATGAGTAATATAAGTAGGTAGCTATGGAATTTACATGTATCGAAGATGGATTATAGTATTTTAAGGTGTATGTATCCTCTTGACGGTAGCATTGTAGACCACAAGCCATTTGCACCACTTAGTACATAATTGCATGAATTTTCCCAATTATTCGAAGTATGGCATACTGTGAGGCTAGTGGTGAAGTGTCAACCCTAGTCCTTTACTCTTCTCTCAAACTTTGTGTTTTAATTATCTTTTATGCCTTTAAAGTAGAGTAAGAAAACAACCAACACTTGGTTGTGATTTAAACGAGAACCAACCCTCAACCTTTAGCGAATTATTCCTACATAGTCTCTGTGGGATCGACACCCTCAACTTAGAGCCCTATCCTTTAAGGATTCGTTCTATTGCGAGTGGTAAATATAAATTACGAAACATCGCCTTCAAAACTGACAACAATGCATACTGCACATTTCTGTCATATATGTGACATATGACATAATCGAAATCGGATTAAAATCCACACAAGTCATGTAAATTCATATAAGTTACATATAAGACTAATACACACTCTCTCGAATTTGCTTCACGCTCACCTACACACAAGATACGTACCAAAGTCCCATATCTCAATCCTAGTTATTTTAGGGCTACTAACCCATCAGTAACCAACCCATCTTGCGCAAGTTTGAGGTTTTTCAACCCCCGGGGATATGTTCCCCGACTACTTTTCCATGAGCCACGTCTATGACACACCCCACACCCACACAAAAATGTTTCACATTTTGCACACATATTCACAAATTCGATGCATTGCACCCATCGTATGTCCTAGTTCAATTTTAGAATGTCACACAAGTATCATAAGGTACATACATAAGTTTAACCCCCAAATTAAGTTTTCAATATTTTTTTCCCAAAAACCTCATATATGCAATTCATGCCCCACATTTCACATATTAGCAATTCATGTCATTCTAAGCATATATTAACCCTTTTTAGTAAGAAGAACATATATAGAACCATATAGAACAAGGATTGCAACCTAGGATTCCATATACATCATATTTTACATGAAAAATATTCATTTTATGCCCTATAAATGAAATTAAACTTTAATTTAGAAGGCACAACACATACCCCATACCTCAATAACTTTAGTTTCAAGCTATCCCACACTTTCAGTACCCTCAAGGTTGTCTAACTGTGACTTTGTTCGGTTGTAAATGAAGCCCATGTCACGTAGAACGTACTTTCCTTCTTCGACGTCCTCTAAATCGAACCATAGTACTTTCTAAATCTAGAGAGAAATTGAAGAACAGAAAGAGGAGAGAAGGAGGAACTTGATAGCTATTTCAAGAGAGAAACAAGTGGCTGAAATATCTGTAGTCGATATTTATAAGCCCCATGCTGCAAAAAGACCAAGATGCCCTTACTCACTTAACGTACCTTCCCGACCTCCATTTTTGAATCCGAAATAAGTTATGGACCCAAAATCACTTCTACATCTTTCCAAATATTCTAATTAGTCTATAACCAAAATTAAATTTCTCGCAAAAATATCCAGATTCCTAGGCCCACCCGACCCCTATATCGGGTCCTAACGACCCAAAATTTCAAAATGATCCGAATGGCCCACGAAACTTTCTAGACCTCTAAACTAGTCCTCACATATGTAAATCATACTTTAAACATATGCAAATCGTTTAAATTCCTATTTTGGAAAATAAATAGATAATAAAAAAAATCACTAAAACCTCCCTACCTTAGGAGATTTCATCCTCGAAATCGGACATACCTTGTGAAAGAAACAAATCTGGGTGTTTGGATCGAACTTCGTGCTCTTGCTCCTAGGTAGCCTCTTCCAATCTGTGGTGTCTCCACAAGACCTTGACAAAAGGAATGGTCTTTTCCCTCAACACTTGATCTCTAGTGTCAAGAATCTTCGCCGGTTATTCCTCATACGACATGTCTTCCTCAACCTCAATGTCTGTCTAGCCCAAAACATGTGACAGATCTGGCTCATATTTCCTCAACATGGAAACATGATAGACATTATGAACTCCCTCTAATTGTAGTGGTAAAGCTAAGTGATAGGTTACTTAACCCACACACTCCAAAATCTCAAAGGGTCCAACAAAACTTGGCGATAACTTGCCACTCTTAGCGAATCTCATCAACTGCTGGCGTGGAGAGACCTTGAGAAACATATGGCCCCCCACCTCAAATGACAAGTTTTTTTGGGATGATACGGCATAACATTTTTGTCTACTTTGTGCCATGATCAACCGTTGACGAATCAACTTTATCTTCTTTATTGTCTCATGCACTATATCCGGTCCCAAGGCAGTTGTTTCCCCCACCTTGGTTCAACAAACCAGTGACTTACATGACCTACCATATAATGCCTCAAAAGTTGTCATTTCTATGCTAGCTTGGTAGCTATTGTTATAGGCAAACTCCACCAACGATAAATAGTCTTCCCAATTTCCTCTAAAATCTAAGATACAAGCTTTCAACATATCCTCCATTATCTAAATGGTACGCTCTGATTAACCATTAGTTTAAGGATGAAAGGCTATACTGGAATGCAACTCTATATTAAGGGCTAACTGGAAACCTTGCTAAAATCGTAAAGTAAACCTAGGATCTCTGTCTGAAAAATAGCTTACTGAGATTCTCTGCATCATTGGTGACTTGAATAGGCAAAAAATGAGTCATCTTAGTGAATCTGTCGACTATGACCCACATGACATCATGTCCCCTCTGTGACCTCGGAAGCCCCATCACGAGGTCTATGGTGATATGCTCCCATTTCTATTCTGCTACTGGAAAAGGTTGTAATAAACCAGCCGGTCTTTGATGCTCGACTTTACTTGTTGGCAAGTAAGACACTTAGCCACAAATTCAGCTACATCCTTCTTCATCCCTTTCCAACAATACTGTTGCCTTAGGTTGTGATACATTTTTGTCCCATCAGAATGTACCACAAGCCTAGAACTATGGAATTATCAAAGAATGCTCTCCCTATATGGAATAGGTACATACATCTTTCCTTTGAACCGTAAACTTTCATCCATATGCAAGGACCAACCTTCTACAATATTACCAGCTAAAATTCGAGTGTGAATAGCTCTCATCTCCTCATCCTGCCTATGTGCCTCAA
The DNA here is from genome assembly GCA_026545225.1 of Cornus controversa. Taxonomy (NCBI): domain Eukaryota; kingdom Viridiplantae; phylum Streptophyta; class Magnoliopsida; order Cornales; family Cornaceae; genus Cornus; species Cornus controversa. Next base: position 55,293,496 of record CM048845.1, read on the forward strand.
TTACTTCATTAACCAAAGTCGGTTGAGTGACAAGGCTAAACAAGGTAGCTATTCACTACCATCACTGAAGTGCCCAAATCCGCTATGTCCTCCATTATCTTCCATTCTCAAATGGCAATGCTAGCCAAAGTCACATGTGATTTTTTACTCAAGGCATCAACCACTACATTGGCTTTTCCCGGGTGATACTGAAGATCAAAGTTGTAGTCCTCCATGTATTCAACCCACCTCTATTGCCAAGAGTTCAAATCCTTTTGTGTGAAGAGATATTTGAGACTCTTGTAATCAGAGAAGAAGTTAATCTTCCCCCCATACAAGTAATGCTTCCACCTCTTCAATGTGAAGATAACTGTCGCTAATTCCAAGTCATGAGTCGGGTAGTTTTGCTTTTGAGTCTTTAGTTGTTGTGATCCATAAACAATAACTCTTCCCATTTGCATCAACATGCAACCTAATCCATCAAGTGAAGCATCACATTATATAACATACCCTAACCCACATTTTGGAATGATTAAAATTGGAGCGGTAGTCAATCTCTTTTTCAATTCTCGGAAAGCTAGCTCACAAGCTTCATTCCATACGATTTTAACTCCCTTAGTGAGTCTCATCATAGGTGCCATTAACTGTGAGAAATCCTCTACAAATCTCCGGTAATAGCCAACTAACTCTAAGAAACTCTAGATTTCAAATACATTCTTTGGATGTTCCCAATCTATTACGGTCTCTAACTTAGAAGGATCCACAACAACTTCCCCTCTCAAAACCACATGTTCGAGAAACTTCACTTTCGGTAGCCAAAACTCACACTTCTCATATTTGGCATATAACTAATTTTTCCTTAAAATTTATAGCATTGTTGTCAAATGATTCTCATATTCCTCCACACAAGAATATCGTCTACGAACACCACTACATACTCGTCAATGAATGCACTAAACACCCGGTTCATTAAGTGCATAAATGCCGCTGGTGCATTTGTCAAACTGAAAGGCATTACAAAGAACTCATAATGACCATACCGTGTTTAAAAGGCCATTTTTGAAACATCCTTATCCTTGACTCTCAATTGATAATACCCCGACCTCAAGTCAATCTTGGAGAAATACTTAGCTCATTTGAGTTGATCAAACAAATCATCTATCCTTGGCAAATGATATTTGTTCTTAATCATCACACTGTTTAGCTTTTGATAGTTAATACATGACTGTAGTGGCCCATTCTTCTTCTTAGCTAATAGGACCGGTGCTCCCCAAGGTGATACGCTAGGACGTATAAAACCTTTTGCCTTTAGGTCCTCTAATTGCTTCTTTAGCTCTTTTAACTCTGCTGGTGCCATTCGATATAGTGCCATCGAAATGGGTGTCATACCAGGTATGACGTCAATGGAAAATTTAACTTCTTGACTAGAAGGTAATTTTGTCAACTCCTTCGGAAAAACATCCTCAAATTCTCACACCACTTCAAAAAAGATCCCGAGTTTTCCCCCTTCTTCACCGGTCACAAGGCTAGCTAAGAAAAAGTCATAACCATCTTGACCCCATAGTCCGTGTAGTGATGAAGAATGAAATTCACTCCATTCCCCCACGAAGCAAAAAAAAATCTCCTTTGGGTGTACACACTGACATTCTTCCTTGGTAGCAATCTATATTGGCTCTAAATGAAGACAACCAATCCATTTCGAGAATGACATCAAAACTCATCATCTCTAAGCGCACGAAATCAAATACCAACTACCGACTTGCTATCTCTATCTCACATGGCCGACATACCATATCCAGGATCACCCTACCCCCAATTGGCATATCAATGCACAAGGCTCTTTCTAAGGTTGACACCTCTAACCCCAATGTAGAAGTAAAAGTAGTTGATATAAAAGAATGTGATGCTCCCGAGTCAATTAAAACTCTACCCAAGAGCTAGATACAAGAAAAATACCTCTCATAACTAATGAAATCACAAAAATCTCGGTTGAAGTAATAGAGGCCCGACCTTGTATGTTTCGTCCTACTTGACCACTCCCCTAATGACCTGACTGCTGCATAGAGGCAGTAGGAGTCATTTCCCTCCCTAGTTGCAAACTCTGAATAGACTGTGGAGGTAATGGAAATTGGGGAACTCTGAAATCTGACTACGCCCCAGAAGCCTGTGAATACTACTGCTATGACCTCGCAGCATCATGAGAACCACTCTTTTTCTAAGGACAATCTTTTACTATATGCCCCGCTTGTCCATACTAAAAGTATTTACTCACAACTCTTTTAAGTGTAGGTTACAACTGTGGGCATTCTGATTGGTAATGTCCCATCTGTTGACATTGGTAACACTTTACCCTGTCTCAAGATGATCTAGAAGGCATAAACATTATAGAGACTAACTGTGTTTGTTGAGGCCCTCTAGGGAAATAACTACTCCCCTTATGCTTCTTCTTCAAATTGCTATCCGAATGAGAACCCGTATTTCACTACTGACTCCTCAAGTTTCATATCCTTCATATATCATTGTCATCCACTTGTGCCAACAGTGTCCTTCTCACCATCTTCGCATAGCTTGGCAAGTCCAAGATGGTGACCTTGGCCCTTAGCTCAAATCGAAGCCTTTTCACGAATCTCCTTACCTTGGCTTGCTCATTTGCTACCATCTCTAGTGCAAAGCAAGATAAAGCAATAAAGTTATTTTCATACTCCATTACACTCATCCCTCCTTGGATTAAGTGTTTGAATTCATCTTGTAAAGAGTCTTTGACTGTGTCCAAAAAATACTTCTCTAGAAACAACCTTCTGAAAGTCTCTTACTCCTTGTACCTCACTTTATGAGAGTCAGTCATGGATTTCCACCATAGGTCCACCGTCTTAATCAATTGAATAGGAATCATTGATATCCTCAAGTTATCTTCATCTATCCTAAGTACATCAAATGCTTTGGATATCTGTTCAAGCCAATCTTTTGCAGCCATAGGATCCGCGTTCCTATCAAATATAGGTGGGTTCATTTTCTTGAACATCTCAAGAGCCTTTAGTGCCCTATTTCCACCTCCTTATGCGTGATTCTGTAGACCTTTATTTATAGTCCTTGCCAACAATTAGATAGCAGTAGTCATCTCTCTGACCAATTGCGCTCCATCAATCAATGGTGGTCGTGGTGGACTTGGAGGCTGGATCTACACCTTACCATGTCCTCTTCTCGGTGGCATGATTCTAATAAACAATTCAAATCAAAGATTAATCACATGGATATATCAATTAATCATTTCTACCCACTTATAGAATCATGTTATTGCACTTAACACAATTAAAACATATAACACATAAGAGTCACCTAAACCCAACTCTTACCCCACGTCCTTAGGCATTTTGACCTAATACCGACATTAGTCCCTAGGTATTCCAACCTAGTACTCTAATAACAATTCGAGAAACATCAATTCTTTAACCCTTACTCATCGCCCCTAGGTATTCCAACCTAGTGCTCTGATACCATGTTGTCACACCCCGATTTTTTACTCCCGAAAATAGATGGTGAAAGTCCCACCGGTTCACATTCATGAATTGCTCAATTCCAGAACTTGACTTTGTGTGTGTTTAGAATTTCAGAATGATACTTAGTCCATTGGAAAGAGGATTCAAAAATACTCAATTTTTTTTTAAAAAAAACATACTCAAATCCAATTTAAAACAAAGAAGTTACGCCCGATTGAAGTTTGGACCAATTTTAGATTATGCTGTAAATAGTAATTACGATCCATCGTAATTACTAGGGCGGTTGTGTCCATTCACTCTAATGACATACATACACTTACTTATGTATGAGTCACCCTCAATAATATATTATGGACCCACACGTGGCCACACATTGCATCCCCAAATACTTCCCCAATTCTATCTTAACAATCCACCTAGCCACACATTATGATACATCATAATTTTGGTTACGAGGCATCGTATTTATGATGTATTGCATAAGGTGCATACCATCCTACGAAATCCACTAGAATCCCACTCAAAACACCCCACTATTTATGATGCATCGTTATTGGGTTTACGATGCATCACCGTATCATGTACATCGTAATGGGGATTATGATGCATCATAATAACTCACCCTACTACAATAGCAAATCCACCAAGTGATTCCAACAATCATTCTCCTTCTAATTCATCATCCTAAAAAAAAAATTCATAGAACATAATTATCATTTCTACACATTCCATGAATCCACAAAATGATAATTCATCACAATAAGATTCCACCTCATACACTTGAAACACAAAAATAATAATTCATGCATGATCATACACCTACTTCTAAAACCATCAATTTTACACAATCTTCAAGAGTTATTAAACTTATCATACATAGATAGAACATTGAAGGTCTCATAGACACTTCTTATCCAAAATAGATACAATATTTCTAAACTAGTTCACATGCCACAAACTGACATGGGCATTTATGTATATGTCTCAAAACACAAAATGCTCAAAAATAGAGTTCTTCTACTCTAGGTCCAACTCATGGTTGTGCATCCTCAACCTCCTCCTTGCCATGCTCTAAAAGTGTTAGTTTAGCAGGATGGGGAATTTTAATGAGCTCAAGGTTACAATGTCATGCAATTTATTAAGGTCCACATTTTATGTTCAATGCAAAAAATACAAATCAAGCTCGACGAACTACATTCCATGTTCCCTAGCATCCTAATCACAAGCTTATATGCTCAATTCACCCAAGTTATGGCATATACGTCAATTATAATTTGACAACCATATAAAGACAATTCATGCATAATGAATATTTCAGTCATATATGTGACATATGACATAATCAAAGTTGGATTAAAATCCACACAAGTCATGTAAATTCATATAAGTTACATATAAGACTCATACACACTCTCTCGGATTTGGTTCACACTCACTCACACACAAGATGCGTACCATATTCCCATATCTCAATCTTAGTTATTTTAGGGCTACTAACCCATTGGTAACCAACCCATCTTGCGCAACTTTGAGAATTTTCAACCCTTGGAGATATCTTCCCCAACTACTTTCCCATGAGCCACCTCCGAGACACCCCACACTCACACAAAATATTTCACATTTTGCACACACATTCACAAATTTGATACATTGCACGCATCGTATGTCCTTGTTCAATTTTAGCATGTCACATAAGAATCATAAGACACATACATAAGTTTAACCCCCAAATTAAGTTTTCATCATTTCCCCCCAAAAACCCGATATATGCAATTCATGCCCCACATTGCACATATTAACAATTCATGTAATTCTAAGCATATACTAACCCTTTCTAGCAAGAAGAAGATATGTAGAACCATAAAGAACAAGGATTGCAACCTAGGATTCAATATATATCATATTTTACATAAAAAACATTCATTTTATGCCCTAGAAATAAAATTAAACTTGAATTTAGAAGGCAGAAGACACACCCCCTACCTCATTAGGTTTTGTTTCAAGTTATCCCACATTTTCACTACCCCCAAGGTTGTCTAACTGTGACTTTGTTTAGTTGTAAATGAAGCCCTTGTCATATAGAACATACTTTCCTTCTTCGGTGTCCTCTAAATCGAACCTTAGCACCTTCTAAATCTAGAGAGAAGTTGAAGAATACAAAGAGGAGAGAGGAGGAGCTTGGGCGGCTCTTTAGAGAGAGAAACAAGTGATTGAAATATTTGTAATTGATATTTATAAGCCCCACACAGTAAAAAGACCAAAATTCCCTTATTCACTTAGCGTACCTTCCCGACCTCCATTTTTGAATCCGAAAGAAGTTATGGACTCGAAATCATTTCTACGTCTCTCCAAATACTATAATTGGTCTATAACCAAGAATAAAATTTTTCAAAAAAATATCTGGATTCCCGAGCCCACCTGATCCCTATCTCGGTTCGCAACGGCCCAAAATTTTAAAATGAGCTGAATGGCTCAAAAAACTAGTCCCCACATATATAAATCATACTTAAAACATATGCAAATCATTTAAATTCCTATTTTAGAAAATAAATAAATAATAACAATAAATGAATCAATACATTGTCGATAGCAGGAGAATGAGGTATGTAGTCCCTTAGTCAAGAAGACTTCCCTGGGGTATGCCCCGACGTCCCAAGTGACCAGGAGAATGTCATAGCATTTGAATACCAAGTTCAAAACTTGAATCAAAGTCTGACCCAAGTACTGCAGCAAAATACAGCAATCCCGCAGTGCTTTCGTCGCTGGGTAACACCAGTACCATCACGGAGTCACCTTAGGCCGGTTGATCCAGAGGGGGATGATGTTGGACGAGATAGCGAAGTCCTGGTAGACGATGCAGCCAAAAGATGAGTTAGAGGTGATCAGAAAGTGATGAATTCCCTTCACTTAATCCCACTAACCTCCCTTTCTTTGCTAAGGTAATGAACTGTTCTCTGCTCAACAAGTTCAAGATGCTTACCCTTAAAAACTTTGATGGGATGAAGGACCCGCTAGATCATCTGGAGACCTACAAGGCACTGATGTACCTCTAGGGAGTACTAGATGCAATTATGTGCAGAGATTTTTCCACTACATTAAAAGGTTCTGCTCTTCATGGTTTAACAGGCTGAAGCCTGCGTTTATACATTCCTTCAAAGAATTGAGCTAGATGTTTGTCAGCAATTTCATTGATGGCCGAAGGCATAGGAAGCTTGTCACCTATATCCTAAATGTGAGACAAACTAAGGGGGAGTCATTGTGAGACTACATCAACCGCTTTAACAGGGAGATGTTGTAGGTCGATGCTTTGGATGACAAGGTAACAGATACCGCATTCACAGGGGTCTACTAACATTAAAATTCATAAAATCAATTTCCAAACATTTTCCATAAAGTATGTCCGAACTGCTTTTGAAAGCTCAAAAGTATATGAATGTAGAGGATGCCCTTAATGCGCGGAGGAAAAAAGGTGATAGTGACAAAAAGGAAGAGGGACCCCAAATATGGTAGGACGTCATGAGAGTAGAGCGATAAATCATCGTACCATGATAGGGGATTCAATTTTACCCCTTTAAACACGTAAATAAGCCAAATCCTCCTCTACATCCAAGATGACCCGACAGTAACATGGCTGCCAAAACTAAGAATTGATCCCTCCAAGAGGTCCCGTGATAAGTATTATAGATTTCATCATGACCATGGGCACGATACAGATGAGTTCATAGACTGAAAAAGTATATTGAAAGTCTAATTCATAGAAGCCATCTACGTAGATTTATGGTCAGATATGAGAGGAGGGTGCAGGACCGCCTGTATGATGGTAAAGAGGACAACAATCGAAGAAATCCTCCGTTGGGGAAAATCAGAGTTATCTCGGATGGACTTGCAGGCGGTGGAGAATCCAAGGCCGCTCACAAAGCACACGTGAGAAAAAGCAGAAGCTTTTGTGAAGTGGGCAAAGTGAGTCAAATAACTATCAAGCACCCCCGGCTAGACGATCAAATTATAACTTTCTCAAAGGCTGCTGCGAGGGGAGTTCAGTAACCACATGATGATGCCCTAATGGTTACGCTGATTATCACCAATTTCAAAATTAGGCGAGTATTGATTCATACTGGCAGTTCTGTTAACATCCTGTTTGTAGGAGCCTTTTACCAAATGAGAAATTGTAGGGAAAGACTCAAGCTTACTAAGTCCCCACTTATTGTGTTCTTTGGAGAGAAGTTTATTTCACTCAGTATCATTGACCTTCTAATCACTGCTGGTACAAGTCCCAAACAAGTCAATAAAATTGTGGCCTTTTTTTATTGTATATTGCCCATCTACTTACAATTTCATCATAGGAAGAGCTACGTTGAATGCCATGAGAGCAGTGAGCTCCATTTATCATTTTCTTGTACAGTTCCCCACTGACTATGGCATTAGGGAACTAAGGAAAGATCAAGCCACTGCTTGAGAATGATATGCCACTTCCCTAAAATAGAGGAAGGTACCAAAAAATTTGAGCATTGAAGGCCTAGAAGTTAAAGATAAAGAGGAGGTTTGCCACGCAAAACCAATGGAGGTGCTAGTTAAGGTAGACTTGTATGAGCTAGATGCAGGAAAAAGAGGTGAGTGCGGGGTCATCGCTCTCACCCACCGCTCAAGAGGAGCTCGTTCAATTCCTCAAAATAAAGAGGGATGCATTTGTTTGGTCCCATGAGGACATGCTTGGGATTGACCTAGCCATTACTATGTAGTGATTGAATGTTGACCCAACTGCCAAGCCTATCAGATAGAAGAGACGAAATCTTGCTCCAGAGAGAAATTTGGCAATCTCTGATGAGGTGGATAAATTATTGAAGGCCAAATTCGTGTCGAAAACGCATTACCATAGCTGGTTGCCAAATGAAGTCTTAGTAAAGAAGTCCACATGGTAAGTGGCGCTTATGTGTGGATTTCACCGATCTGAATAAAGCATGCCCAAAGGACAACTTCCATCTCCCATGAAATGATATGCTAGTGGAAGGAACGATCGGGTGTGAATGACTCAATTTCATGGATGCCTACTCAGGATATAATCAAATCCCAATGTTACCATCAAACTAAGAAAAAGACATCTTTCGTAATAGAAAGACGATTGTATTGCTACACAGTCATGCCATTTGGCTTGAAGAATGCATGTGTGACCATTCAAAGACTAGTCAACATGATGTTTAAAGCACAAATTGGTAGGAACATGGAGGTGTATGTCAATAACATGCTCATCAAGAGCCAGAAAGCCACCAGCCACTTGGATGACTTACATGAAGCCTTTGATGTCTTTCAAAATTACAAAATGAAGCTCAACCCTAGTGAGTACGCTTTTGGAAATTTGTCTGAAAATTTTTTGGGCTACCTAGTTAGTAAAAGGGTAATAGAAGCCAACCCAAAAAAGGTGAAGGCAATCTTGGACATAAAATCACCTAGAATGTTAAAGAAGTCTACAGGCTGACAAGCAAGATGGCATCGTTGAACAAACTAGTCTCCCGCACTACAGACAAGTGTCTCCCATTCTTCCAAATCCTCAAAAAGGTCTTTAGATGGACACAAGAGTGCGAACAAGCCCTATCTAAGCTAAATTAGTATTTCAGTTCACCCCCACTTTTATCTCGTATGCATTCAAGGGAAGAACTGTACTTATACTTGGCCATCTCGCCAGTAACGATCTTTTCTGCACTAGCGTGAGAAGATGAAGGGGTGAAGAGGCCAGTCTACTATGCTAGCAAAGTGCTTTGAGGGGCTAAAGAAAGATATCCCTTCATTGAGAAGTTGGCATTTGCCTTGGTCATGTCAGCTAGGAAACTCAGGCCATACTTCCAAGCATATACAATAGTGGTTCTTACTGATTAACCACTTTGACAGGTCCTCTTCAAACTTGAGACTTTTGGATGGCTTGTGAAGTGGCCCATGGAATTGAAGGAGTTCGACATCCGATACAAGCCAAGGTTGGCAATAAAAAGGCTAAGTACTGATGCAGCCACAGAATCCCCAATTTTCTAGGGTTAACTTTACAATTTTTAGAAACTTTCCATATTTTGAATTTTCATAATTTTTATGTAATTTCCTTATTTTCAGTAATTTTCTTGTTTTATTTTTAATTTATAGTTGGTAATTGTCTAATACATGGCATAGATTGGGGAGGAAAAAACTCTATGTAAGGCCATGTAATTGTTAGGGTTTGATTATTTTTATTGAAGAGATAATTTATAGAAACTTATAGTTTACTTTCAATTCTCCTTTCTCTTGTTTAATTCTTTTATTTTGTTTCAACATTGCTGTGACGATGATTTGATCGACTTCTCTTGGTAAGGCGGCATCATTTGGTTTCAACTTTTTGACTGCTCAACATACCTCCACAATAACCACCAAGAGGAAAAAATGGTAGGATGCACGCTCCAGCTGAACCTTTACCCCAACAACACGAAGATGAGATAGAGTTTTTGCGGAGACAAGTCGAGTTGTTGACTCACCTATTGGGTCAACGTGTTGTCAACTCATCGGTTAACAACAACCCATTGGTTTATGACAATATTCTGGTTGATGACAATGTGTCAAGCACTGAGGCTATCACGAAATATCCATTCTATGTTTTGTATCGCCATAGATCAATCAATGAGTGGACTGACCATTGTTAGCCTACAAATATCAAATTCGATATTCTTAAGTTTCATGAAGAGAAGGACAATCTTGAAGAGGATTTTGTAAATCTTTTTTGCAGTAGCATAGCACCTGAACCAACACCTATTCTATTTAATGAAAGGCATTAGGATTGTGGCTTTAAGGTGAAATTCCTGAATTTGTAAGAAATCTTAGTAGAGGAGATGGTGCAATCCTAGAGGTCAAGCCAAAATATGACGAGTCCACAGATGAAGAGGACAATGATATCCTATATGGTGATGTAGGAGACTTTTTGGTCATGTGAAAGTCATTATTGCTTATTGAACATGAGGTCGAAAAAGACTAGTTGTGCACTAACACCTTTCACACCACCTGCACTATTGGTGAAAAGGTGTGCAATAAGATTATTGATAGTGGTAGTTGTTAGAATATAGTGGTAACAATAGCAATGGAGAAAAATGAAGTGCTTAACCTTTCATCAACGAGAGATTTGCAAGAATACAAGTCTGACTATTTATTGGTGTTTGAAGATTTGAGCACTAAAACAAGTTTACATAGCTTGGAAGATATGGTTGATCATGAAGCTTTTGAATCTATGAAGATAAAAAATAGTGGATTTCACTTTTATGATATAATTTAGGATGAATTCATTGAGCGCACAACAACTGCGAAGTGTTTGTTGGAACAAAAATTAAAGTTGACTGAACTTCTAGTTCATGATACGTGTTCCACAGAGTTGTTCAAATCTACCCAAGTTCAAAGGAAATCTAACAAAATCTATGATTATTATGCAAATGAATTCTTTTTTAGTATAAGAAGGTTATTATATTTGATTCGAGTTCAGAAAAGAAGAAAGAAGTGATGAAAAGCTATGTTCATATTTTTGATTGATCGTGTAATTTATTTCAAACTTGAAGACGAGTTCTTTCTAAGTAGGAGGGACTCATGCAGCCACTGAATCCCTAATTTTCTAGGGTTAACTTTACAATTTTTAGAAACTTTCCATATTTTAAATTTTCCTAATTTTTATGTAATTTTCTTATTTTTAGTAATTTTATTGTTTTAGTTTTAATTTTTATTTGGTAGTTGTCTAATATATGACATAGATTGGGGAGGAAGAAACTCTATATAAGGCCATATAATTGCTAGGGATTGATAATTTTTGTTGAAGAGATAATTTACAGCAACTTATAGTTTGATTTTAATTCTCCTTTCTCTTGTTTAATTCTTTTATTTCATTTTAATATTTCTTTGATGATGATTTGATCGTCTCCTCTTGGTAAGGCGACATCAAGTACTGTTATACTTTACAGTCGAATTCACCCATCCACCAGAAGAGGAACAGGCTCAGCCGAATGAAAGGGAGAGTCTAGTCCAATAAAATAAAGAGGACATAATAAACCCAGGCTACACATGGGAGTTGTTCATGGATGGGTCTTTAAATGTGCAAGCCAGTGGTGTATAGATAATGATCATATCCCCAGAAAGGGAGAGTTTCAAGTATGCCTTGCAGTTCTGGTTCAAGGCAACCAATAATGAGGCTAAGTATGAAGCTTTGAGTATAGGGTTGAAAATAGCCAGAATCCTCAAAGCATAGTAGTTAAAAGTTTACACTAACTCCCAGTTAGTTGCATAGAAATTCGACGTAGAGTATGAAGCAAAGGGAGAAAAGATGAAATCCTACTTACAAAAGGTTTAAGGGCTAATTGATCACTTCCAAAGGTTTTCCATCGTATAAGTCCCCCACGATGAGAACTCTAATGATGACACTCTTGCTTGGTTGGGGACGGCGCAGGAAACTACTCATGGGACAGTACTTTTGGAGCTCATGGAAATGCCGAGTATAATAGAAGAAGTACCGTGTGAGGTGAACCAGGTCGCCCAAGGCATAAAATGGGCTAATCCAATAGTCAAGTACATTAGAGATAGTGAGTTACCACCCGACAAGGTAGAGCCATGAAGAATAAGGATTAGGGCATCTAGATATACTCGATCTGATCGGTGGAATCCTCTATAAAAGAGGGGTTTCCTTGCCCTACTTGCGATGCGTATTGACAAAGGAGGCTCGACATGTCATGAAGGAAATTCATGAAGGGGAGTGCAAAAATCACGCAGGGGGCATGTCCTTGTCTAATAAGGCCATCAAGCAGGGATACTATTAGCCCACTATGTAGTAAGATGCACTAGATTTCGTCAGAAAGTGCGAGAAGTGTCAATTCTTTGCCAATGTCCTGAAGCAGCCCCTGGAGGACTTTACTCCAATGGTTGCCCCATGGTCCTTCGCCTAGTGGGGAATGGACTTGATCGACCCTTTACCTATGGGAAAGGGGTAAACAAAGTTCATAATTATGGCGGTTGACTACTTCACCAAATGAGTGGAAGCAAACCCTTTGGCCACGATTGGGGAGAAGAATGTCATTAATTTTGTATGGAAGTCAATTATATGTAGATTCGGTGTGCCAATGGTCATTGTCACAGACAATGAAAAATAGTTCAAAAGTACACTCTTCCATATTTTTTGTGCCGAGCACTGCATAAACAATCACTACTCCTCACCAAGCCACTCACAAACTAATGGGTAAGTTGAAGTTGACAATAGAACTATTCACAAGATAATCAAAATGCGGTTGGAAGATTCCAAGGGCGTATGACCAGAACCACTACCAAGTATCTGATGGGCTTATAGGACCACTGCCAAAGTCCCCGCTAGAGAGACGCCCTACTTTTTTACCTTTGGGAGTGAAATGGTCCTTCTAGTTGAGATAGGACAAGTAGCGAGTCATTGACCCAAGCATTATGACCCCAGTCGCAATGAAAATGAGTTGTGGTCTAATGCTGATTTCATCGAAGAATAAGAGAATAGGCCCAAGTAAGGGTAGCAACATATCAGCAGGCCATGTCCCGATACTACAACGCTCGGGTTAAATAGAGGAGTTTTCAAGCTGGAGACCCAGTCCTTCGCATGGTCACTCAGGCCACCAAACCCCAAGCATCGGGAAACTGGCTCCTAATTGGGAGGGCCCTTACAGAGTGGTCTAGACTCAACAACAGGGAACATATTGGTTGGAAACCTTGGAAGGAAGGAAGTTGGCCCATCCTTGGAATGTTGAGCATCTGTGAAAGTACTATTAGTAAGACTTTTCTTTAGTTTGCATTTACTTTTGGTAGTTTTAGTTAAAGCATGGTTTGTTATCAAGCCTTAAAGCGAGAGCTCCAACTCCATTTTTTGAATAAATTCCACTGTTATTAGAATATTAATAAAAGCGCTGTTCATTTCAAAATATGTTGCCATAATTAAAAACTAAACAATGTTAAACAACCCCACGAGGGCACACCTCTAAAAAGGGCCTTTAATAAAAAAAATGGGATCAATTAATTCTGAGAACATTGTTAAAATAACCCTACGAGGGCACACCTCTACAGAGGGCTTTTAATGAAAAAAGCGGGATGAAATAATTCTGAGAACATTATTAAAACAACTCCACAAGGGCACACCTCTAAAGAGGGCCTTTAATGAAAAAGACGGGATGAATTAATTCCAAGAACATTTTTAAAACAACCCCATGTGCATTTAATGAAAAAGGCGAGATGAATTAATTCTGAGAACATTGTTAAACAACCCCATGGGGGCACACTTCTAAAAGGGCCTTTAATTAAAAAGGCAAGATGAATTAATCCCGAGAATATTGCCAGAGAACCCCACAGAGGGACGCCTCTAAAGGGGATCTTTAATGGAAAATACTAAATAAGTTCATTCTGAAACATGGTCAGGTGATCATATATAGGCACAACTTGCCTAAGGGAATGCTACCCAGTAACAAGGTGAGTCCAGTGTGTAAGTTTTTTTGCAGGATTATGCTATGAAGGTTTTTTCTTAGAAACCAGAAGACACCTCAATAAGAAAGTAAATAACTCTTCATTAATCAAAAAAAAGGTTACAAGACCATAGGTGGGAAGATGCTACAGAAGAAAAGTACTACAATAAATGGAAAAAAAGCCATCAAGGGCCAGACTCCTCGTACCCATCCAGCTGTAAATGGGAGAAATCCGTCTCTGGCTACTCGCTCTGCGACATAGTGCGAAAATACTTAAAACCCTCGAGATATGACTAATCACATATCTTGTTAAAGTCAGACAAGTCCTTGAATTGATCAACTGCCACCACTTTAATCCCCTACAGATCGGCATTCCATCGAGCCATCTCCTCCCGGTCACAGGGAATTGGGAGTTGAGGACTTCAATCTCTCCCACATGAGAGGCATGGGATGCACGCAGAGACTCTATCTCTGAGTTTAGTGTGGAGTGCTCAGTATTGAGAGAGGCGCGCTTAGCATTGAAGGAATCCTTCTGCCTCTCAAGTTCATCTGCCATCCACATAAGGCAATTGGATATAGAGTAAGCGAATATTATACCCTGTTAAATAACATTAAATTATGCATAAGTACAAGGCATAAAAGATGAGATCGGTAGAATAAAGTAAGAAAGGATGCAAACCTTGGCCATATTGGCTAGGAGGTATCCAGTAGAAGCAAGGATCCAAAGCGCATCCACCTGTTCGAGATCACTTTAAAGAACAAATTGCCCGGCCTTGGAAATGGCAAATGCTGAGTTAGACAGCATTGACCCAGTGCTGCTAGCGATAGATGAAAAAGACTCCTGGGAGCTACCACCCCTAAAAAGTTGGGTCATAGGCACCCCAAAAGAGCTCAGGTCTAGAACGCTATTGTGGTAAAATAGTTGGGTCCGTGGCACCCTGAAGGACCTCAGATTTGAGAGGCTCCTAGGGGCAATGACTGTAGCAGGTGGAGGGTTCCTAACAGAGGAGGAGATGACAAGTCCCCAGCTCTACTAACCGTAAGCCTTTTTGGCCTCTTGGGTGTAGTACGTGAGAAGGAAGAGGCAGCACCTTTACCCATGTGTAGGGTTTTGTCCAACCTCCTTCGGGGAGCCCTTGTATGTTTGAGATGGTAAGTACATAAGGAGTAATTTTTCAAAAAAAGAAAGGGAAAAAGAAAAAAGAAAAAAGAAGAAATAACCCTACTATCTATGGTGACATGGGGAGGATAGCCTAACAAAATCAGTCCTTCATCACGGGTTAGGACTTAGGAGTCCCTCATTAGACAGTTACAAGCTCTCGCCAACCTTCCTTCCTTTGCCTTGCTCATAGGCAACCCGACTTTCCAAACTGGGTTTAAAAAATGATGGTAAGTGAAAGAGGAAGAAGAGAAGAAGAAAGGGGAAAGAAAGAGAAAGTGAGTTTACCAAAGCATCCCTAGAGGTCTATGAGCGGGGAATAATATGAGGAGTTGGCTCCCAACACCCAAAAATAAAAAGAATTGGTGATTCCATGTCTTGATATGCTTGTTGTTGGCAACAAGCACCAAGCCTCTAGGTGGATGGTTTTTGGTCGTTCGGCTATAAAGATGACGTTAATCGCTATTCCTAAAAAATTCGTAGCAAGAAAGGAACCCACCTATGGATAGCGGGGTGTCAAAGCCACAGGTCCTCTATAGGACTAGAGAAGCCATAATGATATGCCAAGAAGTTGGCATAAGTTGAGAAAGGTAGAGGTTTGCCACTTGAAGTAGTTTCTATACAAATGCCAAATCGAGAAACGAAGACCATAGATGAAATCGCCCTCATAAAAACACGCCTCTCTCAGACGGACAAAGTAGACCCTTTCATTCGGGGAAGAAGTTCAAACAATGTCTCTATTTGAAAATAAGTAGTGAACGGTTAGCTCCTCCACCTCCATGTCTGTCATTGTGGAACCATTGTTGTGGCACTCGATGTAGTATGCCATGGTAGAATAAATGAACTCAAGAGCGTGGTCAAGGGGAGAAAAGGGAGCAAAGGCTTCCAGAGCTGGCTTCTCAAAGTTATGTTAAAGAAAATGCAAACAGTGAGAAAGAGAAAAAATAATGGGATTGAGCATGTACTGAATGTTAGTGGAAGGAGCATGAAGAATGAGGATGCTAGGGGGTTTTACAGGCATGGAGGAGAGAAGGCTAACGGCAGGAAGTGTAACATTTAGAAGTCCAACATCTAGAAATGCAATGTTCACCCAGCAACGGTTGGATTTCAACGTCTTTAATGTAATAGTTGTAAAACAAAAAAGTGAGAAAAGCCAAAAGAGTAAGACGGCCTGGGAAGGCCGGCTAAGAAGACCCTTAAAGGCTGGCCAATACTGGACCCTTAAGGCTGGCCAAGGCCGGCCCCTTAAGACTAGCCAGGGAGGCTGGCCAAGGCCAGCCCCCAAGGCTGGCTCCTCAAGGCTAGCCGTTCCATAAAAGCCAACCATGGCCGGGCACCGACGCCAGGCCTAAGCTGATCCCTAAGGCCCAGTCTAGCCTACTTCCAAAGGCCTTCTAGGTCTGGTCACTAGAGTCTGTCAGCCCAATAGCTGGTTTAGAGTTCGTGGACCAAGTTGAAGGTTTAACAAAACCCTTTGGATCAAGACTCCATTTCTACAACCCAACCGACCAATCAAAATGTTCCTATGGCCCGATGAGCGACCCTCATGAACAGGGGCATCTGATAGAGTATTTGACTCCAATTGTGAAATGTACTGAAATACCTTGTAAATTTGGAAGATATTTAAATTGGGTTCCAATTATTTAATTGGGTTATTTATTTATTTATTATTATTTAGTAGGGTTTTAATTATTTAAATGGTTTTAGTTGAATTTTTTCAATGCCTGCTTTATTTGTTTAATGTGGATGTTTGAATTGTTGCTAAGTGTGGATTGATTTTAATTGTGTGTGAAATATTTGTTTTAAATGAAAGTTTTCTTTTAAATAAAATATATGGGTTTTTGAGCTGCATGTTCTTTAATTTTTAATTATATCAAGTTGGGCTAGATGTATATATATATATATAGGTGGGCTAAGTATTTTATATTTATTAATATAATTATTTAGGAATTTTTATTTTAGTTTTCTAGAAAGAAAATTAAAAGAAAAGAAAAAGA
This sequence comes from Cornus controversa, assembly GCA_026545225.1. Lineage (NCBI taxonomy): Eukaryota > Viridiplantae > Streptophyta > Magnoliopsida > Cornales > Cornaceae > Cornus > Cornus controversa. The sequence goes on from CM048845.1 coordinate 55,310,582, forward strand.
AAAGGGGATTTGGGTTTATGTCGTTTACATGTACAGAGACCGGAAGAGTGTAGACGTAAGAGAGAATGGAGAGAAAGAGCGATTCATTGAGACGGGATCTTGTTCATGAAAAAGGCAAGTTCGAACTCTTCTCTTCCCCTTTGAATTTGGTGACATATATATAGATATTTGTGTATATACATGCTGTTGGAATATATTTTTATGTATTTAATTTTGAAATTAAATGATTATGCAAGCTAAGGGTGATTCTGTGGATTAACATAAAGAATCTAGGGGTTTGGTACTATTATAGGGAAAATTTTCATATGTATATGCATGTATATATGACTGTATAGGCAGCTGTGTGTGTATATATATATATATATCTATATATATATGAACATATATATATCTATATATATATGAACATGAAATTTGGGTTTAATGTATTTATCAATCTTGAAGGTTTTTGTTCCGATTAATAGGTGGATTTTGCTCTCCCGAACAATCCTTGAAAGTTTGGTTGCGAATTGTTGGGTAGATTGATGAAAAATTGAGTTTGAAGTTTTTGAATTTTAAAACTTGAAATTGGGCGTTTTTGATTTAGGCTGCGAGAGGGGGCAATTTTCGTACCAATGCGTAGCTTAGATTGAGACAAGGTGAATGGTATATTCACATGTGAGTTTCGGTGACCAGAGGTGGCCGAAATAAGGCCGAGAAGAAGGAAGCTGTTTGAAGTTCACAGATGCTAGAAAGTTACAGGAAAAAGGAAGGAGGAAAAAAAAGAAAAAAAGAGGCCACATGCCACGCGCGTCGTCGGCGCATGGGGGCACGTGTGCCCTATTTTGGCGCCGGCCAGGAACCGAGAAAGGTCCCACTCGCTGGGCCAACTTTGGGCCAAGTCCGGAATATCTTAATATTTTTTTTTCAAATTGATTTTTAAATTGGAAAAATAGGAAAATCAAAATTTAAAATTACTTTTAAATTCCAGAATATTCTCAAAAAATTTATGTAAACTTTTTGGGACAGAATAATCTTGGGTTTTAAATTACAAGTGGAAATGAGTTTCCCTCTTGGTTAAATTAGTATAAAAAGTAAGCCTCAAAATTTGATTTTCATTTTCTTTTATTTTGGAAATATTTTTAAATTTCTGAAAAATTGTCAAAAATTTTAAATAATCTTTTATGGGCCTTCGGATTTTAATTTCAAGATGAAATAAGTTCTCCTTCTTGTTGAATTAGTGCAAAAAGTATGCTTTAAATTAGATTTTTATTTCCTTTTGTTTTAGAAAATATTTTAAAATTTTTAAAAAATTCTAGAAAGTTCCAAAATAATTAAATAGAATTCTTAGGAATAGAATAGGCCCGAAAACCTAGATTAGAGCTAGGTTTAGACTCCCACAATGATTTAGGTACATTAGAGGATTGGTTGTGTGCTTGCTCATATAATTGGTGGTTCTATTATTTTTCCTTCCTCAATTGTATGCTTTGAAATCATAATCGTTCATGGTATACTTGATTTAAGTTTAATTATGTATGAGCTATTTTATTATGGTGATTTAACTTCTGTTAGATTAAATGAATGTGCTAAGTAGGTTAGATCTCTTGTTTTTGTTTAATTGGTTAGTTGTAGAGGCATGTAAGGATTGCCAAGGGGCATGTTAGGATTGCCAATACCTAATTAGGTATCTAAGGTTAGTTAAGAAGGCATGTAAGGATTGCTAGGAGGCATGTCAGGATTGCCAATACCTAATAAAGTATTTATGGTTAGTATAAGAGGCATGTCAGGATTGCTTAGTTTAATAAGGTTTTATATTTATGCCTTTGGTGTGAACTTAGAAATATGTTCTAAACTTGTGTGATAGGGGTTGAATTGGGATAGTATATTGGACGACTTCTATTTTGGAGACATAAGATAAATAAAGAAATTATTTAAGTTAACATAGATAAGGGAGGCATGTCAGGATTGTCAATACCTAATAAGGTATTTAATGATTAATTAGGGAAGCATGTTAGGATTGCCAATAGGGTAGTTAACATAGATAAGGGAGGCATGTCAAGATTGCCAATAAGGTAGTTAACATAGATAAGTGAAGCATGTCAGGATTGCCAATACCTAATAAGGTATTTAAGGTTAATTAGGGAGGCATGTGAAGATTGTCAATTACATAGTAGGGTACTTAATATATATATAAGGGAGGCATGTTAGGATTACCAAATATTAATAAGGTATTTTTTTATTTAATAAAGTGTATGGGTACGTAAGGATTACCTTTGGTTTGAACTTAGAAAATAGGTTCTATAATTTGTGTGATATAGGATGGATTAGGATGATGTGTATGATGATTTCTATTTTGGGGAACCGAGCTTAAATAAGAAAATGATACATATATATCTATGTTTGATGGATTGGGATGGTGTGGAGGATGGTTTCTATTTAGAACAGAGGTTAAATAAGGAAATGATTTATATATATTTGTGTATGTTCGTTGTCCCTCATATAGAGGGTATGTTTACCGATTCTTTGATTGGGTTGTAGTAGAGAGAACTTGCTCGTGGGTTTAACCCACTTTGTTGATATTTCAGGTTCTAGACAGTTTTCACCTCGAGGTGAAAGCGTAGAGTTCGTAAAGTGTGACAGAAATCTACTCCTTACCAGACTTTAGTGTAGGGACTTAGATCTTTTTATAAAGTATTTTAATTTTAATATTTTTGGTTAAAGGGTCCTTGAGTTACGGAACTTCCAAGTTGTATCGATCAAACTGGAATTCTGTATTTAACATTATTTATTATTATTCCAATTAGACTTTCCTGTTAGCATTTATAATTTCTTTCTCTTTTGTTCTTTTATTCTATGCTTGTTTGCTATCAGTTGTAAGCATCCTTTATGTTTTATGTGTGAGACTGGCCACCTCATGAGTGAAATTTATAGGGGGTATTATAGTTGGTATCAGAGCATTCCAGGTTCAAGTATTCTCGAGTTTGTAGGGTCCGTCGTATGGTATCTTTCTAGTTGCGTATTCTGATAAATAGAATTCAAGTATAGGACTCGTAGTACTCCATACGTTTTAGTCTTTTACTGGGTATTATTCAGATACCACCCCGTAGGAGGAGGAATGTGAACCAAAATTAGAGTCAGTTATGATAAATAAGTAAACTCAGTCATTGGTTAAATTATTTGGTATGGATAATAGCTGTGTAGTTCTCCATTTAGTATTGCTACACCATTGGGGATTAATACGATTTTATAAGAATGTTGTAGTTAGGTTGCTATAGACATTGGCAGACTTAGGTTATTGGCAGACCTATTAGTCTTTGATATGAAATCATATGATGTCATAATCGGGATGGATTGGTTATCGCATTATCATGCCCATGTCAATTGTCATGATTAGGCAATTATTTTTATTGTACTGGGTTAGGAGATGTATTTGGTTGCTAACCACAATCAAATGAAAGGTCTAGAAATCGCCTATTCTTTATTAGTGAGGAGTCTCTAGAGGGAATTACAGTTTCTATGGATTCCATTCTAGGGGTGCGAGACTTTCATGACGTGTTTTAGGAAATTCCAGGGCTACCATCGAGTCATGAGTTAGACTTTGTGATTTATTTAGCTCTAAGCACCAAACCTATTTCTAGGTCAGAGGAGGATCACACCAGACATCTCAGTATTGTGCAGTAGACACTAAAAGATCATCAATTGTATGCAAAATTTGAGAAGTGTGAGTTCTGGCAGAGGGAGGTGAAGTACTTGGATCATGTAGTATCTGAGAAAGGGATAGTGGTTGATCCTAGTAAAGTGTCAGCGATTTTGGAATGGGGACAACCTACCTCACCTTCAGAGATTCGCAGTTTTCTTGGGTTAGCTAGTTATTATCGTCGATTTATTCAGGGTTTCTCTAAGATTGTTGGCCTACTCACCATCTTACTAAAAATAGTGTGTCATTTGTTTGGATGACTCTTGTCACGGGGCATTTGATGAGTTGAAGAGTAGGTTGACGACTGCACTTGTTCTAGCTACTTCTCAGAGCGGGGTTGAGTACTTGTTATATACCAATGCATCATTGTAGGGTTTGGGTTCTGTGTTGATGCTGGAGGAGAGGCCGATATCGTGTGTGTGAGACTGGCCACATCATGCATGAAATTTGTAGGGGGTATTACACGTATGATGTAGAAGTTGAGATTGAGGTGACGTGGATGAGAAGTATACTTTGACCAAGACTTCTCTATCCCTTGATAAGTCTGGGAAACTGAAGAACCAGTCTCCTACTATGACATGGTCCCATTTGACTACTATAAATACACATACGATCCATATACCAGGTACACAATTAATACCCTCTGAGTGTCTTTATAGCTAAAAAAAGCCCTTCCGATTTCTGGCTTGATCGTCGGAGCGTAATCGGTTGACACCACGTCAATGTCCTTTCAATTACCCTTCTTTTGTCCTTTTACAGATTGGCATTTGACTAGTTTGGGGTGAATTTCTGCTTCATCATGTATATTTGCATAAAATGTTGGTAGGACTTAGAAAGAGACTGAGAGGGATGTGTATGTGTTTTTTTTTCTCAACTCGATTTGATTTTGCTTATCAGCTCGGTGTAACCATCAAGGGAAATTTCAATGGAGTTGGGCTTCATTTAGGTGGTGTTAGTGGCCATTTTTGGACGTCCCGTGGCTCTAATTAAAGTGGTTGCGTCCTATGAAACCAAGTTGAGGTGTAACAGTGTTGCAATACCATTTCAAGGCACAACATATTAATTGAAATTGCAATATTAATTTTTTTTGGCAAATGGTGTTATAACCTTGATTTAATATCTTTATTGCAACACGGGTAAGGTTATTGTCTTTATTGTCAAATACGCGTTCAAAATTGAAATTTTTTAAAAAGCTGACACATTTAAGTACGCGTCTTTTTGTGATTGGACGAGATTATATAGTCTGGATCCATGTAATAATTTCTCGAAAAACATAGTTCTCATAATGTGTATCATTGTTCTAAATCAAAATGAACAATTACAGAAAGACACACAATTAAAAAGTTAAAAAGGATTTGACACATTTAGTTATGTGTTGATTGACCGAGATCATATAGCTCAAGAGCATGTAATAACTTTTCGAAAAAGATAGAGAAAAGTTTATCGAAATAAATAGGGTAAATTATACTGACCTCCCTTAAGGTTTCATCAATATACACTTACTTCTCCTCTTGTTTACAAAATTACACTGACTTCCTTTGAGGATTTTATTTTTGTAACACTGACCAACTCTTGTTTGCAAAATTACAATGACCTGGCTTGTATTTTTGTAATGACAATACTTAAGTCCAACCCTAGATGAACAAACTTAGTTCACCTAACTGATGTGGTCCAATTAAAACATTACATATGTATTAAAAATTATCTATTATTAAAAAATAAAAAAAATTAACGGACCCAGTTTTAAAAAGTTTAATCCAACAAAATTCATCTAATCAAACAAATTTGGAACTCATCTTCCATCCCAAAACCCTAGCCGCCACACCCCCACCACTCTTCACCCTTTACTCCACCACTACACTCTCTCTCCATCTCTATCTTTCCACTTGTCTTATGGCTGTCACACTACACTCTTCGCCACCGCTCCCAACCTCTGCCACCGACACCATCATCAGGACTAGTGTAATTTATCCAAATGTATATTAATGAAGGAGACAAAAACATAGTTCCCAAACTGCTCCTCCATGGAATGCGCTGAGATTATGCCCGCTATGGTAACTTTGTACTTTTGGAAAACGTGTGAAAGCCAGAGGCAAATGTAGTCAAGGCATTGCAATTTGTCTGCCTACCATATCTATTTGTCATGTCGTGTTGTCAGAGGCTACACAAGTGGCCAATGCACTGCAGTTTGTAAGCATAGACATATAAATTGGATCTTGATCGATCTTGAAAGAGAATCCACAAAACTCACAATACAGACAAGAGAAATAGATATAATTGGCAGACAAATGATCCAAAGGACAATCATTACCATATATTTCACCATCTTCCTTGATTTCTCTTTTTCATTAATTTCCACGTGATCACACTCACCTCTCTCTTTATATGTGTATAAATATATATGTTGTGTGTGTATATGTATATGTATATGTATATGTATATACTGTTGGTAGGACTTATAAGGAGACCGAGAGAAATGTCTGTCTTTCTCTAAACTCAGTTTGATTTTGCTCAACTGCTCGGAGTACCCATCAATGTTTCGATGGAGTTGGGCTTAATTTGGGTGGTCTTAGTGGCCATTTTTGGAGGTCTTGTGGCTTTAATTCAAGTGGCTACTCACCAGTTTGAACTAATGGTTGTATTAAACCAAGTTGGGTGATAAGGGTCTCTCTCTACCTCCAGGTGTTTTGGGTTGGCTTTCACAGGGCCTTCAAGTCCAGTATTTCTGGTTCTTTTATGTCCAACTTTGTTACCAGGTTCTCCACTCCTCTCTCTTTTCATGGGTGCAAAAGAATCAAGATTACTCGACTTGAAGGCTCTGAGCAAAGACCACATGTTGAGCATGAAAGGCCAACCCAAATCGCTGAAGGTCAAGAGAGATCCTTATCACCCAACTTGGTTTCATACAACCACCAGTTCACACTGTAAAGCAACCATTGAGCCACAAGACCACCAAAAATGGCCACTAACACTAAAACAAAGACCGTTAAATTTTGTGCCTGAAAATCATAACATCTATTGCGAAGCATTTTTGTTGGAAATATTTTAATAAAAATCTAATTAAATCATATTGATGATGGTTTGATGTGAATATTACTTCATTAGTTAGATTATATTCATGGTGGTTATTATTTCAACCATAATTTTCACATTATTATATCTTCATCTTTACATTTTAATTCAATTTATATATGTGTGTGAATCATCCACTATTTCTTAATTTGAGATTTGATGTAACTTTGTACAGATATACTCTCCAACAAATTTTCGTCTACATATCTACATTCAATATACGCTTCTACTTTCCATTTTTATGGATAACGAGACACTTCTTGTGACCGTAGTGGAGATATTTGTGTGACCTGATTGGATTGTATATTGGAACTCACTAGTGTGATCTGTACTTGCACAGAAGGGAGATCTATGGAATTTATAAGGACAATGTCTTTACACATGTCTCTCTATGGTACTAACTCTTTCTTAAACTCTATTTTATTTATTCTTAATTTTATCTAAGTATTGCGTGTCTTATGTTTAATTTATTCTTACTTTATAATTTATTTTTATTGTTATTCACGTTGGAAATTTGTCCTTAAAAGATTAGTTTATTTCAAGTATAAGGTTTGTATCTTATGTTCTATAAGTTATTAAGTGTGTTAAATAATAAAAGAAAATTTATCTATCAATTAAAAAGATGATAGGATAGGAAAATCACGAAAAGTTATATATATATATATATATATACCAGTAAAAAGCACGTGTGATACACGTGAGTAAAAAGCAAATTAAAGCTTCTTATATAAATAATTAATTGAATTTAATTAATAATTAATTCTAAAATCTAAGAAGTCAATCTAATATGTCCTGTTTTGTTTTTTATGATTTCTCCGTTGTTATTAAAAATAAAGCATGCCCCTCCAATGTTTATCAAATATTGAACTTCAAAGTTTGAGTCAATTACGAAATTAAACCCGGTAAGGTAAGCTGTATCTCTAGTCACTCCAACTTAGGTGAGTGTGCTTTAGCTACAATATATGTATACATAAACTTTTAAACATCAAGACTCACCATTGAAAGCTAGAGTCCGGGACCTTTTAGCTCAAAGAGTATTATCACACTCGACATCTCTCCATGAAAGCATAATAATCTAAATATCAAAACAAAATCCAACAATTTTTTCATTATGAATTCATTATAATATGAACTCTGAAACTTGTTGAAAAAAGTAAAAACTATAAGATAAGTATTATTCACATGAAAAGAATCAAGTAAAAATTATAAGAAATCAAAAAGTATAACTCTAACTATTCTTAAACTATCTATTGATATTATTTTGGAAATTCTCAAACGCTTTATCCTTTTTGTATTTTTGAGTTCTTCTTTACATAAATCATTCTCAAGTGAAACTTCTTTTATAGTTGTCACCACAAAACTATTTTTGACTATATCATTTTTACTATTGTCTATCTTCACCATAAAAAGAAACGATTTTCCTTTGCAACTTGTCACTTTATCATAAAATTCATTCATCTCTTTGTCTTACAAAAAGAACAAATTTATATAATTTAATTGATGGGGCAATTTTAGTTAGATATACCAAAACACGAACAATATATCTTGTCTAAAATTTGGCGCTACAGAACTTCAATCGGCATGAAATCTAGTTAAAGATAAGATAAGGATAACGCCCATCTCCCTTATTCTGATGAGGGGCAGTTCATTTCCCAATATAACACGAAGACCAATCAACTATAAAAACAATCACTCGTCTCCCGAGAAAGGTACACCACAAATCAATTTCATAAATCTCTTTCTAGACCATATTTGATCAAGTACTAACTTAATTGTCGGATTGTATCCGTCCAGTCCCTACCGGCCCAATCACATCTCCTCTGTTTTGCAGGATGGTGAGATGGACTGGACCGTGAGAATTTTTGCATCATCAGTTGGTGCCATCTATGAGAAATAATTATTTTCCAACATTTCGATGTGATCCAATTTCAAGCACTGTGAGTGTCCTGGTGGCATTTATGTCTCCATAGATCCTCCACCACTATAGAGCCCACATGATGGTTTCATGTCAAGGGGCTATATCTTCCATGTTCAATGGGGAAACTCATGTCAAAAGAAATATGACTAGGGCATCTCCGTTAGAGGGGTGGCAACCGCCAGCAACACTGGTGAATCAAAAACATTCTAGAGGTTTCCTAGACCACCTGTTCGATAGCCTGGATAAGACAATGTCCTGCCTATGTGCTTCTTGGTCAGGTGGCTATGTTCAACGGTTTAGCTAACTTGTCTCACCACCTCAGTGGACAACATATCTAGACTATCTACTGGGCTAACCTGTAACTTATACCGCTCACTAGTCAAAGTGAAAAAGATAAGTAAAACCATCTTTTACGTTACTCAATTATTAGCTTGATTATATACATGTCGCCCAATTCACTTATTTCAATCTCTGTCCCCCAAGCTGGGCGAGACTCCATAATTAATATAGGAATTTTGTCCATCTCTGATTTCTTGGTAAATTGCATATCTTCTTATAACATTAATTTAAAGAGGATGTAACGATTCCCGTGTCCCTGTAACAAGTAAATTATCATAAATCTTGTAAATTATCATAAATGACTCATTATGCAATGAGTCGGTGCTACATTTATATAGCACATATCGGGTAGTGATCCATTTGGTCTATAAGTACGCTCTTTCAACGGGTGGCACATGATAAATAAAAAAATAAAGAAAAGAGCAAGCTAGCCGGTTGGACTGGCTAGCCCTCTTGGTCTGCACCCATCCCACATGGGAGGGGAAATGCAAAATAAAGATTTAAAAAAAAAAAAAAAGGGGCAAGTTGGTCGGTTAGACAGGTTAGCCTTCTTGGCCAACACCCCTCCCACATGAGAGAGGGAATGCAAAAAAATAAAAATAAATAAATAAATAATTAGAAAAAAAGCAAGTTAGCCGGTTCAACCGGACATCCTTTGGTCAGCACCCCTCCCACATGGGAAGGGAAATGCAACCAAAAAAGAAAATTAAATAAAAAAATAAAACAAAAAAGCAAGCTGGTCAATTGGACTGACCAACCTCTTGGTCAGCACCCCTCCCACATGGGAGGGGAAATCCAACCAAAAAAAAAGTTAAGAATAAAATAAAATAAGCAAGTTGGTCGGTTGAATCGACCAACCTCTTGGTTAGCACCCCTGCCACATAGGAGGGGAAATGATGTGAGATATATAATTGTGATTGGCTAATTTCGATGTCAAAACTTTTTGATCAAGTTGTAAGTTTTTTTTTGATCTTATGTTGCGATCTTCGGAGCTGAACGAAAGGTGTCTTCATACCGTGGATTTGATGAGGACATCACTTAGTACAGGTATGTGAGTGAGGACACTGTGTTTTGAAGTTTGGTGGGCTTAAGACTTAGAAAATATGCTTTAAATATAAAAACTAAGTTTTTCAGAAGTCCCATCGGTCCCCATATATGGGGACCGGCCCAACTATTCTCGAGACTTTTGAAATTCAATATGTCTAAAAAGTCCCACCAGTCTCAAGAAATTAGGACCGGTCAGACTCTTTTCGAGATAGTAGAAATTCTACGATTCTGTAAAACTCCCACCGGTCCCTAAATATTAGGACAGGTCCGACTTAAGTGATGTGCGCAAAAATTTTCTTTTTGTTCCAAATTGGTTTCCTAGTTAGCCCAGACTTCTCTAAAAATTTCCTTAAATATTTTAAACTTATTTTCCAAGTATACTAATGACTCTAAATCTTATAAATACCTCTTTATGCTTCAACCTAAAAAGTGACTCTCAATGATTTAATTGTTAGAGACAGGAATATATGTTTGGGAGCTAAAAGAGAAATTTATGAGAGAAAATCTTCATTGATTTTAGTTTTGAGAGCACGCACACACAAAGTGTTTAAGTTTAGTTGTTCTTCTTCATCTAATCAATGGAATCTTCAAGATATCATTAGTCTACACAGTTTGATTAAGAGAAGCAGAGGTGGTTCCCTGAACTACAAAGATTTTATTTGAAGAGGAAGAGAAACGATCACTACAAAGGGAACAAAATATTTACAGAGTATTTTTGTTCTTTTAGCTACCCTTCTGGAAAAATTGTGACGTTAGCTGGGAGTCTGTAGCAGTTGGACCTGAGGTTGCAATTATAAGCCCGAGGTGTTCTGCATCAAGTTCTTATTAGAGTGGAGTGGGTGTGAGTTTGGGACAGAGTCTATTTTAATTTGCTTCGAGATAGTGGATTGGATTCTCTATGGTCTTTTGCCTCACCCCTGTAGTTTTTCCCTTCCTAGGGTTTTCACGTAAAATTTATGGTGTCATCTCTAACTTTTCCTCACTTGCTCTATTTATTTTATGTTTGATTTGGATGCTTAATTGATAATAATTGTGGGTAATTAATCAATCATAAAAGTTGGGTAAGAAGACCTATTCACCCCTCTCCAGGTCTAAAGATTAGTATCTCACTCTAAATTAACTAAACCGTTTTCGCTCCGTATAACTCACACTTGGTATCAGAGCAGGTTGCTCAATTCTGAGTTAGATTTTGTTTGGTTGACTTAGTTGTGAATTTCAGGATGTCATATATTGTATCTTCTGATGATGAAATTATTATACCTCAATTTTCTGATTCTATAACTGGTATGTATCTTGAGTGGTCTAAGCTGAAAAGGGATTATGAAAATTTGTTGGAGAAATTCAAATTTTCTGAACTTGATAGAGATATTTATAAATTGAAAGTTTCTGTCACCAATAAAATGTTAGAGAAACTTAGACATGAAAAGATAAATCTTCTTGGTAAAGTTTAATTTCTGGAACAGGAAGTTAAACAAATTAAAGGTTTTAGTAATTCACTTGAGCATAAGTTTGATAACTTGAATTGCAAACTTGTTAAATCCAATCAGTCTATCAGAAATTTAATTCTGACACTTGCAAATTTGGTAAGTTGAATTTTTCTAAAAACTTGAGTATTAAAAAGAATTATTTTTAACATCGAATGAATTGTCACGTTTAAAATCAAAAGATATTTTTGTGAAAGTTGAGACTAAGTTTTCAGTTATTTCTCATGCTCTAAAACTTGTTCCAACATGTCATTTTTGTAGAGAAAAAGGTCATATTCAGTATAAGTGTCATAAGAGAAAAATTGAACTGAAAAAACGTAAAAACTTTGAAAGTGCAAGAGTTTTGCTTAATGAGATGAAAGAACTTGAAAAGAAGCAACATGAATTGAAAGAAAAATTGATAAATTAAATTGTTTTAATTATATTCTAGAATCTCATAAAGGTAACAAGAAGAAAGAACCTCTTGATAATGATAATTCTAACTCTAAAATAGTTAGGAAATTATTTGATAATAAATCTGAAACTATTTAGGTGAAAAAAGATAGTCTAAAATGTTTTGTCATGTACACTGCACTTAGAGCACCCAGTCCTACATGTTGGTACTTTGATAGTGGTTGCTCTAGTCATATGATTGGGAATAGAACATTATTTACCACTTTTAAGGATTATACTGGTGGGTCTGTTACTTTTGGTGATGGCAATGCATCTAAAATGAGTGGTAAAGGTAAAATTGATTTTCTTGGTTTTGGCGAATTGAAAAATGTTCTATATGTCAAAGGTTTAATTGCAAATTTGTTGAGTATTAGTCAGATATATGATAATAGTTTTCAAGTTAACTTTACTCAATATTGATGTTTTGTAACTAATGAGCAGGGTGATTGTGTTTTGAAATGATCTAGAACTTCTGATAATTGTTATGTGATATTTTCTGATCCTTCACATATATGTTTTTCTGCTGTACTGATGAAGTTATTTTGTGGCATAGGAGACTTTGTCATGTGAATTACAATGATTTAGTAAGTCTGTCTAATCATGAATGAGTTTAGGGTTTGCCTAAATTGAAAAGGCCAATAGATGAGGTATGTGGACCATGTCAATTAGGTAAGCAAACTAGAGTGTCACATAAGAGACTTAAGCATCAAGTCACTTCGAGACCATTGGAATTGATTCATATAGATTTAATGGCTCGAATAAAAACTCAAAGCATAAGTGGTTAAAAGTATATGCTTGTTATGGTTGATGATTTTTTAAGATTTACTTTTATTGCTTTTTTGAGAGACAAGTCTGATGCTTTTGTTTTCTTCAGGTCAATTTGTCAAATGATCCAAAATGAGAAATGATATGCAATAACTCATGTTAGGAGTGATAGAGGAGTTGAATTTGAACATAGACCTTACGTTGAGTATTATGATAGTCTTGGCATAAGTCATGAATTATCTGCACCTAAAACACCTCAGCAGAATGGTGTAGTTGAAAGGAAGAATAGGACAATTGCAAAGATGGCACATATTATGCTTCATGAGAGTAAGTTAGCTAAACAATTTTGGGCTGAAGCTGTAAATATTGTTTGTCATGTTTTGAACAGGGTGTACCTTAGGCCTGGAATTGAAAAGATTTCATATGAACGGTGGTGGTATGGAAAGACGCCCAACATTAAACACTTTAGAGTTTCTAGAAGTAATTGTTATATACTTAGAGATAAGGAAAATTTAGAAAATTTTGACTCTAGGAGTGATGAAGGATACTTTTTGGGTTATGCTTTGAATAGTCGGGCGTATAGGGTGTACAATTGTCGCACTAAAGTTGTAATGGAGTCAATTAATGTTGTGATTGATGATTCAATGCCTAAGGAGATACATGATCAACCTGAGGAAGAAGAAGGTATAAATAACTTAGGATTACCTAAGTGTGAACCTAGAGAGATAGAGGTTAAGAAAAAATGAGGGAAAGATTGAGGATGTAGGTGGTGATGAAATTGTGGAAGTGATTGATGATACACATGCACCTATAGAAAATCCTACACCACATGAGGAAGTCCCAATGTCTGGCAGTTCTAGGGTCTGAAGTAGTCATCCTTTGACCAATGTGATAGGGCCATGGGAGGAGAGAAACACTAGGAATAGAGTCTAAGATAGTATGGAACACTTATGTCATATGGCTTAGTTTGAACCAAAGAATGTTGATTAAGCTCTTCAAACTTCTGATTGGCTTATAGCTATGCAAGAAGAGTTAAATCAATTTGTGAAAAATGATGTTTGGGAGTTAGTGCCTCAACCTAGAGATGTGAACATCATAGGAACTAAATGGATTTTTAAAAATAAACTTGATGGGAATGGTCTTGTGATAAGAAATAAAGTTAGATTAGTTGTACAAGGATATACTCAAGTTGAAGGAATTGATTTTGATGAAACTTTTGCACCAGTTGCAAGACTTGAGTCTATTCGTTTTCTTCTTGCTCTTGCATGTCACTTTAAATTTAAATTGTTTCAAATGGATGTTAAAAGTGCTTTTCTAAATGGTATTTTGCAAGAATAAGTGTATGTAGCTCAACCTAAAGGATTGTTGATCCACATAATCCTGATAATGTTTTTTATTTGAAAAAGACTCTCTATGATTTGAAACAAGCTCTTAGAGCATAGTATGAAAAATTGACTTCTTATTTGTTGCATAAGGGCTTTAGGAGAGAGGGAGCTGATAAAACTTTATTCATAATTAGGAAATGAAAGAACTTGTTTATTGCTCAAATTTATGTGGATGATATTGTGTTTGGTTCTACTTCTAATAACCTTGTTCATAAATTTGCTAGAGATATGAGTAATACTTTTGAGATGAGTATGGTTGGTGAACTAACATTTTTTTCTGGACTTCAGGTGAAGCAATTTGATGATGGAATTTTTATATCTCAAATTAAGTGTACAAAGGAGTTAGTCAAGAAGTTTTGTTTGGAAGGTTCCAAACATGTGCAGACTCTTATAAGTACTTCTTCCAAGTTGGAGAGGAACTTGGATTCTAAGAGAATTGATCCTTCATTGTATAGGAGTATGATTAGCAGTCTATTGTATTTGACAGCAAGTAGGTCTGACATTGCATTTAGTGTACGAGTATGTGCTAGGTATCAAGATGATCCTAGAGAACAACATCTCATTGCAGTCAAGCGCATTATTCGTTATGTCAATAACTCTTTGAATTATGGATTATAATGTTCTATAGAGTTTAATTCTGATATTGCAGGTTACACTGATGCTGATTGGGCTGGTAACAAAGATGATAGGAAAAGTACTTCAGGTGGTTGTTTCTATATTGGTACTAATCTTGTTTCATTGGTATCTGTGATAAGTGTATCAATTAAAATTACTACACTTCGCAATAGAATGAATTCCTTGCAGAATAAGGATATCGAAAGGGGTGTCGAACCTCAGGAATTATGGTCTGAATGAGTTGGATAACTGGAATTAATTCTAATCAAATTTTAAAGAAAAGAATTTTGATTTTTATATTTAACTAAATTAAAGAAGTAAATAAAATAAAACCAAAAGAAAATAGAGAGTGTAGAAAATATGAGATAAATCTAGGGTTATTGACTTTACCACTAACTTCACAATCAATGGCTAATTGAACTAACTATGGGAAATTATATCATACATAAGTGGTGTTGGTGGCTACAAGCTCACCTTCATCTGTCAAGAAGATAACATATGATTAAGGCTAATTCATTGACTATCTTCGACTGGCATGGACAATCTACCTAACTACTCTAATCTAGGGTGCAGTATGATCCATTTTCTCTAGGCATACTCCATCAAAGTGTTTAATGATATATTTAGTAATTACCATTGTGTAATAATCTCTTTCATAATCGCAAAAAATAAGAGAGACTGAGTTCATTAACAATAACTAAATATCTAAGACAAGATAAGAAATCATTGAAACAGAATTTATAAGACTTTTATAGCTCAATTCTATAAGAAGAATCCTCTAAATTACACAATCTATGCATGTATACAAAAATCTCCAATAATTAAAATAATCAAACCATTGATGCTTAGTTAGGGCTACATCAAAACCTTATTGGATGAACTAGCCGCTCATGGTATAAGAAGAAGCTTCAACGGTTGAGGAAGAAGGCATCATCTTCATAAAATACGTGCAATACTTCATTCTCTAATGGTTCTCCACCCCAAAGCTCTGAAAATTATGTCTTCAAAAGTGTCCAAAAGATCCCCCAAAATAGTCTCTAATTCTTCCTTTTAAACTCCCAAGAGAATCATCAAGTCCTAATCTAATTAGGAATTAATTAGGTTATTCCGCAGCATTAAACATGTTGGTATTTCTGCTGATGTTCAGCCCAATTTTTGACCCACTAGAAGTCCGATTCACAGAATTTTTGTAAAATACAAAAGTGTCTAGAATTGAAAAATAAGACTTTTCGACTGCTTTCCAAAATGAGATTAAAATTGTATTAAGCGCATAATTGGGCTTTAGGCCCGTAACCTCCTTAAGCAGCTGTAATTCTCTTGGACCTTTTCCTTAGGCTGATTTGAGTTAAAATATGGAGTTGAATGGATCTATTTGATGTAAGCTTCATCTAACCTTCTTGGATGTCATCTTTAAAAGTCCAAAATCATGGTTTTAACTAAAATAATCATTAAGGCGCTAAAAATACAGAAAACACTAAAACGAAGTAAAATCACAAAATAATCTATCACTAAGAGAATAAAATATGCAAGTTAAGAGGCTAGAATGCGTAACATTTAACGCTGATCATTCATGGTATAGCAAGAAGCAAAATTGTGTATCTTTATCATCTTGTGAAGCTGAATATATTGTTGCTAGAAGTTGTTGCACTCAATTGCTTTGAATGAAGCAGATGCTACTAGATTATGGAATTGAACAAGGTACAATGTCTATCTTTTGTGATAACAATAGTACAATTAATATCTCAAAGAATCCAGTTTTGCATTCTAGGACAAAACACATTGACATAAAATATCATTTTATTTGGGAACTAGTTGAACAAAATGTCGTGTATTTGGAGAAAGTGCATACTGATAATAATGTGTTTGATATTCTCATAAAGCCTTTAGATGCTTCTAGATTTTATCGCCTTAGAAAATCTATAGGCATTTTTTATCTTGATTAGAGTGCATGGCATTGACATAATCTAGAACGGAACTTCATATCTATCTTGTGAGTCTAGATTATACATTTAACCTTGTAGTTTTAGGTTTTGTTTTTATTATTTTTCTTTTGTAAAGTTAAGCAAACTATGTTCGAATAAGTATGTTGAACACGAGGAAGTTAATGACATATAGATTACATGTGTATGACATACTACGGCTAAAAGTTAAACATTTTGACTTTACTTACTTATTTCGTTTAGTAAATGAATCATAATGAGTACATTTACTAAATTATTTTTATGTCATTGTTTTGGTTAAAGATAGTGTTGATATGATAGAAAATTATCTTGAAAATTGAATGTTCAATATTGTGCTAAAGACCAAAAAGAGTGATGAGGGAAAAAATATATATCAACAGCTAGAAAAGACAAGAAAAAAGAAAAATATGAAAAGAATTGCTGTTGAGCATATTCTTATGGAAAAGTCTACCTTCAGGATTTGTTAGAAGTGACCACTACAATATAAATCTCTAATTAGATATCGTTTTAACAGAAGTTGTTTCGAGGAAATAGTTGACTGCCCGTAAGAATGAAAAGCCACCGAATATGTATGTGTAAGGAATAAAAAAAAAAATTAAATGTCTATGCACATGTTGATTGTTTGAGTTCTCAGTGAGTGTAATGTCATTGATATTGTCTAAAAATCTGAACAATTGACAAAAGGAATATTTTGGCTTATGAAAATTACGGTGATTTTACTACACTTACAAAGTGTGTGAAAATAATTGATTAAGCTTTGGTTTTTGTTGGTTGTATTCATATAGTCTTGTGGAGTCAATATTTTCTCTTGTTGACATGTACAAGTTCTATATGATTGCTAGCTTCCACCTTGGTTTTTTTTGTGTCTTTTTAGTCCCTTGTCAATTTGTGACAAAAAGGGGGAGAGATTTGGGGATTTGGGAGTTTGTTGCAAAACTTTTATTGTTTTATCGGATAGTTTTTATGAATTTTGTGACTTTTAGCTTTAGGGAGAGTTGTCTAGTCATTTATCATTAAGGGGGAGATAAGAGAGTTTGCATAAGCATTGTGCATTACATGATTAGTAGTTTTAATTATGCGTATGTTTATGTGTTTTTATTAAGCTTTGGTTTTGGTTGGTTGTGTTCATATAGTCTTGTGGAGTCAATATTTTCTCTTGTTTACATGTACAAGTTCTATATGATTGCTAGCTTCCACCTTGGTTTTTTTGTGTATTTTCAGTCCCTTGTCAATTTGTGACAAAAAGGGGGAGAGATTTGGGGATTTGGGAGTTTGTTGGAAAGCTTTTATTGTTTTATTGGATAGATTTTATGAATTTTGTGACTTTCAGCTTTAGGAAGAGTTGTCTAGTCATTTATCATTAACGGGGAGATGAGAGAGTTTGCATAAGCATTGTGCATTACATGATTAGTAGTTTTAATTATGCGTGTGTTTATGTGTTTTTATTAAGCTTTGGTTTTGGTTGGTTGTGTTCATATAGTCTTGTGGAGTCAATATTTTCTCTTCTTTACATGTACAAGTTCTATATGATTGCTAGCTTCCACCTTGGTTTTTTTGTGTATTTTCAGTCCCTTGTCAATTTGTGACAAAAAGGGGGAGAGATTTGGGGATTTGGGAGTTTGTTGGAAAGCTTTTATTGTTTTATTGGATAGATTTTATGAATTTTGTGACTTTCAGCTTTAGGAAGAGTTGTCTAGTCATTTATCATTAACGGGGAGATGAGAGAGTTTGCATAAGCATTGTGTATTACATGATTAGTAGCTTTAATTATGCGTATGTTTATGTGTTTTTATTAAGCTTTGGTTTTGGTTGGTTGTGTTCATATAGTCTTGTGGAGTCAATATTTTCTCTTGTTTACATGTACAAGTTCTATATGATTGCTAGCTTCCACCTTGGTTTTTTTGTGTATTTTCAGTCCCTTGTCAATTTGTGACAAAAAGGGGGAGAGATTTGGGGATTTGGGAGTTTGCTGGAAAGCTTTTATTATTTTATTGGATAGATTTTATGAATTTAGGGAGAGTTGTCTAGTCATTTATCATTAAGGAGGAGATAAGAGAGTTTGCATAAACATTGTGCATTACATGATTAGTAGTTTTAATTATGCGTATGTTTATGTGTTTTTATTAAGCTTTGGTTTTGGTTGGTTGTGTTCATATAGTCTTATGGAGTCAATATTTTCTCTTGTTTACATGTACAAGTTCTATATGATTGCTAGCTTCCACCTTAGTTTTTTTGTGTCTTTTCAGTCCCTTGTCAATTTGTGACCAAAAGGGGAGAGATTTGGGGATTTGGGAGTTTGTTGAAAAACTTTTATTGTTTTATTGGATAGATTTTATGAATTTTGTGACTTTCAGCTTTAGGGAGAGTTGTCTAAACATTTATCATTAAGGGGGAGATGAGAGAGTTTGCATAAGCATTGTGCATTACATGATTAGTAGTTTTAATTATGCGTATATTTATGTGTTTTTATTAAGCTTTCACGAAGGTCTGTTTGAGTGATATTTTGCAGTATATCAAGGTTCATCATATTTGCCTAAATATAGGTGCTCTCTATATTTGCCACAAGCTCAAGA
Organism: Cornus controversa; assembly: GCA_026545225.1. Lineage (NCBI taxonomy): Eukaryota > Viridiplantae > Streptophyta > Magnoliopsida > Cornales > Cornaceae > Cornus > Cornus controversa. Next base: position 55,329,849 of record CM048845.1, read on the forward strand.
TCAGAGTGAATGCTCAGTTTGGCTCAATTGTGTTTTCATTTTTGACAACATTGTAATTTATCTTTCTGCTGCAGGGTAGATTACATATTGTCTACGTTGGTTTTGTCACGAAATTGCCAAAGGGGGAGATTATGAGATATATAATTGTAATTTGCTAATTTCGATGTCAAAACTAGTTGATCGAGTTGTAATTTTTGTTTGATCTTGTGTTGCGATCTTCAGAGCTGAACAGAAGGTGTCTTGATACCGTGAATTTGATGAGGACATCACTTAATATAGGTATGTGAGTGAAGACAATTTTTTTGAAGTTTGGTGGGATTAGGACTTAGAAAATATACTTTAAATGTAAAAAGTAAATTTTTCAGAAGTCCCATCCCTATATATGAGGACTGGTCCAACTTTTTTGGACTTTCGAAATTCAGCATGTCCGAAAAGTCTCATCAGTCCTCAAAAATTAAGACCAGCCCGAATTTTCTTGGGATATTAGAAATTCTACGATTCTGCAAAACTCCCACCGGTCGCCAAAAATCAGGACAGGTCCAACTTCGCTGATATGCGCAAAAATTTCCTTTTTGTTTTGAATTGGTGTCCTAGTTAGCCCAGACTTCTCTAAAACATTCCTTAAATATTTTAAACTTGTTTTCCAAGGTTACTAAAGACTCTAAACCTTATAAATACCACTTTATGCTTCAACCTAAAATGAGACTCTCAATGATTTAATTGTTAGAGATAGGAATATATATTTGAGAGCTAAAAGAGAAATTTACGAGAGAAAATCTTCATTGATTTTGATTTTGAGAGCACACACACACGGAGTGTTTAAGTTTTGATGTTCTTCTTCTTCTAATCAACGGAATCTTTAAGACATCATCAATCTACACAGTTTGATCAAGAGCTGCAGAGGTGGTTCCTTGAAACTACAAAGATTTTATCTGAAGAAGAAGAGAAACGATCACTATGAAGGGAATGAAATACTTGCAGAGTCTATTGTACTTTGCTTTGAGATTGTGGATTAGTTTCTCTGGGGTCTTCTGCCTCACCCCTATAGTTTTTCCCTTCCTAGGATTTTCACGTAAAATTCTTGGTGTCATCTCTAACTTTTCCTTACTTGCTCTATTTATTTTATGTTTGATTTCGATGCTTAATTGATAATAATTGTGGGTAATTAATCAATCATAAAAATTGGGCAAGAAGACTTATTCACCCCCTCTACGTCTAAGGATTAGCATCTCACTCTAAATTAAATAAAGCGTTTTCGCACCGCATAACTCACAAATGCAAAAACAAAAAACAAAAACAAAAAAAGCAAGCCATCCTTCTTGCATAGTAAATGGTCTAATTAGATATGCATTGGGGTTAGATTTATGCTTGGTTATTTGATACAAAGATATAGAAGATTGGGCCTAAAGTGTATTGATAGATATTGAATGTTGCACATTCAAGCCCTTAAAGTTGCATATACTAATACCTTAGTAATATTTATTTAGTAATTTTAATTCTACTTTTGAATTTATTTGTTGTTCAGGTGCTTAAATATAATTTCAATGAAAATTAGTGTAATTGAGCCATTGATGATGCCTTTATTGCAAGGAGATGCATTGAAGATCTATTGGATGAGTTTATTTTGAAGATCCAAGTTAAATGGATTAAAGAAGTGGGCCAAAAGTAGTGTAAATTGAAGACAAAAGTAATTGGGCCTGTTTGTCAGAAGCCCAGTTCAAACTCATTTCCTAAACAGGCTAGGCCTTTAGAAAGGGATCGAGCGCTTTTTAAGCCTGAGGTAAAAATGACTCCTATTACGATTACAATGGGGAACCTGATAGAAAGTATACACAGAGGTATCTTGGAGAACTGCAAGAAGTGGCGATTTCAGAGCTATTTTTTGAGAGAAGAAGAGACATGAAGATGATGTTTTCATCATTGATAGAGTCTTTGATTCAAAACATGAGTGGCAAAATCTCTTTCTAGGATTTAATGTAACCCTAAATTTCTTCTTCAATAGCTTAATTGTATTATTTGATTTGGGAAATTTTTATATCTATGTATTGATTGCATAATTTAAATAATACAATTGTTGTACTATTGTTTGGTTTTCAATGATCTAAGTTCAAATTTAATGCAATTGATTTTTGTCTTAGATTAAATTGTGTTATGGTTGACCTAATTTTCTATTTATTTTTTATGATTGTAAATAGGAAGATTATGTAATGATGTTTAACGATCATTCAAATTAGGGTTTTGATCAACCATGCTAAGGGAAGATGAACTATCCTACAAATTAGTTTAGTTTAATTAGTGTAATTAAGCAGATAGTTCATGCTAACCAAATGCAATATGAATGAACCTTTGAGATAAGTTTGATGTGAGCTTGTAGCCACATAACTCAAAAACACATAGAATAAAGTCCCCAGATTAAGAAAAATTAATCATTATCGAGAAATTAATGGTGAAGTAAATTTCCCTAGATTTCTCCTTTTCTAATTATCTTAGTTCAATTAAATTTGCATTCAATTTTTATTTCATTTTAATTAGTTTTAAAATTTGACAATCAATCAAATTCTGTAATTAAATTAGAATTAAGCTTGACAACTATGTAATACAACCGATCTTAATTACGCAAGTCCTTGAGGTTCAACAATAGCCCTAATGCGAAGACATCTGCATTTTATTTTAGTAACTGTATTAATTGCATTTTTTCTTCTTTGGTTCAAGCGGTTCTTTAATTGGCTTGTCCTTCTCTTACTCTGCCGAAATGCTTTTTGACAGAGATTTCTGTGATTACTATTTGACCTAATCATCTTTCACCATCTTTCCTTTTAGTGCAAGAGCATAGCACTTTTTGCAGCCACTAGGTCTCCTAGGATATCGATCGTACCTCTTCCGTTCAGCGCTATACATCTCATTAGCTAGTGAAGTGTTGATGGAATTCCTTGCATATGGTGTATCCAACCTCTTCCTATTATCAAATTGTATGAAGAGTTAAAATTAACAACCACAAAAGATTCAGTCAGGGTTCTAGCTGCTGCTATTACCGGGAGTTCTACTACCCCGGTTGGGATACCTGTCTTTCATCGACACCCAATCAATGGCTCATCCATTGGCTTGAGATGTTCTACCTCCAGGCCCATTTGCTGGAAAGCCCGTAGAGTTAGAACATTTGCGCTACTTCCTGTATCAACTAAGACCCTCTTTACTTTTCAGTTGGATAAGATGAGACTAATCACCAGCAGATCTCCGTGGGGTGCTTGAATCTTGCTCATGTCTTCATCTGTGAAGACGATCGATACTTTGGTTGAGCGATTATATACCAAGTGAACTTCCCCAATCCTCTATAACTTCTGGGTGCTCCTTAGGTGCAATCATCTCTCTAATTTGCTTTATTGATCTGATGTAGGTCAACTATGAATAGCATTTCATTAGTTGTGTGGCTAAGTCACTATGGAGTGCACAATACTTAATTTTATCCCTTTGCTCTAATGGTTGCCTAATAGTTGGAGGTTGGCAAAAAATCCATTTGCTCTTGTTCTCCTGATAAAGCCTGGCCAGGGATACCTTTAATAGAGTGATCTTTTTTTCGACCCTTTGCTATTTTACTGGTTCCTACACAGATGGCAGAGCAACTCGAGGTGGCTTAGTCTTAATGATTTGGCTCTTCGTCTACTGCCCCATAGTGATTAGAGTTGATCGTTGTTCTCTGGCAGCTTCATCCTCTTTTATTCTTAGGTACTTCTGAGCCCAGAAGTTTAGTTCACCCATACTTCTTAGAGCACTTTTACCAAAGCTATATGAAAGCCCTCGTCGGGCAGTATTGATATTTTGAAGGCTTCTACCGCCACATCTTGATCGCATTGGTATATCATTTATATCTCCAAATTAAAGCGGGTCAAAAAAGATTTCCAAGTTTCTCCCTTAACTTGTCTCATAGTGAATAGTGAGGAGATAGTCCTACTTCATTTTTTATTTCTAGTGTATTGAGCAATGAAAAGCTCACAAAGCCTTGTGAAGTTTCAGATTGAGAGAGGAGGTTGTTGCTTAAACCATAGTAATGCCGGTCCCAGAAGGCTAGACAAAAAGATGTTGCACATAAGCAGATTGTTATCTGTATCTAGAGTCATCTTCTGCTAGTACTGCTAGATGTGCTCTACAAGATCTGTCCTACCATTGAAGGTAATGAACGTAGGTATGGTAAACCTTGTCGGAATTTCAGTTTCGATTATATTTTTTGTGAAAGGAGGCTCAACCAACCTCCTGGTTAAGAATGCTAGGTTGGCTAGTGTTGGTACCAAATCTTGGCACCATTTGGTAGCCGATAGTGAAGTTATCACTAGAGGCTAACTAGGAATCCATTCTTAAAGAAACTCTAAGGGTTGAGAGTTTGTAGCAAGGCTGCCTTAGAGTGATAGCAGACACTAACATATATATACATACAGGGTCGTTTATACACATACACATATATATATACGTGTCTCTATGTATACAACTTAATCTCACTGTTTGGCAGCAAGGAGTCTAAGATGACTTGAACTCTAAGAAGCTTGGTAAAGTGGAAGATTGGAACAGGGATATGAGGTGTAGAGGTCAACAAATGTGGACAGGAGGCTAATTAGGTACAATTGCTCATGGATAAGAATCCTATAATCCAATTCCAAGTATAGAGTTAGCTAACGTGGTCGGTGTATATCCATTGTTTGCTTTGAGCAAGGATTCTTTTGAGTTTGAGCTATGATATAAGACTCTTGACAGTCATAGACTCTACACAAAGAGAGGCAGCACTAAGATGAAGTCGAGTAACATCCAGACTCCAAGTAGTTTGATATGAACAAAACCACTTTTGTAAGGCTAATATACATTTTGTGTTTCTTTATTGAGATTATCTTATAATTTAGGATTAAGTACAATGATGTAAACTTTTTCTATAAGTTAAAGTAAAGAACTCTATATTAAGGGTTCCCAACAACCACAATTAAACAATTGCACCACATGTAATCTATCTCTCCTTAATATTCGCCAAGATATTGATCTGTCTCTTGCTCGATCTACATCTCCCTAATTTTCTTGCTCTCGGGATTCTCTAATCTATTTGTCTGTCTATTTCTCCCTCAATTTCTAGCTCCCTCCTTGCTATGATTAAGTCTCGCAATTATTTGCGCACGGTTAAAAGTCCCCTTAGTTGAGGCAAGAAAAGAACTCAATAAGGAGTTTCGTATTCTCTCTCCCTAGCCAATTGCATGATCCAACACAACCTCCAAAGGAGATACTTGTGTTCGACCAACTGTTTACGTTGAGCTGATACAACGGCTCTAGCACACCCGCAAGCAATCGACCTATATGGCTGATTAATTAATAATCGAACATATTTTGGCCCACCGGGTGGGACCTGGAAAGTGCTAAAGAATCGAGAATACGCCACCTACGCTAAGGTCAGGACGGAACTCAGCCATTGGCGATGGTAAGCAAGGGGAAGAAGCTCCTTAGCCTGTAGGAGACCCCATGACTGATCCGTCAGATATGGTAGTCTTGATGGATGCCATGGATGCAATGCGTGTTCAACTCGATGAGGTTAGCACCAACTTAGGATGACTAGATGAAAGGATAACCCAGGCTGATACTCAAACGAATGAACAAATAAATGAATTAATGAAATAATCAACTATCCAGAATTGATTGATCATTCAAGGCTCCATTGCCCAAGAGTCCCCTCTCCAACCAAGGGCTCAACAAACCGACAAGAAATAGAAGGGCCCAATATTACCTTTGCCATAGCCTTCTATACAAAAGAATATGCTATCTAGTAGTTCTTAGCCCGGTGAAGTTAAAAACCAATTATCGATCGAAACTATGAATAGATGGCTGCCTGAACCACATCAAGTACACCTTCGAAATGACCCCACAAGTCCAACCGATCTTGGGGACAATCCTCATAGGGGAAGAATACAAGATCCCCTGATAACACCTACATATAGGGGGCAAAGAGAAATAATCAGCCACTAAGGTGGCAATAACATGAACAACCATTAAATCCAAATGTTCTCAAAAATCGATTTGATGACATCTATAGAGCCTTAGAATTAAGAAGGACTAATCGACCCACCTTTAGGAAACCTTATCCTGAGGAATATGATTTATTGGAATATCCTACTAGATACAAGATCCCTAACTTTGCTACATTTAGTGGAGACCAAAATCAATCAACACTAGAGCGCATTAGCCACTTTGCAATTCAATGTGGAGAAGCTGGTGCTAATCAAATGTGGAAATTAAGGTTGTTTTCTAGTTCTTTAAATGTTATAGCTTTTACTTCGTATTCCAATTTGAGGCCAAATTATATAGTGACTTGGCAGTAAATGGAAGAACTATTTCATACTCAGTTTTATTACCCAGAACCAGAAGCTACATTGGCTGAGATATCCAGGCCAAGTCAATTACTTGGAGAAATAGTGGAGACTTTTATAGCAAGATTCAAGAGGGCCCGACTAAAGTGTCGAGTGATCCTTCCTGAAATAGAGTATACAAAGTTAGCCCTAAATGGTTTGGATATTGAGGTATAGGAAGAGGTTTGAGGGTATAGAATTCCATGACATATTCCAGCTGGCGGATAGGGCTACCCGGTATGAGTCAATCCTAAATGAGGAAAAAGAAAGGAAAATCTCATCAAAGGGGACTTCTTATAAAGATCCCAATTATGAGGTGTTTTCGACAGAAATTGATGAGGATCTCGAAGCAAATTTTGCCGAGGTCCACATTAATAAGCCATACATATGCAAAAGTTTAGTAAGAGTTAAATTAACCACTAGTGGTTCTCATTTTGCCGCCTCATCAGCTAATCCTGTAAAAAGGGGAACGGTCGATGTAGGCAAATTTTACTCATTCGATCTGTCCATGATCGATCAAATCTTCGATCATTTATTAGCATATAAATAAATCACTTTACCCAAAGGGCAGAAAATCCCATCAGTCACTGAGCTGAAGGGAAAAGAATACTGTAAATGCTATAACTCTTGGACCCATAACACTAATGATTGTACGGTGTTTCATAATATTGTATAGAAAGAAATTGATGACAGCACTCTAAAATTCCCAGATAAACAAGTGGAGGTGATGGGAATCAACAACAATCCTTTTCCTACAATTGTTGCTAGTAATGTAATCGGTCTAGCCGCAGAGGTTGATGACAGGTAGCCGAGAAAGGTTGATGATACGCTATCAAGCTCCTCAAGTCATAAAAAAATCAAGCAATTGGAGCGCAACTTACAAGAGGCTCGATTGACTCTGATTAAAAACATATGTTGTCCAAATTGCAAGGTTCTGAGTAACGAAAAGATCAGACTTGAGGGGCAAAGCACACAGAGAAGTGTGCACGAGATACTTGTGTTCCCTCAGGATTGAGCCTCCCAAAGGGTTATAAATTGATCCATCTTCTCAAGAATTCGGCCTAAAGAAGAGGTCACCAAACGTAGGGAAAGAGAAATGTTCAAGAAAATACCTCATGTTCATCATGACTGATAAGCGTTGAATGTTATACATTCTCGCACCTTTACTTATGTATTTTAATCCCATAGATGCACATATTGTATAGGTTTTATGTGTTTTTATGTTTTTGATGATTTCAGGTTCAAGTTTATTTTTGGCATAATTCAATTTATTTATCAAGTCAAGAATGCATTCATACATCCGATCATACTTCATTGAAGAGATACATCAAAGAATAGTGAATAGTGTGTCCAGATCAGAGTCGAAAAGCTGAAGATTTGAAGGACTGCAGAGCTAGGAACTTTGATGGATCGAAGTGAAAGCTTCGATGCATCAAAGTATCCACTTCGATGCATCGCAAATTCCTACAGAAGATACTATTTTGAAGATATTTTCTCCACTTAGCCACTTATCTAATTTCTTCAAGAAGATGCCTTGGACGAAAATTTAGTGATGTTTTGAGCCTTAGGTCAGATATATAGGTAGAAAATATGTAATATAGACATACATCACAATTCTTGTAAGAGGGAGCATATAACAAATTATGGAGAGAGAAAGTGAAGTTCTAGAGAGGGAAACCTTCAAAGAGGGCTTTTTAAGGCCTTGAAGACCATTTTGAGCATGGATTCACCTCTGTATATGGAGTGCTTGTAGCCCACCATGATCAACTAATCCTTCTCTAGGGTTTTCACTAACCCTAGTCTTGTAAATATGTTTTAATTTTAGTGAATTGGAGTTTTTATGTAATTTTTGTGTATATGTACCTTGTCTTGAGCCTTATGAGTAATATAAGTTTATAAATTCCTTATGTTCATGTGTGTAATTTATCTTTATTTTCTTAGAATGCTTATTTTTCTCACATGATCCTCAAATGCTTGTAGTTCCACAAGGACTACACGTGATGGCTTGGTACTAGTTTTCATTTTAACATGCATAGCTAGATTTGCATAGTCTATGCTAAGAGATGGTAAATTAGTTGCACTTAGTTAATTAGGTATTTAGGTAAGTAGGTAGGTAGGGAATTTACATATATCAAAGCTGGATTATTGTATTTTAAGATGCTTGTATCCTCTTGACGGTAGCATTGTAGGACACAAGCCATTTGCACCATTTAGTACATAAGTGCATGAATTCTCCTGATTTATTATAAGTTTGACATACTTCAAGGCTAGTGGTGAAGTCTCAACCCTAGTCCTTTAATCTTGTCTCAACTTTGCATTTTAATTATCATTTATGCTTTTAAAGTAGAGTAAGTAAACAACACCCAACACTTGGTTGTGATTTAAACGAGAACCAACCTTTTTAGCACATTATTCCTACGTAGTCTCTGTAGGATCGACACCCTTAACTTAGAACCCTATCCTTCAAGGATTCATTCTATTACGAGTGGTAAATATAAATTGCATTAATACTAAATGTGAGGTTTGTAATTAAAGGCACCCAAATTAGTTTTTTTTTTGGTTAATGAGATATTAATATATAGGAATACATTTATATATATATATATATATATATATATATATGATATCTTCTTTAGAATGTATATATGTTCTTAACAAGTCATCATATTATTTGAAGTTTATGATTTTTGGGGGTTGGAGTAGACCGAAGAAAGGATGGAGAGCAATGAAAAGAATGAAGAGTATTTTGGCCATTAAGATTAAATGGTTACTAATTAGTAATTAGTTTTTAACTTTGGTCATTATCCAACTTTTATTAAATTTAAGGCCACCAAAGAGCAAATTTTTTCAATTTTGGTCACTAAAATCTAATTTTTCCTTCTTGTTTTCCTTAATTCAATCTCATTACCCCCAATGTACATGTGTTTGTATGCTAATTCGATGGCCTAAGATTAAAGAAATACTAATATTTTCATATGTTCACAAGATATCATATGTCACAAACATGGTATGCCAACTAAAGATGGCCCTTTTCTTTTTTTTTTTACTTTCCTTCCACGCAAATAGATCCTCAGACATTTGTAATTATATGTATAATATTTTCCTTGCCTAACCACCCTTTACTTGATAACCATGGAAAGTTGATTTCTATTTTCTTCACTTTTTTTCTTTTCCATTTTTTTTTAAGAGCATGGCCAAGGTATATTGTTATGCAACCATAACCAACAAGGTATATTGCTTTGGATTAAATGCAATCCTTGAAATGTGTTTGGTTAATTCAATAGTGCGTGCACAAGGACCTAATCGAGATGCAAATCATGCACCCGTCTCATGGAATTTTGTCTCAACAAAATCTTCATTTTCCTTGTCAAATCACATAGTTCACACCTTCCTTCTGCTATATTTGAGGCTTTTTTTCTTTCTTTTTTTAGATATTGACAACCCATGTGATTTTGACTTATTTCACACCGAAACACTTTTTGCTTATAACTATCATATAAACCATCGCAATCAATAGTTTTGTCTCTAACTACATTAATTTGAGTGTGAAATGTCTACTATACCCTTATTTTTTTAATAAAATTTAAAAAGAAATACTAATATTGTCAAAAGACAACTTTGCCCCTATTACTACATGCCAATTCTCTTTCTCTCTCCTCTACATGAAACTAGTGCCCTCATCGTGAAACCCCACACTCTTCAAAATCATGATATGTATCCTCACACTCACAGACCCTCACCCTCTCATAAATAAAGATGTTCTTTGAAAGTCCACCCACGTATACCTAGCACATTGTACACACACATAGATTGTCCAACTCATATACCCATGCTCTCCACCCTCATTGATGTAGGACAGTTTTAGTAGGTTTCATATTATATATATCTATATATATATTTAATATTTTTTTTAGAGAAAGTTTAATTTTGGATACTAATTTTCTTTTATTTTAATTTCCTTTGGAAAATAGATTTCCTTTTCCTATTAGGATTAGGATTTCTACAAGTTTTCTTTTATTTTTAGGTTTTCCTATCTTTTAGGATTAGGATTTCTCTATTATAAATATATGTACTGCCAGTGGGCAAAAATCAGTCAATCAATTTATCAATAATATATCAATTGCTTCGCGATTTTCTTTTAACTTTGTGGATTCAAAGTTGTTTATCTTGTTCATGGGCAAACATTCATAGCTTCCGCTTTGTCAGTTGGTATCAGAGCCTTGATTTACCCTGGTCTGATGGCAATTGGTTGTTTTGGTAGCACCCACTTTGTTGACGATGATCATAGAGTGAAGGCCCCTTGGGCAACCATACAAGCTCAGGAATAGCAGTTTGGATGAATGGAATGTATGTTGCAGGGTCTCCAACAAGCTATCACTAAACTTGGGATTGGTGGAAACTAGGCTCGTGAACCAGTTCGGGTTCGTGCCGATAATGTTCTTTGCGGCCAACCAAACATGGGTTATGTTCCTGTATATCCGCGTAGGCCTCTAGCCTATGAGGATTATTTCAATGATGAGGAGTTTGGATTCAAAGGGGTCGCGATGAATCGATGTGATCAAGGTAGGCGCGACATAATCTATAGATATCTAGACAATCATGAGTTCTAAAGAAAACTTGATCTACTCATTTTTTGTGGAAGTTTTATTATTAAAGAAGTCTTGGAATGGCTTGAAGAAGTTGAAGAATTTTTTGAGTATTTTGATATACCTGAAAATGAGCAAGTTTTGCTTGTAGCCTTCAAATTTAAAAGATGTATTTCAGCTTGGTGGGATTAGACACAAACTAACTGAATGAGGCAAGAAAAAAAATGTGTGCAATCGTGGTACAAGATGAAAAGGTTGATAAAAGCTAAATTTATACCACCAGATTATAAGCAGACGATGTATAACAAATATCAGAATTATAGGAAAGAGGATATGTTTGTCAACGACTGCACGAAGTAGTTTGAAGGTAATTTTATTGGAATCACTAGTTATTTTAATGAGATTGATTGTAAGAAAAATTCTATTGTTTCACCTCTTGTAATGGAAGATTACAAAGAAAATGATTTTGACGCCGAATTAAGTGATGATCAAAACAACAAAAATCTCAAATTGCATGTTCAAAAGGAGGTGGAAGAATATGTTGATATCAATGATAATTTGGAAGAACAATTAGTCACAAAAGTTTCCTGTGATTCCTTGTTGTTCAAAAAAGTCGAAGAGGATGAAGGCATGGAGCATGGGGACACTTACAACATAGACCCATATTCAAGGAGTCAAGGTAATGACGTGACACAAGAGTTTGAGCACACGATTAAATATGCTAAGGATGCTTCCATGGTTTGCACCAAGAATGAGGATGATGATGTTATCCATGAGACCCTAGTTGATGGTTATTCTAACATGGATGTTCACTCAAAAATTATTCCAGTATGTTCCTTATTCACCAAAACGCTTGAGTGGCCACTTAAATGTGGAGAAAAGGTAAACTTTATAGTTACCAGAATGATACGATCAAGCATTAAAATTTGGGATCTTGGCATTAAAAGTGAATTTCAGTCATATGGAGTATCAAGTGGTGTCATTGAGAAGTTGGAAAAAAGGAAAAAAATGGGAGAAAATATTGAGGCAAGTTTATGAAGCTTTGAGTTCAAGTCTTGGGTGGTATAAAATTTTGTTCATACTCATATATGATGAGTCACTTTATTTTCAGCAAAACTCGAGGACGAGTTCTTTTGAAGTGGAGGAGACTAATGTAGGACAGTTTTATTTTGGATACTAATTTTCTTTTATTTTAATTTCCTTCTAGAAATAGATTTCCTTTTCTTGTTAGGATTAGGATTTCTACAAGTTTCCTTTTGCTTTTAGGTTTCCCTGTCTTTTAGGATTAGGATTTCTCTATTATAAATATATGTACTCCATTGGGTAGAAATAAATCAATCAATTTATTAATAATATATCAATTGCTTTGAAATTTTCTTTTAACTTTGTGGATTCAAAGTTGTTTATTTTGTTCGTGCGCGAACATTTTTAGCTTTTGCACCGTCACTCACCATCCTCATCCACCAAAATGACACCATACACAAACTCACTGTCATAAGCAACCAAACAATCCCAAAACCATAGCCAACAAAGTCTTTACTAAAACAACCATGATCAACCACCATCGTACACCCCCGTGACGTAAAACCCATGCTAAATTGAAACCTAAAACCCAGTTCATCATCAAGATTCATCACTCACTGCGAAGCTCCACCTTGGACTTCGCCTTTTGCATAATCTCTACTACTCTCTACAGTTGCATCGTCTCTATAAAGCAAAGTTCCACTACCGAAACCACCATCCACTGAGTTCCATATATAGACTATCACCACCACTGAAACTCAAAAACCAATTCAAACACCGTTGCAATGAAGCCCCACTGCCGAACCATAGTAGTATCCACCATTTGAGCCACTACAATAGCCTGCACCACCGCCACCTTCTCACTGGTCAGTGGTTGTTCTCTTCATCTCGGCATAACCATTATTTTCACCATCGTGAAACGCTCGTCATTGCCAAAATAAAGACCCTCCTTGGTCCTCATCTTTGCCGTCATCTTCAACCGTCACTGAAGTCAAAGCTCATCAGCCTAGTTGCTACTATCGCACAGCCTAAGTCCACTGCCACTGCCACTGCCACGATCAACTCCAACCAACCCATATTGCAACACGCATCCATAGTTCAGCTCGCACTGTAATACACCCCCATATTTCAGTGTACACACATCTTTAACAAATTAACAAGCCACTACCATCCACACCAACTTCATTACCAAACTCCACGCTAATGCCAATAGTAGAGCACTACAACACCATTGAAAACCTAGTTCAACTTTATCACCTCCATGATGAAGTTTCTTCTGACATCACCATGCATACACAGACCATGATTGGGTTTGTCATCAGCTAAAACTGTAAAGAATGAGAGAATGAGAGGTTAGAGAGAGAAATAAGCATGTGATAGAGGGAACTCAAGAGAGAGAGAGAGAGTTTTGGGTCTGTCCATGGAGCTCACAAGAGATGAAAGTGCATATAGGTCTTCAAATTGTATCAATCTGGACCTTGGTAATGAGTGGCAATGATGATGGCATGGTGGTTGATGGAAGTTTTGTGATGTTTCTTAGTGGTCGCCAGAATTGGGTTGTTTCGGCACTGAGCTTCATTGGAGAACATAACCGATGATGGTGGTGGGGCCAAAAATGATGGCTTCCATGGTTGGTCGTAGAGTTGACGGCGGTGCTTCGGCCGGCCAATCTTGCAGAGGTTGAAGATGATGATGGGTCATTGATGATGAACAGTATATGTGTGTATATTTATATATATTATATCTATAATAATACAAATATAAATATATATGTTAAGAAAATACAAATATAACAAGAATAAAATATACTGGTACATATATATAGAAATATTTATAAAAATACAAATATAAATATATATGTTAAGAAAATACAAATATAACAAGAATAAAATATATTAGTACATATGTATAGAAATATTTATAAAAATACATAAATATATAATAATAATAATATAATATATATGATTGATAGTTTGGGAAGCCTATAAGCATGTTTGCCCGAGTTTTAATGTCAAAATGATCTGCAAAGACAATATTGTTAATTCACTTAAATGCAAAATTCTTGGTTTATAATTAATGATTTATTTAATTACTATGTTATTATTGTATATGCTCTAACCTAATTGCAAGGACATATTGGGTATTTTCAATAAGAGGGTCATATTGGATAGTTTAATTTGAAGGGTAAATTAAGAATTTCATCTATTTGGGAAACCCTAGTATTATACACTTACATGAGTATTATAAAAGGTAATGTAATGGAAGTCTAGGGTTCGGTTGAAAAATCAAGGAAAACAAAAAGTGAAGGTGAGCAGCTGAGTAAAGCAATAGAGAGAGGTAGAGAGATATAGGTTCTGAAAGAGGATCCATGGCCAGGGGCGAACCTTAAGAGGGACCAAGGGGGGCCATGGTCCCCCCAAATTTAAAAAAAAATTCCACTAGGTACCCTCCTCTTTAAGTACTAAATTTTATAAAAATTCACATTTGGCCCCCCCAAAATTATATAAATAAGACTATCTAGTTATGCCCCTGTTCATGGCAGTCTGTCTCTCTTGGTTCCTCATGAGTTGAAACTAATATACAGAAAGGTGTGTGTAAGGGATTTATAGGGTTTGAGTGAGAGATGAATACACCAATCGTGATGTGTGTGTAGCTATAGCGATAGAAAGAGAGGGAAAGAAATATACCTCACAAAATCATCTCATGACTGTCGATTAGGTGAAGAGTACGAACTCTCTCTCTCCTATATGATTATGCTGGAATGAATCTGACTCAAATGAGCTCGTCAATGGTGATCAAAAGGGGAAACCCTATTATTTTGGTATAATCTGTTTAATCTTCCCTTTCACTCTCACAGATGCACTGGTTGAAGATTAGTTGTTGACACACACACTCTCACAAGCACACTCTTATGAATTGATATGTGATTTCTATTTTCATGCATTAGTTCATGATTCTTATTCTTGAAATCATTTACATCTATTCTGAATCGATATGTGATTTCTGCTCTCAAGCTTTAGTTCATGATTCTTATTTTTGAAATCATATATTGTGTGCAATCAACTTTGGAATATGCGTTGTGGTGTTTCTGAAATTTGTTTCTCAATATTATAGGCTGCAGCAATCTGGTTTACTTTTGCAAAAATCTGTTTTGAATTTCTATATTGTAGAAATCTATTTTAATTTTTTATATTATATGTTGCAGCAATTTATTTTACTTTTGCAGAATTCTTTTTGTGAGTGTTGCTAAACCTGTTTGTTTCTAGAAATTTCATTTGTGTTGCTGAAGTTCTATAATTCTGGAATTCTATTTCTAAGTGTTGCTAAACTTGTTTGTCTCCAGGAATTTCATTTGTGTTGCTGAAGTTCTATAATTCTTGAATTCTGTTTCTAAATGTTGCTAAACCTGTTTGTTTCCAGAAATCTCATTTGTGTTGCTAAAGATCTATGTTTCTGGAATCTGTTTCTAAATTCTCTATATATTGAACCTGACCTTTGTAACTTGACTTCACTGTTTCAAAAATCTGTTTGAGTATATGCTGAAATTGAACCTTGTTACTTAAGATTCTATTTGCAGAAAATACTTGTTGACCTTAGTTTCTTTGATTGCTAACTGCTATACTTACATCTTTAATTTTTGTGCTACTAAAGTCTACTCTAGCTGTATTCTCGCCAAGATTAAGAACAGATACAAGGCCAAAAATATCAAAACAAACATCTAAAGTAAATACTAAGATGAATGAAAGTCTTAGTTGATGAAAAGGAGATTCTCATAAAGAACAGTCATCGAGTTCTTGGATATTGCACTTGTTGTTATCATTGTAGAATACTACCACTGCTAAAGTTCAACTGTCAACATCTGCCAAAAGTTCAAGTGTCCATTTCATTCTCAATCTGTGCTTTAAAGATTGACATTTATTAACTTGAAGATTTGCTGACGACTACATTCACTACAAGATTTTTGGGTTTTAACGACAGGGTTTTTACGACGGGCCCGTGTAGCCTACCCTAGAAAGCTTATTTTCTAAGGCGGTCATTCATAACCCACCATAGAAAATACTTTCTACGATGAGCTAGGTGTGCCCGCCATAGAAAGGTACTATCCATCACTGGCGTGGACCGTAGTGGAAAGTTTATTATCTATTACGGGCCAAGCCCGTAGCGGAAAGCTTTATTTTTTAGCCCCAATTCGTGCTATTTAACACAAAACCCAAACCCCCAAATCTTTAAGCCTCTCTGACTCTCGCGCATAACCCAAACCCCCAAATCTCTAACCTTCTCTGACTCTCGCGCATAACCAAAACCCCCAAATCTCTAACCCTCTTTAGGTCAAAGCTCGGCCAAACCCTAACCTCTGATCGGCGTCATTCTTTTGCTCCGTTGAACAAGCTTGAGGCAAAGCCTCTATCGAACTTAATCCCAAATTACTCTCCGTGAAAGCAACAGAAACCCCAATTTCTCCACCTCGAAGCAATCTCTGAGCCTCCTCAGTCTGCAACTCATCTCCTTCATTCGGTAAGATTCCTATCTTTGTGTTTTTACTCTAATTCATCTCATCTCATGCATGCTTCCTTAGCCATGATCAATCTATTCAATCAACCTGAACCTAGCTAGCTTTCTCAAACTTCTATTCCTTAATCTTGTTTCTTTCTCACATACTAGATTCGTTATGTTATATATATATACCTTGCACATTGTTTGTGCATGGTTAGATGTGGGGGAGTCTGAACAGCCTTTGCTGAGGGGGACCTTGTTTATTTTTGTACAAGTCAAATTTGCTTTAAAGTGTGTTTCATCTCTCTCTCATATTTTGTTTGGAGGTTATTTTTTTGTTTCTAGTATCTATTACCATTGATTTCTACATACTGATTTAGTAGGTCCTTTAGCTTTTATTGGAACATATTTATTAATTTTGCTGTCTCCTAAATGATTTTGCGTGTATCAGATTTGTGGAAAACTTAAGCTTATATTTTGTTTCGATACTATTTCTTGTTTCCAGTTTGCTTTTATTTTCTAGATTTTGATTCAATAGGTTTCATTTTTTGCTTGAAATGTAGTACATCCTTCTCATTTTTCTATATATAGTTTTTATGAATCTGAGACTTTTGAGTGCTATTCTTGGGATTGTAGTAATTATATGCACTTTTTGCTTAAGCTGTTCCTAACAGATCATAAGCTGAACTTTTTGGTTACCTCATATTCTTTTATTCATTTTGTACAATAATTATTTTTTTATTAAAATGTTAGAAAATGCAGAACTCTTAGCAATTTAGTATGATAGATGAATCATGTTGAAAATCTAAAAGAAAGAAAAGAAAATTGGACTGATTTTCACTCATCGATTTTCTTTTTACTTTTCAACTTCTTTTGAATCTCTCTTATGACTCTTGAAGTTGAAACTTGGATTGACTACAGGTCAATCGTGTGTTGGATTTGATAGTTCATAGTCTTTATAACCACAAGGAGGTGTTTCTTCAAGAGCTTGTGAGGTAAGTATAGGTGTATTCTGTATGCCATGCATAAGAATTATTTATTTTGTTATATAACACCCAAATATGTTTCAGTTCTGATTTAGCTTTCGTGGCCTTATTTTAACCAATTTGCATATGATATATGTGTTTAGCTTCCGTTTTAGCTTGTGATTCTATCGCTATATTTTCCATGCATATTTTTGCTTTTCGTAGTCTCTATTTTGCATTTTTATTACAACTATTATGCGACGAGATGGCTATAAATTTTCTTATTGAGTTGCAATTGATTTTTCTTTTCTTATTCTCCAAATGTTAGTTCATAGTTTCTATAGGTGGTTGTGAGGCATACATTTGGGTTTGAGTGTTATATTTTGGTTAGTTCATAGTTTTTAAAGAGTGCATGTCCTGCCATTTTCATAGAATAATGATAGCCACAACAGAGAACACTTACATTCCTTATATAGGACTATAGTTCAGAACCATTCAAAAGATTTATTCTAAACATTACAGGTAACAAGAATATAGATCAGATTCTATGTTTAGTAGTACTATATTTTCGGGAACTAATTCTAGAATTGGTGGCCATTAGAAGTCATTCCATATAGATCACTTCTCTAGACAATGTGAGTTTTCGTGCAACATAGAATTTTCCTAGATGTTCCTGTGTGAACGTGCCTCATAAATCATAATTATTGCTATAATAGCTAATCTTTTTCAGTTATCTTGTCTGTGATTTCCCATTTCTAATCATCTTTGTGGTTTAGGCCAATTGTTTCCAAGTAAAAAGAGCCAGATGTTTTAGTAACTCGATGGTCTAGTATAGTTCTCTTTCTTTCAGTTGCTTGTGATGGATATGGATATTATTGTTATGGTGTTTTCATGCTACCATGCAAGAATAGTTGGTGCTAATTATGTTGGGCCTGGTGGCTATTTGTTGTAAGAGGTTTGCTAGCAACAGTCGTGTCTGCGACTGTTGCTGGCCAGTCGCACTTCTCATTGGGCGACTGGCCCAAGTGAGTGAGTTTGATTTGTTTTTTATTTTTTTATTTTTAGGAGAGACCCACTTTTCAAAAACTATGCTTCTCTCTCTTATTTATTTCTCTCTCTCTCTCTCTCAAAAATTTATACCAAATACGTTTTCGTTACTCTCTAAACTTTCATTTTTTTCTTTTTCTCTCTCTCTCCCTAAATATATACCAAATATTCATCACTCACTCTCTTCTTTCTCTCTCTCTAAATGGTGCTTCTTTCTTTCTCTCTTATTTATCTCTTCTCTCTAAATCTATACCAAATGAGTTATCATCACTCTCTCTAAACTTTTGTTTTTTCTTTTACTCTCTGTCTCCCTCTCTCTAAATCTGTACCAAATGTTCATCACTCTCTCTCTAAATCGTGCTTCTTTCTTTCTCTCTCTATAAATATTCATCACTCTCTCTCTTCTTTCTCTCTTTCTTATTTCTATATCTCTCTCTCAAATTCTAAACCAAACATCATGCAAAATAAAAAGTTGGCTCCTAAATCTTGAGATTATGTGACAATCACATGAAATAATTCCTTAGAGAAGAGAGGCTCTTGGATTGATTGAAAATAGTTTGCAAAAAAAATATGGGTCTTTCATGGGAGAGGTTTAGAGAGAGAAAGAAAGAAGAGAGAGAGAGTGATGAATATTTGGTATAGATTTAGAGAGAGAGAGAGAGGAGAGTGATAAAAATGTATTTGGTATAGATTTTAGAGAAAAAGAAAGTAAAAACTAAGAGAGAAATAAATAAGAAAGAGAAACAGAGTTTTTTTTCGGAAAGTGGCCGGTCTCTCTTAAAATAAAAAAGAAAACAAAGCAGACTCAGACACATGGGCCAGCCGCTAATGAGAAATGTGTCTGGCCAGCAACAGTCGCACCCGCAACTGTTGCTAGCAAACCTTTGTTGTAAACATGATGACAAGGCTAAACAAGAAATGGAAGAAATAAGAATTTAACTTTTAAATTGGTGTGTGTGTGTTGCATGCTTTGGATGCATTTTCTCAACTACATGCTGTTATGGAATCCGATCGCATATTTGGTAAGTGAAAATAAGAATGCGTTGTCATCATTTATATTAAAAATGTTTTGTCATAATTATTTTTCTTTTTTTTCATGCCAGACACAGAATGCTAATAACCAATCTTGTCCCAATGCTTCATCACGTGTCCCATCTACTGAAAATGTTGAAAGAAAAGATTGCAAGTTATTCCATTACAATGGGACAGGATTACTTGTTGCTATTGGTGAAGTTGTTTCCTCAAATCCTTCTATGCTCATAGGTGATGCACCACTCGGTTCTGATTGTTGGAAAGTGTGGGTCAATTTTGTCTTTGAATCCGAAGCTCCCTTGTATAGGGCAGATCCCTCCGGCCGTTATTTGCTTGGGCAAGCTCATGGAAATTCAATTGCATGGCCTAGCAAGTTTATCAAGATCAGTAAGTATTCCAAAGTATAATATTTGAATATCTAATTCCATTGACACTGAAAATATAATATTTATTTACTTGTAGCTCGGCTTTTGGGATAATCGTATTTTGGGGCTATTCTTGTTTTTGTGGTTGTATCTCTACAGGAGATATATAGAATTTTTTTGAAAGCAATCTATTAAGGGCATGTTTGGTTCTTTTGTTGTTGAAGAAATTTTAAGGAAGAAGAAGAAGAAATTATTCAAATGGAGTGGACTTCCTATGAAGATGAATATGAAAAGCTAGTCAGAAGAATGACAACTCTAAGGTTAGTTTCTCTCTCTATTTACAGTATTGGTTTCAATCTCTGCATATGTATACCAGAGTTGTCTCTCTATATACTGTTATGAAACATGTAA
This sequence comes from Cornus controversa, assembly GCA_026545225.1. Taxonomy (NCBI): domain Eukaryota; kingdom Viridiplantae; phylum Streptophyta; class Magnoliopsida; order Cornales; family Cornaceae; genus Cornus; species Cornus controversa. The sequence continues at coordinate 55,350,143 of CM048845.1, forward strand.
TAACTATCTCTCTATATAGCGTGCAAGAAACATGTAGTAACTATTAGCAGGAAAGTGTAGGGACTCAGTCGAACACAAAATCTGCCTGCTCTCATATTACATGATATGTTAACTAAAATCCAACTACTCGAAAGGTTATGATCGACAAAGAGTAGGGATTCTTGGATGTCCCAAGGATAACAATCTTTAAACATGTTAAATCATGTTAAATGATTTTTGCTTGAATTAATTTCTACTAATTCTTTAAAGTAAACAGTATAACACTCTTAAGCAACTTAAAGTAACAATAAAAAGAATAAAAATGGTTAAAATTCATTATTTTAAGACAATTTTGAAAATATGCAAAGCAGCAAAAAATTATATATGTTTAATAGCCTCAATACAGTCTTGACACTCCTTTTGTTGGGTTTTATGGAATGCGAGAACCCCCACTTCTTCATGTATTGGGCTGATGGATCGGTAATCTAAGCCTGATCTTTGTCAAACTCCTCACGTGAACTCTCGATGTCAAAAGAAGAAGGAGAAGAATAGTCTGAACTTGTCGAATCCTCAGGCACTTCTTCTTCAAACTAACTTGCCATTACACCCTACACAATATCAACAATAAATTAAAACAATCAACCATTTCATATTCTTATCATGATGTAGTAAAAAATTTATTGCTTTGAAGTTAGATACGTTATTAATAAAAGGAACTAAAATATCCAAACTAGAACCAAGTAAGCTAATCAATTGGAAAGAGTCAATAATAAACTACTTTAATATTTAGAAAAGTACTTTAGTGCTTAATTGTTACTAATAGTGCATAATTGTTACTTTAACATTTAGAAAAGTACTTTAGTGCTTAGAAAAGGAAAAGAAATTAACATTATTTTCTGCACACACTCAAATCTAAATAGAACAAGACATTAAATGATACAATTCAAATCAAACTGAAAGCCTGCATCCAGAAAATTGAATTAAATTTCATTTCATTATATATTGATATTTTTGTGCCTTCTCTGTTGTACTTGCTCCATTGACCTTCTCTCTTTAAATTCCAGGATAATGAACCAGCGCAGCAGTAGCAGTAGCAGCAGCAGTAGCCTTCTCTCCTATTGTACTTGCTCCGCTGCTCCATTTTGCTTCGATTGCCTCTAAACTACGTCTTCAAGTTCAGTGTTTTGCTTAACTTCATTTATAACTAGAATGTCTTTTAAATGTTCACTGTATCTAAAAATATTTGTTAATGGTTGTAATTTTTAAGCATGCTGAATGTGCTAACTTTGAATCCACAAATTAGATATTGATAATCACATACTTTTGGGTTAGGATGAAAATTATTCAAACTGTGTTTTTGGGTTGACTTTCATTTGAATGTGTTAGTTTCGGATGCAAATTGGATGTTGGTATTGTATGGCATCACAGGTTTTTGGATTAGCTTTCCCAGGTTTTTGGAATGAGGTATTACAAAAAGGAATTTTCAAAAAAAAAAAAACCTTATAAGGCGGATAATGGCCGCCCTTCAAAATTATCTTTTAAGGCAGGCCAAAGCCACCCTTAATATTATGTGGGTTAGCTTCTAAGGCGGGCCAAAGGTGCCCTTAATATCATTTGGTTTACTTCTAAGGCGGGCCAAAGCTACCCTTAAAAACATTTGGTTTAGCTTTTAAGGCAGCTACAAGTCGCCCTTAATATTAACTTTTAAGTCAAGCACGGCCCGTCCTAAATAATTGAGATTTTAAGGCTGAAACTAACCGCCCATAATAATTAAGATTCTAAGGCAATAATTGACTGCCCTAAATAATTACACTTCTATGACGTGTAACAACCGCCTTGAATAATGGAACTTTTAAAACACTAAATAACCGCCTTGAAAAATTATTTTAAAGGCATTTCTGAAATTATTAAAGGCAATTTTTGAATGCCTTTAAAAAGTTTCCGCATGCCTTTAAAAAACTTAGTAATCATAACACCTTAATAGAGGATAGGCCATGGAGCGCCTTAAAAAGTCATTTGAGGCAGTTTTGGCCCGTCGTAAAAGACTAATTTTCTTATAGTGATTGTACTGTCTCCACTTACTCTATTTGTAGTCCAAGTATATAAATACTTTGGATAGGGGGAGTTAGAGTGATTTGTGGTGAGTTTGGTGAGAGATAGCTTGGGCTTTGGGAAGCCTAGGCTAGGTGAGAGCAGAAAGCTATTGTGATAATTGGTGAGAGTGGTTCAGGCCTAGGCATGTTGTTAACTAGGATGAGAGCTGGAGTGAAAATGTGGTGAGTTGGGTGAGTGAGAGAATTGATTGGAAAATTACTGTACTACCCTTTCTTACATAGTGGAGCTCAGTTCTGGCTTGACATCCAAAGAGGATGTTTCCCCACATTTACCTTTATAAATAATTGTGTCAAACTGTATGATTGTACTTGTAGCCATACTTATAGTATGAGGAAAAAATTGCGTAGAACCTATTCACCCCCTCCCCCTCTAGGTTCTTCAAATAGTATCAGAGCACAAGTCTTCATTTTTTGGTTTAACCACCTACAGTAATGATCCTAAGTATGGCTGACAAATAGTTCTACTCATAAGGCTCCTATTTTTTATGGCTCTAGCTTTTACACTTGGAAGATTAAAATGGAGGCTTTCTTGCTGTCTATCTCCTATGGTGTTTGGCATGCTACATTAGAAGGGGTTGTTATCCTTGATCCTGCAAACCCCTCAACAGCTGACAAGATAGCAAAATCAGTTTATGGGAGGGCTAGAAATTCCTTTTACAAAGCATTACAAAAGCAACAATTTACAAGAGTCAAGAATTGTAAAAGTGCAAAGAAAATTTCAACTTCATTAAGTTAAGTTTGATGGTCTTAAGATGTAAGAAAAAAAAATGTGGTGGATTTTTAGGAATATCAATCTGAAGAGAGTTGGTTGTAATTGACCAGAATAGAGGAGCGGAGCAGATGAGGTATTTGTCTTGAATCATGGGCATGGTGCTAAGTTAGACGGCATCATAGATGCCACAAGCTTTCCATAACCTCCTTTTTGCAATAGAAACGCGATCAACCCACGTGTTCCAATCAAAATTGATCGATTGCCAATTCTGAAGATGGAAGTTAGTGATAGGAGGTTCATTTATGGTCATCAGGCTTTGAAACATGAGGTGTTTCTCGGCCAATGGGTAGAAAGGTGAAATTGCAGAGGGCATTTCCTCTATGAAAGCAAGACCGAGACCTTTAGTGCCATTGGGGAAGTCAATTATGACGTCCAAGTAGAGTTGGTTGAGAGCAGTGGTGTTGATCATCGCCTCGGGCTGTTTGCCATTTGACGAGTGGTCATCAGAGGGGAGCGCCAGGTCGGTGAATTTAGGAGCCATGGGATTAGAGTGTGCAGAAGAAAGTAGAGTTCTTATTTGAAAGTGAATACAGAGAGAAAAGGCTAAAGACTTATGAAATGAAAGGAAAAGTGATTGAGCTTCTATAATGGGTGATGAGGGTTCACGGATGGCTAAGGTAGTTGTAATCTTTAATAAAAAGTGCGCAGCTAATGAAGATCACAAAGATTCTTTGAATTAATGAGGAGACTAAGTGGATAAGGCACTATTCAAAATTCAAAATCCCTTGTAACTCGCACAATAGAGAGAAAAGGGCTCATCCCAAGTATTTGAATTTGGGGGGCACTTGTTGGCACCTAAACTTGACGCCACTTGGCAGCCAAGGATGAGGCTATTGTTAGAGGCTGACAAGGAGTTTGACCTTAAAAAAACTCTAAAGGTCAAGAATTTTTAGCAAGATTGTCTTAAAAGAATACACAGTTACTTATATGATATATATATTTATATATATATATATGTATCTAAGTGTATGCAGCTTAATCTTACAGGTGGGATACAAGGAGTCTAGGATGACTTGGACTCTAAGTAGTTCGATGTATTGTGGAAAGGCCGACAGAGAGAAACAGGAAGCTAGTTGGATACCATTGCGTATGGATAAGGATGTTGTACTCAAGTTACAACTATAAAGCTGTACAAAATATATGTATGCATAATCTATGTATACACATGGATAGCTGGTATCAAATAAGAACTCTTATGAATTTGGGCTACTCTGGAAGACTTGGCTGAACATGGACTCTTACAAGGAAAGCTGCATGGAGGATGAAGTTAAATGGGACTTGTACTCTAAGAAGGTTGATGTTAGTGTGCTACAATCACAGGCTGTTGATGACATGGAGCATTGGAATGTAGTTGATTTATTTCCTTTTATTGTTTTATTTCTATAATTATCTTGTAATTTAAAGAAGGTACAATGATGTAAACTCTTTATTATAAATAAGTGAATAAGTACTCTATATTAGGGGTTCCCAACAACCACGATCAAGCAATTGCATCACATGCAATCTGTATCTCTCCCTCAATATTCGCCAAAATATTGTTCTATCTCTCACTCGATCTACATCTCTCGCATTTTCTTACTGTCAACCTTCTCTATTCAGTCTGTCTATCTATTTCTCCCTCTATTTCTACCTCCCTCATTGATATCTCCCTCCTTGCTACGATTCAGTCTTGCAATTCTTTGCACATGGTTAAAAGTTCTCTTAATTGAGACAAGAATAGAACTCAATAGGGAGTTTCGTATTCTCTCTCCCTAGACAATTGCCTTATCGAACATGACCTTCAAAGGAGATACTTGTGTTTGACCAACTTTTACATCGAGCTGATACCACGGCTCTAGCACGCCCACAAGCAATCGGCCTACTAGGCTAATTCATTTATAACCGAACACTAACACTTGACTAGACCAAGATGAATATGCTTTGAATGAAGCAGCTGTATCAAAGAAGCAATCTGAGCAAATGATGGGAGAGAGAGAGAGAGAAAGTATGTAGAACTAGGATTAAGATGTATAAAAGAGAGAGCTAATGAGGAGATAGGAGAGAGAGAAAATAAGTATGCCTGGGAGAGGGAGGGAGGTCAGCTTTAACTAACTGTCTTCACACCATGGAGTATTTATAAACCTCAGCTATAAGCTTTTGGTAGTTGTCATCCTACGTGGTACAAGCTCATCATATCACGTGTCCCTTCCTTTATCATGCTTAGTTGAAGCCACGAGCATCTCTTCCATAGTCATGAGTAAGTATTATATATTGTCCTATTTATAGCACACTATATAATACCCCTCGTGAGTCACATAGTTATATTTTAGACCTCAACGAGCCTTTCTCTCAATCCTCCATTCCACACTCAACCCATCTTCCCAGCTGGAGTTATGACGTTATACGTTCCATTATAACACCATAACCACCCAGGTCATATCATGCGCCTCTATGCCAGAAATAACCCGCAGGTACCTATGGTTTACTATGAGCTCCATCCCATCAAGGCTAGAAGTAACGTTGCAACTTGTTACTTTCTATCTTGGAGAGAAAAGCTGGTAATCCTCTATACAGTCTCTGCTTATGAGCATTACAACTCAGGATCATGAGCTCAGAGCCACATGATCGCCCATTCCTCTATGATTTCTCATAGCCCTAGGGTATACTAAGGTGTTAACCAAAACATACCCGCGAGGGGAGGTTTCCCCTAATCATCGCCCACCTTAGTGGGTTAAAATCACCCGTGATTGCTTTTACCACCTTCGCATATAGAGCCTCGAATAGTGTTATACCAATAGTCTTTTGATAACTATTGTTATAAGCAACTCAACTAGTGGCAAGTAACTTTCCCAATTGTCTTTGAAGTCGAGTACACATACTCGTAACATATCCTCCAGAATCTGATTAACCCTCTTAGTCTGGCTATCGGTCTGAGGGTGATAGGTTGTAAGATGCAGGGTTGTACCCATCGCCTGCTAAAAACTCTCCCAAAATCCTGATACGAAATTCGGATCCCTATCCGATATAATGGACAAAGGCACGCCACGAAGCTTCACTATCTCTGCAATGTAAAGCTTCGCGTATTGCTCTGAGGTGTAACTCAAGCGAATGACAAAAAAATGGGCTGATTTTGTCAACCTGTCCACTATCACCCAAATAGCATCATGATTTCATTATGAGGTGAGAAGTCCCACAATGAAATCCATAGAGATGCTCTCCCACTTCCACTCTGGTATAGGTAGTGGCTGCAAAATCCCGGCGGTCTCTGGTGATCAATCTTGATCATCTGATATGTGTTACACTTAGAGACAGATATGGCAATGTCCATCTTCATAGATGCCCACCAAAACTATCAATTCATATCTTGGTACATCTTATCCCCTCCTGGGTGTACCAAAAACTAAGAACTATAGGCCTCAATCATCACTGCCCTCCTCAAGTCGTCACTATGAGGGACCACTAATCGCCCCTTGTACCTTAATCCTCCATATGTACCCACTGTATAGAACGGTACCTCTCTAGATTTTAACTTAACCACCTTTTCTATGCACTGTGGGTCAGTAAGTTGATCTGTAAGTACCCTTTGAATGATAGCAGGTGTAACCACTATACATGCTACAAAGGCATCAGTTAAGGCATCAACGCTGCTCAAGTCATTCCACTCTGTTTCGAATAAGGCAAAAAGACTAGTGTAGGGTCACCGACTAAGTGCATCAGCTACTACGTTCGCTTTTCCTAGGTGGTATTAAATGAAAAAATGATAATCTTTCACGAACTCCAACCACCTACGTTGTCTCATATTCAGCTCCTTCTGTGAGAATAGATACTGTAAGCTCTTATGGTCGCTGAACAATCTGAATGTCTCACACAAGAGGTAATGCCTCCAAATCCTCAAAATAAAAACCATAGCTACTAACTCCAAATCATAAGTCGGGTAATTAAGCTCGTGAGGCTTAAGCTGACGTGAAGCATATGATATCAGCCTCTCCTCCTGCACCAACACGCATCCCAGACCTTGCAATGACGCATCGGTGAATACCAAGTACTCAATCCCACTCTGAGGAGTAGCTAGAACAGGTGTAGTAGTCAATCTACTCTTCAACTCATCAAACACCGCCTGACAAAAGCCATCCCTAACGAAAGACACACCCTTTTTAGTGAGATGGGTAAGCGGGCCAGCAATCTTAGAGAAGCACTGAATAAACTGATGATAATAACTAGCTAACCCAAGAAAGCTCCGATTCTCTTAAGGTGAGGTAGACTATCCTCATAACAAAACCACTGACACTTTACTTGGATTGACCGCTATCCCTTTCTCAGATACTACGTGACCCAAGAACTTCACCTCCCTCTGCCAGAAATCACACTTCTCAAACTTTGCATACAAATGATGATCTTTCAGTGTCTGCAGAACGATATGAAGGTGTCTGGCATGATCCTCCTCTGACCTAGAATAAACCAAAATGTAAATGATGAAGACAATAATAAACTAATCTAAGTAAGCCCTGAACACTCTGTTCATCAGATCTATGAAGACATCTGGGGCATTTGTAAACCCGAAATTCATAACCCAAAACTTATAAGACCCATATCAAGTAAGGAATACTGTCTTTCGTACATCTTGCTCCCTTACTCGAAGCATTTGATACCGGAATCTCAAATCTATCTTCGAGAAGTAAGTGGCTCCCTTCAACTGATCGAACAGATCATCAATCCTAGGCAACGGGTACTTGTTACTGATTGTGACCTTATTCAATTCCCAGTAGTCAATATAAAGGTGAAGAGACGCATCCTTCTTTTTCACAAATAACACCTGTGCTCCCTGATTCGTGTGTGAGTGTGACTCAAAAAGTATATCAATTAAAAATTTCCACACTTCGCAATAGAACGAATTCCTTACAGAATAGGGCTATCGAAAGGGGTATCGTACCTCATGGATTATGGTCTGATGAGTTGGAATACGGAATTAATTCTAATTAAATTTATAAGAAAAGAATTCTGATTTGTAAACTAAATTAATTAAAAAGTAAAATAAAATAAATCAAAGTAAACAGATAGTGAAGATAATATGAGAGAAATCTAGGGTGTTTGACTTCACCACTAACTCCACAATCAATGGTCAATTGAATTAACTATAGGGGAATTACATCATGCATAAGTGGTGTCGGTGGCTACAAGCTCACCTTCATCCGTCAAGAAGATAACATATGATTAAGGCTAAGCCATGGACTATCTTCGATTGGCATGGGCCATCTGCCTAACTATTCTAATCTAGGGTGCAGTATGATTCATCTTCTCTAGGCATAATCCATCAAAGCTCTAAACAATATATTCAGTGATTACCATTGTGTAATAATCGCTCTCATAATCACAGAAAACAAGAGAGATTGAGTTCAATAACAACAACTAAATATCTAAGACAAGATAAGAAATCATTGAGATTGAATTTACAAGACTTTTATTGCTCAATTCTATAATAAGAATCCTCTGAATTACACAATCTATGCATGTATATAAAGGTCCCCAATAATTAAAACAATCAAACCATTGATGCTTTGTTAGGCCTACATCAAAACCCTAGTGGATGAACTAGCCGCTCATGGTAGAAGAAGAAGCTTCAACTGTTGAGTAAGAAGGCATCATCTTCATGACTTCTGCGTACGACTTCGTTTTCCAATGGCTTTGCAAATATGTTTCTGTTCTCTTCTTAGCCCTTTCAGACTCTCCAATCTCTCTGTATACTCTCCTCTCAATTCAGCCTCTTATTCTTCACTTTATTCCCTAAGAGAATACACCAAAGTCTTAATCCAATTAGGAATCAATTAGGGTTTCCCGCAGCACTAATTAGGTGGATTTTTTCTGCTGACTTCGGCCCAACTTTTGACCCACTAGAAGTCCGATTTACGAAATTTTAGTGAAATACAAAAGTGTGCAGAATCAAATTTCGTTCAACTCTACATGTAAATAATGTCGATTTGAGGCTCAGAAATAAGACTTCTGGTCCATTTTCCAAAACGGGATTAAGACTGTATTATGCGCAAATTTGGGCTTCAGGCCCGAAACCTTCTTAAGCAGCTGTAATTCTCTTGGACCTCTTCCTTGAGCTGATTTGAGTTAAAATAAATGGTTGAATGATTCTCCTTGATGTAGGCTTCATCTAACCATCTTGGATGTCTTCTTTAAAAGCCCAAAAGCTTGGTTTTAACTGAAATAATCATTAAGGCCCTGAAAATACAGAAAACACTAAAACGAAGTAAAATAACAAAATAATCTATCACTAAGAGAATAAAATACATAAGTTAAGAGGCTAGAATGCGTACCATTCAACGCCTATCACTCCCCACAGTGAAGTACTCCTACGAATAAATTTTTTAGTGGAAAGTTGCTAAATCTAATCCTTCATCTCCCTCATTTCCACAGGCGCCATTATGTATGGGGGCCCTGGCAATAGGCCTGGCGCCTGGAGGTAAATCTATCACAAAGTCTATCTCACAACTCGATGGTAACCCTAGGATCTCCTGAAACACATCTTAAAAGTCTCGCACCACTAGAATCGAATCTAGAGAAATTATAGTTCCTTCTGGAGACTCCTTATTGATAAAGAGCAGGTGCGTACTAGACCCTCCATTTGATTGCGATATAGCAATCAAATACATCTCCTGACCCGGTATGAAAAAAATAATGGTCTTATCATGGCAATTAACCTTAACATGGTAATATGATAACCAATCCATCCCGAGTATGACATCATATGAATTCATGTCTAGGACCAATAGGTCTGCCAAGAACTTGAGTCTACCAAGGCCTATAGTGACCTAACTACAGCATTGCCATAAACCGTACAAACTCCCAATGGTGTAGCTATAGTAAGTGGAGAAATACAAGGCTAAATAAGTATTTCCGATAGCCTAACAATCGACTAAGACACAAAAAAAAATGAGATGCCCCAGTATCAAGTAAAAACACTACCCAAGTTACCATATATCGGAGACATACCCCCGATTGCCTGAGGAGCCTGCACATCATATGGCATGACATTGTAGACCCTCCCATAGTGCATCTGCTGAATAGGTAGCCCTGCAATTTCCATTTTTCTTTTCCACTGTCTGACTAGTGGAGTATCTGAAATTTCATTTCTCCCCCTATCATTTCCTGTAATTCCTCCTCAACTGACAATGCTGCAATGCAACATCAACCACCTGAGCATAAGTGGCATAAGCTGAATTACTCACAATGACTTGTCGAGTAGGCCAAATCAAACCATTCACAAAATAGCTCATCTCATTCTCTTCAGTGTTCACCTCCTCAGGTGTAAACAAAGATAAATTGGTGAACTCCTGCTCATACCCTGCGACTGTCCTGTCACTCAGCTGTAAGTCTAGGAACTCCCTCTTTTGAAAGAATTTCAAATCTTTTCACAACTATTAGGCTGCTCCACTAGTAGTGGAACATGCACCATTTGCAGCGGCTGTTGTGGTGGCTACTAATTTTTTTAAGAGCAGTCGCCACTCCTGTAACTACAGCCTGAGTGATAATGGCTGCCAAATCAGGAGGAAGTTCAACGTTTCCACCCTGAACATTGTCCTAACCCTGGTTATGGTTCGCATTCCTCCTCCTACGGGGTGGCATCTGAATAATACCCCAATAATAGACTAGATTACAATAAGCCCTATACTTAGATTCTATTTATCAAAAAACATAATACAGAAGATACCCTACAACGAACCCTTAAAACCCGAGGAAACTTGAACCAGGAATGGTCTAATACCAACTAATATATCCCCTACAAAATTCACGCATGAGGTGGCCAACCTCACACATAAAATGTAAGGGATACTGATGTGGCTAAACTCAATTGTATTTATAAGCTTAATTTTGCCCTTTTTATCAAAATATAATTTAACCACTCGCAAGAGCACGAATCTTTGTAGATAAGGTTCTATATAGAGGGTATCGATCCCACGAGGACTAGTCGTAATTGTCTTAAAGGAAGATTAATTCCACTTTAATCCTAAAAATAGGTTTTTGAATTTTTGTTATAAACTATTGCATGAATATAAAAGCAATAAAATTAAAGAGTTTAAAGTTGGGAGAGAGAACTAGGGTTGGTTTCCACCACTAGCCATTCACATGTTCATAATTGTAGCAAGCATGGGATTTATAAATTAAATGCCTAACAATGTCATTAGGCTTGTGACCTCAATGACATATCAAAAGATCAATGTGTTTGTCCACCTATCATAATCCATCTTCAACAAGCATAGCTCTTCAACCTAACTCACTACCTAATTACCCTACTCTCTAAGTGAACCTACATGCATCCAAACTACCTTATCTTGGCATGGTTTATACAAACAAACACAACACATTCATTTAAACACCATTATCTAGCCATCATTTGCACTTCTTGTGGAATGTGCAAATGTTGTGCACTCAATTGACAAAATCTACTCTAAGACAAGAATAAACTCCAAATCAAATGAATATATAGAAGAAATGTATTAGTGTACATGATCACTAGGCTAAATAATCAACATTTAATTACAAATCCCCAAGTGCTACAAAAAGGAACAAGTTTACATGGCTAGGGGCTTCAACCACACCCTAGTAGAAGAGTTAGTTGCTCATGGTTGCCTTGCACTCTTCCATTGATGAAGAAAGTGAAGCTTCTTGGTCTGGTTCAGTTTCTCCTCTTCCTCTCCCGAAGGTCTCTCCTCTTGATAATCTGATGTCTTGAGAGATATATGAGATATGTGGCTATTTTGTGCTTTTAGGCTTCCTTTTCCAACCTTGGGGCCCACCATATATATATATATATATCACTATATATATCCCTTGTATCAAAAAGGTCCCCAAGGGTCTTGTTCAAGTCAGACAATCCCCCTAAGTCGTGCAAAAAGGGGGATTTTGTTGCAAGTGGGAAAGCAGGTGAGCAAGTGGGCAAGTGGCTTCTGCAGAATCTCGATCAATCGAAATGAGATCTCGATCAATCGAGATTTCGATTAATCGAGATCAACATCTCGATTGATCGAGATGCCTTTGGCTGCAATTTCTGATTTTTCTCTTGAACTGCAAAAAGCCTCAAACTTTGCTCCTTTCACTACAAGACCTGCAAAACATCAAAAACACAAAAATACCGTAAACATATCTCGGTAAACGCAAAAATGGAACTAACATATGCAATAAAGAGGGTTCAAATGCATAGAAATGAACACTTATCAGATACCTACAATTGATTGCAACAATCATATGATATAAGGAAAGAATGAAAAGAATTATAAATACTATAAGAAAAGTCTATCTTAAATCATAATAAAGTTAAGTAACTGAAGTACGTGTCTGTGCAGGACAACTTAGAAGTCCCGTAACCCAAGGACCCCATAACCAAAAAGAATTAGAGTAAATTCTAAAGATTAAATAACTGAAATAAATAATGTCCCAAAAGAGTTCATATGCTGAACATGAAAAAGAATAGGACCCTACTCTGAAAACAGATAAGAGAGAAGATGTCTGCCATAATTTACCAACCCACGACTTTATCCTCGCGGTGGAACCTGCCTGGGACCTGAAATATCAACAAAGTGAGTTAAACACACGAGCAAGTTCTCTCTACTACAACCCAAACAAAGAACCGGTAAACATACCCTCTATATGAGAGAAAACAAATATATATATATATATATATATATACAACATTTCCTTCTTTAACTCATGTCTCCAAAATAGACGTCGTCCTATCTACCATCTCAATTCAACTCCTATCACACAAATTTAGAACCTATTTTCTAAGTTCAAACCAAAGGTATAAAAATATAATACCCTATTAAAACTAGGCAATCCTGACATGCCTCCTAAACTATCCTTAAATACCTTATTAGGTATTGGCAATCCTAACATGCCCCTAGCAATCCTTACATGCCACCCTAACAAACCTTAGAAACCTTAGATACCTTATTAGGTATTGGCAATCCGGACATGCCCCCTGGCAATCCTTACATGCCTCTACAACTAGCCTATTAAACCAAAATAAAATATCTAACCTACTTAACACATTAATTTAATCCAACAGAAGCTCAATCACCACAATAAAATAACTCATACATAATTAAACTAAAATCAAGTATCATCGAGGGAGTCAAAACCTAGCTCTAACCTAGGTTTTTGGGCCTATTCTGTTCCTAAGCACCCTATTTAATCATTCTGAAATTTTTTAAAATTTTTCAAAAATTTAAAAGTAATTCCCAAATAAAAGAAAATGAAAACCCAATTTTGAGGCAAACTTTTAAAACCAATTTAACCACAAGGGAAGCTCATTTCCACTTAAACTTTAAAACCCAAGTATATTATGTCCCCAAAAGGTTACCTAAATTTTTTTAGAATTTTCTGGAATTTAAAAAAAATTAAAATTTATTTTTTAATTTTTGCAATTTAAAAAAAAGGTAAAAATATTCCGGACTGGAGGGCGCTGCCCCCCTCTTCTTCTTCCTTCTTCTTCTTTTTTTTTCCTTCCTTTTTCCTGCAACTTACGAATAGCCATGGAGTCCAAGCTTTCCGGAAACTTCCAAACACCAAATCGCACGTATGAATATACCATTTAACTCGTCTCGATTTAAGTTACGGATTGGTACCAAAATCACCTTATCTCGCGGCCTAAATCAAAAACACCCAAATTCAAGTTTTAAAATTTTAAAATTTCAACACAATTTCTCGTCAATCTACCCAACGGTTCGCAACCAAACATTGAAGATTACTCGGGAAAGAAAGATCTATCTATTAAACGGAATAGAAACCTTTAAAAACAACGATTACAACAAATCCATATCTCATGTATATACATACATATATATATATATTATATATATATCCGCCTATATAGTCATATATACATGCATATACACTTGAAAAATTACCCCAAAGCTATACTAAACCTACAAATTTCTCATGTTTAATCCACAAAAACACCCTTAGCATGCATAATCATACAATTTCATAATTAAATACATGAAAACATATGCCAGCAATATATATATAAAAGAAATATTATGTCTACAGGTTCAAAAGGGAAGAGAAGAGTTCAAACTCGCCTTTTTGACAAACACGAACTCGTCCCAATGAATCCCTTCTTCTCTCCCTCCTCTCTTTCAACTACACTCTTTCTGTTTCTCTGCGTGAAAATGAACGACAAAAACCCTAACCCCATTTTTCTTTTCTTTTAATTAGTTTTTTTCTAGAAAACTAATTAAACTCCAAAATAAATAAAAAGAAAAATAATACTTGGTTCATTTTGACAATCGTGTACGGAGTTATGGTCTGAATACCAAAATGGGTCCAGAACTTTGTAAGCCTAAATTTGCCCAATCTTCAATATGAATAGGCTCGTGCTCCTTTTCTTCATTTAAATTCATTTCCAGCCCATTTCTTTAATCCATTTAGTTTGGATCTTCAATATAAACATATCTCTCAAGGGTCAAGCTTTAACTTCTTACTAAATGAGCACCATCTGTAGCCCAATTTCACCATTATTAATCAGAATTACCCTTAATCACCTGAAATCATAAAAAGATTAAAATTATTAATAAAAATATGAAAGAAATATTACTAAGACACTAATTCATATAATTTTAGGGGCATTAAATATGCAATATTCATTACTTATCACACCCCCAAACTTACATATTTCTAGTCTCTTAGCAATACAAAACTAAAAATGAAATAAAATAACTAAACTACTTCCTCTTTCATGGGAGATCCGATTGCATTTAGCATATGCAACAAGCCTTTTAAATCCCTAGGTTACCCCTAGTGGACGAGTGAAGTCTCGTGAGGGTTTCAGAGATATTACCCACAAACATGCCAAAATTCCTATTTCAAACATTAATCAAGCCGAATACTACAAAATGTAGTTAAAAGACTTGCATTCAAGAATACTTTCAAATCCCTAAATCCCATAATTCAAAACGATGGTTCTCACACAAAATTTACATCAATCACAACTCAAAGAAACTAACTCTAGCCCCCTCATGAAAAGTGAACTAGCATTCATCAATGTGGTTTAACCCGGCCCTGAGTGAGCAATTACAAGTTCCTTCAATTTATTGAATCCCCTTATTGAATTTATCACTCAAAACATGAACACATTTTTTTTATTTACTTTTTTTTATATGGTTGTGCAATGCCCAAGTTTATTAGGCTTTTGAATTATCCATGTAGTGAGCTTTCAGCCTGTGACTCCTAAACCAAATGGCTTTAGGGCACCAGATTTCAAGATACCCCGACGGACCTAATAACTCGAACCAAAATGGCCACAAACCACAGGTGATAAGTGTTCAATTCTATGCATTTGAACCCTCTTTATTGCATATGTTAGTTCCGTTTTCGTGTTTACCGAGATAAGTTTATGGTATTTTTGTGTTTTTGATGTTTTGCAGGTATTGGAGCAAATGGAGCAAAGTTGGAAGCTTTCTGCAGTCAAGAGAAGAAATCAGAAAATGCAGCCCAAGGCATCTCGATCAATCGAGATGTTGATCTCGATTAATCGAAATCTCGATTGATCGAGATCTCATTTTGATTGATCGAAATCTCGATCAATCGAGATCCAATCTCGATCAATCGAGATTCTGCAGAGCCCACTTGGCCACTTGCTCACCTGCTCTCCCACTTGTAACAAAATCCCCCTTTTTACACGACTTAGGGGGATTGTCTGACTTGAACAAGACTTTTGGGGGCCTTCTTGATACAAGAGATATATATAATGATATATATATATATATATGGTGGGCCCCAAGGTGGAAAAAGAAGCCAAAAAGCACCAAAAGTCACACATATCTCATATCTCTCAACACACATCAGAAAACTGGAAGAGAGACCTTCGGGAGAGGAGGAGGAAGAGCTGAACCAGACCAAGAAGCTTCATTCTCTTCATCAATGGAAGGGTGCAAGGCAACCATGAGCAACTAACTCTTCTACTAGGGTGTTGGTTTCAGCCCCTAGCCATGTAAACTTGTTCATCTTTGTAGCTCTTGGGATTTGTAATTAAATGTTGATTATTTAGCCTAGTGATTATGTACACAAATACATCTCTTATATATATTCATTTGATTTGGAATTTATTCTTGTCTTAGAGTAGATTTTGTCACTTGAATGCACAACATTTGCATATTCCACAAGAAGTGCAAATGATGGCTAGATAATGGTGTTTAAATGAATGTGTGATGTTAATTTGTATAGACCATGCCAAGACAAGGTAGTTTGGATGCATGTAGTGTTCACTTAGAGAGTAGAGTAATTAGGTAGTTAGTTCGGTTGAAGAGCTATGCTTGTTGAAGATGGATTATGATAGGTTAGCACACACATTGATCTTTTGATATGCCATTGAGGTCACAAGCCTAATGACATTGTTAGGCATTTAATTAATAAATCCCATGCTTGCTACACTTATGAACATGTGAATGGCTAGTGGTGGAAACCAACCCTAGTTCTCTCTCCCAACTTTAAACTCTTTACTTTTCTTGTCATTTCATTCAGGCAATAGTTTTTAAACACAAATTCAAAAATCTATTTTTTCGAATTAAAGTAGAATTAATCTTCCTTTAAGACAATTGCGACTAGTCCTCGTGGGATCGATACCCTCTATATAGAACCTTATCTACAAAGATTCGTGCTCTTGCGAGTGGTTAAATTATATTTTGATAAAAAGGGAAAAATTAAGCTTACAATATAATTTAGTTTCAACCACATCAAAATTTTGGCGCCGTTGCCGGGGACCACGGTTTTATTGTCGCCATTGGAAGATTAAATCTGGTTTAATTCTTAGGCTAGAAATTCTTTCATTCTTTTTGTATATATTTTGTTCTTAATTCTCAAACTTCTTGATTTTAGGTATACCACATAGCGGGCATCAAAGAGAAGTAAACTTGGAACCCTTTGTGAGTATAACGCCTAAAATTAGTGGTTTGAATTCATTCATTCTTTTTGTAAAGATTATTGTTACTTTGTGTATTGAGGTGTTGTTCGATTGTTAATGCATGCTAGGTAGACGGTCCTTGTCACTTCCTTTGCTTCCGTGTAACATTGAACTTGAACGAACACTTAGACAACGTAGAGGAACCTCTAGGGACCCTATATTGCCTAGGACTGAAAACATGGATCCAAATGAGAGACAACCTCCCGGACTACCTCCTTTTAATCATGAACAACCACCTCCACCACCACCTCCTCAAGGAGAGTTGCTTATGGACTTTTACCTTTCGACTACATTTGAAGTACCTTCATGTATCCAATTTCTGGATGTAGCGGCAACTCAATTCGAAATAAAGTCCTCCACCATAAATCTTCTTAATAGCTTCCACGGTCTCCCTAATGAGGATCCGTACCGGCACTTAGATTACTTCCTTTCCGTGTGTTCCACTATTCGTGTACCACACTTTACGGAGGATGATCTAAAGCTGCGTATGTTCCCCTTCTCCCTAAAAGATAAAGCTAGAAGTTGGTTCAACTCCTTAGAACCTAACTCAATCCATTCTTGGGCGGAGATGCAAATAGAGTTCTTGAAAAAATACTTCCCAATGGGTAAGACAAGTGATATTCGACGAGCAATCACCGGATTCACCCAAATTGACCAAGAACAATTCCATGAGACGTGGGAGAGGTTAAAGGATCTTTTAAAATCTTATCCGCATCATGCTGTCCCAAAATGGCAGCTAGTGCAAAGTTTTTATGATGGGGTGAGTGAGCAACATAGACAAATGATAGACTCCGCGTGTGGGGGTGGATATCTTTCGAAAAGCCCCGATGAGGCATGAAAACTTTTTCAAACCCTAAGCAACAATTCAGCTCAGCGCTCCTCCACTAGGAAAGGGAAGGCCACCCAACCTTGTAGAGGCGTGCATGAGATTTCACGGGTAGATGAGGTTGCCATGCAAGTAGAAGCCCTATCCCGAAAAATGGATTTAATCATGAAAAATGGGCTGCCTACTCCAAACCAATCTGTCCAAAATCAGGAAGGTTGTTCGTTTTGCTATAGTACTTCACATTTCGTGCGAGATTGTCCTATTGCCGGGCAATCGCCCGATTATGCTCAAGAGCAAGCGAATGCCCTGTACTCTAAACAAATGAATGATCCATATTCAAACACGTATAATCCTGGTTACAAGAACCATCCGGCTTTCTCATGGAAACCTCAAGAATCAAGTCCCTCTTTCCAAGGGCAAAACTCTTTCAATTCCCACTCTCAGTAGCCTCATTATAGGCCAAATCCTCAACCTTACAATCAAAGATCTAATTACCAACAACCACCACCTCCTCCGAGAAGCCAAAGCTTTGAAGAAAGAGTGATAAGCAATCTTGAGGCCAACACCCGCTTATTGCAAACTCACTCTCAATCAATCTCTAAGCTTGAAGCCAATGCTCAATCTATGGCTAGGTTAGAAGCTCAAATCGGGCAACTAGCTAATGCCTTAAATAAAAGAGAGGAAGGTAAGTTGCCGAGTTAACCGGTGGCGAACCCCAAAGGTGTCCATATGATTAAAGACCCATCATCTTCAACTTGTAATGCTCCTCCGGAGCAAGTTCAATCAATCACAACCTTAAGGAGTGGTAAAATCATTAACTCCAAGGTAGGGGAGGAAGAGGGAAAGGAATTCCAAGAGCAACCTAAAAATCCAAAAGAATCCCAATTAAATCCAAAATTGTTTCCGTTAAATCCAAATATGCAAAATACCCCTTCAAATCCAAAAGGAAAGGCAAGTGAAGTTGTGTCGTCATCGATTCCAAATCTTGACACCTCTTATGAACCCCCGGTTCCTTTTCCTCAAAGATTGAAGGAACCTTCTCATTTTGGGAAGCAAGGAGAGAAAATCCAAGACATGATGGAGATCTTCAAACAAGTAAAGATCAATCTCCCTCTCCTTGATGTTATTCGACAAATTCCCTCCTATGCAAAATTCTTAAAGGACTTGTGCACTCAAAAGCGCAAATCTAGGAATAATGTTCCTAAGAAAGTCCTCTTAACTGAGCACATAAGCTCCATTTTCCAACACCATGCCCCTCCTAAATTCAAAGATCCGGGTGCTCCGACCATTTCGTGCACCATCAAAAATCAATCTTTTGAAAGAGCACTTCTTGATCTAGGGGCTAGTGTTAATTTGCTTCCATTCTCAGTTTACCAATAACTAGGTTTGGGGGAACTCAAGCATACCACGATTGTGTTGCAACTTGCCGACCGTTCGGTGAAGCAACCACGTGGCATCATTGAGGATGTCATCATTCAAGTGGACAAATTTTATTTTTCGGTGGACTTCATAGTCCTTGACACGGAACCGGTCCAAGATCCAAAGCGTCATATTCCTATCATTCTAGGTCGTCCATTCTTGGCCACGGCAAACGCTTGCGTTAATTGTCGTACCGGGGTGATGGACATCTCTTTTGGGAATATGAAAGTCCACTTGAACATCTTCAATGCTTCCCACCACACATCCGACGACAAAAGTGAGTGCTTTTGTGTCGATGTTGTGGAAGACCTTGTTCAGGAAGCACTTCCTTCTATTCTTTCCAAGGATCCTCTAGAGGCATGCCTAAATCACTTCAACTGTGATGATTTTGACATTGAGCAAGCCATATGTGAAGTCAATTCCTTGCTCGATGTTAATATTGTCATGGATTTGCCTAAATGGAGAGTTTCGAGAGAACCCTTGCCCCCTTTGTCCAAAACTTCCCAAACTCCTTCTTTAATGTCCCCACCACAACTTGAGCTTAAGCCCCTGCCAGTTACACTCAAGTATGTTTTCTTGGGCACAAATGAGACCCTTCCAGTCATTATCGCTTCCAATCTCACAAACGACCAAGAGTTAGAACTCATAAAGGTGCTCAAGGAGCCCAAAGAAGCAATAGGCTGGAGTGTGGCAGATCTCAAGGGAATAGATCCTTCTATTTGTATGCACCGCATACACTTGGAAGAGGATGCTAAGACCTCAAGGGAGGCACAACGTCGATTAAATCCAAATATGAAGGACGTTGTCATGAAGGAGGTGGTGAAGTTACTAGATGCGGGAATCATATACCCCATCTCTGATAGCAAGTGGGTTAGTCCCACTCAAGTGGTTCCAAAGAAGTCAGGTATTACGGTGCAACCAAATGACAAGGGTGAATTAGTTCCCCAACGCACCGCCACGGGTTGGAGAGTGTGCATAGACTATAGGAAATTAAATTCAGCCACTCGGAAAGATCACTTCCCCCTCCCATTCATTGATCAGATATTGGAGAGATTAGTCGGGCAAAGTTTTTATTACTTTTTGGATGGATATTCCGGCTATAATCAGGTTGCTATAGACCCGAAGGACCAAGAGAAAACCACCTTTACATGTCCCTTCGGCACATTTGCTTATAGACGCATGCCCTTTGGGTTGTGCAATGCACCGGCGACTTTTCAATGGTGTATGATGTCTATCTTCTCGGACATGGTGGAAAAATTCTTGGAAGTGTTCATGGATGATTTTTCCATTTTTGGACCTTCGTTTGAATCATGCCTCCAAAATCTAGCTTGTGTTCTCAAACGATGTCAAGAGACCAACCTAATTCTTAGTTGGGAAAAGAGCCATTTTATGTTCAAGAGGGTATTGTCCTAGGGCACATTGTGTCTAAGAGAGGAATAGAGGTTGATAAAGCCAAGGTTGAACTCATTTCCAAACTTCTTCCACCATCAACGGTGAGGGAGATTCGTTCATTCCTTGGGCATGCGGGCTTTTATCGCCATTTCATCAAAGACTTTAGCAAGATCTCTCGGCCTTTGTGTCGCCTTCTTGAAAAAGAGTCTTGTTTTACCTTTGATGAAGGGTGCCTTAACGCTTTTGAAAAACTCCGCACCATGCTTACAACCGCTCCCATTCTAATCCCTCCGAATTGGGCTCTCCCATTTGAGATTATGTGTGATGCATCCGATTATGCCATGGGTGCAGTCTTAGGGCAACGAGTAGACAAACTGCCACATGTCATCTACTACGCAAGTAAAACCCTTTCCGAGGCTCAAATCAATTATACCACAATGGAAAAGGAATTGCTTGCTGTGGTATTTGCATTAGACAAATTTTGAGCTTATTTATTAGGTTCAAAGGTCATTGTCTATTCGGACCATGCTGCCCTCCGGCATCTTTTGGCCAAAAAGGACACCAAGCCTAGGTTGATCCGATGGATACTCTTATTGCAAGAGTTCAATTTTGAAATTAGAGACAAAAAGGGAACTGAAAATGTGGTAGCTGACCACCTGTCTAGAATTCTTGTTGAATCCCTCCATAATTCCATTCCAGTTTGTGAATCCTTCTCGGATGAACAACTCTTTGTCATCTCTCAAGAGAGTATCCCTTGGTATGCATATGTGGTTAATTACTTGGCAACGGTAAAATACCATCTTCTTGGACCAAGCAAGAGAGGGATCATTTTCTCTCCCAATCACGATCCTATTATTGGGACGATCCTCAATTGTTCAAATATTGCCCCGATCAAATAATTCAAAGGTGTGTGCCCGACAGTGAATTCCAAAACATTCTCAAGTTTTGTCATACACTCGCCTGTGGGGGACACTTTAGTGCTAAGAAAACCGCAGCAAAAATTCTTCAATGCGGATTTTTCTGGCTGACACTTCATCGGGATGCATATTTATTCTGCCGCTCTTGTGAGCGATGTCAGCGCCTTGGTGCGATGTCCCGGAAGGACATGATGCCTCTTAACCCTATTCTTATCATTGAAATATTTGATGTGTGGGGCATTGACTTCATGGGACCATTCCCACCCTCTACTGGTCATAAGTACATACTTGTGGCGGTGGACTACGTATCTAAGTGGATAGAGGTCGTTGCTACCAAAACCAATGATCACGCAGTCGTGGTTAAATTCATTCAAGCTAACATTTTTAGCCGGTTTGGTACGCCTCGGGCCATCATCAGTGACAGAGGTAAACATTTCTGTAATCGGTTCCTTCGAACCTTGCTTCTCAAATACTCTGTCACACACAAAGTAGCCACCCCATACCATCCTCAAACCAGTGGCCAAGTAGAAGTATCCAATAGGGAGATTAAGAACATTCTTCAGAAAACTGTTCGGCCCGACCGGAAGGATTGGTCATTGTCACTAAACGATGCATTATGGGCATACTGAACCGCATATAAAACTCCCATTGGAATGTCACCTTATCGGTTGGTTTATGGCAAAGCGTGCCATCTTCCGGTTGAATTGGAGCATAAAGCTATGTGGGCCACCAAAACTTTCAATTTTGACATGCAAAAGGCCGGCTCTAATCGAAAGCTTCAATTAAATGAATTGGAAGAATTGCGACATGACGCATATGAGAATGCAAAAATCTATAAGGCAAAGTCCAAAGCCTTTCATGATCGTAATATTCGAGTCAAAACATTTTCGCCGGGCCAAAAAGTATGGTTGTACAACTCACGCCTCCACTTGTTCCCCGAAAAACTTCGCTCCCATTGGGATGGTCCATTTTTGGTTAATTATGTCGCTCCCCACGGAGCGGTGGAATTGAAGGACTTGAAAGACGGCTCGTTGTTCAAAGTGAACGGGCAGCGCTTAAAAGTGTGCGTGGATGACCAAGTCACCACCGAATACGTGGATGTCGTCACCTTGACGGATCCCGTGTATTTTGACTCGTGAGCCGATCCGGACGTCGCGCCATAGACGTATAAAGTGGCGAAGCCATGGTAGCTATCATGCTTCCATGATGTCCCTTTAATCCAAAGTAGGTGTGTATCTAAGCAATGTAGTATCTAACTCCCAAATATTCAAGTCCCTGGAGCATAACTCAAGCTGACTATTTTTGAGCATCTCGATTGATCGAAACCAGGATCTCGATCAATCGAGATTTCGATTGATCGAGATCTCAATCTCGATTGATCGAAATATTGCAGAGATTTGCCAAGTCCAAAGTCCCGAGAGGTAGTATTCTTCGATTGCACTTCGATAGGTCTTCGATCGATCGAAAATTTCGATTGATCGAAATGGGATTTCGATTGATCGAAATAAAATTTTGATTGAATGAATTAAATGTTCGATTAATCGAAGTAAAAGTGTGATTCAGTGAAGGAATTTTTGATTGATCGAAGAGACAATCTCGATCAATCGAAGGTGATTTCGATTGATCGAAGTGAAATCTCAATCAATCGAAATCTCGATTGATCGAAATGCACATCTCGATCAATCGAGATGCACGCGGGGCCTGCACGTGAGCCAAAAATCTATTTATACCGTTGGGCTTCCCCCCATTTTAAAAGACCATCCGAATTCTTTTATTCCTCAGCGCGATCCAAGCCTTCTCCAAGCACTCCCGAGCACTCGATCTACCATTCCCGATCATCCGTCGCCATCCGACGCAGTCCAAAGCCGCCGCTAGCACTTGCGCGATCTTCTCTTCGCAGCTGCGAGTGGACTTTTCTTCTGTTGAGCCGTTCATCTTCTTCCTCTTGAGGTAAGTGATGCATGGCTACTTTTTGTATACTCTCTCGCCATTTTTGATAGTTTTACGGCGTAATAAACATAGTTAGATAATGTTGGGGTGGATGGGTGCGATTCCGATATCTGTAACGAGATTTTGTGGGTTTCGGGGGGTAGGAATTCATGTAGGAGTGAGATTTGGCATTC
Organism: Cornus controversa; assembly: GCA_026545225.1. NCBI lineage: Eukaryota > Viridiplantae > Streptophyta > Magnoliopsida > Cornales > Cornaceae > Cornus > Cornus controversa. The sequence goes on from CM048845.1 coordinate 55,373,627, forward strand.
TCTTCGTTTCAAACGCTTAGTGTACGGTGTGTAACCGCGGCACCTTCGTTTCGGTTGCATCCATTCACATTGCCTCTTCGAGAGCGACTTTTTGCATTCTTGTCAGTACCATGGGCTAGGACTTTATTTTTATTTTTATTCCTTTAGTTTATTCATAGTTTAGCTTTCTTCTCATTCATCTTTTATTTACGTAATTTTTGGAATCAAGTGCAGACTGTTCCGAGGCTATGGCGAGGGTGAAGAACGCCGCCGGTTCTGTTCGCGACGTGCCCGGGCGAGCCTTCCGGTCTCGAAAGTTCCACCCGGAGCAAATTTTCTATTTAGCTGAGTTCGAGAGGTGTCCCGACACCGAGTGGACAGTTGCCGAGCTCAGGAGGCGTCGCCTCGACCGGCTATGTGTGCCTCCCACCGACGTGGCACACGAGCGCCTAGTGCAGGCCTTTTACGATCATATGACCTACTCCTGCACCGCGCCAGATACACTCGAGACTGTCGTGGCCACTGTCACGATCACGATTACGCTGAGTCGGATTGCTCATATGCTCGGCATCCCTCACCAGCAGCCGCCGGACATGGTTGGCCCGGACGGTCAGCCACTTTACAGTGCCGCACTCCCAGCAGACACTACGCTCTTCTCGATAGTGATGGACATGTGTGGCGGGGCGTTTACCACGCCCAACCACAACTGCATGTCCAAATCGATGTGCCCGAGCAGATATTGGTTCCTGGACACCGTTCTCCTCAAGAACGCGTGTCCGCTGCAGCACGTGGCAGAGCGCAGGGGCGACCTCCTCCGTTGCCTCTATGCTTTCCACACGGGAGCTTGGTTTTCTGTCCCATCGCTGATCTGGGGGCAGACGTACAAAGTCTGGGACGGCCTCGTCAACAAGAGGATGCAGAGAGCAGCTAGTTGGCGGCTTCCCTTCCCTTTCCTGATCGCCGCTTTTCTCAGCAGTGCCAGTATACCGGTCAGTCGGACTGACATCCAGTTGGCACTGCCCACCCGCTTCACATCTACTCAGTGGGAGCGGGTGAGGCGACACTTAGAGCGACAGGACCATCAGGGTGATCCACCAGACAATGTAGATATGGATGCCCCGGTGGAGACGGATGAGGGAGAGCCTGCAGGGGCTGAGTCAGAGGACGAGGAGATGGAGGAGGAGATGGATGTCGCTGCAGAGCGGCATGATATCTTAGCGATGGGCTATTCCTGCCTGGCGGCTGACGTAGAGCGGCTCCAGCAGGGTTTTGACGAGCACGTCCAGGTGACGCAGAGTCAGCTGGCAGGCATTCGGACGGACATTTCTTCTTTAGCACAGGGTCAGAGAGCGATCTTAGATGAGCTCCGAGCCTTCCGGCAGGACCTGCAGTTCCTGTTCGCTGGTCGAGCCTCCACCTCCACTTCTACTCCCACCGAGCCTCCACCACCACCACCCGCCCTCGAGTAGCTGCATTTTATTCATCTTTTCTGCTTTATTTTTTGTATTTTTCTTTCTTTATTTTTCATAGGCCATGTTGGCCATGTTTAGTTTCTTTTTGAGTATTCCACCTACATGTACACTTTGTACTCAAACTCATTCTCATCTATATGGAATACATTATATTTTCATTTATAACAGGTGTTATCTTTACTGTCGTTATTTATGCTTTCTGTCAATATATCTGTTCTCTATACTTTGACTATGTATGTAATACCACTTGTCTAATTGTTATATGCGATTCAATTGATGATTTCCGTTTATTACCGCCTGGTTTCAATTTCCAATACTGTTGAGATTGCTTCAACACAGTATGGTGTTAATAAAGAAAGGCAGCCCCTTTGCATGCTATACGTTAGCGTGCCTGGATAGTCAATATCTTGTCGCATAGACCTCTTAGACAATTGGAAAACACCAGTTCAGACCCTTAGATATATAGTGATATTGACATTGTCAGTTTGTGCATAATTATTTCATTATGTTCTATTTATCTACTTTTTGTTCCTTTTAATGCTCGTGGTATCTAGTTGGTGTTCTGTGCAGGTTTTTCTTATTTACAAGATGACCGCTGCTGTGGAATACCATTTTTCTCGCATTCTGCCATCCCGGTAACTTCTTTCCTTGTTCTTCTTGTCCAAACATTGAGGACAATGTTGCCTATAAGTTTGGGGGTGCGGTATGCTATACCACTTGCATACGCATGCAATGTTCAGTCATTATTTTGAGTGTCATTGTAGAGCAGTTTTTTTTCTTTCTCTTTTTGATATTTTTGCATGCTTTGCCATGATGTCTTGCTTTTTAAAGGAAGTCATTTGAATAAATGTCCGAGGTAAATGCAGCAGGTAGTTAAGAACTTTAACATTGTAAATACTCGCACTTTTGCAAGCTTTATAGTAGGCTAGAACGGTCTACATTTTTGTCCAAATTCAAGCACGTACAGTTCTTGCCCTAAATTTGTCCTTAACCGCACAAATTCGCACACATGCATTTTAAATTGTGGGGCATAAGTCTGAGGGAGAATTTTTGAAAATTTCTATTTTTATTTGAACAACGTAAAGAATAAGTTCTTCTGGTTGTTGTAAAAAAAAAAAAGAAATAAAAAAAGAAAAATATGCAATAAGCCTTCTCACTCAATAAACCGGATTTCTATGCCTCAAAGCAGGGAATATTCGTGTATAAGTGTGTAAGGTTGAGCAATAATAAGCGGGTGGCTTGCTTACGCTCATCGCCTTGTAAGCTCGGTCATTAAGTCCGAGGGGTGCTTCTTCACCTAATGCCCTAAAATCAATTGGTTTGGGAGTCATTGGCCCAACGCCGCTACATGGGCTTGCAAGAAAGCAAAAAGAGCTAAGCATTGCACGGTCATCCGCACATGAGCAATCATGAATGTTTTGTGATAATGAGCAGCCGTGTCGAGCATTTTCAATGAGTTTTTCCCATAAAAACAGATTTGTTCGCTTTCTTCTCCAAATATGACAACAGCCACACGTTGGAATGCATGTTCACTTTTCAAAGAGGATTTTGGGGTTGGAATTGTTATATTTGTTCGGGCTGGCCTTTATGTGGGGACTGTCGTTCATTTATAGCTTGTGAAAGTCCATTTTTGCTAATGACCACATAGTTCTGTAATACTTGTTGCATTTGCCAAATGTGAAATGAACGGATGATCGCCCTTTATCTAGTTGATGACTGAGCATGATTGAACTTTTGTATAAGATAGTTGATTTCATTTTTGTAATATTGTATTGCTAAGGGACTAGCAATATGTAAGTTTGGGGGTATGATAAGTGTTCAATTCTATGCATTTGAACCCTCTTTATTGCATATGTTAGTTCTATTTTTGCGTTTACCGAGATAAGTTTACGGTATTTTTGTGTTTTTGATGTTTTGCAGGTATTGGAGCAAATGGAGCAAAGTTGGAAGCTTTCTGCAGTCAAGAGAAGAAATCAGAAAATGCAGCCCAAGGCATCTCGATCAATCGAGATGTTGATCTCGATTAATCGAAATCTCGATTGATCGAGATCTCATTTCGATTGATCGAAATCTCGATCAATCGAGATCCAATCTCGATCAATCGAGATTCTGCAGAGCCCACTTGGCCACTTGCTCACCTGCTCTCCCACTTGCAACAAAATCCTCCTTTTTGCACGACTTAGGGGGATTGTCTGACTTAAACAAGACTTTTGGGGGCCTTCTTGATACAAGAGATATATATAATGATATATATATATATATGGTGGGCCCCAAAGTGGAAAAAGAAGCCAAAAAGCACCAAAAGCCACACATATCTCATATCTCTCAACACATCAGAAAACTGGAAGAGAGACCTTCGGGAGAGGAGGAGGAAGAGCTGAACCAGACCAAGAAGCTTCATTCTCTTCATCAATGGAAGGGTGCAAGGCAACCATGAGCAACTAACTCTTCTACTAGGGTGTTGGTTTCAGCCCCTAGCCATGTAAACTTGTTCATCTTTGTAGCTCTTGGGATTTGTAATTAAATGTTGATTATTTAGCCTAGTGATTATGTACACAAATACATCTCTTATATATATTCATTTGATTTGGAATTTATTCTTGTCTTAGAGTAGATTTTGTCACTTGAATGCACAACATTTGCATATTCCACAAGAAGTGCAAATGATGGCTAGATAATGGTGTTTAAATGAATGTGTGATGTTAATTTGTATAGACCATGCCAAGACAAGGTAGTTTGGATGCATGTAGTGTTCACTTAGAGAGTAGAGTAATTAGGTAGTTAGTTAGGTTGAAGAGCTATGCTTGTTGAAGATGGATTATGATAGGTTAGCACACACATTGATCTTTTGATATGCCATTGAGGTCACAAGCCTAATGACATTGTTAGGCATTTAATTAATAAATCCCATGCTTGCTACACTTATGAACATGTGAATGGCTAGTGCTGGAAACCAACCCTAACTTTAAACTCTTTACTTTTCTTGTCATTTCATTCATGGAATAGTTTTTAAACACAAATTCAAAAATCTGTTTTTTCGAATTAAAGTAGAATTAATCTTCCTTTAAGACAATTGCGACTAGTCCTCGTGGGATCGATATCCTCTATATAGAACCTTATCTACAAAGATTCGTGCTCTTGCGAGTGGTTAAATTATATTTTGATAAAAAGGGAAAAATTAAGCTTACAATATAATTTAGTTTCAACCACATCAACAGGGTTTTTTTTTTTTTTTACAAGTGTAGCATGCTTAAAATGTTTATTCTCAAGGGATACCAACTTATATTCAACAGGCATAATTGATACTCAAAGTCAAGTACAAACCCCACTAGCTCTACTAGTGTGCGTCTGAATTGTGAAAAGAACTAGAGTCAACCACTCCAAGTCATGTCAATGCAAATAACGACTTAAACCACTGCATTCAAACCATAGTTTCTAGAAATTTTACACATACTCTACAATTGCAAGTCAAGAACATACATAAAGTATTAAACTCTTGATTGATGTTAAAACGAAACAACCTATAAAAAGAAAACTACCAAAAATTCCTAAAAATCAATTAAAATAAAATAGAAAAAAAAATTCCTAAAACATGTCACTACCTTCATATTTAAAACACATAAAATGGATCGCCTTACCCCCAAACTTGAACGGTTAATTGTCCTTAATGTACATAGAAAAGAAACATAGATGAGAGTCAGAACGATATTACCAGGAATAGTGGAGTGGACAGATTGCAAACCAGTAGCTTGAAGTTAACAATGGTGTTCCCCCCAAACTTGGATGCAACATCCTGTCAAAAGACACCACTATACAAGCCAAGTGAAATGAATGGGTCCATAATAAGGAACATAAATAACGAACAAGCAGAAAACAAATAACTAAAGCTTTTTTTTTTTATGTTTTGCATTCATTCTTTGAACTGGTGGTTCCCATTTGTCTAAGATGCATATGTGATAATATATGGATTATCCAGATACTTAAACGTGTAGAGTACAAAGGGGCTGCCTTTCCTTAGTAAAGTCATACTGTGTTGAAGCAATCTCGACAGTATTGGGTATTGAAACCAGACTTGAAAAAACAGAAATCATCAACTTTATCAAACATATGATAAAATATAGAATTGGTACTACAAACATGGTCAAGGAATGGAAGGCAAAAAGTTTATTATTTATGTATTTATTTAAATTTAATTTTCATAAAAATATTTTATTTTATTGTATTTTTTTTTTTGAAACTAACAAATACAAAAAATCCAAAAAATAAAAGTTAAACGAAAAGAAGAAAATCAAAATAAAATCAAAAAATAAAATGTCCTGCCTTACCACCACCGTGAAACCACCAATACCGGATCGTCCTATTGCAGGGCAGACATCGACGCTCCCCAAGAATGTGTATGCTCAAATTTCTTGGCGAGCTCAGCAAGCATCTTCTGAGTTTGGAGCTAATCCTTATGTGCTTGACAAAAATGTGCATTCATGTATGCACGCAATCTCTCTATCTCACTAGTAAGATAATTATAGTGTGCCTGGGTCATAACAAAAGGTGTTGGCAAGGCCCCCTGGGCAACCTGCTCTTTTGTTATAGGCACATCCACATTACCCCTTATCGAAGGATCCTCAACTGCTCATTCTGTAACAATGTCTAGTCGGGCTCCTACTGCTCTAGGTAACCGACTGGTACTCCGTGTCTAATGGATGAGAGAGAAAGCGACTACGCCTCTCTCTACTAGTTCAGAAAAGGCAACTGGGAAATCATAATGTTGCAGTATTTTAGTGATTAAATAGGGAAATGGAAGGGTCCAATTCTTTGCCGACTCTTTATTTTTCTAAACCAGCCCTTCATAAATGATGTATAATTGACCCCAAATGATGGCAGGGATGGAGATCCATTACTTCACATGAAAAGCATAAAGAGCTTCTAGAATTTCACCTCGCCTCTAATTTGAATGCCCCATCGGATGAACGTTACGGGACAATAAAGAATCCACAAACCACAACTGTCTGTGAAGCCGAGAACGGGTTGTGACATTTCTCTTATTATCAACATACTGCCCTTTACACATGTTTTAGATCATATCCTGAAGATCTATGTCTGAGAAATCCTTAAAAGTACTCCAAAAATTACTGGGCGTATCATCCCAAACCCCCAATGCCGCTTCAACAACATCTATCTCAACTTGAATTTCATGCCCATCTATAGAGATAAACAACACCCCCTGTTCGTCTTTTAAAGATGCCATATTCTGATAAAATAGCCGGACTAGACGAGGGTAATACACATTGGATGCTGAAGTAAACAATGGCTCCAAAATTCTATCATCTACCATGAATGTAGTCTCTGGAGTAATTTTTTGCGAAGCCCATTCTGCTCGCACCAAATCCTTAGTGCTCCGAACACACTTCGAACGTGGTGGATTGGAGGAAAAGACGCCCTTCTTGGTCATTGGGAGATGGTAAAGCAATATTGATTCGTGTGTGAGTGCATCTCAAATTATAATTTCCACACTTCGCAATATAACGAATTCCTTACAGAATAGGGCTATCGAAAGGGGTGTCGAACCTCAAGGATTATGGTCTAATGAGTTGGAATACGGAATTAATTCTAATTAAATTTAAGAGAAAAGAATTATGATTTTCATATGTAAACTAAGTAAAAAGAGAAATAAAATAAACCAAAGGAAAATAGAGAGTGAAGATAATATGAGATACATCTAGGGTATTTGACTTCACCACTAACTCCACAATCAATAGTCAATTGAATTAACTATGCGGAATTACATCATGCATAAGTGGTGTCGGTGGCTACAAGCTCACCTTCATCTATCAAGAAGATAACATATGATTAAGGCTAAGTCATGGACTATCTTCGATTGGCATGGGCCATCTGCCTAACTATTCTAATCTAGGGTGCAGTATGGTTCATCTTCTCTAGGCATAATCCATCAAAGCGTATAATGATATATTTAGTGATTACCATTATGTAATAATTGCTCTCATGATCACAGAAAATAAGAGAGATTGAGTTCAATAACAACAACCGAATATTTAAGACAAGATAAGAAATCATTGAAATTGAATTTATAAGACTTGTATTGCTCAATTCTATAATAAGAATCCTATAAATTACACAATCTATGCATGTATATAAAGGTCCCCAATAATTAAAACAATCAAACCATTGATGCTTTGTTAGGGCTACATCAAAACCCTAGTGGATGAACTAGTCGCTCATGGTAGAAGAAGAAGCTTCAACTATTGAGGAAGAAGGCATCATCTTTATGAATTATGCGTAAAACTTCATTCTCCAATGGTTTGCAAAGTATGTCTTCAATCCTGTCCAAAAGCTCTCTAAGCTCTCTAATCTCTCCCCAAACAGCCTTCAATTTACCACTTTATTGCCCCAAGAGAATACACCAAAGTCCTAATCCAATTAGGAATTAATTAGGTTTTCCCGCAGCACTAATCAGGTGGGTTTTTCCTATTAACGTTCGGTCCAACTTTTGACCCACTAGAAGTCCGATTCACGGAATTTTCGTGAAATACAAAAGTCTGCAGAATCAAATTTCATTCAACATATATGAACATTAAGTCAATTTAAGCCTCAGACATAACACTTCTGGTCTGTTTTCTAAAATGCAATTAAAACTGTATTAAGCGTAGAATTGGGCTTCAGGCCCGTAACCTTCTTAAGCAGCTGTAATTCTCTTAGACCTCTTTCTTGGGCTGATTTGAGTTAAAATAAATAGTTGAATGGATCCATTTGATGTAGGCTTCATCTAACCTTCTTGCATGTCATCTTTAAAAGTCCAAAATCATAGTTTTGACTGAAATAATCATTAAGGCCCTAAAAATACAGAAAATACTAAAACGAAGTAAAATCACAAAATAATCTATCACTAAGAGAATAAAATACGCAAGTTAAGAGGCTAGAATGCGTAACATTCAACGTCAATCACACCCCCAAACTTACATATTGCTAGTCCCTTACCAATAGAATAAAACAAAACTAAAACAAAAGAAACTAACAAATACTAACTAAACTACCTAACTCCACTTTCGTGGGAGACACGATTGCATTTAGCATATGCAACAAGCCTTTAAACCCCTAGGTTCCCCCTAGTGGACAAGTTATAGTCTCGTGAGGGTTTTCAGAAATGTTACCCACAAACATTCAAAATTCTGTTTCAAAATTATGCGCAGGTGCGTGCTTGCTGTGCGGCTGGTGCCCTGCTACACGACTAGATGCCCTATTATGCGTTAGGATTTGATTGGGGTTGTTGCTGCGCTGAAGAATGCGCACAAGCGCAACTTGAAGAATTGACAAAAATGTGAATTCATGTCTGCACGCAATCCCTCTATCTCACCAGTAAGATAATTATAGTGCTTTTGGGTCATAACAAAAGGTGCTGGTTGGGCCCCCTGGGCAACTTGCTCTTTTATTATAGGCACATCCACATTACCACTTATCAAAGTATTCTCAACTAATCATTCTGTAACAATGTCTAGTCGGGCTCCTACTGCTCTAGGTAACCGGCTGGTGCTCCATGTGCAATTGGTGAGAGAGAAAGCAACTATGCCTCTCTCTATTGGTTCGAAAATAGCAACTGGGAAATCATAATGTTGCAGTATTTTGGTGATTAAATAGAAAAATGGAAGGGTCTAATTCTTTTTTGACTCTTTATTTTTCTGAATCAGCCCTTCATAAACGGTGTAGAATTGCCCCCAAATGATGGCAGGGATGGAGATCCACTACTTCACATGAAAAGTATAGAGAGCTTCTAGAATTGGTCCTCGCCTCTGATTTGAATGCCCCATCGGATGAACGTTATGAGAAAATACAGAATTCACAAACCACAACCGTCTGGGAAGCCAAGAACAGGTTGTGGTATTCCTCTTATTATCAACATACTGCCCTTTACACATGTTTTGGATCATATCCTGAAGATCTATGTTCGAGAACTCCTTATAAGTACTCCACAAATTGCTGGGCGTATCATCCCAAACCCCCAATACCGCTTCAACAACATCTCTCAACTCAAATTTCATGCCCATCTATGGAGGTAAACAACACCCCCTGTTCGACTTTTGAAGATGTCATATAATGATAAAATAGCTGGACCAGACGAGGGTAATACAAATTGGATGCCGGAGTAAACAATGGCTCCAAAAGTCTATCTTTGAATGCTTGCACTCCCCATTTCGTATCGTCATGATCAACAAAATCATCTACAATGAATGTAGTCTCTAGAGTAATTTTTTGCGTAGCCCATTCCACTCGCACTAAATCCTCAGCACTCCAGAAAAGCTTCGAAAGTGGTGGATTGGAGGAAAAGATGCCCTTCCTGGTCATTGGAAGAAGGTAAAGCAATATTATGGTTTAATATTTGGAAGATGATTCGCAAGTGATGGAAACAGAAGTACAAGGAGGTCAATGCACTATAGCGGGGGAACAACTGGTGATGGTGCATAGTGGGACGGTAGAGGGGGGTTGCTGCGAGGTGGAGGTGCTTGCGAAAGGTGGTAGGTGCACACTGGCAGAGGCGGTGAGGGGCCACAGGGGCGCGCTGAAGGGCACAGTTACGCGCTGGCTAAGGCGCAAGTGGGTGCGGCTGAGGCATAGGTGCACTGGTGCGCAATTGGGGTGGGCGCTTGGAGGGCGCCGTTGCGTACTTGGGGGGGCTGATGCAGGGTGCTGGTGCGCTTGGAGGGGCACTGCTACACGCAGCTGATGCACAGGTGTGCGCCTGCTGCGCGACTGGTGCCCTACTGCGTGGCTGGATGCCCTGTTACGCGTGAGGGTTTGATTGGGGCTATTGGTGCTCTGAAGAATGCACACAAGCGCAACTTGAAGAATTGAAGTGGGTTGTGGGCTTTTTGCTTGGTCTGCCACAAAGGATAGAGCGCAGTTACGCTTTCTGGGGCTTAGCTTCCTACGCAGGTGCCCCTTTTAGGCAGTAGGTTGATGCAATTACTGTCGCCAAGTACGCAGATGTGCTCCATCTGGCGCTACTATGCTTGTTGTCCACTATACTGTTCTTGAAAACCTATAATTGCGCATATGCGCTTTTGGAAAAGTTTTTGCACTCATTAACCAGTATGTTTACCTGAACTCAGCAACAAACAAATTAAAGACATCCACACTTAAAAAAAAAAACTAACTCCACAACTAAACAAAACATGTACATCAGATAAAATAAATAAAGAATTAAACAAAATAAAATAAAATAAAATACAAAATAATAAATAAATAAAATTAAAATTAAAAAAAAATGAAACACTTTATACTAAAAAAAATTTAACAGGATTACACTAAGCAAATCGGGTTTAACGTTAAGGCCGGACGAACAACAACTCTCACTTAGTCAAAATAGACGGGATCCGCCAACTCGACGACCTCTGCGTTCCCATTATGCACCTCATTCTCAATGTAAAGTTTTAATCTCTTACCATTCACCTTGAGGACCTTACCATCCTTGATATTTTGAATATCCACTACGCCATGAGGGGATACAGATAAGACAACATAAGGGCCTTCCCATCTCGAACGAAGCTTACCCGAAAGAAATTGAAGTTTAGAATTATATAACCACACTTTTGCCCCAGTTCAAAAGACTTTCGCATAATGTGCTTCTCATGGAATGCCTTAGTTCTTGCTTTATAAATTTTTGTATTCTCATAAGCATCATTACGCAATTCTTCCAATTCATTCAACTGGAGTCTACGGTTTGAGCCTGCTAATTGCATATCAAAATTAAAATTTTTTATTGCCCACATTGCTCTATGTTCTAATTCGACTGGAAGGTGACAATGCTTCCCATAAATAAGTCAGTATGGCGACATGCCAATCGGTATGCCCAAAGAGCATCGTTAAGCCTCAATGACCAGTGTTTCCTATTAGGTCGAACCATTTTTTCTATAAAAAAAAAATTAATCTCCCTATTTGACAGTTCAACTTGCCCATTAGTTTGGGGCTGGTAGGGGGTGGCAACCTTATGAGTGACAGAATACCTAAAAAGTAAAGTTCTAAAAAACCTATTGCAAAAATGCTTACCTGATTCGTGTGTGAGTGTGACTCAAAAAGTATATCAATTAAAAATTTCCACACTTCGCAATAGAACGAATTCCTTGCAGAATAGGGCTATCGAAATGAATGGGTATCGTACCTCAGGGATTATGTTCTGACGAGTTGGAACACAGAACTAATTCTAATTAAATTTATAAGAAAAGAATGCTAATTTTTAACTAATTAAAAAGATAAAATAAAATAAATCAAAGGTAAACAGATAATGAAGATAATAAGAGAGAAACCTAGGGTGTTTGACTTCACCACTAACTCCACAATCAATGGTCAATTGAATCAACTATAGGGGAATTACATCATGCATAAGTGGTGTCGGTGGCTACAAGCTCACCTTCATCCGTCAAGAAGATAACATATGATTAAGGCTAAGCCATGGACTATCTTCGATTGGCATGGGCCATCTGCCTAACTACTCTAATCTAGGGTGCAGTATGGTTCATCTTCTCTAGGCATAATCCATCAAAGCTCATAACAATATATTCAGTGATTACCATTGTGTAATAATCTCTCTCATGATCACAGAAAACAAAAGAGATTGAGTTCAATAACAACAACTAAATATCTAAGACAAGATAAGAAATCATTGAGATTGAATTTACAAGACTTTTATTGCTCAATTCATTAATAAGAATCCTCACAATTACACAATCTATGCATGTATATAAAGGTCCCCAATAATTAAAACAATCAAACCATTAATGCTTTGTTAGGGCTACATCAAAACCCTAGTGGATGAACTAGCCGCTCATGGTAGAAGAAGAAGCTTCAACTGTTGAGGAAGAAGACATCATCTTTCTGAATTACGCGTATGACTTCGTTCTCCAATGGCTCTGCAATATGTTTCTGTTCTCTTCAGCCCTCTCAGACTCTCCAATCTCTGTGTGAGCTCTCCCAATTCAGCCTCCAAGTCTTCCTTTTATTCCCCAAGAGAATTCACCAAAGTCCTAATCCAATTAGAAATTAATTAGGGTTTCCCGCAACACTAATCAGGTGGGTTTTTCCTGCTGACTTCGGCCCAACTTTTGACCCACTAGAAGTCCGATTCACGGAATTTTCGTGAAATACAAAAGTGTGCAGAATCAAATTTCGTTCAACCCTACGCGAAAATAATGTCGATTTGAGGCTCGGAAATAAGACTTCTGGTCCGTTTTCCAAAACGGGATTAAGACTGCATTATGCGCAGATTTGGGCTTCAGGCCCGAAACCTTCTTAAGCAGCTGTAATTCTCTTGGACCTCTTTCTTGGGCTGATTTGAGTTGAAATAAATGGTTGAGTGAATCTCCTTGATGTAGGCTTCATCTCACCATCTTGGATGTCTTCTTTAAAAGCCCAAAAGCTTGGTTTTAACTGAAATACTCATTAAGGCCCTGAAAATACAGAAAACACTAAAACAAAGTAAAATAACAAAATAATCTATCACTAAGAGAATAAAATACATAAGTTAAGAGGCTAGAATGCGTAACATTCAACGCCTATCACACCCCCAAACTTACATATTGCTAGTCCCTTAGCAATAGAATAAAACAAAACTAAAACAAAGAAACTACTAAACACTAACTAAACTACCCAACTCCACTTTCGTGGGAGAAACGATTGCATTTAGCATATGCAACAAGCCTTTAAACCCCTAGGTTCCCCCTAGTGGACGAGTATAGTCTCGTGAGGGTTTCCAGAAATGTTACCCACAAACATTCAAAATTCTGTTTCAACATTAATTCAAGAAGAAGATTACAATATATAGTTACAAACTTGCATTCAAGAATAATTTCAAATTTCTAAATTCCATCATTCAAATCAATGGTCCCCACACATAATTCACATCAGCATATCTCAAAATAACTAGCTCTAGCTCCCTCGTGTAAAGTGAACTAGCAGTCATCTCATGTAGCATAACTCAGCTCTGAATATATTAAGGCACATACCCTTTCAACTCACTAGCTCCCCTTATTGAACTCATACTTCCCAACATGCATACATGATTTTTCATTTTTTTTTTCATCATTCCTTTTTTTTTTCATTGCTTCATTGGTTGTGCAATGTCTTGATCTATTAAGCTTTCTAAAAGATCCATGTAGCAAGCTTTCAGTCAGTGACTCCCAAACCAGACGGCTTTAGGGCACTAGGCTTTAAGATACCCTGAAGACCTAATTACTCGAATCAATCAGGCTACAAATCAAGACAACCAATGCTCATCTTTTCTCACCCTTTCACTTTTGACGCGAACACTCCGTGCTTCCTGAGGCATAGAGGCCCGGTTACTCATGAAAAGGATCAAATTGATTTGCTTATTCATCACTTTTTTTTTCTTTTTTCTTTTTCATTGAAGTCAAGTAAAACACATTATCGGTACTCATTCTCAAGAGATACTAATTAATATCAAGCACATGTAACTCAATAACTCAGAACCACAGTCTATACCCCATAAGACTATGCTAGTGTGTTTGTGCATGTAAGGAAACTAAAATTAATCACTCCAAAACATGTTATTGCAAACTATGATTAAAACCACATAATTTAAATCACAGTTTTCAAAAATTTAAAACATGCTCAAAAATTGCAAGTTATGCACCTACATAAGGTATTAATCCTTTGAATCATGTCAAAACATTCTATCTAAAAACAAAACAAAATAAAATAAAAAAAAACAAACTAAGAAAATAAAATAAAATAAAAATCCTAATACAAGAAGAATTTCACACAAATTTCCCCCCATATTGCAATAAAGCACACAAATAGGCATCGCCTCACCCCCAAACTTAAACTGTACATTGTCCTCAATGTACTACCAATTAAAACATAGAGAAGAGTAAGAACGATGTTACCAGGACCAAGGAGTAGTGGAAAGAAAATAGAGTACATCACGAGCACGAAGGCAATGCAAGCACACCCCCAAACTTGTATGTTTCAATCTGTCAAAACAAACCACTATACCCCAAAGATCAAGTGAAAATAGTATGGGTGAAAATAAATATGAAAGAGAAAAATCCCAAAAAATAAAAAATAAAAAATAAAAAAATAAAATAAAATAAAATATAAAATATTTTTTTCATTTTTCAAAATTTTTTTTCATAATCAAAATCTAACTACAAAAAGAGAAATAAAAAGAAAAATAAAAACTAAAAATAAAATAATATACAAAAGATGGTTACCTTCCTATCAAGGATGTGGTGGTGACTGAGCATCTGGATCTAAGTTTGCTTGGCGCATCAGTGCACGCATCATCCTCCTCATCTCTAGTTGCTCTTGGCGAGTGTCACGAAAGTGATCCGCCATCTCTGCTCTCATTGCACCAAACTGTGTGGAGACCTCTGTCTGTAAGGTGCCAAACTGGGCTGTCAACCCAGCAATCTGCCCTTCTAAGTATTGATAATCATGGCCACCAGCCTGTGCATGCACTTCCTCTTCCTCTGCCTCCATCTCCTCTGGATCGTCCACCGGTGGTGGTACATCTACATGCTCTCCTCCTTGGGCCACCCGAGATACCTCACCAGGCGCTGCTATGACTCTCTGGTGCATATGAGATCGACTCAAGTTCCAGTCATGCGTGCCATAATGAAGATCATGTGGAAAGGCAAGCTCGTCCTCGTGGACTGCATACCCCTGTGTTACAAGCAACTGGTGAATAATAGTAGGGAATGGGAACTCCCAGTCACTTGCACTGTCTGGTACTTTGGCCACAACCTTGGAATAGAATTTCTCCATCTGGCCCCAGACAATCTGTGGGAGTGACAGCCAATGCCCAAAATGTATGGCATATAAGGCTCTGAGGAACTCTTGACGTCTTTCGGTTTTATGTCCAATTGGACATACATTCTTGAGTAGCACAGCGTCAAGGAACCATAAATGATTTGGCATTGAAGACTTTGAAGCTGCATTCCTTTTTGGCCCGGAGAATTGGTTGGCACACAATCGTGCAACCATATTGCCCACCGACAACTCGTCGGGTAAAGGAGTGTAGATATGAGATAAATCAGCTGGGCATTCATGAGGACAACCCATAGCAATGGCAATGGATGACATGTCCACTCGAACTATTGTTCCATCTATGGAAGAAGTAAGCACATCCCGCTCATCAGGTTTCGGCATCAAGTTTTGATAAAATACCTTGACAAGCCTCGGGTAAATGGTAGATGAGAGTGGAACAAAAATGGATGCCGACCGACGACGACGGATGTCGGAAATCCCCCATCGTGTCTCGGGAAACATACCATACAGTTCGGCTATGTCAAACGTTGTTTCATAGTTCAACGCCCTTGGATGCCATCTCTCTTGAATACCGTCTCGGCGAGATCGTGAAGAACCTGTGGTCGGATCATTCCTCGCTCGGCGAGGATTACGTGAACTTGAAGCATCTTGGTGACTTGCTCTCTTTGGTGCCATAGAAGTAGAAAAAGTGTAGTTGAGGAATTAAATCGAACACTTGGTGTGCACAATTCTTTTGTAACCTTCAACCTCCTTTTTTCGGCAATTTTTCCACCCAAATCGAACAAGTAATTGCACCAATTTGATCCCCCAAACTTGGTCTTCAAAAGCCCTCAAAAAGATTTGAATAATTTCTTCAAGGAAAAACTTCACTTACTTTGATGTTGAACTTGAAAAAGTGTGAGCTTCCTTTGAGAACTAGTGATTTTTGATCTTCTTTGATGTTGAAGTTGATGTTGATCAATGTTGAATCCTTGTATAATAATCACTAATTGAAGAAATTAGTTTTCCGGATGATGTAGGACTTGAATTGGAGTTCAAAGAGGCTTAGGATGCATGTAGGAGCAATATAGGAGGAGTGGGTGTCCATATATAAGGAGAACTCTCGGCCAGCCCATGTTTTGGGCTTAGGCGATCGATCCCCCCTAGGATGGGCGATCGATCGCCCACCTGAAGGTGCTGGTCCTCATGGAAAATCATGGGGCGATCGATCCCCCTTGACTGGGGCGATCGATCCCCCCCCTGAAGGCCTGTTTGACCCTCCATCGCCCAAGTTCGACCGAGACTTGATATTTTTGAGTCTCCATCGCCCAAGGTCGACCGAGAGCATGATTTTTCACCCGTCTTGAGTCCGAATACCTCGGTACACCTCTTGGCATCCTCCGGAAGCAACTTATACATCAAAAACTCAAAGAAAAAACATTAAAACGCAACTAAAATTGAAGAAAAACCTAAGAAAACTTAGAATCAAAAATTAAAATTAAAGAAAACTAAAAGAAATAAAGTATAGAAATACATACAAAACCTACTATTTAACGTCCGTAGGAGACGATTGACTCTCCGAAGGGATTAAGTCGGATAGATGGGATCCGTCAAGTCGACGGACTCCACGTCTCTTCTTGGCAAACATCCTTCCACACAATGTTTCAACCTTTGGCCATTAACTTTCATCAACGTATTATCTCGAATGCTTCGAATTTCCACGGCACCATGAGGAAAAACCGAAATCACTTGGAATGGTCCATCCCACCTTGAACGCAATTTTCCGGGAAACAACCGAAGCTTGGAATTGAAGAGCCACACTTTATCACCTGGAGAGAAGGACTTTCGTGAGATATATCGATCATGAAATGCTTTCGTCCTCTCCTTGTAAATTCGTGAACTTTCATAAGCATCACGCCTAAACTCTTCTAATTCATTCAATTGCAACTTTCTCTCTTCCCCAGCTCTTTTTGCATCGAAATTGAATTTTCGAATTGCCCAAAGTGCCTTGTGCTCAATCTCTACTGGAAGATGACATGCTTTCCCGTACACCAACCGATATGGTGACATACCGATAGGGGTCTTGTAAGCAGTCCGATATGCCCATAGTGCTTTGCTCAGTCGTAATGACCAATCTCTTCTATCTGGTCTCACTGTCTTCTCGAGAACATGCTTAATTTCTCGATTGGACAGCTCTACTTGCCCACTTGTTTGAGGATGATAAGGCGTTGCCACCTTATGTGTCACTGAATATTTAGCAAGCAAACCTCTCAAGAATTTATTGCAAAAGTGAGTACCACCATCACTGATCAAGGCTCGAGGAATTCCAAATCGACTCAGAATATTCTCATGCATGAATTTGATTACCACCTTGTGATCATTGGTTCGAGTTGCAATGGCCTCCACCCACTTGGAGACATAATCCACTCCAACCAGAATATATTCGTAGCCAAAAGAAGTTGGAAAGGGTCCCATAAAATCAATTCCCCAAACATCAAAAATCTCCACCACCAGAATGGGGCTCATTGGCATCATATCACGTCTTGACATTGAACCCAATCTTTGACAACGATCACAAGTCTTACAGAAAACATATGCATCGTGAAATAGAGAAGGCCAAAAGAATCCGCATTGAAGTACCTTTGCCGCTGTTTTCCTTGCGCTGAAGTGGCCTCCACATGCCAATGAGTGGCAAAACTTGAGAACATCTTGAAACTCATGGTCTGGGACACATCGCCGAATGATCTGATCTGGACAATATTTAAATAACTCTGGATCCTCCCAAAAGTAATGATGCACTTTAGAGAAAAATCGATCACGTTCTCGCTTGGTCCAGTCTTTTGGCACCTTTCCCGTGGCTAAATAGTTCACAATATCAGCATACCATGGTGTGGAGTTGTCGGACACTCCAAACAATTGCTCCCTCTGCAGTGTTTTGGAAAGTGTAGTGCATACAGAAGTTACCACCATGGTAGAAATTTGATCTTCAAATACCTTCTTCTCCTTCTGTTTTTCTTGCACCCTTACTTTATCTATAGAGTCAATCACCTCTTCAGAGTCCATGAAGAAAACATCAGTCTGATCTGGAGGATTCTCAACAGTATTAAAAATATTAAGTTTAACCTTCATGTTGCCAAAAGAAATATCCATGATCCCCGACCTACAATTTATGCAGGCATCAGCAGTAGCTAAGAAAGGTCGACCAAGGATCACAGGAATGTGCCTCTTCGGATTGTGAACCGGCTCAGTGTCAAGTACAATGAAATCAACAGGAAAGTAGAACTTGTCCACTTTAATGAGCACATCTTCTATGATTCCTCGGGGTTGCTTTGTTGATCTGTCTGCAAATTGTAATACCACCGAGGTAGGCTTCAATTCTCCCAAGCCCAATTGTAAGTAAACTGAATAGGGTAGCAAATTCACACTTGCACCCAAATCAAGAAGAGCTTTATCCACATGGTGCTCCCCAATAATGCATGAGATAGTTGGAGCACCAGGATCTTTGTACTTGGGAGGAGTACACTGCTGAATTATTGAACTTACTTGTTGTGGCAGCATTACTTTCTTTGGCACATGGCTTTTAGAACGCCTTTTCTGAGTGCACAAGTCCTTCAAAAATTTTGCATAAGGAGGAATTTGCTTGATGGCATCAAGGAGTGGCAAATTAATCTTCACTTGGCGAAACACCTCCATCATGTCATGCAACTTGTCCCCTTGCTTCCCCAACTTAGATGCTTCAAGAAAACGTTGTGGGAAAGGAGCCTTGGGCTCATAAGGAATTTCAGCACTTGGACTTGTGATCACTTTTTCTTCTTCTTTCTTCTCACCCACCTTATTGTCAATTATTTTCCCACTTCTCAAAGTGGTAATGGCTTGAACTTGCTCATGGTGTGGGTTGCTTGTGGAAGCTTGCATCCCTCTTGGATTAGCAATTGGTTGACTAGGGAGCTTCCCTTCTTCTCTTCTACTCAATGAAGTAGCAAGCTGTCCAAACTGAGATTCCAGTTTGGCAATGGATTGAGAATGCGAATGCACTAGCTGAACTGTAGATTGTACTGTTGCTGCAGTAGCTTGCACTGTCTCTATAAGAGAATCAAGCTTGTCAAATTTAGACAAGGTAAGAGTCAGCTTGTCTTCAATAGCAGAAATTCTTTGGGCCATAGGACTTTGTGTTTGATATTGCTGTTGAGGCACAAAAGTCCTAGGTTGATATGATGGTTGCATTGCTGCCCCTTGGTTACTGTAAGAAAAACCAGGATGATTCCTCCATGTGGGATTGTAAGTATTACCTCGTGGAGGATTCATTGGTCCAGTGAAAGTAGCTTGAACTTGCTCATGTTGAATATCAGAAAATTGCCCCATTGAAGGACAATTGCTCACATTATGCATAGGACTAGAGCAGAATTCACACGGGCCTAGCAATGAAGAATTTGAAGCAGAAGGAGTTTGATTGGCAGCCATAATTGCTGCTACCTTCTGTGCAATTAAATCAATATCAGTTGGCATAGCTTCTGAAGCACCAACCTCAAAAATCCCATCAGTCTTCCTGGTAGTGGCAGGTCTGCTAGAACGAGTAGAGGACACATGTTGTAGAGAGTTGTCACTAAGATTTTCAAATAAGGTCCATGCCTCTTCTTCACTCTTCAACATAAAAGTACCTCCACATGACGCATCAACCATCTGTCTGTTGGCTTCTGTGAGCCCTTCATGAAAACTCTGCACTAGTTGCCACTTAGGAACTTGATGATGGGGACACTTCCTAAGAAGGTCCTTGAATCTTTCCCATGTCTCATAAAATTGTTCCCCCTCATGTTGGGAGAAACCAGTGATAGCACGTCTGAACTGATTGGTCTTCCCTATCGGAAAATACTTCTTGAGAAACTCATGTTGCATCTGAGTCCAAGTCGTGATAGAACCAGCCGGTAGAGAGTTGAACCAATACTTTGCTTTGTCTTTCAGAGAGAATGGAAAAAGTCTCATTCTGAAAGCATCTTCAGAGAAGTTGTGAATTTTTGTAGTTGAGCACACTTCAATGAAGTCATCCAGATGCTTGTAAGGGTCTTCTTGAGTCAGCCCAAAATAAGATGGTAGCATCTGAATAATGCTGGACTTGATCTCATAATTCTGTGCTGTGACATTGGGCAGTTGAAAACCTGCTAGCGAGGTATATGTCTCAGGAACATAGTAGTCCCTAAGCAATCTAGCTCTTTCTCCATCAGCATTAGGAACAAGGTTATTATTCCTCTCTTCTGCCATGTCTTCAATTATTTCTTCCTCTTGCACACTGGTGTCAACAGGGATGTTCCTCTGTTGTCTAAGAGTACGTTCAGGCTCAGGATCAAGAGGTATCAAAGGATCAGCCACAGAACGACGACCTTGCATATATTACCAAAAGCACCTGAAAAGAAAACAAAAACAAGAATAAAAATAAAATATAAAAATTTCCTAAACTAAAAATCCAATTAAAACTAATTCTGTAAAATCCAATCAATCAAATAGATAATCCCCGGCAACGGCGCCAAAAATTGATTCGTGTGTGAGTGTGACTCAAAAAGTATATCAATTAAAAATTTCCACACTTCGCAATAGAACGAATTCCTTGCAGAATAGGGCTATCGAAATGAATGGGTATCGTACCTCAGGGATTATGTTCTGACGAGTTGGAACACAGAACTAATTCTAATTAAATTTATAAGAAAAGAATGCTGATTTTTAACTAATTAAAAAGATAAAATAAAATAAATCAAAGGTAAACAGATAATGAAGATAATAAGAGAGAAACCTAGGGTGTTTGACTTCACCACTAACTCCACAATCAATGGTCAATTGAATCAACTATAGGGGAATTACATCATGCATAAGTGGTGTCGGTGGCTACAAGCTCACCTTCATCCGTCAAGAAGATAACATATGATTAAGGCTAAGCCATGGACTATCTTCGATTGGCATGGGCCATCTGCCTAACTACTCTAATCTAGGGTGCAGTATGGTTCATCTTCTCTAGGCATAATCCATCAAAGCTCATAACAATATATTCAGTGATTACCATTGTGTAATAATCTCTCTCATGATCACAGAAAACAAAAGAGATTGAGTTCAATAACAACAACTAAATATCTAAGACAAGATAAGAAATCATTGAGATTGAATTTACAAGACTTTTATTGCTCAATTCATTAATAAGAATCCTCACAATTACACAATCTATGCATGTATATAAAGGTCCCCAATAATTAAAACAATCAAACCATTAATGCTTTGTTAGGGCTACATCAAAACCCTAGTGGATGAACTAGCCGCTCATGGTAGAAGAAGAAGCTTCAACTGTTGAGGAAGAAGACATCATCTTTCTGAATTACGCGTATGACTTCGTTCTCCAATGGCTCTGCAATATGTTTCTGTTCTCTTCAGCCCTCTCAGACTCTCCAATCTCTGTGTGAGCTCTCCCAATTCAGCCTCCAAGTCTTCCTTTTATTCCCCAAGAGAATTCACCAAAGTCCTAATCCAATTAGAAATTAATTAGGGTTTCCCGCAGCACTAATCAGGTGGGTTTTTCCTGCTGACTTCGGCCCAACTTTTGACCCACTAGAAGTCCGATTCATGGAATTTTCGTGAAATACAAAAGTGTGCAGAATCAAATTTCGTTCAACCCCACGAGAAAATAATGTCGATTTGAGGCTCGGAAATAAGACTTCTGGTCCGTTTTCCAAAACGGGATTAAGACTGCATTATGCGCAGATTTGGGCTTCAGGCCCGAAACCTTCTTAAGCAGCTGTAATTCTCTTGGACCTCTTTCTTGGGCTGATTTGAGTTGAAATAAATGGTTGAGTGAATCTCCTTGATGTAGGCTTCATCTCACCATCTTGGATGTCTTCTTTAAAAGCCCAAAAGCTTGGTTTTAACTGAAATACTCATTAAGGCCCTGAAAATACAGAAAACACTAAAACAAAGTAAAATAACAAAATAATCTATCACTAAGAGAATAAAATACATAAGTTAAGAGGCTAGAATGCGTAACATTCAACGCCTATCATTACCTCCATCACTTATAATTGCCCTTGGCATCCCAAAACGACTGAAAATATTTTCTTGAATGAATTTAATCACCACTTTGTGATCGTTCATTCTGGTAGCCACCTCCTTAACCCATTTCGAGACGTAGTCGACCCCAACTAGAATATATTCAAATCCAAAGGAGATTGGGAATGGTCCCATAAATTCAATGCCCTAAAAATCAAATATCTCTACAACTATTATAGGGTTAAGTGGAATCATATCTCTCCTTGTCATGGCCCCCAACTACTGACATCTCAAGCATGCTCTACAAAACTTGTAAGAGTCCTTAAAAATTGAAGGCCAGTAAAAACTACATTGTACAACCTTAAAGGAAATTTTTTGAGCACTGAAGTGCCCACCACAGGCTAAGGTATGACAAAAAGTAAGCACACTGTGGACCTCATGCTTGGGTATACAACGCCGAATCACTTGATCCGAACAATATTTAAACAAGTTAGGGTCCTCCCAATAATGGGACTTGACCTGGGCACAGAAACAGTCTTTTTTGTGTTTGAACCAATGTGAAGGAGTTTTACCTATTACTAGGTAATTCACAATGTCAACAAACCATGGTTCCTTCTCATGAGTGACTGCAAATAGTTGTTCAACGGGGAAGGAATCACATATAAGAGGTGGATTGCATATCGACTTGACTAGAATACGAGAAAGATGATCGGCAACCATATTCTCGGAACCCTTTTTATCCCTAATTTCATAATCAAACTCTTGTAACAAGAGAATTCATCTAATGAGTCGGGGTTTGGTTTGCTTCTTGTTCAACAAATGTTTGAGAACAGCATGGTTAGAAAACACTACAACTTTGGACCCTAAAAGATATGACCAAAATTTTTCTAAGGCAAACACCACAGCTAGTAACTCTTTCTCAGTAGTGGTGTAATTCAATTGAGCACTTGAGAGAGTTTTACTAGCATAGTAAATCACAACTAACAACCTTTCTTTTTGTTACCCAAAAATAGCACCCACAGCATAGTCTAAGGCATCACACGTAATTTTAAACGATAATAACCAATTGGGGGGCTGCATGATGGGGGCAGAAGATAGAAGTGACCTAAACTTTTTGAAGGCTTCTAAACATGCACTATCAAAGTGGAAAGGAACGTCTTTAGTGAGTAGATTACACAATGGTTGTGCTATCTTACTAAAGTCCTTGATAAAGCTACTATAAAAACCTGCATGCCTTAAAAAGGAACAAATACCCCTTACCGAATTTAGTGGAGGTAGTTTGGAGATAAGCTCAACCTTAGCTCGATCAACTTCTATGCCCCTACCTGACACTATGTGACCCAACACTATACCCTCTTAAACCATAAAATGGCTCTTTTCCCAGTTTAACACCAAGTTGGTGTCTTTGCAACATTTAAGCACAAGGGTTAAATATTTCAGGCAACTATCAAATGAATCCCCAAATACTGAAAAGCCATCCATAAAAACTTCGAGAAACTTCTTTACCATGTCTGAGAAGATAGACATCATACACCTTTGAAAAGTAGCGGGTGCATTACACAACCCAAAAGGCATCCGTCTATATGCAAATGTACCAAACGGACATGTGAAAGTCATTTTCTCTTGGTCATTAGGATCGACTGCCACTTGGTTATACCCAGAATAACCATCTAGAAAATAATAGAAACTCTGACCTTCAAGTCTCTCTAAGATTTGATCAATAAATGGCAAGGGAAAATGATCTTTCCGAGTGTTTGAATTCAACTTCCTATAGTAGATGCATACCCTCCACCCAGTAGTGGTTCGTTGTGGCACAAGCTCTCCCTCAGAATTTGGAACCACAGTGATTCCAAACTTTTTGGGCACAACTTGAGTGGTACTCACCCATTTGCTATCAGAGATTGGGTAAATGATACCCGCATCTAACAACTTCACCACTTCCTTCATCACTACCTCTTTCATGTTAGGATTTAAATGATGTTGGGCCTCTCTCGAAGGTTTAGCTTCTCTTCTAGATGAATTTGATGCATACACACTGAAGGATCTATACCCTTAAGGTCTGCCACACACCATCTTATGGCTTCTCTATGCTTCCTAAGGACACCCAAAAGCTCACTCTCCTGGTCAATAGACAAGCTAGAGGAAATGATGACCGAAAGAGTTTTGTTTAATCCTAAGAAAACATATTTAAGATTGTCAGGTAAAGGTTTTAGCTCTAACTCAGGGGGAGACACTGAGGATGAAATCGGCGGAGTACTAGACAATCTAGGTAATGGTTCCTTAGTTGATCTCCAAGGCAAAAAATCAGCACTAGTTACACATCCTAATAGAGAACTTTCCTCACAGATATTCTGATCTACATCAAAATCCTCATAGTCAAAATGGGCTAAACATGCCTCTAAAGGGTCTGTGGTCAACATCATTAGAAGTGAGTTTTCCACAACCTCTTCTATAAGGTCTACAACATAGCACTCATTTTCATCTGCATGATGTTAAGATGCATTAAAGACATTTAACCACACCTTCATATTCCCAAAAGAAATATCCATAACCCTCGTACGACAATTAATGCAAGCATTAGCCATGGCTAAGAAAGGGCGACCTAGAATCACAGGAATGGACTTCATAGGATCTGGTACAAGTTCTGTGTCTAGGATAATAAAATTGACTGGGAAATAAAATTTGTCCACTTTTATTAACACATCCTCAATAATCCCACGTGGTTGTTTTATTGATCTATCTGCTAATTGTAAAACAACTGACGTGGGATTAAGCTCACCCAATCCCAACTGAAAGTACATCGAGTAAGGGATAAGATTCACATTTGACCCTAAATCAAGTAGTGCCTTATCAACACCAACATCCCCTATAACATAAGATATAGTGGGTGCACCTGGATCTTTAAACTTAGGGGGGTGTTATACTGAATAATCGAACTTACTTGCTCAGTGAGAAAGATTTTCCTTGGGACACTACCCCTTAAATTACGCTTTTGAGTGCATAAATCTTTCAAGAACTTTGCATATGTTGGGATTTTTTTTATAGCATCAAGGAGAGGAAGATTTATTTTTACCTGCTTAAAAACTTCCATCATATCTTGAACTTTTTCCCCTTGTTTCCCAAAAGGTGCCAACTCCTTGAGACGTGTAGGGAATGGAGCTTTGGGCTCAAATGTTGCCTCAAGAGTTTGAGTAGGTGGAGAAAGTGTTGCCTTATTAATTTTAGAATCTAGATTAGGACCCTTTCCCACTTCACTCTCAACCTCTTTCTTCTCTTCCACCTTATTATCTAACACTCTCCCACTCCTTAAGGTGGTAATAGCCTGAACATGCTCATGATGATGGCCACTGGCCGTGGTATCATCGATTGCATATTGCCCTCTAGGATTAGTTACTGGCTGACTTGGCAACTTCTCTTCCTCTCTGCGATTCAAAGTGTTAGCTAGCTACCCCATTTGAGTCTCTAACTTGGATATGGATTGAGAGTGGGAATGAAGTAGCTGAGTGTTAGATTCAATTTTATCTAATGCCGCTAACACTTTATCCTCAAATGCTGAACTCCTAGGTGGAAGCTGGGAAGTTTAATGATAAAATTGATTCCGGGGCACAAAATTAGAAGAATGATAAGTAGATTGACGACCAGACTGAAAACCTGACATAGGGATTGGTCCTTGGGACTGAGGGACAGGATTGATTAGAGATGGACTATGCCATGAGAGATTTGGATGATTCCTCAAACCTGAATTATATGTATTAGAATATAGATTATTTTCAGGTCTTGAGAAAGCAGCATTGACTTGTGAAATAAAACTAACGGGACACCTGGCCTCCCCAAAGTGGCAAGTGCGCATAAAAAAATGGCACCTACGCCTCACAAAGTGGTATTTGCGCCCAAAAAGTGGCAGATGTGCAAATAGGGAAAAAGTTGCCGTAAACATTCGTTTTAGAAAATTTTTGTGAAATATGAAATTGTACATAATTGAATTTCCTTCAACTTACTCAGAGTTTGGGTCATTATGACAATCGTGTACGGAGTTATGGTCTGAATACCAAAATGGGTCCAGAATTTTGTAAGCCTAAATTGGCCCAATCTTCAATATGAATAGGCACGTGCTCCTTTTTTTCATTTAAATTCATTTCTAGCCCATTTCTTCAGTCCATTTAGTTTGGATCTTCAATATAAACATATCTTTTAAGGATCAAGCTTCAGCTTCTTACTAAATGAGCACCATCTGTAACCCGATTTCACCATCATTAATCAGAATTACCCTTAAGTCACCTGAAATCATAAAAAGATTAAAATTATTAATAAAAACATGAAAGAAATATTACTAAGACACTAATTCATATAATTTTAGGGGGCTGAATATGCAATATGCATTGCTTATCAACATTCTATAATGAACTTCACTCATATCTTATTTTAGCTGATATTGATGGGGTCAAAGTAGATGTTAAAAATATTCTTGAAACTCTTGGTATAGGTCGTGGTGGAATAGTGAAACTTGCCAGGAAATACCATCAGGCATTAGAGGTATCTATTTCTCAGAACTTTCCTTTAACAAGCGTAAGGATTTGCTCAGACAGACCTCGTAGCAAGGTAGATATAGCGGGGACCTACCTTTGACAAACGTAAGGATTTGCTCGGACAGACCTTGTAGCAAGGTGCATTGCAATATATATATATATATATTCCTTTGTCTCTTTTTCTCTTCTTTTTTTTTACATCCAATGTTTATGCATATACAAGGTTGGGTTACCAATTGTAAACCCGACTATGACCCATTCTGGTCACCAAAACTGGAAATTTAAAGAATTCAATGATTTTAAGCTTGGTTAAGTTGAGGTTGAGTATGTGTGACTCAAGTGAAGGGATCCATTGATGTGATTTATGGTATATATATATACACACACCTATGCATATATATACGACCTTGCTTTTGCTTTAGTGAAATTGATGGATTGTTTATGGTTCAATGGATGGGTTCACTCTCAGAGTCCGGGACAGTGCTTGTTCCAAAGATGTCTCCCGAAAATGCTTGACATAGACAGCTATCTCCTCCCCCAGTCTCTGTTTGTGCCTGGTTAGTGATAACATCGTAACCCTTTCCTCCGTAGTGAAAGTTTTTTCATAGAACTTAGCTAGCATGTCAGGCCAGTCTGGGATAGTGCTTGGTGCAAGACTCATGTACTAGGTGTAGGCCCTTCTTATCAAAGATTTGGAGAATTCCCTGAGCTTGAGGTGTTCCTTGTTACGATTAGCGCCCAATGCATTAATAAATTGTGAAATATGTTCCTGCACATTCCTTTCTTTACCATCGAACTGCTTGAACTTCAGAGAAAAATACCCTTAAAGATATGGGAGAGTTAAAATAACAGGGTCATATGGTGGGGAAATATCGATATCAACCACTGAATCCTTCTTGTAGCTCAAAATTTTTTGTAATTACTCCACCATTATGAATGAAGGATGTGAGGAAGGTTGGTTATTTTGATAATTCTCTACTACTATTGTAGTCTTGGTCATTAGCTCTGGTTCAGGTTCAAGAATTGCTACAAATTCTGGGATAAAGTCTTCATTTATTGGAGCTAAAGGACTAGGACCATTGGCTTTGTCTGTTGAGCCTTTAAAAACTACAGTATTTGTATCTGTGTTTCTTGAATATTCATTAGAGTTTGCAAAACCACCAAAGACATAAAAGCTTGAGGTTGTGACTGAGACAAAGTCACCGACGATGCCTGACCACACTAAGTTTTACACTGTTGTTGCAGAACAGGCTGTGGAACATTGGGTCTTGAAGGCTCTTGAGCCTCTGTAGTAGGTATTTATACAATTGTAGGAATCTGGTCTCCCTTTCATTTAGATCGTCATTGTCCAGCCATTGTGAGAGGCAATCCTTCCCCAGTGGTTTGAGCTCTAATTTGGTGAGGATTCAAGGGATGGAATTAAAGGAGTACTAGACAATAACGGAAGTGGCTCCTTTGACATTTTCCATGATGAAAATTCCATAATAGTAGCAATCTCAAACGCAGAATTGATTTCACTATTTTTGATGTCATATCCTTCAAAATCATAGTGAGTCAAGAATGCCTTTAAAGGGTCTTTCGATAAAAATGATGAAAGTGAATCTTCAACCATTTCATCAATGATGTCAAAGGAGAAGCATTCTTTTGCATCTGACGGATGTTGTGAAGCATTGAAGACATTTAATCTTACATTTATGTTCCCAAAAGATATATCCATAACCCCTGTTTTGTAATTTATGCATGCATTAGCCGTGGCTAAGAAAGGTCGACCAAGGATTATAGGTACATATTTTTTTGGATTTTGGATGGGTTCGGTGTCAAGGATAATGAAATCGATTGAAAAGTAGAACTTGTCTACTTTGATGAGAACATCCTCAATGATTCCTCGAGGTTGGTTAACCGATCTATCTGCAAGTTGTAGGACAATTAGTGTTGGTTTAAGCTCTCCTAAGCCTAACTGCGAGTATACTGAGTAAGGAAGTAGATTAACACTAGCACCTAAATCAAGTAGGGCTTTTCCAATTTCATAGTTTCCAATGACACACGAGATTGTAGGAGCACTAGGGTCCTTGAATTTTGGAGGTGTGTTGTACAGCAATATGAAACTAACTTGCTCAGTGAGAAGAATTTTCTTTGGAACATGACTCCTTGATTTTCTCTTCTGTGTACACAAGTCCTTGAGAAATTTGGCATATGAAGGAATTTGTTTGATTGCATCAAGAAGAGGAAGATTAATCTTAACTTGCTTGAAAACTTCCATCATGTCCTGGATCTTTTCTCCTTGCTTTCCATAAGAGTATGGTTCTTTGAGACGTTCAGGATATGGAGCTTTGGGCTCATATTTGGTCTCAAGAATGGGAATAGGTGAAGAAAGAACTTCATTCCTGACTTTTTTGTCCTTTGAAAATTGTTTCACCAAATCTTTTGGAACTTTTGGAATCTCATTTTTTTCCTCTTCCTTTTTCTCAATCTTGTTATCTATCTCCTTCCCACTCCTAAGGGTCATGATGGCTTGGACATGCTCATGATGAGAGGAACTAGATGTATTCTCATCAATCATGTATTGTCCTTTTGGTTTAGGATTGACCACTGGCTGACTTGGAAGTTTTCCCTCCTCTCTTCTATTCAAAGAATCAGGTATTTACCCGATTTGGGATTCTAGCTTAGAAATGGATTGAGAATGGGAATGTAGCAATTGAGTATTTGACTCAAGATTGCTTAATGCAGCCAACACCTTGTCTTCAAAAGCTGAATGCCTAGGAAGTGGAGTTGCTTGGTTCTGGTGTTGTTGAGAAGGTTGGTAATTGGATAAGGGATTGAAAGGATAACTATTGGACGCAAAATTGGTTTGTATGGGTTGTCCAATAGGTTAAGGATTTGAATTTCCCGTAGCTTGGGGTCTCCATAAAAAATTAGGATGATTTCTCCATCCTAGGTCATAGGTATTGGAATATGGATTATTCCCTGGTCTAGAGAAAGTAGCATTCATTTGTTCTTGACCAAGTTTAGAAAATTGGCCAATGATTTGACAATCTTTGGCATGATGTGATGGACTAGAACAAAATGAACACAACTCAGGTGGCACAGATGACTGAGTAGGAGGTTCTTGACTTGCTGCCATTAGTTGATCCAGCTTCTTTGACAATGCATCCACTTTAATAGACACATCTACTGAACTGCCTACTTCAAAGAGACCTTTGACCTTAGAACTACTAGATGAAGCATGATGCATGGAATTTTCACTAAGATTCTCAAAAAGTTTCCAAGCTTCGCTTTCACTCTTTAGCATGAATGTTCCACCACAAGAGGCATCAACCATTTGTCTATGTGGTTCAGTTAATCCATCATAGAAACATTGCACCAATTGTCATTTTGGGACAGCATGATGAGGACACTTCCTAAGAAGATCTTTCAATCTCTCCCAAGTTTCATAAAAATGTTCTCCTTCACTTTGTGCAAATCCAGTGATAGATTTTCTAATTTGATTGATTTTTCCTATAGGAAAGTACTTCTGGAGGAACTCTTGTTGTAATTGTGTCCAAGAAGTAATCATGTTATTTTTTAAGGATTTCAACCAATGCTTAGCTTTGTCTTTCAAAGAGAATGGAAAAGGTTGCATCCTTAAGGCATCTTCAGTAAAATCTTGCATCCTTAGGATAGAGCAAATTTCAAGGAATTCATCAAGGTGCCTATATGGATCTTCATTATTAAGTCCATAAAAAGATGGTAACATTTGGATAACACTGGACTAAATTTCATAATGTGTGGCCATTACATTTGGTAATTGAATTCCTGAAGGAGAGTTGTATGTGGTAGGAATGTAATGATCCCGAAGGAGCATTAGTCTTTCCTCAACCATTATGGGTGGTACAACTTCTTCTACAATTACTGGCCTTACGCCATCTTCTGCCATGTTTTCAATTGAAGATTCTCTACGTAAATTAAAGTCCCTTACAGCTCCTTTAAGATGCCTAAGAGTTCTTTCAAGCTTAGGATCTAATGGAAGTAATGGTAGTGATAACGAACGGCGACCAAACATAAACTAACAAACAAAATAAGAAATTAAACACACAAAAACAACCAAAAAAAAATTTTATTTTTATTTTAAAAACTACTTCTCTTTGGATTTTACAATTAATAGCTTACCAATTAAGGTCCTTTAAAACGAGAACAAAGTAGTACATATGAAAGGAGGAGAAGCACTAGGCTTGCTTAATGACGGAACATCCAAGCTTTCATATTAACTATCCTTCACCACTCAAATTAAAGGGTACTCACTGGAGTGACTAAAAATAGAGTCCTTCGGAGAAGAAAATATATATATATTTTTTTTAGAATAAAAATACTAGTAATACTCAAGCAAGCACACTAAATATAACGACAAGAAAACAAGTAAACAATGTAAATTGCAAAACTTACCCGATGTCCTTGAAAGATCAACTCTCAAGGGTGCCGACGTTGAACATGAGATTTGAGAATTCACAAAACAAATAAAACAAATATATATACTACAAAAAAAAAATTAAAACAATGTAAAATACAAAACTTACCCACTTTCTTTTGAAAGATCAACTCTCAAACCTTGTAGCAACTCTTGTACCTTCACACTTAACAAACAAATTATATACCAAAATATTTACAAATCCTAACTATAATCAAACAAGATTTAATCAACATTCCCCGGCAACGGCGCCAAAAATTGTTGTGCTTGGAAAGGGTATTTTGTTTTACCAAAATAATTCTTATCCAATTCTTAATAAACCACTCGCAATAACACGAATATTTGTAAGATAGGGCTCTTGTGAAGGTGTCGATCCCATAGAGAATGTGATTAAATTAGTCTCATTTGATTCATTGAAAGAGAAGTTGATATTTTTGGTATTTGTTTAACATAAAATAAATGGCACTAGTTATAGTTTAAATTGATAAATAAAAGAGGGACTAGGGTATTGATTTCACCACTAGCCTCACATCAATGGAAGAATGTAATTAAACTTGGAAAAGTTACATATGTATAATCATGATTCATGGAATATGTCACATACCACCATGATATCTTCAAGAAAATACATAAATCAAAAGATAAGAATAATTCATCTTTAGTTAGCATGAATCGTCTACCTAACTACTTAAATAAAAGACATAACATGAAATTAAAAGTGTAGAACGATTCATCTTCCTTAAGCATGAATTATCAAATCTAATGAATTTATGTTCATATAAAATTATTGTATAACTTTCATACTTTCTAAGACAAGAGAAGAATGAAGTCAAGATTGAACATAACTTTATACTTCAATTACAAATGTAATCCTCAAAGTTATACAACTTATTATACACATATAACAATCTCAAATAAAGATACTATTATCATACCATTGATGCTTGGCTAGGGCTACATCAATGCCCTTGGAAGAGTTTTAGCTCCTCATGGCTAAGTTACAAGTCTTCATGGTTGGAGAACATTTCATATTTCTCTATGTGTACAGAATATTTCCACTCCCTTCTCCTCCTTACACTACTCAATTCCCCTCCATTTATAGCCAAAGTTAGTGCAATATGAGTGTCCACCATTTCTTCCACTAAAACTCATCCTATGGCCTAAATAGCTCCATATTTATTCCATTTTAGAAGAATTGGATCATCTCCCTCCATCTGTATAGCACTTTGGTGAATTAATTGAGTGGGGTGGTTGCTTGTCATATCATTGGTCACTTGTCACATATTTTCAAAGCAACCAAAGAAAAATCTGCCCAGAATATTTATGCTATTGTTTTGGCCACTTTCAACCACCAAGATGTCCAATTTAGAGATTTCTCAAAACTAAAAGTATTTAGAATTCTCTTTTATCTTTCCACAGCCGCAAAAATTGCCTTAATTAGAGTTTGGAGCATGAAGTTATGGTCAAAATACAAACAGTGCGCAGATCCGAATTTTGAACAAATTTTGGACTTGAGATTAGTCTTGAACTTGTAGTTGACCCAATAAACCAATTCAGATTTTTGGCCCATTTTGCATTAAATCTTCAATATAGCTTGGCCCAATCTATGGACTCATCATTGGAAGTTGGCCCAAACTAATGGCAATTTCTTGTTCTTATGGAAGCCTCATTGAAAGCCCAAGAACCATGGAATTAACCATTATTTCATCTAAGGATTTGAAAATGACAAAAACAGAATAATACTATAAAAATACTACTATAAACATAATTAAAGGATTAACATATGTAAATTAGAAGGACCGAATGCACAACATTCTGTGCTTATCACACCCCCACAAGACTTTCTCTCAATCCTCCATTCCATACTTAACCTATCTTCCCGACTGAAGTTATGACGTCATACGTTCTGTTATAACACCATAATCGTCTGGGTCATATCATAGTTCGCCTCTATGCCAGAAATGACCCGCAGTCCCTGTGGCTTCATTCAAGCTCCATTCCATCATGGCTAGAAGTAACATCTCGACTATTTACTTTCTATCTTGACGAGAAAAGCCGATAATCCTCCATACATTCCCTGCTTATGAGAGTTATCACTCGGGGTCATGAGCTTGGAGCCACATGATCGCCCATTCCTCCATGATTTCTCACAGCCCTAGGGTATGCCAAGGTGTTAACCAAAACATACCCGCGAAGGGATGTTGCCCCCAATCATCCCCTATCCTTCATGGGTTAAAGTCACTCACGACTGCTTTTACCACCTTCGCGGGTTAAAGTCACCCCCCATGACTGCTTCGTGAGTTAAAGCACTCTCGACCGCTTACCGTACCTTCGCGGGTTAAAGTCACCTATGACCGCTTCGTGAATTGGAGCACCCACGACCGCTATACGATCCCTAAAACCAACTCACTTGCTACCTAAACCAGTCCATCCGCGCGCCACCTGCTGGGATATGCAAAAGATCCACTCGTGACCCATGAGTCGCGAGTGTCGTGACCTATGAGTCGCAAGCAGGGTCCACTCAAGACTCATGGGTGGCGGGCAGGATCCACTTGACCCGACGAGTCACGGGAAGAGTTCGCCTGCCTAGGGATAAGGGTTTATTTTTTGTCTTCTTTCAAGTTTCGTAATGTATTCTGGACTTCTTTCTTTATGTTTTTGATGTACACCTCTTTATACATTGTTATTTGAAATGATTTTTCATAGATGCTTTGAGGTTTGCAGCTTTGATGACAATTTCTAGATGAATAAAATCCAAGCCCCCATTTTGTTTTGGTTTGCAAAATTCTATCCAAACCACTTTTACACTTTTGAGTGTTTCACCTCTGAACCTATCCATATATAAGAAATTCCTAAATAACCTGTTAACATCAGTCAAACCTAATTTGGGCAGAATTAGTAACCTTGACCAATACAATACCATGATGTTTAGTATAGATTGAATGAGTTGTGTTCTTCCGACATAGGATAGGGACTTAGTAGCCTAATGTCCAATCCTCTGAGTGATCATATTAACACTCTTCAATTTGAGGCTTTCAATCTAGTAGAGAAGAGGGGAACCCCCAAATATAGGCAAGCAATTAACCACTCTAAAACCCCTAGTAAGTTTTTTATTTGGATAACAGACTACAGATCAATTCCAGAGGAGAAAAATGTGCTTTTAGAACAGTTGATTGAGAGAACTTCTTACATCTCCAGTCGAATTTAAAGGATGGGTTTGATGTGATAAACTGTTTGGTAATGAAAGTAAAAACTTTTATAACTAGAACAAAAAGTGAGTGTGAGAGGGGGTCGTCTTGTCTAAGGCCTTTGACCCCCTTGAAATGACCATGGAACTCTCCATTTAAAGATATTGTGAATGAGGGAGATGTTACATAAGACTCAATCCAAGAGGAAACCCAAAGAGAGATAAGATGTTCAATAAAAAAATCTTAACCCACAGAATTAAAAGCACATCTAGGAGTGGTAGATGACCTGTGGTAACTATGAAGAAGTTTTTGTACAAATATATATAACACTATCACTAATTTGCCTACCTTTGATAAAAGCACATTGACAAGGATCAGTTAGGTGAGACTGAGACAAAGCCAATTTGAGCTGGTTTGCAATTAGTTTTACAATACATTTATAAATAGTGTTAGCAACATGAGATGAGTCTAAATTCATTTAAAGTGGTTGGGTTTAGAACTTTAGAAACCAAGGATGTATATGTGTTGTTAATTTCCTAAAGCAGTTTCCCGATCAGGAAAAAATTCTTGATGGTCTTAATAATGTCTCATCCTAAGATGTGCCATGATGAATGAAAGAAATGGACATTATATCCATGGACATTTTACTTGGTTGTCACCTTCAATTGCATTCAATGACCAAAAAGTAAAGGAACATGATCAACCTATGAAGCCCATTGACACTAATAGGCCACGTTAGCCAACAAACATAGATCTGACCACACTCCTTGATGGTGATGAATATGCTTTAAAAAAAATATTAATTAACAAATCCTATATTTAAGTAAAATGACTTGTTTGCCCTGCAGACATACAAGCTAGTTTACTTGTGAACTCTCCTTTGACGAGAAGAAACTTTCTTTTTGCACATTGTTTTGGATTCTTCCATAGATTTTTGGTGGTCTTCTCTTGAGTTTGTAAATATTTACTTATTTATACAATTGTTTAAATTTCCAAGGATTCATATTTAACTTTTTAAAGCTATTTTTAATCACCTCATTCTATGTTATTTTTGGTCACACCCTCCATCTCTTACTTTCTATTAGAACTAGTTTTTCTCACTTCACCAGCACGTCTCTAGGTCTCTGATATATCTGTAAATCATCTAAGTCTACTCTTTCTAATTTTCTCACCAATGAATGCTACACCTAATTTTTTTCTTACACTTTCATTTGTGAACTTATTTCTTCTAATCACTCCACTCATTTACCTTAACATTTTCATTTCCGTTACATGACGGCATTATTCTTGTCCCTTTTTTAGGGCCCAGCACTCCACCCCATATAACATAGTTGGCCTAATAACGGTTCAATAAAATTTTCTTTTGAGCTTATGTGTTATTCTTTTATCACAGTATATCCCACTAGCTTGCCTCCATTTTGTCCAACTTGCACCAATTCTACTAGTTATATCACTATTTATCTCTCAATCATTTTGTATTATTGATCATAGTTACTGAAATTAGTTGCTTTGAGTTTTTTTTTTTTTTTTTGAAGTGCAATCATCATATTATCAATATTCGAATCTTTGTTAAATTTAGTTTGACTAATTTTCAATCCTTTAAATTCTAAAACATTTTTCTACATTTTCAAGCTTTATTGCTAGGTTCTCTTTAGACGTAACGTATCCACAAGCACGTTTAGAAGTCTTTTTATTTATTTTATTTTATTTCATCTAAAATTACTGCAAATAGGTATGAGACTTAACATCAATCATTGGTGCATTCCT
Organism: Cornus controversa; assembly: GCA_026545225.1. NCBI lineage: Eukaryota > Viridiplantae > Streptophyta > Magnoliopsida > Cornales > Cornaceae > Cornus > Cornus controversa. Next base: position 55,409,787 of record CM048845.1, read on the forward strand.
ACGTAAGTTTATGTAAAACTCACTAAAATCACCACACGTGGTACAAATTTTAGTTTTTGTATTTATATACATATCTTGAAAGAACAAAGAAATTAACAGGCCTTTTAAGAACCAATTAATTCCTATACCATAATCGTCACCCCAGCTCAATCCCTATTGTAGGAGCCTGCGTTGTACATGTTTTTTTTATCTAATTTATTTATTTACCTTATCCAAATAATAATAAATAAATAAACTGAATTTGTGATAACTTGGTTGAATGTTTTGTTCAAAAAACCATAGTCGAATGTGAATAAATAAGTTGTCTAAATATATGGAAAAAAAAAAAAAAAAAAAACTAGCTAGCTAGCAGTGTAGTGCTAAATTAGGTTGGGAAATGAAAGATATTCATGAGTAGGAATCATATATATAATACTTTCTTTAAAGTCTTTGTAAATGATCTGATTGTTGCAAAGTCGCAAAATAACATAAAAGGTTAGAAAGTATATGTCTTTATTTCGTCTTTATCTCTTAACATTTTATGTGGATGAGATGTATATTGAGTAACATATTATTATTGAGAAAGAAAGTCAAAGGAGGTTTTTCAGTAGCCATCCAAGGTTATATTACTTTTCTTCCATTTAGTCGTCTCATAAGTCAAAGGATATCGAATGATGGATTCACCATTAAGAGGTCTTTTAATTGTAATATATATATATATATATATATATATATATATATATATATATATATATATATGTTTAAAGGCCTGGACAAAAATGAAAAGATTAATAAATAACAAAATTTTCAAAACCAAAAGGGAATGCTGTGACATCCTTGTAAGACATGTAGATTAGGTAGGTCCGTTAATGTTCACGGACAAGTCAAGATGAATTAGTTAGTCCATTTGAATATGTTGTTTCACTTGTTTAACAAGTCCAGCTCCACTATCAGTCAAGTTCAGATATATATATATATATATAACTTATCAACAATCTACAGGATTTGTCATGTAATATAATATAAGGCCGGCCATTTTTTAAGACATCTCATACAAATATGTCAACAAAATAGAGGAAGATGAGAGCCAATTAATTTGGCACGTGATGGAAAGCAAAATTAATTTAGAGAGTGATATGTACAAGTTGACAACCTAGAAGGTAGAGGAAGATGAGAGCCAGTTAGTTCGATGAATCTTTTTCAAATTAGTGAGATCAGAATTGAACCGACCTATTAATAATTTCCAGCTTTAAAGTTTCATTTTCTTTTTTTTTCAGTGTTATAGAAAGACAATCCAATTTTTAGAAATTTTTGTTAGTAGTCGAATTGAATGGTAGTAGATTTAATTTTTAAAAGGGCATTTAGCAACTAAATCAGATGGTGCAAATATAACACAAGTTTGTCTAAATCAGATGGTGCAAATATAACACAAGTTTGTCTCCAATATGCTTAGCGACGAAAGGTGATTGTCACAAAGAGTATTTAGTGTCAAAAGTTGATCCTTGCTAATTCATAGATGGCATCGTATTTTGCTCTACATAGTGACAAATAGCTTCACCGCTAAAGCTTAGTAAAAGCGATGAAACAATTTTGTCGCTAAAAGCCTAAGATTTAGTGAGAAAGAGCTATAGATATATATATATATATTTAGCAACGAATTAGCGACAAAATTAGTAATTTCATCGTTTAAAACATACAACCTTGAAAACTTGAGTTTTGACTACGAATTGTGATGTCGCTAGAGGCCTTCTGTAAATCCACCTTATTTTCAAGTATTATATAATTTGTCCTTTAATTTAATGTGTCGATTATCTCATTTGTATGAAAATAAACTATTTTACTGAATTATAATGTTCTACCATCTTTATGCAATTAGAGTTTAGCAAGTGAGGTTAATGATTCTATTCTTATCTTAGATTAAGAAAAAGAAAGTAAATAAATAAATCCAAGTGACCTAAAGTTTTCTTTTTACCAATTGATAACATCATGCATGGTTCTTTAATATAACAATTTATATATATATATATATATATATATATATATATATATTTAAAGCTCTGTATATATGTCTATCGTACATATAGAAATCTGGTTCCATCTATAGATGTGTTCATTCTCATTGATAGCAAGTCTATATATCTTAAGGGTGCTTTCATCGTGAATACGCCTCATGAGTTTTACAGCTGAGAAGGTGTTATTCTGATGGGACAATTCAAACCATCCATATAGTAGCTTTTGTTTTCAGCATGTTTCATCACTAGTGACGATTTCATTACATTCAACTTTCTTTTGAATATATATATATATATATATATGGTACAACATTATTAGTCTATTATGCGCATGGGACCTTTCAGATTGAGACAATCTAATTGCTTTGGGACGGGAGACACATATATAGATATATATGAGTAACTGAATGTGAGTTTACATATGTACACACACATATAGCTAACTATAGATCGTGATGCATGATACTTCCAGCTAAACTCACATTCAGTTACTCATATATATCTATATATGTGTCTCCCGTCCCAAAGCAATTAGATTGTCTCAATCTGAAAGGTCCCATGCGCATAATAGACTAATAATGTTGTACCAGTCAAAACCACATTCTTAATAGAAAAAATCCACATCCATGCACGTTTTTGAACTGTAGTGGTTAAACAATAGATGCCTTAAGAAAGACGTAACATGTGAACATGACAACCATGACGCTACTTTACACCTGTTTAAGAGACAAACGCATATACGCACATGCATATATATATATATATAAATATATATATATATATATATAAGATAGACATATAAATAGTAGCTTGCCTAACTCAAACAAAAATGTTATGATATGCTTGTTGACTCACGGCTGAGTAGAATCGCTTTTTCACACGTGACACAAACATTTTAAATTTAAAATATAATTAAGTGATGAAAAATTAATTTTTTTTATATGTTTTATTTTCATATTTTTTAATTTTAAAATGTATACATATTATTGTATCACATCAAAGAAGGAAGTACTTGCCTAGTACCGATGTGTAGACAAATATTTTTCACACATAAATTATAAATGTTGATGATTCATGATTTTGTTTTGTTTTTGTTCCGAAAAGTAAAACAAGTAATTAATTAATCTAAGGCGAGCACAAAATGATATTTTTGAGTTATAATAGTATATGCACACTAATAGATTGATGACATCATTAGATGGAATTGAATAGTCTTTCCAAACCTTCATGCATGAACTTAATATAGATGAGTGAGATGTCACTGTAATCATACGCAGCAATCTACCGACAATGTTGCACTTCCGGAGTGATTATTTTTTATTAACAATTAAAATAATAAATCATCAAGGCCGGTCTTGTCTGTAGACTAGTTGTATTTCCTTTTCTTTTCAAATTGAAGGATAGATAGGTAAATCACTTGACCGGGTGGTTCATGAAGCATTAGGTTTGCCGTTCGAATTTTATAGAATGCAAATAATTTCTTAGGGGTCACGTTCACTGCACAAGCCGAGTTTCATCCAACCCGTGTGGAGGAGGCGTTTTGCATGTACGGTGTTTCAAGAATTAGTTGAAGCAAAACCTCAGACACCCTAATTATCAAAAGAAAAAGATAGATAGGTTCAAGTATTTTCAAGAGTATTGTAAAGAGTTAATTGTCAGATTAAAAAATTAGAAAAAAGAAAAAAAAATGATAAGTGTTTATTGATCAGGAGTGCTATAAGGTGTTGAATAAATTGTAATATAAGAAAATATGTTGTCTTGGCAAATTAAGTTCTTCATGAAAAGTTTAAAGGACTTTTAAAAGATAGTAAAAAGTGGTATATTTTTATTTTTATTCTTATAAATTTGGAAAATAGATTGGGGAGGAAAGATGAAAGTTTGACAAATTTTTGAGTTGTGTGGCACATTGTAGGCAACACATCAAGTTACTGGATATACTTCTAACACCCTACGTACCCAATAATTGAGAGAGATTTTTTATATAGTGTGGGGAACATAATTTCTTTAAGACTAACCAAATAATGCAGTATTTTTAATTTATCTTGAGGCAAGCACTAGGCAGTCATTGAAGTTGCTTTAATATATTGGTTACCTAATATATATATATATAATTGTCTTTCATATATTTTTACTAGATCGGTAGTAAATTGTCTTTTCATATCAAAGAAAAACAAAATGGCCGTTACAGGATCTCCTATTCAACAGGTTATCTAAGTCAACAATTTTATTTGGACTTATTTTTCAAATAGATGTGTAGTAAAAAGAGTCTTTATTTCTTTAATGCAGTAAATAAATCCAAGTGTGGGTCTCATCCACGACATCAAAGAGATAAAAAAATCATTCGACAATTCACAGTTTGAAATTTTGATTTAAAAATAATTTTTCATTCTATAATAAAGATTTTTCAAAGGAATAAATCTTGATAAATATATCCAAATAACATTCATCTTATCATCTTATACAATATAAGAGGTCGGTTAAGAGGACAATTGTAATTACTACAAGCTCTACCTCACAACCTTTGGGATTGAGGGACTCATGCACTAATCTAACGACAGCAAAAGGAGAGCAGAATTAGCGCCCGTTAATTGATAGCTTTTTCTTAAAACATTTCATGATTGTAACTGTACGTGTATGTGACTAAGCTTTTGTTTGGATTGGCTTTTGAGTAGTGATTTTCGACTTTTCAATCTCAAAAACCGTTTTAGTGATTATTTAGATTAGTAAAACTAAAGAGTTTCGGAGTCCAAAAAGAGCGTCCAAGGAAGCTGGTGGGTACTAGCTTCCTCGTTTAGTTTCTGCTTCTCTTTTTCTTCTACGTAAAAGTTGAAACAAAAGTTCTATCAAACAGGGCTTAAAGACACCTAACATTGTTCAATCAATATTCATTTTACAAATCTTCTAACAATTCAAAAAAAAAAATCTTTTTTTAGATATTATTTTATTAAAAGAATTAATTTTTTAATATATATATATATATATATATATATTAAGGGGTATTGGTTGTGTAGGTGCACTTAGGCTGAGCAATGGCATCTTCTACAGCAGTGACATCTAGGAGTAGTTCAGTGAGTGTTCAGGAGCTTGTGAAAGAGCACATGCTTGCCATACCAAAGCACTATGTTCAAGTAGATCAAGAACCTTCAATTCTCTGTGATGGCACTTCTTTGCCCACAATTCCTGTAATCAATATGGAACAATTATTGATTATGGAAGAAGCCAAAGATTATGAACTAGACAAGTTGCACTCAGCATGCAAAGAATGGGGCATTTTTCAGGTTTAATTTACTCCATCTTAATTGACAAAATTTTAGTTTATCATATGTTCTTCCCCAGCCTAGATGTGCTATGAAAGTCAACCTTGGAAAGCATATGATTCCATCCATTGAGAAATTTTTTATTTTTTTTCCATAAGATGCATTGAGAATTTGTTCTTGCATGACCGTACGTCTATGGATCTATTCTTAAATTTAATTCCCAATTCCTTCTTCACTTGGTGAAAATCTGCAATTTTTTTTTTCGGAAGTTAAAAATCTGCATTTATTGTCGATCATTTCTATAACTTTAAAAGGTGAATAAGTTGGATATATATATATATATGAAAAGAAATAAAAAGTTAAGTTATAGGTTTCCTGTCTGTTTGTGTGTATATATATATTTTGATATATGTTTACAAATAAAGAGAAAATCATGCATAGAAAGTAATAATTGTGAGTGTGTTTATATATATATAGTTGGTGAACCATGGAGTTACCTCTTCATTAGTGGAGAAACTGAAATATGAGATTCAAGAATTCTACAAGGTCCCTATGGAAGAGAAAATGAAATACAAGCAAAGGCCAGGTGAAACTGAAGGGTATGGACAAACCGTTCTCTTCTCTGAAGATCAAAAGGTGGACTGGGCAGATAGGTTTTATATGATAACAAACCCCAACCATAGAAGAAAGTCACACCTCTTGCCAGAGCTCCCTTCATCACTTAGGTACTCTCTCTCATATATATATATATATATAGATATATATATATATATATATAGAGGTTATATATGCATTGATGTATATATGTAAGTATACATGCATGCATATATGTGTATATATTATGTATTAGTGTATTTTTGCATGCATAATTATATGTATGTCTATTTCATGTATATCACTGCAGGTATACATTGGAGACTTACTTCTCAGAGTTGCAAAAACTTGCCAAAACACTTTTTGGGTTGATGGCAAAGGCTCTAAAGATTGATGAGGAAGAGGTAGAAGAGATGTTTGATGATGGGATGCAATCAGTGAGGATGACTTACTATCCACCATGTCCACAACCAGAGCTGGTTGTTGGCCTTACACCGCACTCGGACGCTTCTGGCATCACCTTCCTTCTCCAAGTCAATGGAGTGGAAGGCCTCCAAGTTAGAAAAGATGGAGTTTGGATCCCAACAAACTTCCTTCCGGGTGCCTTTATGGTGATTGTAGGAGACATTCTAGAGGTTTGCATACCTACATGACTAGATTCCTCCCCCCTCCCTGTTGAATCAGGATCCACCAATCCTGTGTTTGTATCATGTACCGATTACGAAACACAATACATTGCTTACACAAAACAATAAATCGCTTACGAATCAACAATGTAAAGTTGTTGCGTAAGTGATATAACGTAGTTGTTATATAAGCAATGTAAAATTGTTACATAAGGATGTGTTGTGTTGGCACAGAACATCCTGTGACACAAGAGTGGATCCAGTTTCTCCCCATTCTCTTATCCAAAAAAAAAAAAATTAAAGTAAACTGGTGATATATTAAATTTTGTCTGCATTTCAGAAACCATTACCTTACCTAGCTATCATTTTCAAAACCTTTTTGTTGTTTGAATGTCAATTTAAAACCTACATGATAGCTACCTTTTATAAAGTTACTCCTTTGTGACCTAGAAGACACATATTTAAAATAAAAAATAGTCTAGCAAATGTAAAATTGCGTATATCTACCCCTTCTTAGATCCTGCAATGGTGGGAGTATCCTACACTGAACTAGTCCTTTTTTACCTACTACCCAACACAAGTTCTGCAGATCACAATCCTCAACCCGAACTCTTTTATTTCAATTTCCTTTGCTATTATGATAGGCACTATGAGAGTGGTGATTCTTTTCTAGAATTATATTCTAGATTTTCAACTTATTTCAACATTGTACGTGGACACTGTTATTAGTTACTAGTATATATATATATATTGAATATTATTTCCTACTGATCCTTAATTTGTGAAGTTCTCCAATAATGTTTTAAAAAAAAAATTATCTGAAATTTATAACAATAAATGTGAGTAAATTATGTGCTAGGAACATGGTATAATGCCTTGGATTTATATATCGTTTTTGCGTTTTCAATTTCTTAATTTCTATTTATTGTACGTGTCCGTGTACATGTACATGTACAGATCTTGAGCAATGGTGTCTACCACAGCATTGAGCACAGGGTGACAATAAATCCAGTGAAAGAGAGGATCTCTATTGCCATGTTCTTCAATTCCAAGTTCGAAGCAGAGGTTGGACCTGCAGCTAGTATTATAAATCCAGAAAACCCACCATTGTTCAAAAGGGTAGGGATGGAGAAGTATGTCCAAGACTTTTTCTCCCGTAAGCTCAATGGAAAGTCCTTCTTAGAGGGAATGCGAATTCAAAACGGAGAAAACCACACTACTTGATGCTGATGAACTTGCTTAAAAAATAAATTTGTGTAATATATATTAAGGTTTGGAGCTACATTTGTAGAAATTTGTTCTTGTCTTGTACTTGTATGGTGTTACACTAGTCTCTGTGCTACCACATTGCTGGCGGGATAATGTCGTTATAAATAAAATGGTGTAATGTATGTTTTGGTTTGGAGTTGAAACTTATACTATTCTCCATAGATTCACATTGCTGGTGGGATCGATAATTCTCTTCAGCTATCCCTATTTATAAGTGGTTGTTTCCAACAAAAGTGTAAAAATAGGGCACGAACAATTTTTCAAAATTATATATATTTACTTTTATAAATCTCCTAAAATGACACGTAGAATGGTTACCATGTAATTTTTTTTCTAAGGATTAAGTTGTGTATGTGACCATACATGGTAGGTAGTTGAACAAATGATGACATGACACTTTGTAACAGTTGAATCTTGCATTAGAGATAGGCGTGCAACTTGGGTTAGGCAACCCGAACCTAACTCGAGTCCAGTCCGATTTTTTACTGGTTTGGGCAACTATTTTTACAATTAGGGTTGGGCTTAGGTTGAGATGCCAAGTGCTAACAATCTGAATCCAACCCGAACCCGAATTGTAATATTATTTTTATACATATTTTTTATTTTAAATATATTATATATAATATTCAAATTATGATAACCTTTTTCTTTTCAACTTACTTTATTTAAATCTTAATTTATTTTATGTTAACACTTTGGATAATTAATTTCTTAAAAAATTGTTTGTAATTTTTTAGAAATTCGCATTAAGTTCTTAATTTTTTGTGAGTTAGGAGTATTCTAATGTGAAACTTATCAAAGATCACTTTAAATTTTTAACATGGAGATTGGTGATATAGATAATCCGAATTAACCCGATTTTCTAAGCCAAAATCTCAACCCGAGTTGCAAACCTGAGTTTAAAAATTTAAGGATGAGTTGGGTTAGGATTGAGTAGTTAGGGTTGAAAGTAGTGTTAAAATTGGGTTAGGGCTGAATATTTCATATGTAAGGTTGAACCCGAGTTGTATCTCTAATCCGTCCAACCCATCCGAGTTGTAGCCCTAATTAAAGATGCCTGGAAAGAGAAAAACTCGAAGAGAATTCATTTTCCATCATTGATGCCTCTTAGCATTGATTTCTTACCACTTTCAAGCCACTACTAATTAACCTATTAAAAAATTATTGTTCTCTCAAACTAATGAATTTAATACTAATCTACCACACGTGCAGTCTAACGAGTACATTGGTTTTTTTTAAATTCAATGTACCTAAAAGAAATACCTAATCAAGGTAGTGTTTCTAATAATAATCAATATAAAAAACATTGATTACTTGACTTGAGACTCTTGATATTCCTAAAATATTGATTACAACCTTTTTTTTTTTTTTTTAATCAAGGTAATTATTTTTTAATCAGGGTTAACATGAGTTCACTCGACTTTTTTAAATGTTTCAACTTAAGTTGGTGAAGTATACTTGAGTTAGTGACTTACTGAGAAAAACAGAAAAAAGGAACGTTAACTTAAAGTTTGAATTTTTTTTTTCTTTTCACATGTCAAATTCACAACCAATAGAAAACTATAATCAGTTTACATCATAATCATTGATTTTTATGTGCTATATTATATAGGCATATAGACAACTTTGAATATATATAATATTTTAAAAAAAAACTAGGCGTTGGTGGATGGGCTTGTGGGTTGGCCTGCTGGGCGGGCTTAAGGACCTGGCCCAGGCCCAGGCCCATACCTATACCGAAGCCCGTCCCATTCTCTTATAGGGCTGGGGCGGGCTAAAGCCCTCTCAACCTCTCAGGCCATTTTTGCACCCTTAGGTGCACCCATTTGGTGAAAACTTATAAAAGCCAAGAATCATTAATAGATAAAAAGTAGTTGGTGCTTTGAGAAAATATTTCTAAAATCTAATATTATCCAACATCAAATTATCAAATTAGTATCATTTAACTTTTAGCCAAATTATAAAAAATAGTAAAATACTTGTATCTTTACCGGATAGAAGAAACTTCTTTCTCACCAACGACATATCTTTGAATTAAATTAATAGGTTTTTTTATAAGTTTGACCAACCTAAAAATTAATTTTTTTTCTTTTTTATTTACTTTTTAATGTCGTAAAAGATGTGTCCAATGATATCATGACACACACTGTGAAGAGAAAGTTTCTCCTCACAAATATTATTAAAAAAATGAGTGATGCTATCAAGAGAGCTCCCTCATGCCAAGAGTCATGAGCTCTCTACATTTAACCAACCACTAGATTGAAACAATTTTTTGATATTTATGAAAAGCCAAATAAATCATTTAATACATCTTTCAATATATTGGTTAAATTTAGAGAAATTGTGGCTCTTGTCACGAGGAAGCTCTTTTAAAAGCATTACTAATTAGAGAGTTCTTCTTTTGAAGTCCATTGGCAATACTAATTAAGAGTGAGAATGCATGATTAAAAGTGTTTCAAAAAATTTAAATGTGCACATACACTATGTCTAAGGCATATGGCATACTAATAACTCGCAACAACAAGGAAAGTTTATTTGTGACGGTGTAAGAAACCACGAAAGAATCAAATTAATATCGTCTTAAATGCATATTAGCGACCCAAATGGACATCTGAAGGACCGTCAGTATTGACCGGATCGCAAAAAGTATTTTTTAATTCTTTGTTTCATCAATTTTCAATCTTAAGGCACAGAAATTCCCACAATACAAAATACAAAACGTCCTTGCTTAGAATAGCAAATGGAAAACTTTTTTTCCCCAAAGAGAAAAATGACAAATTATAGCCACAAATTAATACACACATGTATTTAACCAATGTCATAGTTATGAATTGTTTTTAAAATTGCTTCTCTAATTACATATGCCATATTTTGATGGTTTTATTCATAAATCTTAGTACTATGCATGTGATTCATGTCTCCTCTTTTTCAAGAAGTTGATATCACTGCAAATGATCCCACAAATAGTTTAGCATGCCTAGATTTTGAAAATGCTTGGATCACATGAAAATACAAATGTTAGATTTATATTGACTCTGTCCTTAATCTTAATAATCTTATTAATTATTAACTGAATCATATTGATGATGATCTTTTATAAAATTGAAAATCAATTGATTAAGTGTTCCCATAAGTGAATTGGAAAAAATGTACAGACCCTTTGGTTTTATCAATTAATTATGCTATGAACAGACCCATTCATCCATGCATCACATCATCTTTAAGGATGATTTAGGATGTTAGTTAGTGTAAAAAATACACATCAAAGCTATTATAAATTTTCATATTCTTAGTTTAATAATTATAATATGTTCAAATTACATAGAAATTCTTCTAGTATGAACTTAGATTGCTCATGTTATTTCCATTTTATAATGCAATAATAAGTACGCTTTTGCTAACGGTTTATGTTTATGTTTATGGTTTATTATTTATAAAAACAAATTTCTAAGATAAACATGTTTGATAATTATGTTTTGTTTATAAATTGTCAAAACATTTTTAAAACAATGTTGTAGCTAAACCTTCAAATTCTAAACACCAAAATAGTGTTTTAGTGTTTATGTTTATTTTTTTAAAAAAACTTTTTTTTTTCTAAAATGATGACTATATTATTTTAATTAAAAAGTAAAGCTAAAAGTGAGAAAATGAAAAGAAAAAAATTATAAAATGCTATTGCTTGATACAACGATAAAAATGTTAGAATTATCAAGTGTAGACGGAATTAAAGAGCATCAATTGTCTTGAGAGAAAAAAAATATTGGGTATAATATGAATAATTACTAATATACTTGATAATAAAAAATAGTTACTTAGGGGTACCCGTGCTAAAAAAAAACCTCATCTGAGGAAAAAAAAAGTAAAGAGATTTCAACCATCTCCTTGTCAAAGAAACAAGAATGATATTTTGTACTCGTATCATTCATTCATTTGCAATATTGAAAGGGAAATAGAAACCAAAAAATGAAAAAGAAGTAATAACAAAAGAAGTTCAAGAGCAAGAACATGCCTTCCAAATCCCTCTTTTGACACCTTACAAATTGAAAAACTTTCAACTTTTTCATAGTTATATATATTTTGTTCTTGTTGGAGTCTTCTAAGTTGTAGGTCATTCTAGTATAATTTGCAATGTATAGATATATATATAACTCAATATTATTAGTTTCATTTTTATGTATATCTCTTGCTCTGTTGTTGCTGTATAGATTTGTTATAGCATAAACTTGACTTTTTATATAGTTTACTGTGTTAATTTTAAAAAATAATAATAATTTAAGGTTAACAAACATATTTTTCTATTTATAATTTTTAAAATAAGCCAGACATTTTTTCATTATCAACAATAGTCATGTTTATTAATAAACAAAATTGAAACCTAAACACTACTTGTACAAGCACTTAAACAATAAACACTAAAAGTAACATGCACCAAAATGAACTTACAAACAATAAATACTAAAAGTAACATGCACTGAAATGAACTTACAAATAGTGTGTGTGAGTCTTCCAACTAGGAAAAAAAAACGTGGGTCGAATGAGTTGTTAGCGAAACTCTCTCTCTATATGTATAACACCCAGCTGTTCATGCTGGGAATCCAACTAGAATCTGAAGAAACAGTTTGTAAGCAATAATACATGGAACCTTCCTTTCCTTTGCTGGTTCGTGTCCATTACCAAAAAAATTATTGATGTTGTTTCAAGGAAACCAGTCAACCTCAGACTGGAATTCTTCACTTCACTCAAGTCCCTTCCTTTCAGAGTTCTTCCATTTCTGGTGCACATCGAAGAAGGCCATTTGTACTTGTCATCAAAGAAGTCCAATTCCATGCACGGAAACCATGAATTACTAAGAAAAGTTTGGGGGATATTCATAAGAAAGTGAATTTTTCTTCATCTTCCTTGTCTGTGTCTTTGGCTTGCTATTAACTTCCTCTCAAGACTGAGTATACATCAATCACCTACAATTTCAATTATCTCCCCCTCTTCAGCATCCTCATAGAAATCATAGTTCAGAAACAACTCGAACTCCTCCAATGGCTTAATTGAGAATTCATCCTTTGAATCAACCCGAACTCCTCCAATGGCTTAATTGATGCAAATACGTTTAGACTCTCAAAATACTTTCCAATCTGCAGATTGTCCTTAAACTCGACAGTCTTCTCTATCTAGAACAAAGAAGGGGGGAGACGAGTTAAATTCTTTTTAAGTAGCTTTGAAATAGATTTAGACATCTACATGAGAAAGAAAAAAAAATTGAACAAGACAAACGGAAACCTTCTCCAAAACAAGTCGGTCAGCTTCTCTATCTCTCTCCCGCTGCATTTGCCGTTCTTCTGCTATCATTCGTGAAGCAGCTTCATTAACTCTATTTCGGGCTTCGATTCTGGCATTATCTGTTCAAATATGTGTTGGAAACATTTTGATTATTTCTTTCAGTAAAGGAAAAAAAAAAAGAGAAAAATGCAGCTATTGTGATAAAACAAAACTTTATAACTAAAACAAAAATAATAACACTTAAGTTTGTCTATGGACAAGTATGGAATTTATAATCACCTTCAAGCTGCAGTCTTTCCTTTTGTTGCTACATTTTTACCTGATCAGCTTTACCAGCCTGAAGGATTAGATAACAAGCTTAATGAGCAACACCTCACACTTGATTATTATACAAATTCTTAATCACTAGATGATAGCAAAATATTAAAGCACTCCAAATTGATATACATACATGATATAACAGTGTCTCCTGCTGTGCTTTCAAGATAATGCCTGCGAAGCGGCTCTTTAGCTTTGCAACACGAATAGCCGCCTTTGGTGACAGTGAAACATCTACAAGGGAGCCCAACCAAAACCAAATAAACAAACAGAAGAATAATAGTTCATAAATATGAAAAGATGTAGCTACACTGATGCACATTTGAGTCAACATTACTGACAGACAAGCTAACCTTCTTCAGAAGCAACGGTTGCACCAAGATTAGGACAACTATTTTCTTCATCCAAACCACTTACAGCCCCTTCAAACAATTTCAAACATCATATCAATACCCAAATTACCAAAAACAAGTACAATATAAGTAAACAGAAATGCGAAATCAATTTATGTGAAAATTTTCACCACTTCATACCTTTATGGATGATTTTCTTTAAGGACTGGCGATAACAAATTTGTGTCATTTTAGTGGGCTTTTCCTAGGTACAGAACATATACAATTCAACCAATTAATACAAAGAAACCCAAAAATTCAACTAGCACGAAGTTAGATAAGAATAAGGGAAAAGTCTTGAAGGCATATAGATTTATGTAAAAATAGTGGCAATTAACACACACACACAGCCATATATAACAAGCTTGCTAGTAGTTGAAAACTTGTTAGTGGGAGCACATGGAATCATTGTTACAATGGAAATTACTTACTTTCATAATGGAAGAACACTGCTGTGTCACACTCCGATCCATCTTCTGCCTCTTTAACTTTTGACTGGCGACAACCCCAGGCGGTCCACGCTTGCAAGAGCCTGGTGTTGAAGATTTCACCTTTGAATCATCAACAGAATATAATTTTGTGTCATCAGAAGAACTAAGTCCAAACTTCTTAGACTTGTTCATACCAAACTTTTTATTTTCACTCAAAAAAACACTGTGCTCACATCCATCATTGTTGAACACCTTGCTGACCAAATTTAGATAATCGCATCCTAGATTTACTCTCAATTGGTTTAGGGGCAATTTTGATTTCAGCTTCTTCACTACTATATTTTCAGTAGACTTATTCATGCCACACTTTTTATTTTCAGTCAGAGAAACACTGTGCTCACATCCATCATTCTTGAACCCCTACTGACCAAATTCAGATAATCGTATCTTAGGTTTACTCTCAATTGGTTTGGGGGAAATTTTGATTTTCATCGTCTTCATTACTATATTTTCAGTAGCAAAGACCTTAGTGGGACACTACAAGGACTGAAGAGGAGCACAGTTCAGATTTCCAGATTGAATCCCACACACCATAGCCATTGTCCTCTTTGATTGCAATGACCAAAACAGGGTCACCTCTGCCTCTCACTCAAAATGAGACCTGCATGCATGAACAACAAACCAAAGCAATGAATCACTGCACAAGTTTTGTAATATATTAGCACCACAAATTAACAACCATTAATGCAAGACTAAAAAAAAAATTCTTTTTTTAATTCAATGAAAAGTCTGCATAGAACACAAAGTTATAAAAAGCAACAAAATGTAATATCTAGTCCTACTCGATTCCAAGATAACCCTTCATTGCAATCTACAATGATAAGTACTAGCAAGAAATACTTGTATGAAACAATCCAAAATATACTTAATTAGCCACTGGCACATTCTTTAGAATCAATCATTGGAAGTTACCCAATTTTAAGTGAGTTTTGGTGGACAAAGTCACACCTTTAGAATCAATCATTGGACATGTAGAGCTCTATCCTATGGAGCTAGGCTGCAATTGATCAAATCAACTCTTTTGGGCATCCTCCTATATTGGAGACTGGGCACTTTATACTCCTTTAGAAAACAATTAATGACTTCAATAGAGTAGCGGGAGCTTTTCTTTGATGAGGGCTTGAACTTGAAGGGGGACTGAATCTTCCTAATATTGAGTTATGGAATAAAGCAATCATTCTAAAGCAGCTTATATGAAAGTTGTTTACCTACCATGGTGAAAGGAAGGAGTTTTAACATTCCTCAGCAGTGGCAAGGCATGTCATAAAGGCACCACATTGGAAATGGTAATTGATTCTACCATGTTCAGGAATGATAATTGGATAGATGCATATCTAAGCCCCCCTCTCTCTCTCTCTCTCATCAGCAAGCAATAGAGAACCACCGCCTTGAAACCCTTGACAGAAAAATAATGATTTAGAAAGGAAATTGAAGAGAGATATAAAGCATATTATTACCAGTAAGGAAATTGAAAAGAGGGAGAAATAGTTTAGAGATAAAGCATATTATTATTGCTTGGAAATAAAGCTGTGTTCAAAGTTTTCTTATCTAAACCGAGCCTAAGGCCCAATTCACTTTGAAAGCTTACATTTTATCTAAAACTAAAATCGCTGACAAGGATCGAAGAACCGCCCTTTTAGGAGAATTCAAATATCCTACCAACAGTACCACTAATTTCCCCAAGTCTTATAAGTCATATTTGTTTATTTAACTAAAAACAAAAGCATCTTGTGAAGCACGATCCATGATTCTTTGCACAATTATTTTTTATTTAAATATTATAATTTTTTTCTTATCTACTTAGTTAAATAATATATAATTAATTAATATAATAATATATCATATGGATCAATTATCTATATTCAAATAAAAAAAAAATTGGAGATGCTCTTACTTTCTATTTTTCCTAAATAAAAAAAAATCATTTATAAATAATAACTTTCTATGATATACATGTTATGTATATTATTGTCTTTTAACTTGTATCATATTTTTTAATTTAATTTTCATATGATATCGATTTTAATTTATTTTGTAATTAAATTTATTATTTATAATTTATTAAAAAAATATATTTACTAAATATTTTTAATAATTACACTGGTTGAGAAACAACTAAGCAAGAATTCGAGCCTGAGAAAATAGTTGATATATGCATTTTATTTCTAGAAGACACGAAAATTCCACATCCTTGTTAAGGGTTGTAATTTAATGGTACTCCACGACGAAAATGAGTTTGAGTTCCGTTAACAAAATAAATGAAAATCTACATTGTTGGGTTTGACAATTTTGGTAAAAAATCTGCATGGACATAATAAATTTGTTCTCTTATCTTCTCATAAATCCATTGGTATATCAACAACTAGTCATTTGGTTTAAGTAGACTTTTAGAACTTTGTTTATTGAGTTGTTTGGATTTGATTAAATTATCATAATTATTTTAAAACTTCTTTTGGCCTCACAACTTTGATAATCTCATTTTGTTTTTTTGTTTTTAATATAAATTCAACATGTTTAATGTAATTTTTTACTTCATTGTTTCATCAACAAGAGCTTAATTAGCAATAGTGACGACACTCTCATCATTTTTATATTTTTATTTTTTATCTCATGTGTTGTTTGGAAAGTGGGCTATAGAGTCTACGATTTCATTACCATGCAGTTCTCTTTAAAAGTAAATAATCTCATTTTTTATCACTTTAATTAATACAAGATGTACTATTCATTAAAAAAATTCACATGAATACATACCATAAATTTTTTTTAATGATATTTAGTTTTTAATAATGAGATTATTCAACTTTTTTGGAATAAATAATCATATTTATTATTATAAAAGTAAGGAAAGAATTATAGAATCTACATGACTCTATATCCCAATGGATTAATTGACGCAAATACGTTTAGACTCTCAAAATATTTTTCAATCTGCAGATCGTCCTCAAACTCGGCAATCTTCTCTTTCTGGAATGAAAAGGGGGGAGACGAGTTAAATTCATTTCAAGTAGCTTTGAAACAGATTCAGATGTCTACATGAGAAATATATATATATATATATATATATATATATATATAAGACAAACGTAAACCTTCTCCAGAACAAGTCGGGCAGCTTCCCTATCTCTCTCCCGCTGTATTTGCCGTTCTTCTAGTATCATTCGTTAAGCAGATACATTAGCTCTGTTTCGAGCTTCGATTTTGGCATTATCTGTTCAAATATACCTTTTGGTCCGGCCATTTTGTATATATGATGGGTTCTTTTCACCTATTTGCTTTTGGTTTTGCTGGTTGGGTTTAAATATTTTAAACCCACTTGTCATGCCCCAAAATTCGGATCACCGGGACTCCCCCGGTTCGACTTCGAATTTCGAGTGTGAACACGTCTGTTAACCCCAACGAACCATTCCTAATCACTTATATACCGCAAAAGCATACTTTTCAAATGTACACGTATGTACGTGTACTGCAGACCATACTAACCTCAATGGGCCTCAATGGGCCCCTCAAATATCCTCTTACATCCCTTTGTAAGAATCTAGAATCCATGTTTTCGATGCATCGAAAGTTCGATGGATCGAAATGGTGATTTCGATGCATCTGACAAGGATTAATCATGTACTGACCAAAACATGCTCTTGGGACTTTTGACATTCCAAAATCTTGCAGGTTTTTCGATGCATCGTACTTGTCATTTCGATGCATCGAAGGATCAATGCATCGAAATGCCCAGACTGGTGCACTTGCAGAAAATGCTACAATCATGCATTGCCTCTTTTTGGCATTCTAAGTCCATTCAACCACCTTATTCACTCATGCAACATCCCATTAACATACTAGAGCGATTAGCATCATTCAAGATTCAAGCTCTCTCTAAACATCATATCTCAAAACCAACATTTACAATATTTTCAATCCCCAACTTATGCATATATACATTCCAACCTTCATAGTTGAAAACATCCATCTAGTGAACCAAGTGTTATTACATGCATTGTGTAACAAATCCATTGTCTTATCACATACAAGAAGCTTATAGTCCAAGCATACAACAAAGTTACATCTATCCAAAACATAACTACTACTCAAAATAAAGTCGCATGCCACAAGCTGGCACGGATAGCCACAATATACACAATATCCAAAAGATAGCAAAAAACTAATAGAGTTCCACTTAGACACTCAAATCCCATCCGTCATCGGTGCCTTATCTGTAAAAAGAGTTTAAAATAAAGGAGTGAGCACCACAGCGACTCAGTAGAGATACCCCAACCCACCTAAGTGCCGACTCGACACTAACCTACATGAATGCATGTCACTACATTACATGTATCATCCAACATATATACCATTTTCGTTTACAATCAACGTATATACAAGAATGCATTAAACATACATCATGCTTTACAAATAACAATGTAAGCAAAATCATACACTTGTCTCCCTCTCGGACTCAACCCAATACCCTAACATGATTTTTACTAACCATGTGACCTGGGACGCTTCCCACACGATTTCAACACCATCACCGAGTATTTACCTACTCCAAGGTGAATAGACCACCGTCACCGAGTATTTACCTACTCCAGGTGACTTAGCCCCTTTTTTAAAATTTATCACCGAGTATTTACCTACTCCAAGATGATTTAACCACTTCACAACTACAACCATAATCGAGTATTGACCTACTCTAGGTAATTCAACCACACTTCCCCGTTTCCCCACAACGGCCCCATATATGCATTTTGAACATATAACAATCTAGCATTTTATTTCATACTTCACAATGCATAAGCTAGTTAATAGAGTACGTAGCATGCATTTCATCTCGACAAAACCACACATATATTTACCTATACATGTAAAGCTTAGCATACCATTTACATATGCTCTTAAACTTCACCTAAGCACATTTTAATCATGCTTCACCAATGCACACATTTTCTATATGAATAGCACATGCATTTCACTCACATAGCAACATATAATACATACATCTCCATATAACACATTTTCACATATGTGCACAAAACCTAGTATATAAGTATACATGCTAAAATCTCTCACATATTCACTCTTTATACCATATCTACTACCATATACACATCAATTGCACACTAGAGACTTAAGAGAGTAGAAACACAACACATCCCACCCCTCTTACTACTCTAAATTATGCAATACACACCCTTAGCTCTGACCGCTTCACACGAAATCCTAGAATCGACAAATAAATGAGAAGGAGGACCCTTACCTTAAATTTGAAGGCTTTCCAAGCACTTCTTAAAATTTCTAGCAATGTCTACCTTGCCGGATCACAACTTTGTTCGGTTCAAATCGAAACCCTAGCCGTCCTCTACGTATCTCCCTTCTTCGACGGATCACGAATCACACTCGAAGGCCTCCAAAACTTAAAGAGAAGGGAGAGGGAGAAAGAAGAGAGAGAGAGCAGCTGGCATGAGAATCTGACCTTTTAGGGTCCCTAGGCGTGAAAAGACCCAAATGCCCCTCGAACCACTTAACGTACCTTCCCAGAATCTGTTTTTGATTCCAAAAACTCCTACAAGCTCGAAATCACTTCTTTTACTCTATAAACATTTCATCGAAGTCATTCCTGAAAATAAATATTTTTGAAAATTTTTCAGATTCCCGAGCCCACTTTAGACTGCATCCCGGGCCCCGGTTTGACCAAAAAGTCAAACTTCTCCAAATCTTTCAAAAAAACTTACCAAAATATTTATAATACTTACCAAACATGTTCTCCACACTCAAAACATGTTAAACATCACCAAAAATGCATTTATGACAATTATGATGCGAAAATGCAAAACCTGCCAAAATTGGTCACGATCTCTACAACCTCCCTTCCTTAAAGGAATTTCATCTTCGAAATTAGAAACATACCTCAAGTAGTAAATAACTCAGGGTACTTTAAGCGGACTTCTTATTCTCGCTCCCACATAGCCTCCTCGGCTCCGTGATGTCTCCAAAGGACTTTAACCAATGGGATGGTCTTACCCCAAAGCACTTGCTCTTTAGTATCCAAAACCTGTATCGGTCTCTCCTCATAAGACACATCCTCCTCCATCTCAAGATCTGTCCAATCTAACACATGTTAAGGGTCCGACTCATACTTTCTCAACATCAAAATGTGAAAAGTATTATGCACACTCGACAATTGTGGTGGTCATGCCAAGCGGTATGCAACCTCACTCACACAATCCAACACCTCAGACGGATCGATAAACCGTGGGGCTAGCTTCTCGTTACACCCAAACATCATCAAACCCCATCGTGGCGAGACCTTCAGGAAGACATGGTCCCCCACCTCGAATACTAAAGGCTTCCGCCTTTTGTCGGCATAGCTTTTCTAATGACTCTAAGCCGTAAGCAAATACTGCCGTATGATCTTGATCTTTTTTGTAGTCTCTCTAACTATATCTGGCCCCAAAGCCACTATCTCACTGACCTCTATCCAACAAACTAGTGACCTACAAGGTCTACCTAACAAAGCCTCAAATGAAGCCATCTTAATACTAGCTTAGTAGCTATTATTGTATGTAAACTCAACCAATGGAAGGTGATCCTCCCAACTACCTCAAAAATCAAGTGCACATGCTCTAAGCATATCCTCTAAGATTTGAATGGTACGCTCTAACTGACCACCTGTCTGAGGATGGAAAGTCATACTAAAATGGAGGTTTGTATCAAGTGCATTTTGAAAACTCTGCCAAAATCGTAATGTGAATCTCGGATCCTTGTCAGACACAATGAAAACTAGCACTTCGTGCAATTTTAAAATCTGATCAATGTACAGCCGACTAAGAGTATCCACATCGTCCGTCACTCAAATCGAAAGGAAATGAGTTACCTTGGTCAATCTATCCACAATGACCCAAACTACGTCGTAACTCTTCCTAATCCTAGGTAACCCTGTCACAAAGTCCATAGTGACGTGTTCTCACTTCCACATGCCTACCGGTAAGGGTTATAATAAACCTGTCGGTCTCTGATGTTCGGCCTTCACTTGCTGACAAGTGAGGCACCTTGCCACAAACTATGCGACGTCCTTTTTCATGCCCTTCCACCAATACTGTCTACAAAGATTGTGGTACATTTTAGTACCACCAGGATGCACTGCAAGCCTGAAACTATGAAACTCCCTCAGAACCTCATCCCTACAAGCTAATGGAACAACCATCTTGCCTCTGAATCTCAAACCTCCATCTGAATGGATAACCTAATCCTGCACCATTTCGCCACCCTAATCTGAGTGCGAAAACTCTCCAACTTACTATCCTTCCTTTGCTCCTCAACCACCTTACTCACTAGAGTTGGTTGCGCTATGAGTGTGAACAAAGTGGTCTGTCCATCACTCTCACTAAAGTACAATCCCATATCAAAGATGTCTTCTATCATCTTCCACTCTCGGATGGCAATACTAACCAAAGTACTATGTGATTTCTTGCTCAATGCATCGACAACCACATTAGCCTTTCCCGGGTGATACTAAAGATCAAAGTTATAGTCTTCCATTTATTCAACCCATCTCCTCTATCTCATATTCAAGTCCTTTTGTGTAAAAAGGGACTTCAAGCTCTTATGATCAGAGAAAATCTCAAACTTCTCTCTGTAGAGATAATGCCTCCACGTTTTTAAAACAAAAATTACCACCTCTAACTATAAGTCATGAGTCAGGTAATTCTGCTCGTGGATCTTTAACTGTCAGGAACCATAGTAACAACCCTCTCGGTCTGCATCAACACACATCCCAAACCGTCTTGTGAAGCATCACAGTAGATGATATAACCCAAACTACACTCGAGAATAATCAGAAGCGGAGCACTAGTCAATCTACTCTTCAATTTCATAAAAGAATGCTTGCAAGCCTCATTCCACTCAAACTTAACTCCTTTACGAGTAAGCTTGGTCATTGGCGTTGCTAACTTTGAAAAGTATTTCACAAAATACCAGTAATATCCTACCAATCTCAAGAAGCTACGTATCTCAAATACATTCTTAGGCCTTTCCCAATTTATAACAGCTTCAATTTTAGAAGAGTTTAGCGATATTTCTCCTTCTAACACCACGTGTCTAAGGAATTTCACCTTCGTTAGCCAAAATTCACATTTTTTGAACTTGGCATACAAAAACGGTGTTATCTCAGAATCTGCAACACTGTCCTCAAGTGGATCTCATGCTCTTCCATGGAAGAAGAATACACAAGAATGTCATCCATGAAAACCACCAGTAATCTATCCAAGTACACTCTAAATATTTGGTTCATCAAATCAATGAACAATGTCGGTGCGTTCATCAATCCAAATGGCATCACTAGAAACTCATAGTGGCCATACCTAGTCCAAAATGCTGTCTTAGGAATGTCCTCTTCCCTTACCCTCAACTGGTAATACCCCAACCTCAAGTCGATCTTCGAAAAACAAGTCGAACCCCTTAAGCTGATCAAACAAGTCATCTATCTTTGGCAGAGGATACTTGTTCTTTATCATTACTTGGTTCAACTTACAATAGTCTATGCATAATCGTAAAGATCAGTCCTTCTTTTTAGGAAATAGGACCGGAGCTCCCCAAGGCGATGTACTAGGTCGTACAAATCCCTTATCCAACAACTCTTGCAATTGATCTTTCAACTCCTTTAACTCAGCTGGTGCCATCAGGTATGATGCCATAGAGATAGACACGGTACCAAGAGCAAGATCAATGTTGAACACCACATCTCTCATCAGAGGTAACTTTGTCAAGTCCTCCGAAAATACATCCACAAACTCTCTAACCACCGGTGGAAACCCTCCACTAGTCACAATCTCATCATCCTTGACTAATAAACTAGTTAGGAAATATCCAATCCCGTCCCATACACCGGAACTAAGTAAAGACGGAACGTAGAAATCATCCCACTCTCGCACAAAGTAAAAATAGTCACTCTCAAGTGTGCACACCGTCACTCTCCTACGGAGACAATCAATCATGGCTCTAAATGTAGATAGCTAATCCATACCTAGAATGACATCAAAAGTGGTGATGTTTAGTAACACAAAGTCAAATACTAATCGATGCCCAATAACCTCGATCTCACAAGACCGACATACTTTATCCAGGGTAATCCTACCCCCCAACAGGCGTATCAATGGACAATGGTGACTCTAGTGATGACACCCTCAACCCTAAGGCATAAGTAAATGCAACAGATATGAATGAATGCGATACTCCTGAATCTTCCAACACCCTAGCCCATGAGCTAGAAACCAGAAAAATACCTCTAACCACTGATGGTCTTGGTATGTCCTCTGTCGGAGCAAGCATGAACACATGGCCCCGTGTCTGCTGACCCTGCTGGACAGTCCCCTATAAGCCCGACTACTGACCAGAAGTAGGCGTGGAACCCCTCGCTACCCGAGATCCCTGAACTGACTATGCTGGCTAAGGTGGTGGTAATGCCCTAAAGCTAGATTGAATCGCAGTTGTCTGTACCAACCTCTGCTAAGATACTGAACTACTTTAAGTCCCCTACCTATGTGGGCAGTTAACTTTCACATGCCCAGGCTACTTGCAATTGAATCATACCCTTTCCTTCACTGTTCCTACTAGCACTGATACTACTGTATGTCCCTGTAGACATTCCCTACTATAATAGCTAGTCTGCTAGCAAGTATAGCATACCACAGACGACCATGAAGATTCAATAGGCAAGGCCAATGAAGGTACCGAGCGAGCTTACTGCTACCCCTGAAAACCTGACATTCCCTCCCTATGCCTTTTTCTTCCCTGGCCACCCAAAGATGCCCCTATACTCTTCGCTTTCTATTTAGAGTCCCATATCCTCTGGATGTCTCTATCATCTTCTTCAGCCACCAAGGCTCTATCAACAACCTCATTGTAGGTTCTCAAACCTAGAAAGGATACCCTCTTTCTGATAGAGGTTTTCAACCCTTTTACGAACTTCTTTGCTTTTAATTCCTCATTCATCACTGTCTCCGGGGCAAAGCGAGCAAATGATGTAAACTTTGTCTCGTATCTTATGATAACTAGATCCCCTTAAACTAGGTCCATAAACTCCTGTCTCATCCGGTCCCTCACCATGGTCTTGGTGTTGTGGACATTCCCAATGAATTGCCACCATTGATCCGCTTCTCCTAATAAATGAAGCGTTGCCACACCAACTTTCAGATCCTCATTGATTGCAAGGGCAACCATGAGCTTATGAGTCTGATCAATCTAACTCTCTACCACTAATGGGTCACGTGCCCCATCAAAGGTAGGCGGCTTAAATTTTACATACTCTTTCATAGCCACCATCTGTCGGCTCAAAGCAATCCTAGGTAATGCTTGAACCTCCTCTTCTCCGGCTTCCCTAGCCTTCTTTCTCATAGTATCTACCATGTCACACATAAATTACGTTCCATCTGTTGGCTCTTGAGGAGCATCAGGGCTTATACCACGTGCTCTTCTTAGAGGCATTTTGCTATTTGTACAACAAGAAAAATTCAAAACCAAGAAATTTACATTTCTTATACCATTTTCACCACGCTTACACATGCCACATCAATTTATTCCATAAGGGCATGTTATAAAAGCCTAAGCATATAATCATGTTCCACATAAGCAGTTTACGACTCTAAGTCAAATCATTTATGTGTACGTCCTCAACATCAATTAATCCCTAGATTAAGTTTCACCCTTCATCCTTAGGTCTTCAAACCTAACGCTCTAATAATTATCCAAAAATCATTAAATCCTATCAAATCAAGACTTTACCTGTCGTCCCTAGGTATTCTAACCTAGAGCTCTAATACCACGTTGTCACGCCCCAAAATTTGGATTGCCTGGGCTCCCCCGGTCCGACGTCGAATTCTAAGTATGAACCTGTCCGTTAACCCCAATGAACCATTCCCTATCACTTATACACCATGGAAGCATACTTTTAAAATGTACACGTATGTACGTGTACTACAAGCCATATTAACCTCAATGGGGCACTCCAACATTTTCTTACATCTTTTTGTAAGAATCCAGAATCCATGCACTTCAACACATCAAAGTGATGATTTCATGCATCAAAAGTTCGATGGATTAAAATAGTGATTTCGATGCATCTCAATAGGATCGATCATGTATCGACCAAAACATACTCTCGGGACTTTTAACATTCCAAAATCCTGTAGGTTTTTCGATGCATCGTACTTGTCATTTTGATGCATCGAAGGATCGATGCATCGAAAGGGACATTTCGATGCATCAAAATGCTCAGACTGGTGCACCTGCAGAAAATGCTGCAACCATGCATTGCCTCTTTTTGGCATTCTAAGTCCATTCAACCACCTTTTTCACTTATGCAACATCCCATTAACATACTAAAGCAATTAGCATCATTCAAGATTCAAGCTCTCTCTAAACATCATGTCTCAAAACCAACATTTATATCATTTTTAATCCCCAACTCATGCATACATACATTCCACACTTAATAATTGAAAACATCCATCTAGTGAACCAAGTTTTATTACGTGCATTGCGTAACAAATCCATTGTCTTATCACATACAAGAAGCTTATAGTCCAAGCATACAACAAATTTACATCTGTCCAGAACATAACTACTATATGAAATGAAGTCTCATGCCACAAGCTGACACGGATAGCCACAATCTACACAATATCCAAAAAATAGCAAAAAACTAATAGAGTTCCACTTAGACACTCAAATCCCATTCGTTATCGGTGCCTTATCTGTAAAAAGAGTTTAGAATAAAGGAGTGAGCACCACGGCGGCTCAGTAGAGATACCTCAACCCACCTACCTACATGAATGCATATCACTACATTATACGTATCATCCAACATATATACCATGTTCATTCACAATCAACGCATATATAAGAATGTATTAAACATACATCATGCTTTACAAATAACAATGTAAGCAAAATCATACATTTGTCTCCCTCTCGGACTCAACCCGATACCCTAACATAATTTTTACCAACCATGTGACCTGGGACGCCTCCCACACGATTTCAACACCGTCACCGAGTATTTACCTACTCCAAGGTGATTAGACCATTGTCACCGAGTATTTACCTACTCCAGGTGACTTAGCCCCTTTTTTAGAATTTATCACCGAGTATTTACCTACTCCAAGATGATTAGACCGTCATCACCGAGAATTTACCTACTCCAAGGTGAATAGGCCATTTTGGAATCATCACCTAGTATTTACCTACTCTAAGGTGATTTGACCATTTCACAATTGCAACCATAACTGAGTATTGACCTACTCTAGGTAATTCAACCACACTTTTCCATTTTCTCACAACGGCCCCATATATGTATTTTGAACATATAACAATCTAGCATTTTATTTCACGCTTCACAATGCACAAGCTAGTTAATAGAGTATGTAGCATGCATTTCATCTCGACAAAATCACACATATATTTACCTATACATGTAAAACCTAGCATACCATTTACATATGCTTTTAAACTTCACCTAAGCACATTTTAATCATGCTTCACCAATGCACACATTTTCTATATGAAGATAGCATGCATTTCACTCACATAGCAACATATAATACATACATGTCCATATAACACATTTTCACATATGTGCACAAAACCTAGCATATAAGTATACATACTAAAATTTCTCACACATTCACTCCTTATACCATGTATACTACCATATACACATCAATTGCACACTAGAGATTTAAGAGAGTAGAAACACAACACATCCCACCCCTCTTACCACTCTAAATCATGCAATACACACCTTTAGCTCTCACCGCTTCACCCAAAACCCTAGAATCGACAAATAAATGAGAAAGAGAACCCCTACCTCAAATTTGAAGGTTTTCCAAGCACTTCTTGAAATTCTCATCAATATCTACCTTGTCGGATTGTAACTTTGTTCGGTTCAAACCGAAGCCCTAGCCGTCCTATACGTTCCCTTCTTCAGCGGATCACGAATCACACTCAAAGGCCTCCAAAACTTAGAGAGAAGGGAGAGGGAGAAAAAAGAGAAAGAGAGCAGCTAGCGTGAGAAAGAGAGTTATGAAATATCTCTATAGAATCTGACCTTTTAGGGTCCATAGGAGCAAAAAGACCAAAATGCCCATTGGGCAACTTAACGTTCCTTCCTGGACTTCGTTTTCGATTTCAAAAACTCCTACGGCCTCAAAACCACTTTCTCTACTCTCTAAACATTTCATCTAAGTCATTCCTGAAAATAAATATTTTCAAAATTTTTCCGGATTCTCGGGTCCACTTAGCGAAATATTTTTTTTTTGTAGATAGTTTATACTTGTGTCAAGGAGTTTTTTTTTTCCAAAACAGTTTAAACTCATATCAAGAAGTTCTTGATTTTTTTTCTTCAACAGTTTATACTCGTGTCAATGAGTGTTTTTATTTTGTAGACAATTTATACTCATGTCAAAAAGTGATTTTTTTAGACAGTTTATACTCATGTCAAAAAGTGATTTTTTTTTTGGTAGACAGTTTATACTTATATCATGGAGTGTCATTGACAGTTTAGGCTCGTATCAGGGTGCACTTTTAGCTTTAATTATTTTTTAACTTTGTAAGACTCAAAAGACAGTCCAAGCTTATATTGAAAGGTGTGAACCAGCTCAGCGTCAATTTAAAAATTTTCTTCTTGTTTTGTTTCTTCATTGTACTCTTCTTGTACTTAAGAAGAAGCATTTCCTTCGAACTCATCCCCCACCCAAAAGAAATAGGTATTTCATTCGTCATGGTACATGTAGGAGGATTGAACTTCACGAAGTATGCTTTCATTCCACTGCGAGATTCGATCTAAACAGCATCTTCGGGCTTTGGTCCCCACACTTTTCCTTCCTTTAGTCTTTTGATTTTCACAGCTTCTCATTCTATTTGAAATTGGAGACGACTTTGTTCTTTTTCCTCACTTTCTTATTTGAGATCTTCGTTTTGCTGGTTGTTAGAGACAGTTCGAGAAAATGACTCTTGAGACATCACTCGTGTGTTTTTGGGCAATGATTCTTGCGAGATCCTTACAAGACTATTCACATCTTGAACTTTCTTTTTTGGTTTCCATGTGAGCACAATTTTTTGATCCTTTCTACTTGAAATTGTTTGAGGAGAACTTGAAGAATTACTTTTATAATGTTTATTTGATGCAAATCCTTGTGATTTGTCACTTTGGTTATGCATCTGTTTTTCTTGTTTCTTTCTTGAAACTTCTTTCTTATTTTGAGGTTTGGGAAAATGTTTAGGCCCGCGTGAATCTTGCCCCCTTGCAAAGGGTATTTCATATGAAAGAGCTAGGAATGAGCTTTGTATAGAAGGTTTTCCCCCTGGCTGTTCACTTTCCTTTTTTTTTTACTACTCACTTTTCGTTGGAAGGTTGTTTCAAACATTTGCTCGTTCGAATTATGGCAAGCTGTCTCAATTTCTTGTACTTGAAATTTAATGTTCCCAACAAGTTCAGTCTTCTACCAAGGTTTTCTTGACTCAATGCCTTATGTAACTGAGAACTTTCAGATGAAGTCACTGAAGTAACATGATGTGTTTCTTGATACAAGTCTTTAGAAACGATGCTTGTAACATAAGATGTATCTATTTCATCGTCTGAGTGAGGAAGTATTTTGTCTTCCTCTTCGGACTCAACCCCCTCATCTTTAAAACAATTGTCAAACACATTGGGAAAGGCAAGAGCCTTTGCACCACAAGTTGTTATGCTAAGCTCCGTATCATGGGCAAGAGTAACCAGTTCTTCAAATGTACGAGGCCTAATTCATTGTAGAATGTAGAAAAGCTCCCAATGCATGCCTTGCATACACATTTGACTGTTAAGACTTTAGAAAGATGATCTTTGCAATCATGCCTTAGAGCTCGCCAGCGGTTGATATAGTCGACCACAAGCTCGTCCTTTATTTGTTTAGTATTAGTGAGTTCTAGCATGTTTACTATTCTGCGAGTACTGTAGAAGCGATTGAGAAACTCTTGCTCCATCTGCTCCTAACAATCAATACTCCCAACTTTGAGGTCCATGTACCAATTAAATACATTTCCTTTGAGGGAACGAACAAATTGCTTGACTAAAAGGTCCCCTTCAGTGTTAGCGTTATTGCAATTTTTCAGAAAGTGTGCAACATGTTATTTGAGATTGCCTCTTCCATCAAATTGTTGGAACTTTGGCGGTTGATATCTATGGATCCAGTGTGAACTCAAGCATGAAACCCACCCAAACACCAAGCCCACAAAGCTAGCCCAATTCCATCCATCCAAATTGGGCCAGGATAACACAAACCCAAATATCGTACTTTCGGGCCTAGTCCAAGCACACCAGACTAGGATGACGTGGGCTGCCATCGACCAAGATAAACTCAATCTTGACAAGCTCATGTGCCCCGCTTGTCGAGCCATCATTGCCACAACCCACCTCCTACTCCAAAGACTAGATACAAACCTCACCCAAGAAAAGCCTAAAGGAAGCCTCATGGACACAATGATGAAGGGGGATGGCCTCTAAAATATCCAAGAGGACAAAATAGCAAGAAGGAAGGTCTATAAATAGAGAGAGAGATAGAGAAAAAGGGGACTGGCTTTTTCATGTTTTTTATTTGTTTAGGAAGTGAAAGAAGAAGAAAGAAAAATCAAAGGTTTGTACTTCTGTCAAAATTTAATACACATCCAATCATTTTTACATAAGAAATTGAGTGTGTTGTTTCAAACATTTTTTTGAGCATCTACAAAATCCTACTGGCATTTTTAAGCTGTCAATTCTTTCGGTGTAGGGTTTTGAGTACATGAGACTACTTTGAGGGGTGACACCATACTGTGCTCGAATTGTATTCGTTATTATATCCTGATTATATCCTGTAATTATTGAACAGATAACGAATCGACTGGCGAAGCACGGTTAATTTCATCAGCCACATATCCTAATGTAGATGTGTAGCGACGATCTTTTGATTGGGCACCTTGAAGGGCTGAATTTGAAGTATTCGTAGGCAGTTGTGTTAACTCATCAGGATTTTAGATTTTAAGCTTACTCATTAGCACAACAATCTGCAAGTCCTTCTCTTTAACAGTTTTTATGAGGTTTTCGATTGCGCAAACCATCACTGCCAATAGGTCTTCCACCGAGGTTGTTCCAGTTATCATAACTGCTATAACATTTGAATAGGAAAAACTTTGAGGGCCAACATTCTTTGAAGTGCCCGATTATTTTGAAATCTCAAGTAACGACTCTAAGAGCGAACCAACGCTAGAGTTAATGTTAGAGACAAAGTGGGGTAAATGTGGTGGCGCCAACTTTTCTAAAACAAATTCAGAGTTTTTTTACCCCCTGAGAGAGTTTTCACATCCATTGGTTTAGCATAATTGGTTTTCACCAAATCTTGCTGATTCTTGAGCGGAGAAATTGGTTTGGTCTTGCTACGCGTCATAAGACCTGTTGTGGTGTTGCTAACACTTGACGGGTTCCTAGTGTTCTTGCTACTGCTTGCAACAGCTTTAATGTTGGTCAATGTAACAACGGTGTCTTTTGAGGCTTTCTTGTTTGTAATCTAAATCTTAGGAGGAGCCATAGATTCTGATGAACAAAGTTTTGGATGTATGATGTAAGAGACAGAAATGAGAGACAGAGATAGTCCCACCGGGCATGCCAGAAATTTGTACACATAAATTTCGAGTCTGAAAATAAGATCAAAACACGTGGACAAATATATCAAATATATTAATTTCAAGAAATATGGGTTACAAATCTCTATAGATCTTTACAAAAGAAAGATAAATTCCTCTAATTCGATCTCCTTTGTGATCCGAATTCAAGGGCTGTTGGAGCTTGATCTTGAGTTGGATTGAAACTTTGGTGAAGAACGGCACATGGATGATGTGCTTGTTGTTCTTCTCCTTCAGGGTTTTAAATCCTTTGGAGCTTTGAAATTGAGTGAAGAATCCTGCAAACTTCAGCATTCTTTGATAGTCTTCTTGTTGTTATCCCCCCTCTTCCTTCACCATCTACCTCTATTTATAGATGTCTTAGAGTGCAAACTAGTAACTTCTTTACTCTTGATAATTATCTTTTGTGATAATTATCCAATTAATATATATATATATATAATTTTTTTGATGATAAATATTTATACATATATATTAATTATCCTTTGACCTATTTTCTAGTGGGCTTGGACTTTTTAGACAACTTGGATAAGCTTATAACCCATTTATTTGTGGTGGGTCTAAACTTTAAATTATCTGACTCATTGGACCACATTTCGAAGTGGGTCAAATTGAAGGTAAGTCCAAATTATATTTTGGGTTCATCATGTAATATTTTTAATATCTACACCCCCAATGAGGTATAATTGGTGTGTGGATTGAGTTGGGTGCCTTTGCTTACCAAAAGGAAAGATGGATTAGTATTTTTTTTAACCTTTCTTTCAAAATGGATGCTTTCAAAAAGAAGGTAGAAAAGATATCAAAAGCTCAAGGTAGAAAAGATATCAAATTGAGCTTTCTTCATAAATTTTAAAAAGTCACAAATCATATCCTTTTCATATTTGAAATTGACCATTTATAGGGGCCAATTTAATGGGATTATTGTCAAAAATTCGAGGGCAACTGTCATGGTTTGATCTACCAATTAGGAATTTAGACTCCGTTTATTTCGACGTAAAATATTTTTTGAAATATATTTTTAAAAAAATTCGGTGTTTGATTGGATATTCTAAAAGGAAAAATATTATACCTGAAAAACATTTTCACACCAAAATATTTGAATTGATGCAATCAATTCGTAAAATATTGAATAGCTAATTTGGTTGATGCTACCGAACACAGAAAATTTTCAAAAATATTTTTCAAAAAATATTTTACGTCGAAATAAACAGAGTCTTAGAATCAATAATAGTAGAGTTCCAGAATTCATACCATATAGGCTTAAGAGGGTGTATTCAATTATGAATTTAAAGGATTTTAAAAGACTTTAAAAGTCTAGGTATATTCAATCCAAACTTTTATAGACTTTTAAAGAGTTCATACAAATCTGGTTGCATTCAATTAAGATTTTTAAAAAGTTTACAAAAGTCTAAGTGTATTCAAAAAGTGAAATATTTTAAAGGATTTCATTAAGTGGTGGGTTTGGTGGATTTGAGAGTGGAATGTATAAATATCGAAGCCCATAACAAAACCGACCTTTCCCCATAAATTTTAGTGGACTTTTTTTTTTGCAGAATATGTTCAACATTTCTCTATCTCGAGGTACACTCTTTTTTTCTCTCTTGATTTTTCTCTCTCTTCTCAGATTCTCTCTCTTTCTATTGGATTATGAAAACTTGTAAACCTTGAGTTTCTAGGCAAGTTGATCAATCTATCGTAGTATGGGAGAGATTAATCCCTCTACACTATTTGTTAAGAATCAATCCCTTAAGCCATAGGGATTGATCATGAAGTCCAATTAATAATCCAATATAATCTAGATTCAAAGTTCTCCAATTATCTATCTAATGATTTAACCTAGACCCTATAAGTAAAGTCTATACTTTTTTTTTCATAATGTGCGATTAAAATCTGAGAAATGCAACATATGCAATTTGTGTTTATCAAATGAGTTACCTTATCATCCCTGCTCTTTCCTGGGATATTTGCACTACACAATAATTTTTAGACAATATATCAAATGACAGATTATCCATTTTGCATTATAACTACCCTTTGAGTCATTGATTTACTTGTACACAAAAATAGAATTCAAGAATAAAAATAAATAAAATAAATTGAAGAAATCAATACAAGTTTATAAAAATCTATCAAAGTCTCTAATAAAAATTTATACAAATAAATAAAAGTTTGCAATAAAAGTTCATAAACATTCATGAATTCATATAAATCTTTTATGGGTAACGCTACTCAAGCAGAATTGTCAGGCAGAATTGTCAGGCAGAAACTTTTACATCCATTGGATGCATGTGGTAGGCTCCACCACATACATCCAATGGTTGTAAAAGTTTCTGCCTATAAATTTTACCTAACAATTCTGCCTAAGTGGCATTATCCATCTTTTATTTAAAAAATGTCTTTAAAATTTTTTTTTAAATTCTAATGAACTATATTCTCAAGATGAGGAGAGAGGAGAGAGAACAAGAAATATATAAACAATTAAAATGGCGTTGGTTGGTGGACCAGTGGTAGTTGTTGGATCTTGAGTGTGTCATTTACCGGCTAATCAATGTGGATAAATTAGAGAGAGAACAGACAGAGAATGCTGACCGTCTTATTTCCTGGCTAATTAATGTGGACTGTGGATAAAGTTTTGAGAGGAGAAATTATTAAAATGCGCAGACTGCTGACACTTGTGGAACAGTTTAGTCCAAACCCTCCTATTAATATAAAAAAATAAAAAATAAAAGAAGGCTTAACAAATAGTAATACTAATATGAGGTGAAGAGTACGAGTCACAGTGGCCCACAGATTGATGAAGAGTAATCAGAAGAATTAAATGTTTTGGTAAATGTTTGGTTAGTCTTATTACTTTTAAATTAATTTTTTTGTAAAATTATTGTGACACTTCTGTTAAACTAATAATCAATTAAACAAAATCACATATAATATATAATTACAAAAATATCTTCAAATTATAATACCTTTATACAAAAATAAACTCAATTTCTAATAATTTGACTGAAATTAACATGTTTTATATATACATATTATCTATCAATGTCATACCAACACTACTCTTATCGAAGAGTAATTTTGACATTTTAATTTTTTTATGTTAATTGACTTTAACAGAGTTGACTGTCAAATAACGATAAAAATATTTAAATGAAATCAATCAAATCTTAGAAAATGTTGACTATTATATTTTAAAATTTTTAATTTAAAAGTAATTAAACGAAACTTCAGAAAAGATAAGAATAATTTACTTTAAATGTTTTACCTTTTCATTAAAACAATATCTTCTTTTTGTTTTAGGATATTTACATGTTAGTGCTGTCAACAAATAGGAGTAAATAAAATTGGTGACCATAAAGTGGTTATTCAATTATAAAAAAAAGTAGTTTGCTTTGCAACACGTGACTACGTGTGTGAGTTTGCTTTGGTTTTCTGTTTTCTTTAAGAGAGACCCACTTTTCAAAAATCTCTGCGTCTCTCTTATTTATTTCTCTCTCTCTCTCTCTCAATTTATACCATATATGTTTTCTCGCTCTCTCTAAACTTTCTTTTTCTCTCTCTCTCCGAACTTTAATATTCTCTCTCTCTCTCTCGCTTCTCTCTCTCTCAAATTCTAAACCAAACATCATGCAAAATAATCCCTCGGTTCCTAAATCTTGAGATTATGCGACAACCACATGAAATAATCCCTCAGAGAAGAGAGGCTCATGCAAAATAATCCCTCGATTCGAAATCTTGAGATTATGCGGCAACCAAATGAAATAATCCCTTAGAAAAGAGAGGCCCATTGAGTGATAATAGTTTGCAAAAAAGAAGTTGATATTTGGATTCCACATATATTTTTTTTTGCATTCTAATAAATTGTTTTGATAAATATAATGACCATCATGTCCTCTTAAAATTTTATTTTAATTAAAAAAGTTATCTTTCTATGTGTTGATTGTTCACTTTCTTTGTATTTTTCTCTCTAACTTAACTCTATATTAGTGTTAAAAAGTTTATAAATTAAATATAAAAGAAATTAAGTTGCAGACTTGCTGCGGCAGAAGAAATCAAACTAATAAAAAGTTTTTATATTTCTTTTTCTTTTCTTAATTCAAAAGTATTTTTCTTTTGTTATCTTTCTTTGACTACTTCTCATAACTAAAAAAATGTAAAATGTACAAGAGGAACCAGCACTGTGAGACCCAAATTTAATTGATGTTATAAATAAAACATATAAATTTCAAACTTTTGGTTTTGAAAGTACTTATTTTTTTCATGAAAGATTTTTAAAAGTACTAATTTTTCTTCTAAAAGCAAAAATCAATATAAATTTCGTTCTAAAAAGCAATATTCATTTGTTCCAAAACGCCAACCAAACAAGATACTGGGAACACAAGAACACAAACCAAATTAAAAAAAAAATTAAAAATACCACAACATAATACATAGGGGAAAAAAAACTATTTCATTGAATCAATCCATGATTCTCAGAAAAATCACTCATTGGAACAATGATAGAGCACATATCATACGTAATCAGCAAAATGTAGAAAGAAAATAAACCACTATAGAAACTCCTCCTTCTTTAAAATGAAGAGATATGTAACAAAGCTTTTAAATTTTTTATTAGTTTAATTTTTTTTGAGAGGGTAGTCAACTATCACAACCTTTGATTTTTTTATTAGTTTTTTTTCTTCTGCCTGCAACTCAAATATTTTTTTCTTTCTAATTGATTCAATATTTTTTAACACTATGATGAAGTTAAGTTTTAGCAAAAAGAGAGAGAGTTTTTAATAAATAAATAAATAGAGTAAACAAATTAACACATAGAAAGAAAGTATTCCTAATTGAAATATAATACTAAGAGGGCATTTTGGTCATTATATTTACCAAAACAAGGAGTTGGAGTGCCATAGTATATTTATAGAGCGCAAATATCATCTCCCTTGCAAAAAAAATGTGGGTCTTTCTTGGGAGAGGTTTAGAGAGAGAATGAAAGAAAGAAGAGAGAGATAAAAACATATTTGGTATACATTTTAGAGAAAGAGAGAAATAGAGTTTTTTTTGAAAGTGATCTCTCTTAAAATAAAAAGCGGCTATTGCTAGCAAACCTTTAATGCTGTGTTTGGTACGCATAAATGAAATGGAATTGAATGGAATGCCCATTCCAATTATTCTTTGGTTCAGTATGAATTTTAAGGTGAGAATGGTCATTCCCTTTGAATGAAAATCCATTCCTTGGAATGAAAATTCATTCCATGGAATGGACATTCCATTCTTAATAAAATTAAAAAAAAATCATTTACCTCCACCACCACCACCACACCAGCTTTATAACTACCATCTACTCTACTACCACCCCACCACCACCACAACAATTTTACAACTACCATCAACTCTACCACCACCACCACATCACTACCTTCCTACTCCACCACACCACCATGTTTAGATTGTCACCTTCCTCCTCCACCACCACCATCACTGTCACGCATTGCTATCACCTCCACCGTTACCTTTTCCCACCACCACCACCACCATCGCTGCCACATCCACCACCTCCACCGCCACCTTCCTCCACCATCACACCACCACCTCCACCGCTACTACCACTGCCACCCCTATCACACCACTACCACCACCTCCACATCACCGCCACCACCTCCCATCTCACCACATCGCCACCTTCCTCCACCACCACACTACCACCTCCACATCGCCACCTTCCTCCACCGCCACCACTTCCACATCGCCACTTACCTCCACCACCACTACACCGTCGCCACCACCTCCACCGTCACCCTACCACCACCTTCGCATCGCCACCTTCCTCCACCACCACACATTTGTTGGTTTAATTTATTTGTCACTAGGAGGGGTATTTTGGATAATTTGATTTAAATTTTATTTCATTCCTATCTCATTTCATATTTGCAACCAAACAATAGAATGAGAATGACCATTTCATTTCATTCTCATTCTTATTCCATTCCCAACTGCATTCCATTTCATTCCCGCATACCAAATGCAACATAAAAGAAAAGTATGTTCTTTAATTCAAGTAGGAACCAAGATTCATAAAATATTTTTTTATACTAATTAACTACAAATTTTAAAAAATTATATAGGAAATGATTATAATAAATGTTAAATTAATATAAAAATTTATTATTAAAAATATTTAATTGTTACCATAATTTTATTTGTTTGTTTGTTGATGATACTAATGTAAATGTCTTCTCATTAGAAGATCATATTGCTTGAGAAAAAAGAATATTTATTACAAGAAAGTATTTAATTTTTGAGATTGGTTTCAACCAATTAGTGGAGCCACAACATAAGGATAGACGCTTGAGCCGCATTCCTTATAATATATTACAAATAAACTTAAGCATTAATTTCAATTAGAATGAATCACCAAGTAGTAGATGGTCCACAACTATCTTATAATTTCTCCTTCAAAAGAAAAGAAATAGATAATGTTGACTTGTTTTAGACATATGTCTCGTACCATAAATAGTGAATGCAACATAAATATATGAAGGAAAAAAAAAGACTGTTAGTCAATGATATTCCAATAAAAAGGGCTAATGTAAGGTAATGACTTTAACGTGAAGAGTTTTAAGTTTTAACTAGCCATTTGCTAGATACACTTAACTGAGGGTGATGTGAGACTTGTAAAGAACAGAGAGCCGAAATAACATTACTCTTTATGCAAAAGGAGAGCTAGACTTCAACACATCTTATCATTAATGAACTCACCAAGTATGGGAATTACCGAGAAAAAAAAAAACTCAGCAGGTATGACTCAAATACAAAATGTCTCATCTACAATATTTTTTCCTTTTTTCTTTTTTTTTTTACTTCCCACTTATTGAAGCTATAATAGACATTGTATAGATTATTTATTGTTTTTCTAAAACTAAAATAACATTTTGAGAATTTTGATTTGTCACGCCCCAAATCCTGATACCTAAGTTGGTATAGAAAATGGAGGTGAATAATCCATTCTGTACTGCATATCCTTACTAAACATGCTCTAATACATTTTCTATCATGTCCTGAATTCCCATACCCGTAATGATACAGGAAGTGAATTATTTACTTCATCCCACAAGTCATCACTAAGCTTGCTCAAAACCCATATATTTGTAATTCAAAATACGAAATCCATATATTTCATATACATAATCCAAATTGAAACTTACACCATTGGAAAAAGGATTTAAAAATACTCGATTTCAAAAAAAAATTACTTAAATTGAGTTTGAGACGACAAAGTTATGTTCCTTTCAAAATATTGAAAGATCTAGAGCAGGAAAACAGTCGACTGTTACTGAGGGTAAGTCGACTATTTTGCCTTTCTAGAAAGCTCAAAAATGCTCTGCCGAAAACAGTCGACTTATCTAGAAGGGATAGTCAACTGTTTCCACCTCGAAACCATTTTCAGCATTTTTTGTCCAAAAATTACACCAATCCTCATACATACACATTTTCAGAACACAAAACTCATCCAATTACATCCATAACATATAAATATTAAGACCAAATCATAAAAATACCACTTAAATGGAAACATGCTTGGTTTGTACATATAATCATGTCCAAAACTCACAATTCAAAGCATAGGTGCTTATATACAATAGCTCAACAAGGTAATGTAATCCTCATTACACATGTCCTAATGCACCTAGTCCACATTTCGGACGGGCATACACACAAAAAAAATTGAAAGAAATCTTCTAACTCTAGGTCCAACTCACAGTTGTGCATCCTCAACCACTTCCTTGCAATTTCCTAAAAGTGTTAGTGTGTGGGGATAAACAATTTCAACGGGGCTGAAGGTTAACATAATATGCAATTCTTTCAAGTCCACATTTAATAATCAATGCATAAATAGAAAATCATGCTTCAACAACTACGTGTCATGTTTCCTAACATTCTAAAAATAAGCTCATGTGCTCATTCAATTCGTGGCATATGCATCAAATTTAACTTGACAACCACATAAGATACAATTTATGCTTAAAACACATTCCATCATCATGACATATGACATAACTGAAATCGGATAAATATCCACACAAGTCATGTAAATTACACAAGTTACACTGAAGACTCAATTTACTCATTTTCTTAGAATTGGATCACACTCACACACGCAAATAAGATACGTACCTAAGTCCCATATCTCAAGCCCTAATTATTTTTGGGTTACTAACCCACTGGTAACCAACCCATCTTGTGCAAGTTTTGAGGACTTTCAACGTTCGGGAATATGTTTTTCTACTACTTTGTTATGAGCCCCTTCCGTGACACTACCCCCACTCAAACAAAATAATTCACATTGTGCATCCATAATCACAAATCTCGATGCATTGCACTCATTACATGTATTAATTCAATTCTAGCATATCAAGCAAGAATCATAAGACATAAACATAAGCGTAACCCCCAAAATTAGGTTTTCATCATTTTTCTTCAAAATCCCACATATGCAACACATATCCTATTTTGCATATATAAGCAATTGAAGTATTTTAACACATATACCAATCATTTCTAATAAAAAGAAACTTATACATATCCATGTAGAATAAGAAATTCAATTTAAAATTCTATACATCATATTTGACATGAAAAACATTCATTTTATGCTCTAGAAATGAAATTAAACTTGAATTTAAAAGACACAACACTCACCTTCTACCTCAATAGCTTTAGTTTCAAGCTATCCCACAATTTCACCACTCTCAAAATTTTCTAACCTTTACTTTGTTCGGTTCTAAGTGAAACCCCTGCCACGTAGAACATACTTTCCTTTTTCGGCGTCCTTCGAATCAAACCTTAAAGACTCCAAATCTTATAGAGAAGGTAGAGAACTCAAAAGGGAAGAGAGAAGAGAGAGTTACAGATTTTTAGAGAGATAAATGGGCTGTAAATATTTATCTCCCAAATATTTATAAGCCCTATGGCGTAAAAAGACCAAAACACCCCTAGTTACTTAACGTACCTTCTCGATCTTCGTTTTCGAATCCGAAAGAAGTTGTGGACTTGAAATCACTTCTACATCTCTCCAAATATTTTAATTGGTTTATAACCAAAAATAAAATTTTTTAAAAAATTATCCAGATTCCCGGGCCCACCCGACTCCTATCTTGGGTCCCGATAACCCAAAATTTTAAAATGAGCCAAATGACTCACAAAACCCTCTGGACCTCTAAGCTAGTCCCGACATACGTAAATCATAATAAAAACATATGCAAATCATTTAAATTCCTATTTTGAAAAAAAAAATTAGATCTCTACAACATCCCCACATTAGTAGATTTCATCCTTGAAATTGGACTTACTTTGTTAGAGAAAAAGTCTGGGTATTTGGAGCGAACCTCTTCCTCTCGTTCCCAAGTGGCCTCTTTTAATCCATGGTGTCTCCACAAAACCTTGACCAAATGAATGGTCTTGTTCCTCAACACTTGATCTCTCGTGGTAAGAATCTCCACCGATCGCTCTTCATACGACATATCTTCTTCAACCTCAATATCTGTCTAGCCTAAAACATGTTATGAATCTAGTTTAAATTTCCTCAACATGAAAACATGAAAGACATTATGAACTCCTTCTAATTGTGGTGGCAAAGCCAACCGATAAGCCACTTCACCAACACACTCCAATATCTTGAAAGGTCCAATAAACCTTAGCAATAACTTGTCACTCTTATCGAATCTAATCAACCTTTTGCTTGGAGAAACCTTGAGAAAAACATGGTCTCCCACCTCAAATGACAAAAGTTTTCTCCTCCGATCGGCATAACTTTTTGGTCTACTTTGTACCGTAATTAATCATTGACGAATCAACTGTATCTTCCCCATTGTCTCATGAACTATATCCGGTCCCAAGGCAGCTGTCTCCCCCACCTACGTCAAACAAATCGATGATTTACACAATCTATCATACAATGCCTCAAAATGTTTTATTTCTATGTTAGCTTGGTAGCTATTGTTGTAGGCAAACTCCACCAACGACAAAATGGTCTTCCCAATTCCCTTCTAAATCATCTAGGAAGCAATTGCCTTTTATGTTTTGCTTGAACAACCCTTAGATATTATTGTTCTTGCTTCCTATGAGTGTTATACCTCTTTGTTATAACTCTTTTCTTACCCTGAAAAAAAAAAACCTAAAATAAAAAGAATGTCCATGTCATCTAGGAAAAGACATGAAATGCATGTGATTTTTCACTTTACATCGGGTGAGTGAATGTCCAATGATATGTTTGGTTTAATTATATGATTTTATTATTTAAGAACTTTAAAAAATAGTACTTTATGGAAATAAAAAATAAAAAAATAGGGAAAAAAGTTCACATTATTAAAATAAATATTCTTTGAAATTATTAATCTTTTTCACACTTTTTATATAACAAAAAGTTATCAAACGAACAAATTTACAAATTTCTTTTATTTATAAAGGAAAACCACACTTAAATATAGTTAGGAGGACTAAATTACAAAGTGGTCTATTTTAAAAGTTTATTTTTTACTTTGGTTGAATTAAACAAAATAATCACATATGCATTGAAAATTCCAACCCACACTAAACTTTGTTTGGTTTCGGTATGATTGAAGGAACATTGTGCGTGACTGAAAAAAATCCAAGATATCATTGTCTTTTCATCTCACTAGAAGAAAATCGAATTCATTGCAAAGCACCACTGTTTGGATTAATTTTTGGTCGTTGATCATCCCTCATCACAAAAATATGATCTCTTATTTTGCTTTGGTGAACAAGTTTTTTTACTTTAAAAAAAAAATAGTGAACTAATTTTTGAATTGTATGGCAAATTCATGTGCCAATGATTCTTAATTTTGAGGTGTTTTAATTGTGATGAACAATTTCACTAGTCATTTTTTTAATTTGTCATTCTTAATTGTCTAATTCATATTTTCTTGTTCAAATATATTCTTAATTTGATTTAGTAAACAATCATATTTTATGTAGAATGACCTATAACTCATTTGCTAATAAAGCTCAAATTGAGGCATACTTGAAATTTATAGGAGTTTACTTATAAAATTTGGAATTTTCTTATCTTTGTGCCTCATATTTTGATGTAATATTTCTTCTTGATACTCATAATTTTTTAGGCATACTAGCTAGACTGAAAAGTTACCCAACACATCTGAAAAATCTATTTCATTCCCATCGAGATATAGTTGATATGTTGTGATATCACAAGTGTATCTACTTGCATTAATTTAAGAGGAAAAAAAAGTTAGCTGTCATTCAGGGGTATATCAGACGTTTAATTTTGATTACTTTACGACATAATAACATGTTCACATGTATTTGTATAATTTGTATTTTGCTTTTTTTTATCGGTTTGTTTAGTTTTACTGGATTACTTTTATATTCTTATAAATTAACGATGTTTCAAATATTTTCTTAATTTCTTGAGTAAAGAAATTATTTGACTTAAGAAGGATAATTTGATATTTTGGAATAAGAGATTAAATGATATTTTGGACCTGAAAATAATAATTTTCAATGCATATGTAATTATTTTGCTTAATTCAACCAAAGTGAAAAATAAAATTTTAAAATAGATCACTTTGTAATTTAGGCCTCCTAATATTATTTAAGTAATTTTTTTTTTATAAAAGTAAAAAACCAAATCATTTTCAGAAAAAGTCAATCAAACATGCTCTAATTATTTGAAATATTTTTTCAGCATTTAATTTAAAATATTCAAACAAAAAGAGTTTCCAAATGGCATGTGTATTTATATAACATCACCCAGATGGTATGATATGCAATATAGTAATAAATACAGAATTCAATCACTAGGTTCTTTTTAATATTCTGTATGTATCACACTCTGCAGTGCACTTGAGTGTATTCCAGTTAGTGGGGAACTAATAACCACAGAGAGTCAGTACACCTGTACTAGTTTTATTACGTCAGCTTTTTGACTCACTATTCAAACTTGCTAGCCGCTCATTTATCCATCCAAATATTTATTTGTAACGAGTAGGTCCATCATGTACTTGTCATTTATGATTTCTCTTTAAATTTGCATATTTTGAGTAAAAAAAATAATACACAAATTACAACATTACATAATTAATATTAAAAGAAAAATTATATTTAAATCAAAATCAACTTAAAGCAAATACTTATAGCACTGGTGTGGGACCCACCACAACGTGGTGTTGAGTATCGAATTTAGTCCATTTTGGCTTAAATAACAGTATAATTTTACTGTAAAAAAGTAAACTCAAAATATCTTAAAATAAAATTATAATAGATATTTAAAGATGACAGTTTAATTGGTTCAAATAAAGTCCGAGAGATAGAGAATATAATTTTTTTGATTTGTGATTTATCATAAATAAATTTTGATATGAAATTCTGACTGTATATTCCTATAAGATTAGTTAAATTAATATTTTTTTATTAAGATAATTTATTTATTTTATATGTTAAAAAAATTATCTTAGTAGTTAAATAAAGAGAGATGATAACTTTATAATAAAATTACTTTCTTAATAACATTACTCCACAATATTAGCAAAATGACAGAGGGTTCACCATAACTATCATAAATTGGATCTCACAGTAGCGTTCCTCTATCTTTGGTCAAAATAGGGATGGATAGGAACCACACAAGTCCCCATTTGTTACCGTTAACCCCCACAAACCACTCGCATCAATCCAACGTTTGAAACAAACACATTTTCCCAGAAATTTTTTCAAATTCAAACTGATTTCGGTAACATCAACAGGATCTTCAGACCAATCACTGCAAAAGCCCCAAACAGCACAAAACAACCAAACCCTCCACACATCTTTGGCTATATATATCATCCAAAATCTTGAAGATCACTTGATTGAACATTATACAGTTTATACTCTCCCTCTTTAACTATATAACCCATCACATCTCTCTCTGTCTTGAGATTCTTTTCCATCTCTATATAGTCATGTCTGGTTTCAAGAAATCCTCAATTCCACGCCAGACTTCATACAGTTCTCTGTACATCAATCCCCTCAATGAGATCAAACATAACCGGAGTTGCAGCGAAGGAGACCGCAGTGGCACAGCCAGGGTCGCACTCGGCGTCCATTTGGACCGGAACTGGGTTGCTGACTCCGGCAATGAAGAAAATGATACACCAAAGAAGACTCGAAAATGGGTCCATGACAACAAAGAAAATACAGTACCAATTAATGGGTCTGGTGCTGTGGCCAAACAGTTCCTAAATGGGAAGTATCATTTAAGGGATAGAGCTTTGAAACCATCTTCACTTCAGCTATGTATGCAATT
The DNA here is from genome assembly GCA_026545225.1 of Cornus controversa. Taxonomy (NCBI): domain Eukaryota; kingdom Viridiplantae; phylum Streptophyta; class Magnoliopsida; order Cornales; family Cornaceae; genus Cornus; species Cornus controversa. The sequence continues at coordinate 55,453,988 of CM048845.1, forward strand.
GAATGAGGGCGATTCGACTTTTGGGTCGAAGATTTGGGACCCCATTGACTCAGGGAAGACAAATTCTACTTACATTTGGGACTATTCGGATTCAGAGGCCGCTCCGGCTTCATCTTGGTCTACCCTGCCTAACAGGTTGGTTTAGGACTACCCTTTGAATTTTTGATCAATTTGTATCTAGTTTTTGTAGAAAGATTACAAACTCTTTCTGTTTGCGGCTGTTTTTCAGGTCTTTGTTGTGTAGGCCTTTGCCATTGGACATAGGGAGGTGTACTTGTGTTATAGTGAAGGAAGGATCACCAGACGGAATAGATGGGGGCACTCTATACTCACTTTACACCAATGTAAGATTTTCATAACTTGTATATATATATATTGGGATTTCTTAATTTTTAATTTTACCATTTTTATCTTCACCTTGTTTTTAGTCCTATTTTTATGTGTTTAGTACCCAATCTGGCTTGCTACAGAATATAACTAATGTGGTTCAATATCTTAACTCTAGAATTCAATTTAACTGTATGTTTTGTCTACATATGCATCTTTCTTTTTCTCTCTTCTCTTCTACCCGTCTCTAAACCTTGACCTGGGACTTGGGAGTAAAGACCCAAAGCCACCGGGATAAATGTAGACTGGTTACATATGTATTTGTTTAATATGGTCATGTTTCAATGATTAATTTTATGCCTCTATAGCCCTTATGCAAATATGCAATAGAACATAAGTTCAAATTCTGCGATAACATCAAAACTATGAAAGCACTTTGCGTGATGTTTTTGGAGATAGTTGACTTGACCAGTGTCCTGGTTCTCTGGTGAGTGGTAACTATATAGTTTTGAATAGAAAGGGGCCCAAAGTTCTCATCTATGTCTAATTTCAGTTGGATGTAGCTTCAAAATAGTTTATACCCCAAGTCATTTTACACACTTCTTTGTCTTTTTTAGGGGCATGGCCCCCATAATGGAGGTTGAAAATTGCTGACTTTTAGGCCTCTTTTTGTCCAATGATGGTGTTAGGACCAGAACCCTAGGCTTCAACAAAACTCTCCATTCGAGTCTCTGGACACAACATGCTTCTTTTTGTCCCATGATGGTGTTAGGACTAGAACCCTAGGCTTCAACCAAACTTTCCATTCAAGTATCTTCGTCAACGGACTTTGGTCCTCATGAAACTATTTCTTTAATAGCAATTCTGATCTCTAGACTAGTCGTTGGCTCCAATCTTGGTTGATTGATTGTTTGTTGGTGTTGAACTCTTCAAATTAGCTCTGCAATAGTTTAGTGGTAAACACTCATATATTCCACTCACCAATCTAATGCAATATGATTGATAAGTGTTAAAAGAAAAATATATATGCACTTTTTGCTTAAAACCTCTCTAACTTGTGTTTCTCTAAGTATATCTACCTTTTTGATATATTAGGGTATTTATAGACAAAATAAATTTGTAAAGAGAATATGGTTTTAGTGTTTCAAACCTAAAAGGAAATTGCTATTTTAACACGATCGATCGAGAAGTGATGTCGATCTGTCGAAATGCAACCAATAGCCTTCAATTAATCAGTCGATTGATCGAAGTGTCCTGTGCATGATACATAGATTTTTTTTTTTCGATGATAAGGTGGAGAGTACACCCCTACCTCAATTCCTAAGTCAAATTCTCACCAAACTCAACTTTGTCCGAATTCGATTTCAGGCAGATCAATTGCGAGCCCTCGATGCGTAGAGCAATTCTCTCTTCTTTGGCGCCTTTTAATTCTCGTTCCAAGACTTTCAATTTCAATGGAGAAGGAAGAAAATGAATGTAGATATATATATATATATATATATATATATATTGCTCTCTCAATCGGTTGAATAGAATGAGAGAAATGAGGGTTGTATTCTCATCCTTTCTATTTATAGGCCTAACCTCAGATTTACAAAAATGCCACTAGTCACTTATCGAACCTATCCGGACTTCGTTTTAGTACAACTTTTAACCGGCAGACAGATTGTCAGTTTGAGAAGACTATTCAGATTTTGGAGTATATGTTTTGGGTTTGTGCCTTGGATTTTTGTGGTAGTTGGGAGGATCACCTTCCATTGGTGGAGTTTGCTTAGAATAATAGCTATCAAATTAGTATTGAAATGACACCATTTGAAGCTTTGTATGGTAGTAGACCTTGTAGGTCGCCCGTGTGATGGACCGATATAGTCCAAGAGACCACAAAAAAGATCAAACTGATACGACAACAATTGATTACAACTCAAAGTCGTCAAAAGAGTTATGCCGATAAAAGGCGCCACCTTTGGCATTTGAGGTGAGAGACCATGTCATTCTAAAGGTCTCGTTACAGAGCGGTTTGGGCGTAGTGGCAAGTTATCACCACGGTCCATTGGTCCGTTTGAGATTTTAGAACGTGTTGGTGAAGTTGTATACCACTTGGCATTGCCACCACAAATGTCAAGTGTGCACAATGTGTTTAATGTTTCCATGTTAAGGAAGCATGAACCGAATCCTTCACATGTACTTGATTGGACGAATCTTGAGGTGGGAGAAGATGTGTCTTATAAGGAGAGACCTGTCACTTCCCGAACCTCGAGACCTGAGCTCCAAGGGTAAAAAGAGAGTCGTCAAACTCAAACCGAGCCCAAAGTATCAAAAATAAAAAATCAGCCCTTAACTGATAGAAAATTTGAACACCCATTAAAAAGAAATTCATAACAAATTCATTTTAACTCGAAACGGAGCAAACTAAAATTTTATAGAAACTAAACTAAACGTACAACATGGATAACCAAATATCAATAGCTGAAAATATGCCAATGAAATCAGTTTTACAAGTTAAAACAACTCACATGGTGCGAGCTAGACCTTCATCAAGGATGGACTCATCTGAATGCCTTAAAGAATTTATAAAATTCTGATTTTCGGTATTTAGAAAATAGACATAAAGTACTACCATCGTGAAAATTTTCAAAATTTATTGAATTTCAAAAATGGGTCAAATGATTTTTCCAAATCAGCACACAACAATGGTTTCAAAATCTGACAGTAGGACACTGTCGAATTTTTATAAAAATCTGTAACTTTCCAAAATTCACGAAATTTAATCTGGAACTACTAGACATCTAGGAGAAGACATGGTAAAAATTTCAAGTCCTTTAGAGTAGTTTAGGCCTATCAATTTTTTTTGCAAAATCTATACAACAAGGGGTCTTTTCATGAACAATCTGTCAAGAAAATTTTTCCTTCCCATTTCTCCCATAAACCTGCTCCAAATTGAACCTAACACAAGATATGAGTATGAATATGAACCTAAAATCATCCATGGCAAGTCCAACTCAAGATATCAAAATCCGAAATTAAATGTGGTGCAAAATGCACCAATTCATAAGCTTATACATACAACATGACATTTAGGCGTCATTACATACACATTTTCAAAAGAGTCAAAAGCATGAAGTTGGTGGCTATGTACACAAAAGGCCACAAGAATGCTTCTAAACAAATTTCATCATACATATAACAAAATGAAGGCTACATGAGGCCTTAACATCCAAAGAAATTCCTTGAAGCTTGTTGCACTAATGGAGGCTAAACTCTCTCCGGTGTCGACTCCTTTACCTGAAATGCTTAGGGAGTGAGCTTATCCTCTCATAGCTCAGTAGAAGGCAAGTTAAAAGCTTTATATTGCCAACTATACCATATATCAAACCATTAAGTGATCAATTATGCAACTAGAGTTTATGCTCCCTAAATGCCTAATTCTTTGGAATAGTTTTAAACATGGAATGACATTGCAACAATAACCTCCACAATTTAATCAAGGGTAATATTAACATTCATAAAACATGTGTAGCAAGTGTGCAATTTAAATACCAAAGTATGTAAACAAAAATTTTGAAATCATCAAGGTAGGATTGACTCGCAAGACACCTTTCAAGTCACGTGTTTGTGGCACACACTAGGCATCAAACAGGACACGTGTCATTGACGATGTTCCTAATGGTTCTTTCCGGGATACTAGCTCGCTGGTGACCACCCTATTGGCCAATATATGAGGATTTCCCTCAAGGGATAATACCCATGCAATTGCATTCAATTCATGTCCTAGGATTTCACCTAGCATGACATAATTTCATTATTCTAGACATAACCAGTATCATTAATATAGGCAATACACAATATGACATGCATATTCTTGACCACATATTTAAACACATATTCAACAAGTGATTTTTAGTCATTTAAAAGTTTAAAGAGGAGCATAAAGTACTACAACAACAAAAGAAAAGCAAAATTAGCATGTACTCTATCAAAAATTCAGCCCATTCTCCATACATCATCAACTACTATAACATCACAAAATAACACATACATCCATAACCCAAAAATCAGCATTTTATTCAACATATAATTAGTCCATCTTCCATATATCTCATAAATACAAAAACAAAACGTTATACTTACATAATCATCATTAAAAACATGAGAAAATATCAATATATTCATGAGATTTAAAATGGAGTAAGATGAAATAAAATCCTAAACACTCCATGGGTAAACAAATGTAAATTTTAGCCAAATAAAACTTAAAACTAAAATCCTTTACCTCAATGGAACAACTTATGCAAAGATGGGGTGAAGAAGAGAAGTTGTATATGTCTTACACCTTTCGAATGAGCCCCAAAAGGGATAATTTTCTGATCAATGAATATCCCTAGCCGAGCTTTACAAATTTTCTCTTGGACACTTGAGCCAAAACAACCTTGAAGGGGTCCAAAATCTAGATAGAGAAAGTAGATCTCAAAGGTTCTTCAATGGAGTCTTAGAGAGAGAGAGAGAGAAAGAAAATGAAATGAAGAAGGTTTCGATAGGGCTGCCAACCAAGGGTTCTCCCCACTTGAAAAATTCTGGACTTTTGGGTCATGTGGGCCCCATTATGACCAGACCATTTATTGGGTTGGATCCGGATTGGGTTGATTTTATTTATATATTGGTGTTTTTCTTTAAATTTTGAAAATTCGTAATTCACTAATCTTAAATTTGATTTAGGTGATTCTTTTTTTGAAATTGAGTGTTTTGAATTTTTCTTTTCATTGGAATTGGTTTTAGTTAGAGATTCTAAAGAAACTTAGCCTAGTTATTTCAAGGTTGAGAAAAATGAATTTTTTTTCCTATGTTGGAAAGAAAGAAATGTTCAAATTTGTCGAGTTTTCTTTTTATCGTTTCTTGGTGATTATTTTATGTATGGACTCACATTTAGAGGTTTGAAATATTTCATGTCCATCTGGAGTCGCTTTTTTGGTTCGTTTCAGTGAAATAGGCATTTTGGGCCCGGGTGCCGTTTTAGGGCTTTGGGACCGATTTGGTGGGCTTGTTTTGGATTTTGATGTCGAATAAACATTTTTATTTATATTGTGATATTTTTGAATGGAATTTGAAAATTTGAAATTTTAGAAAGAAATCGGGATGCATTTGGACACCGTATGAGACATATACGATAGATATCTTCCTCCTTCTTCATTTCATTTTCTCTCTCTCTCTCTAAGACTCCATTAAAGAACCTTTGAGATATACTTTCTCTCTCTAGAATTTGGACCCCTTTCAAGGTTGTTTTGGCTTAAGTGTCCAAGAGAAAAGTTGTAAAGCTCGGCTAGGCGTATCCATTGATCAGAAAATTATCCCTTTTGGGGCTCATTTGGAAGGTGTAAAACATATACAACTTCTCTTCTTCACCCCATTTTCGCATAAGTTGCTCCATTGAGGTAGGGGGTTTTAGTTTTAAGTTTTATTTGACTAAAATTTACATTTGTTTACCCATAGAGTGTTTAGGATTTTATTTCATCTTACTCCATTTTAAATCTCATGAATATATTGATATTGTCTCATGTTTTTAATGATGATTATGAAAGTATAATGTTTTGTTTTTGTATTTATGAGATATATGGAAGATGGACTAATTATATGTTGAATAAAATGCTAATTTTTGGGTTGTGGATGTACGTGTTATTTTGTGATGTTATAGTAGTTGGTGATGTCTGGAGAATGGGTTGAATTGTTGATGGAGTACATGTTGATTTTGTTTTTCTTTTGTTGTTGTAGTACTTTATGCTCCTCTTTAAACTTTTAAATGACAAAGAATCACTTGTTAAATATGTGTTTAAATTTGTGGTCAAGAATATGCATGTCATATTGTGTATTGCCTATATTAATGATATTGGTTATGTCTAGAATAATGAAATTATGTCATGCTAGGTGAAATCTTAGGGCATGAATTGAATGCAATTGCATTATTTTTGTGCGTGTGAATATTGCACATGTGTTAATTTAATTGATCATGCCACAATGTGTTTGGATGATGATTTTGGGATTTGATGTCGCGTTTAAGGGTATTGTAACTTGAGGGAAATCCTCATATATTGGCCAATTAGGGTGGTCACCGGCGGGCTAGGATCCCGGAAAGAACCATTAGGAATGTCGTCAATGACATGTGTCCTGCTTGATGCCTAGTGCGTGCCACAAACACGTGACTTGAAAGGCATCTTGTGAGTCACAATCCACCTTGATAATTTTGAAATTTTCGTTTATATACTTTGGTATTTGAATTGCACAATTTTTGTTTAGAACGTGTTGGTGAAGTTGCACAATGTGTTTAATGTCAAGTGTGCACAATGTGTTTAATGTTTCCATGTTAAGGAAGTATGAACCGGATCTTTCACATGTACTTGATTGGACTAATCTTGAGGTGGGAGAAGATGTGTCTTATAAGGAGAGACCTGTACTTTAGAGAGGAAGTGCTTCGAGGTAAGACCATCCCATTTGTCACAGTGCTTTAGAGATATCACGGAGTTGAGGAGGCTACATGGGAACAAGAAGTTCGCTCAAAGTATCCCGAGTTATTTGCTACTTGAGGTGGTTGTAACGACTGTGACCACTTTTGGCTAGTTTTCTTTTTATTTTCATTTAATGTCCTATAAGTGATTTAAATGATGATATGCATGTTTTAAATGTGAAATACATGGACTTGTATAAGGGTCTGGGGAAGTTTTGGGAATGTTAGGTGAAAATTGAGTTTTTTCGGGTCGGGCGGGCCCGGATTCAGGTCCGATGGGCTCAAAAAATTTGAAAGTGTCAGAATGACACCAAATTTTGAGATTACCTTAAATAAAATATTTGATGATCTATGAATCGATTTCGAGTCTGTAAGAGTTATATGTATAAGCCACATTAGGCACTTGAGAACAATTGAGTGGGAGATTATGGATCTATGTTTAAGTTTGGATAATTTCCTTTACATAGTATAATTGTGATTCTATTATCGCTTATGTCTGTTATGGATTAAATTGGACATTGCTAAATTGAATCAAAGGTTGAACCATGAAATTGCTTAAGCATGAAAAATCAGCATTTTAGTTGAATGGCCTACAATTAATTGAAGACCCCTCTTCGATTAATCGAACTTTGATTGAATCTTCGATCCATCGAAAAATTGTTTGATGGAATTGGACTTCAAAAACAGTGTGATTACAATGATACTTCGATAGAACTACGATTGAGTGTAGTTTCGATTAATCTAAACCCCACTTACGATTAAGCGAAAGACTTACGATTAATCGAAAGACATGCTTCAATTAATTGTACTGTGCAATCAGTAAGGACCAATGATGAGGCTTAAGTACACATATGCCCCTATGAGGGACCCTCTTGTATGAGATGACTTATATACGTATACATAATTAATACTATGGTTCTGCGGTTATGAGATTTCAAATGAATAGATGATTTGGAGGACGGTTCACTTATAATAATCACTCACTCCCATTTCCCTCGCTCTTAACCAGGTGTTGGAAATCAAGGCGTAACATCTTGGTATCTTGAGTATGATATCAAGGGGTGGTCGTTATTGAGATAATTCATGTGGTTAAATGAACGGGTTCACTCTAGGAATTCGGGCTAGGAATGGGAATTTCGGTGACTTGGATTTTGGGACGTGACATAATAAGTTTCAGAAACACTTTTATGAAATTCAATTATGTTTTTCTAACATCAAAACATGTAATTATGAAACCTTAATAGTATGAATGCAACCTCAATTTGGTGGTTGCATATAGTAGTGTTAATTTACCTTTTTATCCTGGCTTTGATGATTACGAGTTTGCAGTAGTGATAGAATTCGATTGAGGATTGTTAGTAACAATCAAATATAGAGTACGCAAGGATCCTCCCGATCACCTAGACCTAGAAGAGATTGAACAGGTCTTGTAGAGTTTTTTACCAATTTAAAATTCAATTATTAATGTTAACTTGCTTTCAAACAAATAAAGATATACTTGCGGATATCAATAATTAAAAATAATAAAGCAGTAAGAAGATTTTAACTAATCAATCTACTATGAAGAAAGAGATGTAGAATCAAATCACAACTTAATATCCTCAAACTCCTAATTGACTTCTAGACACAGTTAACACTAAATCTTCAGTACCCTCGAAGATCTCCAGGCCATCAACTCAAATGTTGAATTGATCTTTGTAACTCAGCAATGGATTGTATATCAACACCCATAACACATCTACTCAACAATACTAGAATGTACGATGAATGATGGAAAACAAAAGATGCACTTTTCTCACTATATCCTGGAATTTGACCATTAGAAAGGATGATTGTTCACACACACCCACACAGTAACCAAAATGCCCAACTCAATGTCTTGGAAAAGAATTTAAAATCACGTTAACACATTTTATATGTCTCTTGAAGCTTGTTCTCAAGCAATTAAAAGAAATTTAAACATATATATATATATATATATATATATCACTTTTAAGCAATTATACAAAAAAGGGCAAACTCACAAATTAAGGCTTAAAAAAATTAGAATACCCCTACCTTAATCATGAAAAAGCAAACACTAGAAGTTCCAAAAATTTCCGAATTATAACTCCAATGGTATGAATTTGTAGATCTTGACGAGCACTTCGACTTTCTCTCTTGGTTTTCAGTCGAAACCCATCCAAGAGCCTTCCAATTTTTAAATGATATGTCATATGAATATTTATATTATGATGATAATTGTGTGCATATCATGTGATATATATATATATATATATATATATATATATATATATATATATAACTCCAATGGTATGAACTTGTAGATCTTGACGAGCACTTCGACTTTTTTCTTGGTTTTCAATCGAAACCCATCCAAGAGCCTTCCAAATGGGTATTTTAGAGGATAAATTAGTAGTTCTAGAAAATTAGGAGGGCAAAAGGGTAAATTGTGAAAATTGTCAATTTTAGGATAATATAAGTGGGTACATGCACAAAATGAGGGATTAAAAATCTGAAGCCTTTCTTCTATCTCTTTCACTAGCCTTCTCTCTTTTTTGTGAATACACTTGACCTTAAACTTCTCTCTAAAAATGGAAGGCTCTTGGATGGATTTCGGTTGAAGACCCAAGAGAGAAAGTTGAAGTGCTCTCCAAGATCTAAAAGTTCATAAGTAGTGGTTATATGCACAAAATGAGGGATTAAAAATCTGAAGCCTTTCTTCTATCTCTTTCACCAGCCTTCTCTCTCTTTTGTGAATACACTTGAACCTTAAACTTCTCTCTAAAAATGGAAGGCTTCTTGGATGGATTTCGGTTAAAGACCCAAGAGAGAAAGTCGAAGTGCTCACCAAGATCTAAAAGTTCATACCATTGGAGTTGTAACACTTTCTGGATTGAGGTAGGGGTTCTCTGACTCTTTTAAGCATTAATTTCTGAGTTGCTCTTCTTCTTCTTGTGTTTTATATAATTAAATATGTGCTTAAAATTTGCTTCTATATAAAGGATAGGAAATATGTGTGTTTGTGAGGTCCTATTTACGTGCAAATTGAGTATATATTTGTCATGTATGCATGCATGTGTATGCATTCATGATGTTGTAAATCTCTTGTGGGTCTAGACGTGTGCGTAGGGAGTCCATGAGGTCTTTGAGGATCTTGATCATAAGGCTTGGGTTGCGGGTGAATTAGATGTAAATTGTTCACAGATTATGTTGGTTGGCAAGGGATATAATTAGAAGATATGAAGGAGTAGTTTTTGGTGGATTTCGGTGACTATGCTAGGTTTCTTGTACACTAAATTAACTCCTGGGATCCTACTTCCATCATGTTCTAAGTGGGTATATACATATATGTTAAGTGTACCGAATTTAGGTAGAGCACTTGTTTGTTTTGAATGATAAGTGGCACATATTGATTCCATGAACTGTCACATCTCCTTACGTCTCCTTAGTGTGTCTGTATAAATTGTAAAGTTTAAAATGGACAGAGAATAAATTATCGTGTGGGACAACACACATGTTAGGTGCATGCCTGTATCTATTTATATATATGGTGGTTAGGTGAATTGGATTTGAGATGGGGGTTTGGTTGGGTGTGGAGTAGTACGCCCTATGTTTGTGAGTGTAAGAACTATAAAGTGAATGGTGGGTAATGCCTTCCTTTTTGGTGAATAGGATGGTGACCTTTAAATAGTATATATATAAATATCAGGTTATGAGATAGTTTGGGGTGTATTGCAACACATCTGATTGAGTGCATATGTATATGTACATATTAGGTGTATGCCTGTATCTATATCCATATATATTCCAAGTTAGGTGAATTGGATTTGAGATGGGGTTTTGTTGGGTGTGGAGTAGTACACCTTATGTTTGTGAGTGTGGGAACTATGAAGTGAATGGATGGGTAATGCCTTCCCTTTCGATGAATAGGATGGTGACCTTTAAATAGTATATATATAAATATTATGTTGTGGAACCAAAGTTTAGAATGGGCTAGTTTGGGGTGTAGTGCAACACATGTGATTGAGTGCATATATATATATATATATATATATATATATATATAGCTAAAGGGAATTTTGGTTGATGTTATAAGGCACGTGAACCCATCAGAAATCTGCGGTTAACCACCTCAGAAGTCTCTCATTCGGGAGAGCTAAAAGAAAACAATATTCTGTCGAGTAGGGTGGGGCATTACAAATGGGTATCAAAGCCAGAGCCTAGCCGAAAGTGTGCTAAAGGGGACGTTGGGCCTCCACGGGGGTGGATTGTGATGACCTCTGTGTGCGGGTTTGATGTACACAGGTGCGAGCTACCACACTGGCAGGCTACGGGTCTTATGATCTCACATCACTTGGGGAAGGTGAAGGTGAAGTGCTTGTATGTATGTATGTTCGCACCCTTCTATAACACAATGCGATTTAAAGCCGTGAACCCATCAGAACTTCGTAGTTAAGCGTGTGCTTATGTAAGAGTAATACTAGGATAGGTGACCTCCTGGGAAATCTTTGGTTCAGGGGAGCCAAAAGCGAACAATATTGTGTCAGGTAGGGTGAGTAGTTACAAATGGTATCAGAGCGAGAGCCCAGCTAGAAGTGTGCCAACGGGGACGTTAGGCCTCCAAAATGGGTGAATTGTGAGGACCTCTATGGGTGGGTGTGATGTGGGTAGGTTCGAGGCATTGGGTGAGCTACCATACTAGCAGGCTACAGGTGTCATGATCCCATATCGCCTAAAGAGAGAAGATGAAGTTCGCACCCTTCTATGACACAACGTGTTTTAAAGTCGTGATGGTCCTGAACCCATCAAAACTTCGCAGTTAAGCATGCTTATGCTAGAGTAGTACCAGGAAGCGGGTTCAAGGCACTGGGCAAGCTACCACACAGGCAAGTTACAAGTAGTATGATCTTATATTGCCTAGAGAAGGTGAAGGTGAAGTGCTTATATGTATGTTCGTACTCTTCTATGACGTAATGTGTTTTAAAGCCGTGATGGTTGTGAACCCATCAGAATTTCGCAGTTAAACGTGCTTATGCGAGAGTAGTACCAGGATATGTGACCTCCTGGGAAGTCTACGTGGAGCCAAAAACCAGACAATATTATGTCGGGTAGGGTGGGGGCGTTATAATTCCTTCTTTTCTTGATGTGCATATCAAGTGACATGTTTATTTTTCCTTTTTAGTATGGGTAAATTAGAGTTAATTGGGATATATTAGTAATTTTAAAAAAATTGGAAGACAAGGAGGGGTAAATTGTAAAAATTGTCAAATTAAGGCAATATGTGTATGTATCAACACAAAAGTGGAGGATTAAAACATCAACTCTCTCTCACACATGAGCCGTCTCTCCCACACGAACCTAAATCTAGAACTTCTCTATAGAAAACCAAAGGCTTGGAGATGAATTTGGTTGAAAACTTAAGAAGGCTGGTTGGAGAAAATCGAAGGCTTGTCTTGGTCTACGATTTGATACCATTGGGGCTGTAATTTGGAGATTCTTGGAACTTCTAGGGTTTGTTCTAATTCTTTTACGTTTTACTTTGTGAGTTGCTCCATCTGAAATTAATCTTATTTGAAATTGTTGAATGTGATGTATTACTGGGTTGTGTCTAATTGTATCCTCAATAAAGGTTATATATGAATATATATGTATTGTGTATAACTTGATGAATATGGTCACCTCTTGGGAAGTATTTTGTTCGGGGAAGCCAAAAACGGACAATATTATGTTAGGTACGGTGGGACATTACAAATGGTATCAGAGCCAGAATCTAGCCAAAAGTGTGCCAACAGGGACGTTGGGCCTCCAAAGATTGGGATGACCTTTGGGGGCGAGTGTGATGTGGGCGGGTGCGAGGCACCGACAAGCTACCACACTGGTAGGCTATGGGAGTCATGATCTCACATTGCCTAGGGAAGGTGAAGGTGAAGTACTTATATGTATGTCATGACATTACGCTTTTTAAATTTATGATGGTCGTGAACCTATCAGAATTTCGCTGTTAAGAGTTCTTATGAGATAGTAGTACTAGGATGGGTGACCTCTTGGGGAACCAAAAGAAGATAATATTGTGTAGGGTAGAGTGGGAGGCATTAGAAATGGTATTAGAGTCTGACTCAGCCGGAAGTGTGTCGACGGGAACGTTGGGCCTTCTAGGAGGTGGATTGTGACCCTTGTGAGCGGGTATGATGTGAGTGGGTGTGAGATACTAGGTGAGCTATCGCACTGGCAGACTACTGGGGGTGGAAAGGGTGAAGTGTTTATATGTGCAGTTCTATCTTCAAATGGTATGAGGCCTTTTGGATAAAATCCAAGAACAAAACCATGTGGACACCCTACTTGACATAATATTGTTTGCTTTTGGATCCCTCAATCCAGATACTTCCTAGGAGGTCACCCATATACATATATATTCGTATGTAATCTTTATATACAATTAAGCATACAATTAGACACATGTTCACAAAACCCAGTTCTTAAGCATTATACTAATTTATTAAGCACACAAGCAATTTCAAGCACAAACTAGTATATATACATCACATTCAACAAATTCAGACAAGATTAATTCCATAAACACAAAAAAGGATAAAAAGAGAGGGCAACTCTCAAATTAAAGCTTAAAAGAATTAAAACTCCCTTACCTCAATCATGAAGAACAAACCCTAGAAGCTCAAAGAATCTCCAAATTGCAGCCCCATGGTATCAAATAGTAGACCCAGAAAAGCTCTCCAACTTCTTTTCCTTCTTGAGTCTTCAACCAAATCCATCTTTGGCCTTTAATTTTCTAGAGAGAAGTTCTAGATCTAGGTTTACTGAGAGAGAGAAAATATAGAGAGAGAGCTGATGTTTTAATCCTCTACTTTTGTCACATACACACACATGTTGTCTTAATTTGACAATTTTTACAATTTACCACTTCTTGTCTTCCAAATTTCCTAAATTACTAATATGTCCCAATTGACTCTAGTTTGACCATACTAGAAAGGAAAAATAAACATGTCACATGATGCACACACTTATCATTTTTAATAAAATTACACATGTAATTTTATAATTACATGTGTAAATAAATAGATAATTTTTTGAGTCTCTACATCCCACCCTCCTTAAAAGAAATTTCGTCCTCAAAATTTAAAACATACCTCTATTCGGAGAACAAGTTAGGATACTTTGAACAAATCACGTTCCCACGCGGTCTCCTCGAAGTACTTCCTCTCTTGAGTCTAGAATCTTTACGGATTGCTCTCATATGAACTGTGGTGATACTTTTCCACTACGCCTAAACCCGCCTTTGGTCGTCGCCTTTGATCAACATAGCTCATTTGACGACTCTGGGCTATGATCAGTCGTTGGCAGATTAATTTAATCTTCTTGGTGGTCTCTGGAACCAAATCTGGCCTTAAGGTAGCTGCATCTCCAACCTCAGTCCAACAAACTGGTGACTTACATGATCTGCCATACAATGCCTCAAATGGTGCCATCCCAAAATTGGATTGGTATCTATTGTTGCAGGCAAACTCTACCAACGACAAGTGGTCCTTCCAACTATCTCGAAAATCCATAACACAGGCACGAAGCATATCTTTCAAAATCTGAATGGTTTCCTTTGACTGTCCCTCAATATGAAGATGAAAGGCCGTACTAAAGAGTAACTCAATATCAATGGTCGATTGAAGACTTTGCCAAAATCGTGTTGTAAACCGAGGATCTCGATCTGATACTATAAAGATACGTTGAGTAAAATTATTAAGGTAGCTGCATCTCCAACCTCAGTCCAACAAACTGGTGACTTACATGATCTGCCATACAATGCCTCAAATGGTGCCATCCCAAAATTGGATTGGTATCTATTGTTGCAGGCAAACTCTACCAACGACAAGTGGTCCTTCCAACTATCTCGAAAATCCATAACACAGGCACGAAGCATATCTTTCAAAATCTGAATGGTTTCCTTTGACTGTCCCTCAATATGAAGATGAAAGGCCGTACTAAAGAGTAACTCAATATCAATGGTCGATTGAAGACTTTGCCAAAATCGTGTTGTAAACCGAGGATCTCGATCTGATACTATAAAGATACGTTGAGTAAAATTATTTTGTTCTCCATCAAGTCAGAAAAACAAACCAAGAAAATTCCGAAGGAAATATATTAAATTCTTTTGGTGGTGAAATAAAAAAAATTAAGATGCTATATTCAAACTCGTGTTGTCTTTCATTTGCACTATGAGTTACGCCCAAAGTCTTCCAAAATCAAGAGAGAAGGAAGAAGGAATTGTAGAGAGATGATGGAGCTTCAATAACTGGTTGTTATATTGAGAGAATGAGAGCTGAATTGTTTTCTTTTGTATTTATAGCCCTAACCTCTCAAATTTACCAAAATGCCACTAGTCACTTACCATACCTTTTCGGCTTCCGTTTTCAATTTTGAAAACTCCCACGGATGTGAAATCGATTTCATAATTCATCAAATATTTTATTTAGTCTAATCTCAAAATTTGGTATTTTTTTAGAATTTTTGGATTTTCCTGGCCCACCCGACTTGCGTCCCAAGCCCCATCAACCCGAAAATCTCAAATTTTACCAAGCGCTCTCAAAACTTTCCTACAAGTCCCTAAACATTTAAAACATGCATATAATCATTTAAATCATTTGTAGGACAATAAACGAAAATAACGAGAAAACTGGCTAAAATGGTCACGGTCTTTACAAGCTACTCAACTTAAAAGGATTTCGTTCCCGAAATCAGGCCATACCTGAAGGAAACAAGTTCGGATACTTAGAACGAACCTCTTGCTCTCGCTCCAAGGTAGCCTCCCCAACGTTATGGTGCTACAAGACTCAAAACCAATGGAATGGTCTTACCCCACAGAATTTGCTCTTGAGTGTCAAGAATCTGAATTAGTCTATCCTCGCAGGTGACATCTTCATTAACCTCAACGTCTACCCAATTCAAAACATTTGAATGATCAAGTTCGTATTTCCTCAACATCAAAAGCTACTTCATCGACACACTCTAGGATCTCAAAAAGGTCTAATGTATCTAGGCGATAACTTGCCACTCTGCTTAAAACACATCAATTCCTTCCGTGGTGAAACCTTAAGAAACATATGTTTTCCCACCTCAAAGGATAACGGTCGCCTCCTCCTATTGGCATAGCTCTTTTGTCAACTCTGAGCCATCAACAATCGCTGTGTAATCAATAGTAGCCTAATAGCTGTTGTTGTATGGAAACTCTACAAGTGACAAATGGTCCTCCCAACCACCGCCAAAATCTAGAATGCAAGCACGAAGCATATTGTCCAATATTAGAATAATACGCTCTGACTGTCCGTCAGTCTAAGGATGAAATGTCGTGCTAAAATGCAACTCCGTGTCTAATATTGTTTGAAACCCCCGCCAGAACCTTGAGGTAAACCGTGGGTAGGATCCGACACAATAGATACTGGAGGTCCGTGAACCTCATAATCTACTCCACATAGTGCCTACTAAGTCTCCTCACATCATCTGATAATCTCATAGGCAAGAAATGTGCTATCTTGGTCAGACATCCACAACGACCCAAATCGTGTAATTACCCATGTTTGACCTTGGAAGTCTCGTGACAAAGTCCATAGTGATGTGTTTCCACTGGTAACGGTTGCAATAACCTAGCTGATTTCTGATGTTCTGCCTTCACTTGTTGACAAGTAAGGCACCTCGTTACAAACTGTGTCATATCTCTCTTCATACCCCGCCACCGATACTGGCGCTTCAAATTATGATACATCTTTGTAGCACTAGGAAGGACTGTAAAACGAGAGTGATGAAAATCCCGTAGTACATCCTCACGACAGTTAGAAGGAACAACCATCAATCCTCTGAATCGTAGATGCCCATTAGAATCCGTGAGTGAATAGTTTTTAACTCACAATCCTGTTTCAGTGCCTCAATCACATTGCTCACAAGTATAGGTTGAGCTACCAAGCTAAACAACGTAGTTGGCTCACCATCATCACTGAAGTACAGTCCCAACTCTGAGAAATCTTTTGTTATTTTCCATTCTCATATGACTATGCTAGTTAGAGTCTTGTGAGACTTTCTGCTCAATTCAATGCTACTACATTCGCCTTATTTCCGGGTTATACTGCAAATCAAAATTGTAGTTCTCTATATACTCAACCCATCGCCTTTGTCTCATGTTCAAGTACCTTTTCGGGTTGGTGGGGCTCGGGATGCTAGTCGGGTTGGCCTGAGAAATCCAAAAATTCTAAAAAAATACCAAAATTTGAGATTAGACTAAATAAAATATTTTTGAGATTATACTAAATAAAATATTTAATGAATTATGGAATCGATTTCGAGTCTGTAGGAGTTTTTGAAATAAATAAAAGAAAGAACAATTCAGCTCTCATTCTTTCTTAATATAGCAGCCGACCATTGAAGCTCCATCATCCCTCTACGATTCCTTCTTCATTCTCTCTTGATTTTGGAAGACGTGGGGCGTGACAGCTTGGTAGTGTGCCGACGGGGACGTCGGGCCTCTTAGGGGGCTGGATTGTAGTGTGTTAACAATCTCCAAATGGTATGAGGCATTTTAGGGGTAAAACCCAAGAACAAAAATGTGTGGGCTTAGGCCTAAAGCGGATAAATATCATACCATCAGGTGAAGCGGGCTATTACAGGTGAGGCAGAAGCCTCCAGAGAAACCAACCCACTATCTCGAAGCAAAGTACAACAGACTCTGTCCCAGACTCACAGGCACTCCACTTTGACAAGAACTTTTATGCGGAACGCCTTAGGCTTACTCCTGTGACTCATCGTCTAATTGTTGCGGACTCCCGGCTAACGTCACAATTCTTCCAGAAGGGTAGCTGAAAGAATACAAATACTCCTCAAGTATTTTGTATAGACTGATGATGCCTTTGAGAATTCGGTTGAGTAGATTGAGAAGAGCATCACAACTTAAACACTCTGTGTGTGTGCTCTCAAAAATATAAAAAATAGAATAAAATTCTCTGTTGAAAAATATCTCCTTTGCTTTCTCTCTCTAAAAAGATTTTCTGATATGTAATGAAAAGCTCCTTGAAAGCATTAATTTTTGCTCTTTTCCACACCCATTAGAGGCAACATATGAGGGTTTATATAGATAATAAATCGCTAATTTTTTGGGTCAAAACAAGACAAAGAAGGCAAAATCCCACAGACCAAAGGCCTTGGACCGGTCCAGTTACTGTAACAAGTATTGTAGCAAGTCCTTTACTTGGACCGGTCCATCTGTGTTGGTGACCAATTTTGAGGTCTCAAGAGCTCTTGGACCGGTCTAGGTAAGACTTGGACCGTCCAATTTTGAAAAATATGAAATTATGACTTTGAAACTCTATTTTTCATGATCAAAAAACACGTTTTAAAAACCTATGTGTTCTCACTAACTTACCTGGACTAAATAATGCTCAAATTAAGATCGACGACGTCCATGCTCACTTATAGCCACTTGAATGCTTCAACTAATCAAATTCCTTGCTTCAAATGATGCATTGGTGAAGAACACTAAGCTCTCAGTCTTCAACTCCATGATCGATTACAAAAATATGAATGAAAGATTACAACTCGATCAAATTTAGTTTTGACACCGAATATTGTCAATTACAAATACGTCACATCCACTTATTATTAAAAAAATTATCGTGTTCAAAACTTTCATATTTATATATATAGCATTAGAGGAATGCATGGATGAGTGTACATATTCTAGAGAGTTATTCTATGATCTTCTTTATTTGTGAAAGAAATTCGAAAATAACAAAGATTTTCAAGCTACAAAATAAATAATTCTTACTTAATATTTTGCAAAAAAGAGAAATATTTTTACAAATTTCTTGGAACTTGAAACCCTTTATTAGTTTTGAAATGTTTTAATTTGAGAGAGAAGACTATGAGTTGGTAGCGCTCTTATATAAAACACTATATCCTCTATGAATGCTTTCATTGCTATATATATAAACTTGAAAGTTTCTGAACATGATGAAGTTTTGACCTAATAATGGGTGACAAAATTATGCCTTGAAGTTAGTGGAATGCCTTGATGGACATTTTGAATATAGCAATAGGACTAAAAATCTTAATCTTGAGTTAAAACAACATAGAGGAGCATTAAAATAATGGAGCTTGACTATGACAACAGTATGACCCGAAACAACATAATATATTTGGAGCTTCTAAAAATGAGAAATATTTTTACAAATTTCTTGGAACTTAACTATATATTAGTTTTGAAAGATCTTAACTTTGGAGAGATAAGATTATGAGTTGGTAGCTCTATATAAAAAACACTTTATCCGAGAGTTATTTTATAATCTTCTTTCCAAGAGTATTATGTTTCTTTATTTGTAAAAAAAATTCAAAAATAACAAAGATTTTCAAGTTATAAAATAAATAATTCTAACTTAATATTTTGTAAAGAGAAATTTTTTTACAAGTCGACCACTCACCATCATTCCGTTCTACGATCTTAAGAAATCCCCAAATCTGAGAGGTACAAGTTGAAACTCAATGTTTTCACTGATTGTAGCTAGATCTGAAATTGATCTTGTAGATTTTGTAGATTAATTTCTAGAGATTATTCTCTATATATTATAAGAGACATGCAGTTTTGTTCCAAATCTGAAAAGATCTGAATGTTGGGACACTGTGAAGTCCACACTATCTCCTAGACGTACTAAGAGCATCTATTGAGTCTGTCACCCATATCGGTAGGAAGTGCCTAGACTTGGTCAATCTGTCAACTATAGCCCACATGGCATTGTGCCCCTTCAGTGACCTTGGAAGTCTTGCCAAGAAATCCATTGTCACATGTTTCCACTTCCACTGCCCTTACCAATAAAATGTGATTTGGGTTAAAGAAAGAATTAACATATATACCTAAGTTTAGATATACCAAAGTTTTATATATGTTCAGATCTGAAACAAAACTACCAGTCTCTTACAAAATATAGAGAATAATCTGCAAAATCTACAACGTAAAGTGAACGCAATGATAGTGTAACAAGCTGTTAATAGTGGCAAGCTTGACAGAGATGTTACAGTGAGAGTGTATAGAGGTTAAGAGAGATGAGTAAGTGTTATGTGTCAGTGCATTGTTTGATGCTGCCAAAATTACACAACCGGCTATACAAATTCACAACCGTGTTTCTAATTTTTAGAAAACAAAAATGGCATTATCAAACATGTTTTATGCTGCTGTTTGCTTCTCTTTTTTTTTTTTTCATTTTCACAGCGGGAAACAGAAAACAAAAGTGGTTACCAAAACGCCATCAAAGTTAACCATTGTGTCATTGTGTAAGACATTTCAGACAGGGATGTACAATCTTGAAAATAGTGTGACCCTACACCTATGACTCAATTAGGCCAGCGTCAACAAAATCGGTCCCATTGTTAACTACAATAATGCCACAGAGGAAAAACAAGAATTATGGCATGTAGTGGACAACAATTTTGATAATAAATTCTTATTTGTGTGACTAACTTGTCTTCTAACAAATTAAACTTTTTGCCTAGTACTTAAACCTAATTTCTTAAGTAATTAAATCATTCTGATTGAGTAGTAACATGATCAGTTGTGCTATTCTCATTCATAAAACTTATGCATAAATGTTACTTTGAGACATTTAAAGTCAGTTTCAGAAACAACCAATGACATTGCTTATTTTTAGGATTGCTGCTTATTTGGCTTGTAATAAGATCAGTTCTTGAGAGTAAAATTTTCTTAGTACGTGTTTGCAGTTCTTCTTGATGTCAATTTATAAGGATATATTTCCAAATCCACAATACAGAAAATTGAAGTTAACGAAATGGACTCATGATCTCTCTCAAGAAGATTGACATCTAACATAACGTGTAGGGTCTTTGTGCTTCTTACATATGAAAAAGTGGGTGGTTCGTGCACATCATACCTATGAAATATGGAAAAAGCCTTTGTCTTTATGGATGGTCGCGATTAGCTTTTTATGTTAAACTTGTAATGAAAGATTGCGAGTGAAAAGAACCACTAATTATGGACCAAAAATATAATCTTTCATTACAAGTTTATGTGTTCTAATTATAACAACCACTAGGTTCCTTGTTATAAGTGTTTTCAGTTCAATTTACTAAGCAAACTGAATCTCCGACATTTATAAAAGGAGCTGGTCTATGTGTTTTCAGTTAAATTTGAATCTAAGTTTAAAAAGTTTGAAGTTGTTTGTGTTTTCAGTTAGTTTTGAATCTAAGTTTAAAAAGTTTGAAGTTGTTTATGTGTTTTCAGTTAGTTTTGAATCTAAGTTGTTTATATATATATATATATATTCGGTACATACCCTTAACTCTTACACCTCTATTGTCCCAATAGGACTTCAACCATCAACGTCCCACACAGGGGAAGGAGGAGATGCCATTTGAGCTAGTCTTGTAGTTTATGTTCCATATTTTAGTTGAAAATGTTTTAATATATATTTGGTATTAGAGAAGAGTTCTATTATATTTAAGTTCTGGGTTTGATGTATCATGTATATTCATCTGGTACTGTTATATGGCTTGACATAACATTTGGTATGTGCGCAAGTAGGATTAAGAGAACAGCTCTATTACAGTTTAGTTCTGGGTTGGATATATCATGTAGGCTCATTATGTTCATCTGGTATTGTTATATAATGTGATTCTGAATCTTCTCTGCCTGGCATTATAAATAAATTCAACCTGTTCCTACACTAATTTCTCTCTCTCTCTCTCTCTGGGTCAACATGTGTAGGTGTTTTAATTTTGAGAGGGAAAGATGGGGAGTAAATTTAGTCTTTCTGCTATAAAAGAACTGATATTGTTTATGATTGTGGTGGAACACCCCTACATTTCCTTGGACACTTTTTATGCTTGATTCTTTTGACTATGATGTGAAACATTGTAGGAGGGTCAAGGACGACAAGACCGGAAACTTGCCGTGGGTCACCACAAACGGCGTAATGGAAGATCTGAGTTCATTGTGGCTCAAAACACAAAAGGGTTATTTTGCAACTCAGATGATAGTTTTATTGGGATTGTAACTGCGAACTTCATGGGTACAAAATACCATATATGGGATCAGGTTCAGTTCTTAAAACTACTATGACAAGAATGCATCAGCAATTTAAATGAATTCATTCAACTGCTCATATTTTGAGTCCTAAATGTGGTTGAAAATGCATTTGATTTCAGGGCAACCGCCTCAATTCCTCAAAAGTACCACTGGCTGTTGTATCGTAAGCCTTCTCCCTCTCTCTCTGTGCAACTATTTTATAGATATTGTATATATATCTACGCCTTTAGTTAATTTATTGATATTTTTCATTTATTTATATAGCTTCTTGCCTACCATAGCGACCTGGACTGGAAGCTACAGAAGGATGAGAGCATGGATACCTAAGCACTACTCCATGCAGCTAAAAAGTAGCACTCAGGTTAGCTTAACAGATTCAAGTATGCACACCACAGGGCTGTTATTTCATGCATTAACTTCATAATTTTGTCCCTGTAATTTAGTGAAATTGGGATTTCTTAAATCTAATTAAATTCCCTTGTAGATACAACATATTCATGGACTACCCAAGGATTGGGAGGAGAGAAAGGAAACAGTGCTTCAGCTATTCTCAAGAGTTCCACAATACAATAATGTAAGTTCTAGAGAGACGGTACCCTCATGAACCAAATGATTCCAAAACTTCATGGTCTTCTAAGTTTGAGCTTTTGGAATCCAAATATAAGTCTTTGAATTTTTATGTTGCTCCTTCAGATATCGAATCAATATGAATTAGATTTCAGAGACAGAGGACGAGCAGGACTTGGAATCCAGAGCTCAGTAAAGAATTTCCAGCTAACTTTGGAGGTAAATCCATAACATTTTCATTCTTCTTCTTTTTAGTATTTGAGCTGTACTTATTGTTCAAGTAAAATATTGTATAGTTTTGATCTGATAAACTGTTCTAGCATATATTATATATTTCTCATGGATGGAACAAGACAACCAACCAGGTTTACTTAACTTGAAGGAGAGTTTTTTATCATTCCTAAAAACTTTCATATATTTCAACTTTCTTGCCTATTCCTCTCTCTCTCTCTCTCTTGCCTGTGTGTGGGTGAGACACATATACATGGATGTAATGCAACAATAGGAACGTTTGAAATTTCAATGGGTATTTGGTTTGGAAATACTAACTTATGTTTGGTGTTTTTAAAAGAATGGAAGGCAGACAATCCTGCAGTTTGGAAGGGTGGGAAAGTCAAAGTATGTGATGGATTACAGGTACACAATGACACATTTTTAGTGTTTTTAAAAGTTTGACGAAAAAAGGGTTTCGAGAACATGAAGAATAAAGAAAGTTTAAAGACTTGATGAATAATAATAATAATAAAAAAAAAACAAATGAATGAATGAAAAATAACGATTTAATCATCTGTCTTGCAGATATCCATTAACTGGTTACCAAGCATTCTGCATATGTTTGGCTTCTATTGATTCAAAGCTTTGCTGCACAATGTAATTATAATCTGCTTTCCTCTTTGTTGTTCAATCTCTGAACACAATGTATTCAGTATCTCTTGGTTCCAATTTTGTTCTTGTGATGCAATTTTGAGTCATAAGAGTGTACCATGGGTTCTCACTTTGGGGGGAAAGGGTGGAGAAGAGTCACCATTTTGTGGAACAATTATTGGTGTACTTTTCAAAATTCAAATTGAAAAAAAAAAATATATTTTATTTGACTTTCTTCTCAATATGAAATCTTTATATTTGAAAAATGAACTTTTATTCTTGTTTTTTGTTGCTACTTACCCCATTGTATGAGTGAGATTAATGAGTTTGAAATGCTGAGAGGAGGGTAGTTCACTATTACTACAGTTTGGTGGATCATTGCTAGCAATAACTGTTGGATATGGCCTGGTGAAGTCTCTTTCCATCCAGCTAGTGCTACAAATGCTTGGGATATAGAAGTTTGCCTATATTATATAGGATTGTATTAGGGAGATCTGGGGGTGTCCTGGAGGAAATTGAATGTTTTTAATTATTTATTTGTTTTTATCTATTCTTAATATAAGATTTGAGGCTACAATGAACATTCTGAACATTCTGAATAGCCATTGTTGAAGTAGGTGACTAGCATCCAACTAACCTTATTTGATCCTGGAATAATATTGGTATATTTCAATTAGAAAGAACAAGAAGTCCAGTATGAGAGATTTCTTTTCAAGTGTGAAAGTCCTCTTCTAAATTGTTAACCTACTACCCTCAACATTTGGTAGGTTAAGGGAATCTTTTAGGTTATACCTATGTGATGATTCATTACTTGTGCAATTGAATGTTCTCAAGCTGCTAATTGTTATACATGTAGTGTGGGGCCATTCTTGGTGGAACTCAACAATGAAGCCCCTTCAAAAATTAAGTTGAAAAAGAAAAATTATAATCATATCATTGATAGAGGCTTTCCGTCCAATCAATCAAAGTACATTGGAGTGTTGTTGGTGATGAATTGAGCACTCTGTCAATCAATAAAGCCTCGTGAACATAGTTTCATAATAGGATTTAACTACTTGTTTTTTGAGCTGAATTAACTACTTTTCTAGTTTGTTTATAAATATGATCTCTGAAACCTAGACACGACTGAATAGAGTTTTTTTTTAGGGTTAATTTAATTTATGACAACTTTTGAGAGCCTAATTACAAATACACAAATTTTCAAATGGTATATGGTAAAAAAAAAGCTTTTCAGAAAGTAATTACAAATACGTCAATTTATACTATTTAGGTCTAAAACTTTTAGTGCACAATGTAATAATTTTATTGCATTTATGTAATACTTTAACTGCATGATGTTATAATTTTACCTTACATAACATTACTGTAGAGGGGTAATTTGGTCTTGTGTATTGAGGAACAGTGAAAAGTGTCAAATACATAAATACCTTTGTATAAGTTGCTTTTTGAGCCAATACTATTTAAAACTTGGCATATTTGTAATTAGGCCACAAAAAATGGTCAAAAATTAAATTAACCCTTTTTTTATTCATTCATATATTTTGAAAAGCTCATACACTTCGTTTCTTGTTATTCACAAAATCAAATCCTCGTTATTCATATAATTTATATATTTGTGAGTATTTTCTTGTGAGAGAAAATGTGCATTATTTTTGTTATCAACATGTTAGTTAGTGTGCACTTCGAAGCCAATTCCTATTTGTATTTGATAGTTATTTTAATAAAATGTGATTTACTTGATGCTTTACTATATATATATATATGGTGATTGCTTGTATTGATTAATTTATCAGAGGAGTTAAGAGTCCATCGACTATGTAAGGATAATTTATGTGACATGCATAGGAAATATATCGTCAATATATATTATCAGAAATATATGTTCACATTCTGTAATGATATTGGGCATTTTATCTAGTAGAATGTAATATATTGGTTTCTATGAGATATGGTGGCTTACTCCGTCATGTGAGAGGGAGACTCAAAATCATATATGTTAGTGTATTTGATGCATTGAACCGGATCATTGATAGGTGAAAATAATGATTTCCGTCATAGTAATTTTTCACTTTTCTATGCTATAACAAATAACTCTTAATCTTGAGGGAATAATGTATGTCTTTATTCATGATTACTTTGGGTATTAATAATTAGGGCATTGGAATATGTATTCGCAAGATGGAATGTCACTCCCCGATTTACGACACCCGACTAAGAGCGAGGGAAATGGAGTTGATTAATATGAACCATCACCAAAACCTTTCATTAATTCAAATCTTATAACTGCGGAAAAATAATCATAAACATACACATAATGTATATAATAAATCACACAAGTGGGTCCCTCATTCGGGTATACGTGTACTTAAGCTCTAACCTCAAATTTTATAAATAGCTGCTCAGTACAATTAATCGTACCTGAGCTACAATCAATCGTAATTGAGGTTACGATCGATCGATCATAATTATGATCAATCATAGATGTATCAGGACCCATCGTAACACACTGGAATTGGCCTCTATTTTTACTCAGAATTACGATCAATCGTAATGAGAAGTACTGTTGATCGTAATTTCTTTTGGGTGAATTTCCATATTTCTTGATTTTCCATTTCAAACTAATCTTCAATCCTTAACATGCATGTACTCCCAGTGATCTCATACAAGTCGAAAATAACCATATCATACATAAATATGAGCCAATTCAGGATTTTATCATTTCAAGCGTAAAATAATCGAAACACGTATATTGAGTCCATTATACAACTTATCCATTATTTAAACATAAATATCTCTAAAATCCAAAGATAATGAGGTACATTGTAACAATATTTGGGATAACAAATTACACATGTCTACAATAACAATGTTGTTTATATCATATTCAAATTACAAAACCTCAAAAAATGTCCAAACATTACATGAATAAATATAACATATATAATTTCAATGATAAACTGAGTGCTACGATTCTAGCACCTCTAAGCTCCATTGATCGCCCGTGCCTTATCTTTAAAAATGTTTGGGGGAGGGGGTGAGCGCCATCATGCCCAGAAGAGATATCCAAACTAACTCATGCATCGACTCAACGTGACGTAGATGAAATGCAATCATAGCATTCTTATATACTACATGGCATTCTTTTAATACTCATGTTGTCACGCCCTGAAATTTGGACCACTGGAACACCCCCGGTCTGAGTCCAAATTCTAGGTTGTGAGGTGTCATGATTGCCCGGTCGTCGTCCCACAACCCGAACAATCATGGCAATTACCATTTATCGCCCTCGGCTCCGACATGAACTACCGAGCCTAACTCCTGAAAGCTTAATTATTTCATCTTAGATTCCTATGTAGGATACTTGAACTCTAAACCCATTATTTCATCATCATACTCGTCTATGTAATCACCGTAGTGTTGTAGTATGCCATAGTCCCCTCGTATACTCAAATCTAACTCCCATTGCATAACAACACATATTCGCTCACTCTATAAGTTTCGGTTGACTTATGGACATTCCACCAGTAAGTTGAAACCTGGGCAGTTCATTGGCTGGCTAGTCATTTATTTTGGTCGGCTGAAGACAAGTTTCAATTAACCGAAATAGGTCTCTGCAGAACCTATAATTACAAACTCTCGGGATCTCCCAGTTTCGGTCGGCTGAAGATCGATTCAGCCGACTGAAACTCTCCTGAACCTGCTACTACCTGTTTTCAAACTCCAACATGCACCCCATAGCATTCATAATTTAATGGGATCACTCAACACACCATTTCCTTATCATTACTACTTTCACCAACATCATACAAGCATAATCATAAAGTGAGAGATTTCTTATACACACAATATTCTCACATGCATTTATATAATCGAAAGATACTCACACATGCCTCAAAAATGAATTTCCTAACATTCATCCATTTCCCAAAGTTTTGCATACATAGTCATAAAACATATTCAATCCATAAGTCTTTCAAATCATCAAAAAGTAAGTACATAATCAAAAGATCCATTTTTTTCACATCCCAGACATGCATATCAAAATTGAATACTAAAGGTTCTCAAAATAACTCTAGCTACGCTCCACACCAACTCAAGTTGGGGAGACTCTGCTACCTCCTTTTCATTTCCTGGAAAGAGTTAATATACCTGGAATGAGCTCCTGCATACTTAGTAGAAATGTCTAAAGCACAATTTATAAAATTTTGTGAATACCACAACATATAATCACATTGTCATGTTAAGCATGTGTTTATATGCAAATATCTATGTCATGCATCATGTGTTGGTATGCATAATGTTTTGTCCGTCCCATGTGTCCTACACACACATGACCTAGAATTTGGACTCTAGTGACGGTCCATCTGATATTCCATTTCCTTTTTTTTGAACATCTAAACTCCATAGTTAGTCCATCCGATATTATAATCGAACTCCTTAGTCGGTCTATCCGATTTTATAATCGAACTCCTTAGTCAATCCATTCGGTGTTCCCACTATCTCTCACATACACCTTTATAGCCATGTATGCGCAATGCATGGGCAATTTATATTTTTATGATTATGTCCACATCTCCTCATGTCAAAACATTCAATTCATTAATAAAGACATGCTTTATATCTAATCATACTCTTTAAGGCAATTTATCAAACACATAAGTGTCGCATTCACATATATACATAAAACATGTATAATTTTCTCACATTTTTCACACAGCATGCCATATAACCACATATAACATTTCTAAGCACATAACTACATTTATTTATGGTAGAAATTTATTCTAATTCATAATGTAACATGCATTATAATACCATAAAAATTATACAATTATACACATATAACCAATTAGGTGCTATAGGCAACCAATATACTCACACAAACCCTGAATTTCATGGTTTAGGCATCCCTACCTTAGTTTAGAAGAGCTTCTAAACAAAATCTTCAAATCTCATCAAGCCTAACTTCGTCCAAATTCAACTTTGAACCGACCAAACTTGTACCCTCGTTGCGTAGAACAAAATTTTCTTCTTTGGTGTCTTCTAAATCATGCCCTAAGTCACTTGAATCTAAGAGAGAAGAAGAAGTAGTCTAGAGAGAAGAGAGAGAGTCTCTTGGTCGGCTGCTAGAGAGAAAGAACAAGTGCTAAAATGTTATTTCAGCTATTTATAGCCCTAGCCTCGCCAAATTACCAAAATGCCCATAGTCACTTAACGTATCTTCTAGACCTTTGTTATCAATTTCAAAAACTCATACGGACTCGAAATTGATTCTTTACCTCTTATAATATTTTTAATAGCCTATTCTCAAAAATAAATAATTTTAAAAAAATATTCAATTTTTTAGGCCGACCCGCGTCCCAGGCCCCACCGCCCCGAAAATATGAAATTGAACTAAATATTCTCAAAACTTTCCTGGACCCTCATACAAGTCCCCAAACATGTAATTCTCATTTAAAACATGCATATAATCATTTAAATCATTTATATGTCAATAAATGAAAATAAAAAGAAAATCAGTCAAAGATGATCACTGTTTTTACACATGTCCATGAAACCTCAATACACTACATGGATGAATCATATGCTTAATAATGCTTAATTAATGGAAAGTCATAGAAGTAATAAACATGAATATCACAATTCGATAATAAGGCTTAAACACCAAGTCACATAAGTTTCTAAATCAATAAGAGTGAGTATTTATAGATCCACTGGATAATCATTAATCAGGTCAATTATCCAAAATATTCTACTTTTCGAGTTGCTAACATGAGGTTCTAGACAAAACTCACCTGGCCAAGTTTCGAGCTTTGCACCTTAGGGCTCCAAGCCTTTCTTGCTTTTCTGACCTCCTCCCAAAATCAACAACCAAGCACATAGATTTCTAGTATGTCGCACATAATTTCAAATGTATCACGTATTTCCAAGCGCGCATCATAAGCCACTTAATTTTATTCTAAAACATGTCCTTTTTCGCACATATTACTATCATGCCCCAATTTCTGACTTCCAGAAACCGAAGGTGAACTCGTCCATTAACCTTAATGAACCCCCTTTTTTCTCTCAAATACTATGAAAGCTTAACTCTATTCTTGCATATGGATGTGCACCACTCAACCTTAACCAACCTCAATGGCCCTAAACCAAGCCACACTCGCATAGTCAACTGGTAGTGGTCGGTAGTCTTTCGCACATGTGACCATGTGTGACTAGAACTTGAAATTGAAACCTATACAATTGGATAGATAATTTAAAAATACTCAATTTTAAAAAAAAACTACACTCAATTTTGATCTAAACTGAAGAAGTTACGCTCGATTAAAGTTTGGGCGAACCCAAAAGGTTCCCAGGATACCTGCTATTCCTTCGGTTGGCTTGTCACGCCCCGGAACCCAGACCCCCGGGACTCCCCCGGATCGACCCCGAATCTCGAGTGTGAACCTGTTCACTCAACCCCGTGAACGATCTCAATTACACTCATGCATTAGTATCAAGGTTTGATACCATCCTATAACGCCCCGATTTCCAACTCTCAGATAACTAGAGGTTAAACTGTCTATTTAACCCAATAGACCCTCATTACCGTCATTTACTGTGGAAGCTTAACTCAATTCTTGCATATGAATGCACCCAATTCCATCTTAACCAATCCCCATGGGCCCTACATCAAATCATACACCTTAGTAAAAATTTACTTGTCCACACTTTCAAGAATCACTCACTTTCAAGCCTCAAAAATTTTTGTGTTTGAAATCTGAAACTGAAGCTTATAGTATTGGATATAGAATCCAAAAATACTCAAGGTAAAAAAAAACTACACTCAATTCCGATCTAGAATGAAGAAATTACGTTGAAACGAAGTTTTGAAAAACATTGTGAATAGTAATTTCGATTGTGCAAAAATGAGATTTCGATTGTGCGAAACTGGCATCTCGATTGTGCAAAAAAAATCTTGATTGTGCAAAGTTTTCACCCTCTCGGGACCTCAGACCTGCAAGATTTCGCACGATCGAAATGAGGGTTTCGATTGTGCGAAATTCCTCCTATCTGGACCCTAAAAATCATCATAAATCATCACCCCTTCGCACAATCGAAATGGGGGTTTCAATTGTGCGAAATGGGCATTTCGCACGCTCGAAATGCTCTCCCCAGGTCCTTCAACAACCTATACATGATTCATTTGGAGCCCAATCAACATTCTATCATCCTAGAACCCCTCATACATGATCCATAACATAAATGAAAGGTTCCAACATCAATCTCACACTTAAGATCACATTCATAATTGAGTTCATACACTAAAATGAATCATTCTCTTCCACAAACACAATCCATTTGCTATGAAAGTATCATCAAATGAACTAAATGCCACCATGGGCACTACATAAATTAAACCGTTGTATTTTCATACCCAACAAGTTTATAATCCAATATATACATCAAAAGTACATTTGTCCAAAGTATGATTACAACTCAAAAATAAGTCACATGCCACAAGCCGGTATGGATAGCCACAAAAATGCTCAAAACTCAAAAGATAGCAAAGTGCTACTAGAATTCCACTTGGACACTCATGTCCCATCCGTCATCGGCGCTTTATCTGTAATATATTTAGAATAAAGGGGTAAGCACCACTGCGGCTCAGTAGAGATACCCTAACCCACCTAAGTGCCGACCCGACACGACCTACATAAATGCATGTCATAACATTTCACATATCATTCAATACACATCATGTCCATTCACAACAATGCATATATATATAGGAATGCATTAAACACATATCATGCTTCATAAATCAAATGAAAGCAACTCCATCCACATCTCTCTCTCTCTCGGACTCAACCCGATATCCCAACATGATTCTTGACCAACCATATGACCGAGACATTTTCTCCACACAATTCCAACACTACCACCAAGTCCGCACATACTCCAAGGTGATTAGTTGGTTTTGAAATTCATCATCGAGTCATCACATACTCCAAGGTGGTTAAGTAATTTATCACTGAGTAATCGCATATTCTAAGGTAATTAGATCGTCTATCACCGAGTCCTCACAAACTCGAAGGTGACTAGATAGTTTTGAAATTCATCACCGAGTCATCACATACTCCCAGGTGGTTAAATCATTTTAAGAGTTTCACCAAGTCATCACATACTCCAAGGTGAAAATGTTACCCTTCCATACCTCCCCGTCATTCTCACAAGGGCCCCATACATGCATTTCAGACATATATGAATCAAGCACTTGAAATTCATGCTTCACAATACACATGCTAATTGAATAAACACATAGCATGCATTTCATCTCCACAACACCACACATATATTTACCTATACATGTAGAACATAGCATACTATCCACATATGCTCACAAAACTTCACCTAAGCACATTTTAGTCATGCTTCACCAATGCACACATTTTTTATAAAAAGATAGCATGCATTTAACTCACTTACAACATATAGCACATATATGTCTCACATACACATAATCACACATGTATATCACATTAAGCATATAAGCATATATGCTCTCATTCTCTCACATTTTCATGCATTTGTCCCTCACATCATACATACTAGAAGATACACATCTATTGCATACAAGAGACTCAAGAGAAGAATAAAAATACCTTATCCCACCCCTCTTTCATCTCTAGAACATGCAATACACACCCTTAGCTCTCACCACTTCACCCGAAACCCTAGAATCGATAAGTAGATGAGAAGGAACACCCCTACCTCGAAAATGAAAGCCTTCCAAGCACTTCTCAAAATCCCAGCAATGTCAACCTTGCTGAACCATGACTTTGTTCAGTTCAAAGGGAAGCTCTAGCCGTCCCCTGCGTATCTCTCTCATTCGACGGAACTTGAATCACACCCGAAGACCTCCAAAACCTAGAGAGAAGGAAGAGAGAAGAAGTGGGAGCAATATAGAGTGAGAAACAGTCATGAGATATGAAATATCTCTGCAGATTTGACCATTTAAGGTCCCTAGGTCATGAAAAGGCCAAAACACCCCTAGGCCACTTAACGCACCTTCCCGGACTTAGTTTTTGATTTTGAAAACTCTCACGGCCTCAAAATCACTTCCTCTATTCTCTAAACATTTCATCTCAGTCATTCTCAAAAATAAATATTTTTGAGAATTTTTTTGATTCCCGGACCCACTTAAATTGCACCCCGGGCCCCGATTTAACCAAAAAGTCAAACTTTTTCAAATCTCCCAAAAAATTTCCAAAACCTTAAAAAATACTCCACAAACATGTTCCCCACACTTAGAACATGTTAAACATAATTCAAAATGCATTTATGGCAATTATAATGCAAAAATTACAAAATCGGCCAAAATTGGTCATGACCTCTACATGGCTGGAGGATCATTTTAGCTAGCTAAAAGTCTTCTTTCAGTCAGATGAAACCCTCCTTTAGCCTAAAAACCTAGAACCCATTTGCAAACATTTGGTATCTTGCACTTTCGGTCGACTGCTGTGGAGCCTAGGCGACCGAAAGTGTCCAGAAGCTCAAAACCTGTGTTTTTCAAGCTCAAACACATTCCACCACTATACCAATCTATAATCAAACCTAAAACATGATTAAAATATTATTGAAAGTAGCAAAAATCAGTATGCCCCTTTTATGAACCCAAAATGGACACTTTTGGGCATGTGTCCCCCATTCTCTACACCATGCTTACATTTCCACTAAGGAACCTTCTTATATCACAGAATATACCATTGGAACCTAGTACTACCATCCTTTCATCCCAAACCATCCATTTAATTCAATTTATATCTCATTGTGATTGATGCTTGTACATTGTGATTGATGTATATGTGTATATATGTATACCATTGTGATTGATGCATGTACAAATGTCTAACATGTTAGTTAGGACTTATATATATTTTGTACGTGCAAATGAGACTATGAATGCTTTTGATGAAAAGTGTGTTCATTTGGTGCAAACATGAAAATGTGAATTTTTTTAGACTTATGCATGAAAGATATAATTTTTCTTATAAAATGCATAAGCATGATGATTTTCATGATGTGAGTGTGATGACATTGTGACAATCTTGAGGCAAGAGGAAAATTCATTGATTTGATAAAAATGCATTCATTATGTGGAATAAGTGCATTGATGTGATTATGTGCACTACGTGATAATCCAGTTTTGGGACATGACAAGATTGAGAATTAAGATGAGGGGATGACCCCTAGAGTGAAAGACCCAAAACTTGGCTAAGCAGAGGCGCTCTCGTCGGGGTAGTAACTCGAGAAAGCGTAAGTAGAGTTTGGGTACCCTTGAGACCCTTACTATTGGAGTGATGAGATAGTCCCTATTGTATTAATTTTCAGGAATTCGTAGCTTGAGTTATATATACATGAATTGTGACTTGTCAATTTGATATATATATATATGTATATGCATTGAGATGTGAAACATCACGCATGATTTGAAAAATGTGATTATTTATGGGTAAAAAAAAAAGCATGAACATTGTCATGTAGACATGTAACGATTTCATGTGCATTTATGCATGGCTGACGGGTTAAGGTGGGGATAGGTGGATCATTTCTACTGAGCTATGAGAGGATAAGCTCACCCCCTATATATAAACTTTTTTCAGATAAGGCGCCAATAGAGGGACGAGCCATGATTAGCTCAATGGACCTTGTTGAGTTTCTTTTGGACTTTTGGATATTTTTTTATGTATGTAGATGTCCATGCCATTTTGTGGCATATGGAATCTTTTGGGAAATGTTATTCTTATAGTTGGATAACATATATCTATTTGAATTTCATATGTATAAGCTATATTGGACATGTATGAAAGACTTTGAACATAATTGTTTGACCATTAGGGGGGGGGGACACGTGCCCAAAAGTGTCCATTTTGAATTTAAGGTGTGAATGATATATGCAATGATTTGTATGATTTTAATAGAAATGTATGAGGATTTCTGAGACTATGGTGATATGAATGTGTGATTTAGAGTGTGTGTATGGCGATGTATCATTTGTAGATCCTTGGAATATTGGGTGTTAGATTTTTTTTTTTGAAAATGAAAGTGTTGTCGGTCAAATGAACATATTCTGTCCGAATTTTACCATTTTTGTTGGGCACCAAATTGGTTGTCAAAACTGTTTCATTTGGCTAACATCTAGCCATTAAGGTTGGCTCAGGCTTCTTGTATATTTTGTCTAGTTTCCACAGAATTTTTGTTTGCCTCATTTCAAGTTGAAATGAATTTTCTACGAATTTGTTTATGACTGCTGCGTTGGTTACACTCTAGCAGTGCACTGTTCATTTCGGAAATACTGTAACTTTTTAGCTACTGTTCGGTGATGAGAATCATGGTTTCAGACCTTTTCAAAAGATCTAAATTATGTTTTTAAGCTCTTGGGACTATAGTAGGGTGAGACAATGGTCTGAAAAATTTTTTGAAACTTTTTACGAAAAGTTACTATTCACGAGGGCCAAAAATCACTGTTATTTTGAAATGGTTCTAAATGATTTCAACAATGAGGAGCATGGTTAGTTATGCATATTCACTTAATGATATACATATTGAGTTGATTCCGCGGTTAAGAGAATTGGTTTGGATGTTAGATTTTCCAAAACAGTTATTTTGATTAGATTTCACCGTTCACCCCCATTTCCCTCGCTCTTAAGCAGGTGTTGGAAATTGGGGTGTGACAAGCCGTTAA
Source organism: Cornus controversa (assembly GCA_026545225.1). Lineage (NCBI taxonomy): Eukaryota > Viridiplantae > Streptophyta > Magnoliopsida > Cornales > Cornaceae > Cornus > Cornus controversa. The sequence continues at coordinate 55,489,052 of CM048845.1, forward strand.
ATACTTTATTACTCAACCTTGCATACCTTTAAATGCAAACTCTCAATAATTATTGAGGCAAGAGGCTCGATCACTCGGCAAAAGGGCTTATTGCAATGCAAATACTAGTTTTTTTTCTTTTTTTTTTTCTCTTTATATATATATATATATATATATATATATTATTTTTTACCATCGTGCCAAGGACATCTATTCTCAAGGTTCTCTAACTCAAATTGGACATTAACAAAATGTAAATCAAGGTAAAGGTACATACCCCCACAATAAAGATGTAGGTGTGCTCATGTGCATGCAAGGTATGCTAGGAAGCAACAAACTACAAGATAGCTAATGTGAGTATTGATGTGGATAATTTGAATCAAAACATGAATTCAAAATTTAAAAATTACCAAGAAATTAAATTTCCTAACCTACAAGATGTATTCATCAATTGATTTTTTTTAACCTAATCTTCACACGAAAACCACAGGTACTACTTTTCTCCACATTCCCTGAACTGGTGGGTCCCAATTTCTAAGGAGTATATGTGATAAGATATTGATTATCCAGACATGCTAAGGTATAGAGTACAAAGGAGTTACCTTTCTATTAGAGTCATACTGTGTTGAAACAATCTCAACAGTAATGAGTATCGAAACCAAACTTTAATAAATAGAAATTATCAACTTTATCAATCATATCACAACTTGTAGAAATGGTATAACATACATAGTTAGATAATGGGTGGCTATACTGGACCGCAATGAATTTGTTTTTTAAAAGAAAATTTTAAAATTAAATACTCAAAGTTTCCTAACATTTCTAAACCCATACCCCCAAACCTAGATCAAACATTGTCCTCAATGTTTCAAAAGGAGAGGAGAATTAAGAAAGATATTAACTGAATGTCATTTTTCCAATTTCCTTAAATGTACTAATCAATAAAGCACTAGATTTTGACAATTTCAAGAAAAGTAAGAAAGTAGAGACAAATAATTACAAAAATAAAAACAGAAATAACACCTAAAATTTCTAAACTATGCAAAAGACTATCAATCCTAATAGACAGGATCTTGAAGTAGGACTTCCTCTACGTCGGGGGTTTGTAACTCAAAAAATAGTTTCAACCTTTGACCATTGACTTTAAACAAATTACCATTTTTAGGATTTTCAATCTCAATAGCCCCATGAGAATAAATAGTATGGACAATAAAAGGACCAGTCCAACGAGATCGTACTTACCAGGAAAGAGATGCAACTGATAATTATACAAAAGGACTTTTTGATTAGGTGTAAATATTTTTCTCAAAATGTTCTTGTCATGAAACACCTTCATTCGGTCCTTATATTTTTTAGAACATTCATATGCATCATTCCTAATCTCTTCTAATTCATTGAGTTGAAACTTTCTTTGAATTCTTGCCTTGTCAAAGGAAAAATTAAATTGTTTAATGGCCCAATATGCTCTATGCTCTAACTCAATAGGCAAGTGACATGGTTTGTCATACACAAGTCAGTAGGGAGACATTCCTATTGGTGTTTCAAAAGTGGTACGGTAAGTCCATAATGCATCAATAAGTCTCGAAGACCTGTTTTTCCTATTGGGGTTTACCGTCTTCTCAAGAATGTTCTTGATTTTTCTATTAGAAATTTCAACTTAACCACTCATCTGTGGGTGGTAGGGAGTTGCAACTTTATGAGTAATGCCATATTTTGTCAGTAAATGAGAAAAAAGGCCTATTGCAAAAGTGTTTCCTTCCATCGCTAATGATAGCACGAGGTGTACCAAAATAAGAAAATATATTCTCCCTCAAGAAATAGTGCACAACCTTTTGGTCATTTGTTTTGCAAGCTATCACTTCTACCCACTTGGACACATAATTAACCTCTACAAAGATGTACAGATTATCAAAGGAATTAGGAAATGGTCACATAAAATTAATACCCTAGATATCAAAAATTTCAACAATAAGGATTGGGTTTAAGGGCATCATATTTCTCCTAGAGAGGCTTTCTAATTTTTCACATCTCTCACAAGCTTGGAAATATGAATGAGAATCATAAAAAATGGAAGGCGAGTAAAATTCACATTGCAAAATTTTGGCAGCTGTCTTTTTGGCACTAAAATGTCCTGCACAAGCATGATCATAACAAAAGAAGATGATTTTGATTTGGTCACATTTTGGAATGCATCTTCTAATGATTTGATCGGGGTAATACTTAAACAGACATGGATTATCCTAGAAAAAGTGCTTAACCTTAGCTAAAAACTTTGACCTATCTTGTTTAGACCAATTAGAGGGCATTTCACCAGTAACAAGATAATTCACAATATCGGCAAACCAAGGCAACTGAGAGACATGCATAGGCTGCTCATTAGGGAATGACTTTGTGATAGGGACAAACTCCTCAATAGATTCTACAACCAATTGAGACAAGTGGTCGGCAACATTTTCTAAACCCTTGTTATCTTGGATCTCTATATTAAACTCTTGTAGCAAGAGCATCCAATGGATAAGACACGACTTAACATCCTTTTTAGACAAAAAATACTTTAATGCAGCATGATCAAATAGATAATGACCTTAGATCCTAAAAGATAAGACCTAAACTTGTCAATGGCAAAAACTACCGCTAACAACTCTTTCCCAGTAGAGTAATTGAGTTGTGCATCAGTAAGAGTCTTGCTAGCATAGTAAATGACATAAGGAAGTTTATCAATTCGTTGCCCTAAAATAGCTCCAACTGCATAGTCAGATGCATCACACATAATTTTAAAGGGTACACTCCAATTTGGAGGTCGAATGATAGGCGCAGAAGTTAACAATGCCTTGAGCTTCCCAAGAGCTTGCATGCATTCATCATTAAAGACAAAAGGAGAATCTTTGGAAAGTAAGTGGCACAAAGGTTGTAAAATTTTACTGAAGTCTTTGATGAACCTACGATAAAACCCTGCATGGCCTAAGAAGTACCCAATCTCTTTCACAGTTCATGGGGGCGAAAGATTGAAAATCAAATCTACTTTAGCTTTATCAACCTTTAGACCTTTAGTAAAAATCACATGTCCTAACACTATTATCTTTTTCACCATAAAATGACATTTTTACAACCCACCAAAACATGAGAAAGGTGGTGTAAACACTCATCGAATGATGATCCAAAAATTGAAAAATCATTTATAAATACCTCTAGGAATTGATTGACCATATCAAAAAAGATAGATACCATACACCACTGAAAAGTAGTAGGTGCATTGCATAACCCAAAAGGCAAGCGATGGTAAGCGAACGTTCCAAAATGGCAAGTGAAGGTAGTCTTTTCTTGGTCTTTAGGTGCAATCGGGATTTGATTATAACTAGAATAGCCATATAAGAAATAGTAATATGCATGACTGGCTAACCTTTCTAACATCTGATCAATAAAAAGGCACAGAAAAATGATCTTTCCTTGTGACAGCATTTAATTTTCGGTAGTCAATGCGAACATGCCACCCAATTTGAACTCGCATGGGGATTAACTCATTATGTTCATTTTGACTACTGTGATACCATATTTCTTGGGCATGACTTGAATTGGACTCACCCAAGTATGATCTGAAATTGGGTATATGACACCCACATCTAAAAGTTCTAACACTTCAGCTCTAACGACTTCTTTTATTGCAGGATTCAAACGCCTTTGTGGTTCACATGATGTCTTAGCATTATTCTCGAGATGAATCCTATGCATAACAACAGAAGGGGCGATACCTTTGATATCTGTTATGAACCAACCTATGGCTTCTTTGTGCTCCTTAAGAACATTCATAAGTTTACCATCCTGTGTCTCATCTAAATCTGAAGCTATAATTACAGGCAAGGTGTTAGAAGAGCCTAAAAATACATACTTGAGAGTATCAAATAGTGGTTTTAGATCTAACTTTGGTGGCTCTATACCTGAAGGAAGTGGAGGTGGTTGAGAAAGAGGAAGAGGCTTAACCCTAGGTTTCCAATTGATAGTATCCATAAGAGGGACAAAATCTAACAATGCGTTGACCTCCTCAAAAGATCCTTCTAAGTCAAAATCACTACCAAAATGAGCTAGACATGCCTCCAAAGGGTCATCAAAATTAGACTGATGAAAAGTTTCTGCTACTAGACTATCAATCATATTGACTGTATCAAAATCTTCATGATCAGGTGGTTGCTTACTTATGTTAAAGACATTAAGCTCTACAGTCATATTTCTGAATGAGAGTTTCATCACTACATTATGACAATTAATTAAGGCATTGGATGTGGCAAGGAATGAATGACCTAAAATAATTGGGATTTGTCCCTTTGGATTAATGACAGGTTAAGTATCAAGGACTATAAAGTCCACGGGAAAGTAAAACTTGTCAACTTCGATCAAAACATCTTCAACAATACCCCTAGAGACTTTCACGGACCTATCCGCTAATGAGAGTGTCACTGAAGTTGATTTCATCTCTCCTAACCCCAATTGCATATAAATTGAATAAGACAGTAGATTTACACTCGCCCCTAAATCTAGTAAAGCCTGCTTAATATGATGATCACCTATCGTACATGAGATGGTAGGACAACTGGGATCCTTGTACTTAATAGGGATTCTATTTTAAATTATTGAACTGACTTGCTCAGCTAGAAACACTTTCTTGTGCACATTCAAACCACGTTTGACCGTACACAAATCCTTCAGGAATTTTACGTATGAGGGCACTTGTTGGATCGCATCTAAGAATGGGATGCTTATGTTGACACACTTAAACACCTCTAGAATATCACCAAATTATGCACCTTTCTTTGTGCCGCCCAATCGTTGAGGATATGAAACTTTTGGGAGGAAATTCCTAATAGAGAGATCAATGATAGAAAGTTATGAGAAAATGGGTTAGCTTAAAGGATCAACTGTCATAGTGGGGTGGTTCTTGGTTTGACCACAATTATGGTTATCTTGAGAGTTCTTGGTTTGATCATTACTTCTCTCTGATTCACTACTCTCAGTTTGTTATGCTAAGCTTGGCATCTAAATTTTATTGTCAACTCATTTTCCAAATTTAAGAGTGATAATTGACTGAACATGATCATGGGGGTTGACAAAAAAACTTAATGGGTCACTCACTTGAAATTACCCTTTTGGGTTGGGTATTGGCTGATTGGGAAATTTTCTTTTTTCTTTCTCTCCAACTATAGTTGCTAACTGGCCTATTTGGTGTTCTAATTTTGCAATAGCTTGAGTGTTTTGTTGGTAGAAGCATTGACTTAATGAATGGCCTGACTAGTTAATTGTATAAATTTTTAGAGAGAATTCTTTAAAGATGATTGTTGTTGCTGTGGTGCAGCAATCTGTGGAATAGGTTCAGGAACAGGAGGATATGATTGAGAAGGAGGGTGAAATTGGTTATTATGTATTTGATTCCCTCCTAAGTTCATTTGAGACCAATTTTGTCTCCATAAAAAATTGGGGTGAATTCACGTGTTTGGATTGTATGTCTCAGAAAAGGGGCTAGTGAATGGCTTTCTAAAATTTTTTAGTGAATTTTCTTGCTCATCATAATACTCTGAATTACCATGCATGGAAGGACATGATTGTGTCAAATGCATTAGACTAGCACAAAGAGAACATATCTCACTTTGGATTTGGTTGACAGAATTTATGGTTTGACTTATGGCTAAAGCCTCTACCTTCCTGGTTAGACTCTCAAGTTTAGCATTTATATCATAATAATTCCTAACCTCATATATTCCACCTTGCTTGGGTGTTTGAATTTCTCGACTGTGCTCTTTGAAAAAATTCCATTGTTGAGAATTTTCAAATAACTTTCCAAGAAGGGTGTAGGCTACATCATCACTAAGGTTCAAAAATTCTCCCCCATTCATGAACTCTATCATATTATAATTTGTCTATGTTAACCCATTTTAAAAATATTGCACCAATCTCCATACCTCAAAACCATGGTGGGGACACTTTAGAATTAAGTCCTTAAATCTCTTTAAACTCTTATAAAATTGTTCATCCTCTTTCTCCCTAAAGCCAGAGATATCTCTCCTAAGAGAATTAGTCCTCGACATTGGAAAGAATTTTTTATGTCAATTGGCCCAAGAAGTGATAGATGGTGGAGGTTGGGAATTTAGCTATGCTTTTGCCTTGTCTTTCAAAGAGAAGGGAAACAAACGTAGATAGACAGACTTATCGGTAAATTCTGATATTTGAAAGTGGAATATATGTCAAGAAATTCTTTGATATGCATATATGGATCCTCACGATCTAAGCCATGAAAACTAGGCAAGAGTTGAATAATATGGGGTTCAACTGAAAATGAATGGCAGTATTGTTGGGTAACACTATGCAAGATGGGGAATTGGTGGTCACCAGAGCAAAGTACTCTTTAAGGGTCTTAGCTGCAGTTTCAGTCATCGTAATCAAATGATTTTTTTGGCTCCAGTTGGCTTCTTAATTTTTGTCTAAGGGTTCTCTCAATTTCAGGGTCGAAAGATGATAACTCCAGGTTCAGAGAATGATGACTTAGCATACACTAAAAAGACTCAACGTCAAAACTTACTTAACAAGAACACTATCTAAACAAATATTTTCTTTATTTGAAGTTGAATTCAAGGGTAGTGATTTCTATTTTTTTTAAATTTTTTTTCTAAAAAATTATCTAGACTAATTCCAAAATAATTATTACTCCTACTCTCTTTCAGAGGAACTAAAAGATTACCAGTTAAGGCCCACCAATAATACAACTAGGAAAGTTCCTAAGATAGATTATTGGGGTCACAAACGGTCCCACTTAGTACCCAATCTCGTTAGAACTTTCCTATACATTGTGAAGTTGGAAGTTGCTCACTGGAGTTACCAATAGTTAACTCTGTCCAAGAGGGTCCTATGAGCTATGTGAACTTGTCCATTTCAAGTTCTTTTATTTCTATGTTTGAAATTATCCATTTCAAGTTCTTTTAATTCTTGTTTGAACTTGTCCATTTCAAGTTCCTTTAATTCTTGCTTTTGAACTTGTCCATTTCAAGTTCTTTTTAATGCTTGTCATTTTGTATTTCAAATACATATTGCTTCTCAAATTCAAGTTCTTTTTAATGTTCAATGCACATTCTCATATATTTTCATGCATATCCTCCACATACATCTTCTACCCCATTTACTTTCTTTCACTTTGTACACCAAGAACATTTGCTTGGTTTGAAACTTGGTGATACACAAAAAAGATCAACTTTAAAAGAAAGTATCAACAATAATTCAAATCTTGCTTGTGGGCTTTTTGAACAAAAATTTCACACACAACCACTTTCTCATGCATCACATACATCATCATTTTTCTTTTCACCATTTTTTAATTACTAACACTACTAAATAATATTTCAAGTTTTTTGTGATATTTCTTTAGAATTAAGTAAATCCTTAAAAATCCTTTTTCTTGCTTCAAAAAGAGGTATGACTTCTACCCTCTCTCCCATTAATTTTCATGCCATTTTTGGACACTTATGTTTAAAGTGTCAACTTTTCTACATACTCTACCTGTTTTACATGTCTCGCATGCTTAATTACATATTTATGTGTTCAATTTATGTTTTCTCATTCAACACATGCTTATTTGTTCAATACATGCTCAATTCATGTCTTCTCATTCAAAACATGCTTAGTTGTTCAATATATGTTCAATTCATGTTTCTCATTCAATACATGTTTAGTTGTTCAATTTATGTTTTCACAGTCAACACATGCTTATTTGTTCAATACATGCTCACATGTTTCCACACATACTTTCAAACCATGCTTTCTTATTTACTACATGTTTACTTGTTCAACACATGTTTAATTCATGCTCACATGCTTATATGCTCATATGCTCCATACATACTTTCAATATATTCTCACATGCTTACATGCTCACATGTGTCTACACATGCTTTCGATACATACTGATATGCTCAAATACATATTTATTTGTTCAATATATGCTTAATCCATGCTTACTTGCTCAACTTCCATACATGTTAAGCCTTAAAAATTCTAAGCATACCTTCCATTGTTAGGTAAATTCCTTAGGATAATTCTAGCTCATCAAACTTCTCTTGAAATTACATTTCATTCGAGTCCCTCGAATCATTTCAATTCAGTAACGGTCATGGGGACCATAAACCCATTGCGCTTACATTTCATTTGAGTCTCTCAACTTATTTTAATTCAATAATAGTCATGGGGACCTTAAACCCATTGTGCTTATATTTCATTCGACTCCCTCGACTCATTCTAATTCAGTAACAGTCACGAGGACCTTAAACTAATTATCCTTATATTTTATTTGAGTCCCTCAAAATATTTTAAAGAAAGGTCACAGGGACCTTAAACCCATTGTGCTTACATTTCATTCGAGTCCCTCGACTCACTCTCAATTCAGTAATGGTCATAGGGACCTTAAACCCATTGCATTTACATTTCATTTGAGTCCCTCGACTCATATCAATTCAAGGTCACGGGGACTGTAAACCCATTGCGCTTACTTTTCATTCAAGTCCCTCGACTCATTTCAATTCAATTCACGGTCATGGGGACCATAAACTCACTTTCAGCTCAGTAACGGTCACGGGGACCATAAACCCACTTTTCGTTCAATAATAGTCATGGGACTATAACCAGTTAAGGCCAAGTCCAATTTTGACTGATTTTTATTTTATCCATCATTTTTGTCATAAATGCATTTTAAATGATCTTTAACATGTTTTATGTGTAAGAAACATGTTAGAGAACTTGTTTATAGGTTCAGAAAAATTTTGAGAGCGTTTGGGTAAATTTAAGAATTTTGGGTTGTCAAGGCTGGGAGCACAGAACGGGTGGGTCTGAGAATCCAAAATTTTTTTAGAAATTATTTATTTTTGATTTTAAACCAAATGGAATTTTTAAAGAGTTAATGAAGTATTTTCAGAGCTGTAGTCACTTTTGAAATAAAAAAACAGAGGTTGGGAGGGTACGTTAAGTGGCATGGGGGCATTTTGGTCATTTTGTGCCCCTAAATATTTTAAATATCTCTAATAGTAGAGGATCTCTCCTTCTCTCTTGACCAAACTCACGCCCAACTCTCTCTCTCTTCTCTCCCACTTCATCTCACTTTCTTCTCTCTTCATTTCGGATGCCGTGAGCTTAAATTTGGAAGTTGTCGGTAAAGGACAACTTGTAGCACAGGTCAAGGGCTTCGGTTTCAAGGGAACAAAGATGGATTTTGGCAAGGTTAAGCTTGGAGGAATTCAAGGATTTTGTTAGAAAAAATTCAAATTTGAGGTAGGGGCGTTGCTTCTCTTTTAGTCATCGATTCTAGGGTTTCAGTGAATTTGGAGAGGTTTTGGTTGAGTTGGCATGTATGACAGAATTGGTGGAGTTGTTGTATTATGTATTCCCTCTTTTCTTATGATTTATAAATGCTAGTATTGTGCATATTGTGATATATATGGTGTAGTGAATGTATACATGTGATATGTCTAAAATGGGAGCATATTGTAGTGTATTATGAAATGTGTGCCTAACTTTGAACATATATGTGGCTATATGGTGAATGTGTAGTAGAAATGCATGCTAGACATAATTATAGCAAGAATGTGCATTGAAAAAATATTAAAATTATAAGTTATGTGAGATGTGTGTTTAATACGCATATATGAGTAATTGCCAGAGAATTGCGTAAGTGAGTCGTGCATAGGGTTCGGAGTTGTCCAACCATGTCACGGAAGTGATATAATTATCCACTAGAGTATGACCGTCAGAGTTGTCCCATCATACCAAGGCTAAAGCCTAGAATTCGGAGCTTGTCCATAACCTTGCGAGCATCAGAGTTGTCCACTCACATTAGCAAAACCAATATAATTCTGGGGTAGCTTGATTCTTCAGAGTTGTCCAAATCATACGGGTGTCATCGGAGATGTCCAAGGTCACATGATCATCAGAGATGGCCAATCATGTCTATATATCAGATTATGACCAAAAAGGTGTAAATATCTTATTGCTTAAGTGTTTAAACTATTAAGCATGACCTGTGGATTAAATGCATACTATTTAACTTGCATTTGGGATGACTTGACATGAGAGAATTAAATATGCTATGTAATGTAGCGGCATACATATTGTATAGGTTGGTGTTGAGTCAATGCCTACATGGGTTGGGGCATTCCTACTGAGCTCGTTGATTTGCTCACCCCTTTCTCCCAAAATGTTTTACAGGTAAGGCACCAATGATGGACTAGACTTGAATTGCCAATGGATCTCTTGGAAGCCTTTTTGAGTTCTTTTGAGAGTTACATATATTGTATCTATGCCGGCTTGTGGCATTTCAAAATACTTAAGAGATATGTAATTTATTTTAGATAGAAACTTTTTTATAACCATGCGTGTGGAGTTGTATAATTGCTCCTTTTAAATTGAATGGTTGAGGACTTGAGCAAAACATGTTGAAATATATGTTTTTGGATCACATTATGGAATGTATGGATTTTGCAACTATGAGGCATGAATGTATGAATTTTTATGAGTTTTATTTATATTTAGAATTGTGAATGAGTATAGGAGACTTGAGAATGCAAGTGGACATGAGAAATACAGGTTCTAGGCATTTTAGAAACTTTCGGTCGTCTAGCTCTTCCCAGTAGCCGACCAAAATTGTGAGATCCTGAATGATTGTAAATGGGGATGACTGGAGGAGGGCTTCAACTGGCCGAAAACATTTTTTTGGCTGACTAAAACCACTTTTTAACTAACTGATAGAATTGGTAAACTAGAGGTCAGCTAAATCCCGCCTTCAGCTGACCGGAGGGTAGTGTCAGTCGATCGAAACTAGGGTGGGATGGAATTTCATAATCTCTGGAATAGAATTGAACATGTATGGATGTATAGACTAATGTGGGGCCCATTGGGATGAATGGTGATGAGTATTCGCAAAGTACGTAGGTAGTCTGGGAAGTCCTAGATTCAATCGCACAACCACCATTATTCAATTTCATTCACCATTGTATTCACTTCCTTTTCGCTATATTTTCCATCATCTTCCACTCTTGAGTGGCAATGTTAGCCAACATTCCATGAGACTTTCTACTTAAGGCATCTGTTACGACATTGGCTTTTCTCGGGTGATACTGAAGATCAAAATTATAATCCTCCATGTACTCTACCCATCTTCCTTGCCTATAGTTCAAATCCTTTTGTGTGAAGAGACATTTGAGACTTTTGTGATCGAAAAAGACTTTAAATTTATCTCCGTACAAGTAATGTCTCCACCCCTTCAATGCAAAGATAACCGCCGCTAATTCCAAGTCATGAGTAGGATAATTTTGCTCGTGAATCTTTAATTGACGTGACCCATAAGCAACAACTCTTCCCATTTGCATTAACCCAACCCACATTCTGGATTAACCATTTTTCTTGGATTAGTACTTTTTTTACAATATGCCGGCTTTTGTGGTTGTTAAGTGATTTCGTTCGAGTGACGATGGATAAAAGATTAATGATGGAATGATTTCTAGTGTGGACTAGGGTGTTGATAGAGTTGTGTGCATCTCATTCACTCATTCATTCGTATGCATTTGCTTATGTTTGTGCCTTGGGGCTAAAGGTGTCATCTTTGGAGTCACCATTGTCTATTGATACATCTATTGGGAGTGGAGTTACCTTGGATAAAATTTAATGATCTTACGAGATCTAGATTGCAGAATGTCGATTAGTGTTCGACTTTGAGTTATTGGACATGACTAGTTTTGATGAAATTGTTCTCAAATTTAGCATGAAAAATAATGTTTGTGGTGAAATGTGATGAGGTAGTTGGAGTGTGACTTGAGGCACACTAGAAGGATTGTAAACTATAATTTTGAAAACTGAAATTGTGTAAGTATGATGGTTGATTTAGGAAGAATTTGGAAATCTTGGTAAAGGTGTGACTATGTTTAGCTTGGAGTGTTGAAATGCACCATTTGTGCTAGACTTTAGTGGAATGTGTTGGATGTTGAGAGTGTATTGCTCAATGATGTATGGGACTATAGAGTTATTATCCCTATTCATGTTATAGCATTAAGCAGATAATTCTAGGAACCTAGAATGTAGATGGAGGTGAGATTTGTACATCCTTGATATATAATGTGTTCTATGGAATACTTGTAGTTGTTCTCATTTCAAGGATAATGTGGATTTTGGAGTGGAATTGTGAAACTCATGGATTTGTGGAGCTTGAAATTATGGGATTGTGTAGTCCTTGATTATGTTTAAGGTTGCAAGCAAGTGTATGATTATAGGAATGAGATATGGATTTGTGGAGATTAGTCTTTGAGGTATTTTTGAACTTTTGATTGAGTGGTCTTTGCAGCAATCGACCAAAACTTGGACATGAATGCTTTGAAATGTGGATTTATGATTGGGTTGTGATGACGATGTTTTACAGTATGTTTTTGATGTATTTCAATATATGAGTATGTATGAGAATCATAGGTTAAGAGTTGGTTAGATTTCATGGACATTGGAATCACTTGATGATTAGTTGACTGAAGTTGTTGAGTGATTTTGATGCATCGAAGTCCACATTTCAATGTATCTCACGATCGATGCATTAAAACCCATGAATCGATGCATCAAAAATTAAGAAAGAGTTGTTCGTACGAAATCCAGAGATTTTCGCTTCTTATTATGATACATGTTCTATGCATCGAAAGGGACATTTTGATGCATCAAAATACACCCCAAGAAGAAATGTTGAAATGACTTAGAGTGGCTTGGGGCATGCAGGATAAGTACATATTACATGAAATATACTTATGTGCTTACTTGTTTGATATGATATTATGCTTGCGAAGTGGCCTAGCACGATGTTGTGTGTGCATGAGAAAAGTTGGTCAAAATATTCATGGCTTAAATTTTAAAGTGTCTTCTTGTTGTCAATATAACAAGATGCCACCACGGAGGATTCATGAGGGGACAATAGTTCCCATGGATGGACAGTAGTTTATGCAAAAGATGGTTATGACTGTACACTAAGTTACTAAGGAAATACGAGAGGAGGCTCAGGCTCAGCCTGGAGCAACTCCTAATAAGATGACGTTGGAGTTGGAATATGTCAAGGAGTACAATCTGCCATTATATGCAGGAGGGCCTGATCCTGTGGCAGTAGAAGATTGGTTAGATGAGATGGATGAACTCCTTACTGTAATGGAGGTAGGGGACGACTTAAGAGTGAAAGTAACTACTCATCACTATACTGATGGAGCGAGCTGCTGGTGGAAGTTTATTGAAAATTACCACGACATTGAGGTAATGTTTTGGGATATGTTCAAAGCGTTATTCTTGGAGAAGTATTTTCTAATAATGATAAAGGATGACTTGAGACAAGAATTTTATGATTTGTTTCAAGGGGATATGACAGTTATAGAATACGGGACCAAGTTCACATCCTAGGTTCGTTTTGCACCAAAAGTGAATCCTACCAAAGAACTTAAGGTGAAAAAGTCTGTGGAAGGTCTTTGAACTTTTATAAGGGATATGGTGACAGTTTTAAGGTCAATAAGTTTTGTTACGACAGTACATGAAGCATTAGTAGCAGAAAAAGGATAGCCAAGATACTAGGACTAGGGCTAAGGATACTGAGACATCATTTGGTAATCAGGGGAAGAAGAGACATAGAGATGATGTACCATCTTCTCAAGGGCAACATCAGGTTGGATTGACACCATCAGTGTCTGTGCCCATTAGACCTTCACGATCAAGAGTGGTGTGTCACTATTGTCAACAGTCGGGTCACTACAAATCTACGTGCACCCGTATATAGTTAGCACCAATAGTGGAGCATGTTTGTTATCGTTGCCACCAGACTAGTCACATCAAGGTAAACTGTCCTCTGAGACAAAATGTGTAGGGTGAGATAGGGTCTCAACAAGGTACTACTCAGTTGCAGCCAGAGCAGTCTGCTCGGGGTTCACTAGCAGTAAGGGGAGTCAACCTGATCACGTCTGATCTATAGTCCAGGCATCAGAGGACTCCATGAAGAGTGAGGTATGATTATAGTTTCTAGCTTATGAGTCATAGATTGGATTTATTAAGTACATTATGAGTTGTTGGTTGCTTTAATAGAACATGTTTAGTTTATGCTAATGGTGATTTGTGGTATGCTAGGTATTTAGCATGATATGCATGACAATTGTTACATGTTCAAGGTGTGCTAGTATTTGCATCAAAGTTTGCAATGTATATGTGGGCGCCTCATTGTTGTTTAAGGAATTTTAGTTTGAGAAATTGGTGAACTTGATTAGAGATTTGAACTTGAGTGAGGTTAAGATAGTGAGATATATGAGTTGTGATAGACGCCAGTTACGGGAGCCTAAGACTTTGAGGAAGTTCTTAAGTGTGATTTTTACGTGAAAAATGAGGAATGGGTTATGATCCTGAGAGATCAAAGTTTTGATTGGCATATGAGATTTGACTCAGTTGTGGGACACAACTAATCATGATGTTTTGAGAGGATAACGATGGAAAAACCAGTAGCTGATTAATTGATAATCAAGGAAACGATGTGGTGCGTAAGTAGTGAGGTCTTCACCGATTTTTTTTTCCTATGGACTGTACCTTATGGTACTAGTACTGGAAGGAAAGGATCCAAGGATCGGTTATGAGACTTAGAGAATAAGGATTTCATGTGTTTTGAGGAATATGATCAGACCAATTAAGGATGGAGTTATTAATCCTTAGGAAATGTTGACTTTATGTCATGAACGAGATGTGTAAACTTAGACTATGAATTTGACATCGTTTGGGGTGTTCCAACACTCGAATATTTTAGGAGAATGTAGAGTGGAGTCATATGGTGTTATAACCAAAAACCTTATTGGTTAAGGAGCGAGAGTTGTGTGTTGGATGCCGATGAGTTCATAGTTGTTACCAATGATAAAAGGAGCAAAAGCAAGTCACTTAAAGTGTTGTGACAACACTATGAGATTCTGATTATGTTTTAATTTTGAGGACAAAATTCTTATAAGGTTGGGAGGTTGTAGAGGCCGTGCCTAATTTTGGTTGGTTTTGATTTTTTCATCATTTATTGCTATAAATGCATTTTAAATGATATTTAACATGTTTTGAATGTGAGAAACATGTTTAGAGAGTTGTAGTATGATTTTAAAAAATTTTAAAAACTTTAAAAAAAGTTTGACTTTTTGGACAACGGGAGCCCCGGGATGAGGTTAAGTAGGTCCGGAAAATTTAGAATATTTTATTTTTGGAAATGGACTAAATGAAATATTTACAGTTGTAAGGGAGTGATTTTGAGACTAACTGAGTTTTCAAAAACAAAAACGGAGGTCAGAAAAGTACGTTAAGTGGCCAAGGGGCAAAACGGTCTTTTCGCGCCCCTAGGAGTGATATAAGTATCAATTAGGTTTGAGATATTTCATATTTATAGATCTCCTTCTCTCTCTACCTCTCCCACTTCATCTCTTCCCCTTCTCTTTAGATTTTGGACTAGCTAGGTTGTGATTTGGACATTTCCGAAGAAGGGAAGTGTGTAGTGGACACCAAGGGCATCGGTTTGAACCGATCAAAGTCTCTGTTTAGTGAATTTGAGAAAGCTAGGATTTCTCAAAGTTTGATTAAAAGCCTAGGATTTGAGGTAGGGGTGCTAGACTCATCTTTACTTTGATTGTATAAGTTCTTTTCATTGTGACATGAAAGATATGTTGAGATTTCTTGAGTTAGGGTTTGGTGTATGTATTTATATATATGAAAAATGTGATTTATGCAAATATAAATGTCTAACATGCTAGTTAGGCTTTATATACATTCCATATCTGATCTTGTGACTATGAATGCAAATGGTGGAAATTGTGTTCAATTGGTGATAGTACAAAAATCTAATTTTTGATTTATAATTGTTCATGAAAGATATGTTTTTCTTGAAATTGCATGAGCATGATGATTTTCATAATATGAGTGGAATGGTATTGTGACAAGCTTGGGTTGAAGAGGAAAAATGCATTGTTTTGATAAAAGCATTGCATTGTGTGATTTTTTGTATTTATGTGATAAGTGTACATTATGTGAAAAGTGCATTTTTGGGGCATGTGTGAGAATTAATTTTGATAAAAGTATTGCATTGTGTGATTTTTTGTATTTATGTGATAAGTGTACATTATGTGAAAAGTGCATTTTTGGGGCATGTGTGAGAATTAATAAGGGTTTCAAACTCTAGGGTACAAGACCCAAAACTTGGCCAATCGGGTGTCACGTCTGTCGGGTTAGTAGGCCGAAAAGCGTGAGTAGAGTATGTGGTCTCAAAGCGACCCTTACTACGGATTGTGATAAGCGAAATCATTAGTTGAATTGATTTCTGGATTTACATGGCGTGAGTTATATATATGAAATGTGACTTATTTAAGTTGATATATATATATATATACCTTGAAATGTAAAGCACAATGCATAATTTTCTAAACTTGTTTGTTTTGAGGGTAAAAAGTATGGATTATTTGTCATGTAGACATTTAGTGATTTCATATGCATCCATGCATGGCTGCTTGAGTTAGAGTAAAGTTGGGTGGATGATTCCTATTGAGCGAGAGAGGATAAGCTCACCTCCTATTTATAAACTCTTTTTCAGATAAGGCACCAATAGAGGATGAAGCATGAATAGTTCAATGGACCTTGTTGAGTTCTATTTTTGGACTTTTGACCCTTTTGAGATGTAAATAAATGTTCATGTCGGCTTGTAGCATGTGGACTATGTAGCAAGTATTGTAAACACATTTGATTTATGTTGATGCATTCTAGTTTCAAATGTAATGTTCATATATAGATCATATGTGATTTGGGGGTTTTGAATGGAAGAATGTTGGTTTTGATTCTATTATGTATAAATTCTTTGATATGATTGTTGAAGATGTAAATTCATGCTTAGAATGATGTATAATGATATTTTTATCATTAGTATATGTTATGGATGATGTTTGATGATTTTTAGGCTTTTTAGAAAGTTTTGGAGCCTATAAGTTGGGAAGTTCGACCACTAGACAACAGGTTTCAATGCTTGAGTCAATACATGTTCGATGCATCGAAACTTTGATACATCAAAGTTGTGACTTCGATGCATTGAAGTCACTATTTACAGCATTCTCCAAAATCTATCCAAATTTCAATCGGGCATAACTTTTTCGTTTTAAATCAAAAATTAAGTGTGGCTTTTTTCTAAATAAAGTATTTTTGAATCCTCTATCTAGTGGTGAGAGTTTTAGTTTCAAGTTCCAGTCATATGAGGAGTTGAGTTCTGAAATTGAGGGGTTTTGTAAGTGTGGCTTGATGTGGGACTCTTTGAGGTTTGTTGTGGTTGAGGTTGAGTTAGCAAGTCCATGTGCAAGAAAAGATCTGCAGTATTTAAGAGTAAAGAGAGCTCATTAGTGATTAATGGATGAGTTCACCTTCAGTTTCTGAAGAATGAAAATCGGGGAGTGACAACTTGGTATCAGAACAAGATACCATAGCGAGATTAATGAGGTGATTCAGTGAGTGACAATTGCGTCACCTTTAGTTTTCAGAGAACAAAAATTGGGGTGTGACATTGGTGGTGCTTGGCAATTGCTTGAGGTTAAAGTTAGGTGGTTGGTCTTCATATAGGCCGTAGAGCTCGCGTGTCTATGGTAGTGTTGCAGATGGTGAGGTGTTGTTCTTGATGCTTATGTGTTTTAACTATTAAGCATGTTGTAAGGACTGAATGTATATTGCGATTGAGTTTTTGCTACTTGTTGAACATGAGACGTGGTAATTAATTTATATTATTTATGTAAATGTTTAAATATATATACATTATTTATATATATATATATATTGATGTTGGATTTTATTGCTTATTGAGCGTGCTAAAAATGATTTTTTTTAAAATCAAGTTTATTCGATTATTCTCTATACCGAAATTGCCATATGATTTGTTGATTCTAGTATGCTAGTTAGAGCATGATCTATTATTGTGGTGTAATTAAATTGTATATTTTGAGAATATGTCGGAATTGACCTGCTAAAGTAGTAATAGCATTAATCGTACCTTGTTGGGCTTTTGAGCTCACACCACCACCCCGCCCCCCCCCCCCAAAAAAAAATTTCACAGGTATTGATGATGATATGGAGTCAGCTAGGGGATTGATAGTACCGGTTGAAGAAGTAGTATTTTGACTCATTAGAATTTAATTTATGTCTAGAATATTAGATAGATGATTTTTATTTTGGATTAAATGTATTGGACATTTTATGTTGGACGAATCCTTCCAATTGTAATTATACATTTGATTTATGTATGAGATGTTTATTTATAGTCCAGTTTATTCAAAATGGAGAAGTATGATTTTATTAGGAAATAAAAGAAAATTTGGATTGTAAGGATATTGATGATTAGATTGTGGATTTTTATCTTCAATCATTTTCAATTTTTGAGACTCAGAAATCAGGGCGTGACATCATGAGGATTAGGTAACCGTATTCAATACAGATGTTGTGGTGTAGAGACCGAAACTAAATTTGACCGGTTTTCAAAAATTTTCATCATTTTCGCTATAAATGCGTTTCAAATGATGTTTTGAATGTTTCGAGAGTGGAAAACATGTTTGGAAACATGTCATGAAGTTTTTGGAAGTTTTCAAAAAATTTGGAGAAGTTTGACTTTTTGGTCAAACAAGGGCCCGGGATGCGGTCCACGTGGACCCAAAAATTTAGAAAATTTTTGAAAAATAATTATTTTGATTTTGAGCGTAACGAAATGTTTAATGAGTTAAGGAAGCGATTTCGAGGCCATATGAGTTTTCGAAATAGAAAAAGGAGCCCGGGAAGGTACGTTAAGTGACTTGGGGGCGTTTTGGTCTTTTTGCACCCCAGATATTATAAATATGTAGGGCTGAGATATCTCAGCCATTTCTTATGGCTCTCTCTCTCTCTCTCTCTAAATCTCTCCCACTTCATCCATCCACATTCTCTCTACATTTCAGGTGCATTCGGCTTGGATTCGTGATTCACCGAAAAAGGAAAGTGTGTAGGGGACGGCTAGGGCTTCAGTTTGAACCGAACAAACTCGTGTTTCGGCAAGGTGGAACCTGCTGGAAATTTTGATAAGTGCTTGGAAGGTCTTCAATCTTGAGGTAGGGGTGTTTCTTCTCTTCTAGTTGTCGATTCTAGGGTTTTGGGTGGTTAGGAGAGGTTTTCGGTTGAGTTTGTATGTGAGAGAGATGGGCAAGGGGCTGAATTTTTATATTTTCTCTTCCCTTGTGATTATGCATGCTCGATAGATCCATCTTGATGAATATATGATGTGTGGGTTGAATATGTGCAAAGTGTGTAAAATGAGAGCATGATTAACTATATTGTGTATTATATGCATATGTAGGTTATGTGTATTTTGGGGTGAAATCATATGATTATATGTTGGTTGTGTGTGTGTATAAATTTTGAATGCATGCTTGGTTATTTTATAGCAAGTGTGTGCATTGTTGAAGCATGATCAAAATATGCTAGGTTGTGGTTTGTAGGCATATGAGAGTGATATGCATGTCTTATGACATATATGTGACCATGTGTTGTTTTGAATGTTAGAATGCATGCTAGGCTTGTTATAGCAATGATATGCATTGAAAAATATGATATATGAATGAGTGCATTCATACTTGAATTGTATGTTGTCGGGTGCATGAAAGCATTTTACATGCCATGTAATGAGGGACATGTAGGTCGGTGTCGGGTCAGCACCTAGGAGGGGAGGGGCATCTCTACTGAGCCGCAGTGTTGCTCACCCCTCTCCCCCAAACATTTTTTTTAGGTAAGAAGCCGAGAATGGATGAAAAGAGCTTGCTTCCTTACTTACTTGGAGCATTCTGGTGCATTTTGGGGATCTTTTGAGATATATGTATGGATTATGTTTTTGACTATCCATGCCGGCATGTGGCATGTGGATTATGTTGATTTATAGTTACATTCACGGTATACGTAACTTGTATATTCATTTGAATCCTTATGTGTATGGTTTCATGGATTTTACATGAATTTGGAGCTTAAATGATGAATGTATCCTTTTTGTCTTTTATATCTTGAACTTTTGGATATGAAGGTTTTGAAGAGTGGATTTATATTGGAATCACGGTTGTAGGATTTCGATGTGTGAATTAAGTTGTATGTATGAGTTGATTAATATGATCTTTGGAAAATGAGGATGGTTTATGCACTTGAATTTTATGTGCATTGAGAATTTAGGATGAGTTTTCTATGATTATACAAGATTTGAGAGTCAAATGTGTAGGTTGATGTGTGAGTATGATATTATATCATTAGAGGATGATTTATATGTTTTATGAATGATCCAAGGTGGTTTGGTTGAGATTTGAGTTCAAATGGATCTTGTATAGGTGTTTTGGAGTTGCTGGGAAGTGCATTTCGATCAATCGAAATGCCCATTTCGATTGATCGAAACTCCCATTTCGATTGATCGAAATGGTTGCAAAATCTAAGTGTTTTTGAGGTCTAAAATGGGGTAATTTCGATCAATCGAAGTCCCCATTTCGATTGATCAAAATAATGCAGGTCCAAGGTACCGAGAGGGTATTTTCTTCGATTGATGGGGTCAAAATCTCGATTAATCGAGATGAATCTCGATTGATCGAGATTACTATTCACAGCTTTTTTCAAAACTTCGTTTTGACGTAATTTCTTCGTTCTAGATCGGAATTGAGTGTGATTTTTTTTTAACTTGAGTATTTTTGGATTCTCTATCCAATGGTGTAAGCCTCAGTTTTAGATTCCAGACACAAAAAGTTTTGAGGCTCGAAAGTGAGCGATTCTCAAAGGAGTGGCCAAGTAAATTGCCACTAAGGTGTATGATTTGATCTAGGGCCCATGGGAATTGGTTGAGGTAGTGTTGTGTGAATTTTTATGCAACAATTAAGTTAAGCTTCCGCTGTAAATGAGTGTAATGAGGGTTCACTGGATTTAAATGGACAGTTAACCTCCGATCTTCCGAGAGTGAGAAAATTGGGGTGTTATGGGATGGTATCAAGGATAGATACTATCGTATGAGTGTGCTTTTGATAGTTCATGGGGTTGAGTGACCGGGTTCACACTCGGGATTCGAGGTCGGTCTGAGGAAGTCTCGGCGGTCCGAATTCCGGGGCGTGACATGTGGAGTGCCTAACACTATCCCCACACATAACCAAACCCCTGAACTCACTAATTTGGTTTTCAAAAGATCATATGACAGTCATTCAACCGGACTTGCACATACATTTATATCTCAGGTGACCTAGCACACAAGAACTTAATGTTAGGTGGCGACTCCAAGAACACATTTTTTTCTTTGGCCCTTCACAAACTTTGGCATGTGCCAACCCCCCGTCGCAATACATGAAATGACAGCTAGTGACCGACCCCACTTAACCATGACGCATTTTCGGTGGGGGGACCTTCTGGCGCGGCATTTGAGGGTGCGACAATGAATGCAAACTAATTTATGAATATGTAGTATCCATGATTTATATCTCCAATGCATATCTTCTATTGCATCATGCACATTAATCATGCTGCATAATCAATGGTACCACGACTCAACTTTTGAGTCAACCAATACAAAACATTCACCATAAATATAAATGTAAATATTGTAAAATAAAATTATCAGATTTCATTAATAATTATAATATCAAATACAATTATAAATTGGCTTAAACGGCACCATCAATCCCAACATGTATAACTTTTTTAAAATTGAAAACATGCCCCCACTGTAAAAAAACACAAGGCATAAATTGATTAAGTTTTGACCTTCTCTGGATATTGGAAAAGTCAAATGCGCATCCAAGGCTGGTCATTGCACATCCAAGGTGATAGGGTGGTGCAATGACTACCATTGGATGTGCACTGGAACCCTCTCTAATACTGGAGAGGATTTAGGTTTCTAAAGTGATCACGTTGTAATTAAGGTTATCTCAATCAAAGAATAACAACAATTAAGGCCCTAATATGCCAATAATTTTTTATTAAAATATATATTTGATAAACAATGTCCTCGATCTATATCTACATACAAATGAACCAATAATAGTCAGAAAGCTCTCTTCTTTCCATATTCAGAAGAAAAGAAGAGAAGCTTATATCTAAAATGCAAACAATGTGAATGTATATCGCAAGCATAACATTACTTTCTCGGCCAATGTTATAGATGGTCCATCGATCTTCTTTAATTACATGTCGAGCTCGCACTGGAACAGGGGTGACACGAATGAATTCAAGCCACCAAAGATAATGTCATCTGCCTCAGTGTAGTTGCTAGAGTCATGACAGTCGAAGTATGTTTGTATGTCATCGGGGAAGCTCCGTCGTGGTGGGTCAGACTCTGGAGGACTTGGTGAGCTATCGGCTGCTGACGTCCTCTCCAACATTTCCCTAAATTTAGAGGATTGCAATAGAAGCCCTAGTGCAGACGAGGCAGTGGTGCCACCCATCGGATGTGGCAGAGGTACGTCTGCTTCGGTTGAGCTAGGGCTTTGCTCTTGGTGGAGGAAGCTTAGTTCTAGCTCATCACTAGGGTTTGACATGGGAGTAACATCAACATTGTTGGAGTTTGGGTTAGGGTTAGGGTTTGCTTCAGGATTGTTAGGGTTAGTATTATTTTCGTTTGGTTTTAGCCATTTGATGTAACGGCTAAGGTCAAAGTTGGTAACCGCGTTAAGTCCACGGTACTCTATAGCTGCCATGTCATAAGCTGTTGCTGCTTCTTCTTGGGTAGCTGCAGAAAATAATGAAAATGCTAAGGGGCAATATGGGCAATAAATTGTGTTTACAATAAAGTCAAGAATTTATTTGCATAATAGATTTGGTGGAGGGTTGGAACTTTATTTCACTGTTTGAAATCTTAAATAGCAGACTTTAGCAGTTGAGGGTTGGTGATCCATATATGTACCAGCCAACTGTGAACTGTACCTAATTATTTTTGCTTATTTCCTGATTTGCCATCATGTCTGTTGACTTAATTGTCTTTTAAACACGCCACACACGCACCCACAAACAGATCTGTGTATGTGTGTGTATATATATATATAATATTGTTCGGTAATACTACACCTTTATACTTTTTAATAAGAGTTTATGATAATGTTTGGACGGTCCCCATAACTAACTTAACTGTATTCATTTGGCTTCAGTAATTACAGCGTACAGATTAAGAGACACGTGTCAACTTATACAATTTTCATTTGCCATAATTAATTATCATAAGTGCTTTATATATATATATATATATGCATACGTATTAATATATTCTTAATCAATGAACTAACAAAAAAAAATCACTTTTGTTTGTCCTTTTCTTTTGTTTCTTTTCTCCACTTACGTTTGTGAAGACGGATAACAAAGGAAAAAATATCTTTTTTTCTTCAAATAAATAAAGAAAAACATCTCTAGCGATACATCAATTTTGTTAAAAGATTAAATATAGGTACAACTTGGGTATGTCAAAACATAATAATATAATATATTATTATATATATAAATAATAATTTTTGATCATTTTATTCTTATAATTATAAATAAAATTACTAATTTGAAATGTTGAGCTAAATGTTTGTTATTTTTGTTTTCTTAAATTTTATATTATTATTTTTAATTAATCCATAATATATTTTAAATTGCATTGAATTCCATTCTTTTGAAAGAAAAAAATATACTAGAAAATCATTCCGTCGTGTTTTGGAAGTGTTAAAAACATATTTTGTTATGTCCATGCATTGTCTCCGTCATGTCCAATTAAAAAATAAAATATTCAAAAATTAGGATACTTTTAGCCCTATCCAACACAAGTCCAAACTGTATATGTGTGTCCGGAATGTATCCGAGTGAGTGTGTGATACCATCGTAATATTCCGAAAAAAAAAATATTTTGACATGAAATATTCAAGATAATTTAAAAAGAAAAAGGAAAAATTACCGTATGTTCCGAGGTAAAGATACTTGTTGCCAAACACCCTGCCAATCCGAGCCTCCCATCTTCCATTATGATGGTGCCTATATATATGTATATATATATATATGCATTGAAGACCAATAAAATTATAATCCATGATCACAAAATTAAAAAGAAGGAAATGGTATTATGTTGGTCCATAGTAACGGTGGTACAACACGCGCTTATTGTACAACATGTTGATTTAATTTGTTGAATTGTTGAACATATGGTACAACATATGATATAACTAATCGATGTGACATGCACATGGAAAGGGAAAAAAAGTAAATATATTGTTACTAGAAGTGGAAGTAAATCAGAAAAACTTGCTAGTAAATTAGTATATACACTTCCAATTAAAAAGATCCGATGGTCGTGTATAGCATGAAGATTGGAGTCATCTAGAATTAATTGTTTTGGACAATTGTGACATTGATTTTTCTTGCCGACTCAATTATTATATCTTTTTGTAGCATTTATAGACATTTAAAGATTCTTTTGTATTTGGGTATGATATCATTAATTCATTTACTACTTTTGCACAACACTAAAAAAACATGAAGGAACTAACTCCGGTGAAAAGTTTAGGTTTGACGTAGAGTTTTGTTTTTGTTTTATTTAGAAAACACGTTTGATACGGTCTTTATGTTTTGAATAGTGTCAATACGTTTTAAGAATTAAAAATGTCATTTTAATATTTTTATTGTATTTTGACCCGTAACAAAATAAAATAAAAATAACAAAAAAATAAAATAACATATGTGTTTTTTATTACTACTCAAAACACTCGTAAAGAAAATGTAAAACGCAAATGCGATGGAAAGATTTCATTATTAATACCTTGCAACCCCTCTATATTTAGAGACTCCCCGCGAAAACCCGCTACTTTTTCTGCAAAAAAAAGATTAAATATCTTTCACATTTGCATAATGACTAAATATGGTGTTTCAATATATATATATATATATATAAATGGGTATTCACTAATATTGATACTTACCTCCTCAAAGACCCAATATATTCTTCTTTGGACTGTCCCTCCATTTCTTTAATCTCTTCTTGGTACGCAGAAGCCTACAAAATTCACAGTAAATTTCATGATCATAAATAAAAAATCATTAAAAATGAAAACAACCTGAAATTATATAAGTGGAAAAAAAAAACTTATAATAATGGGTTTGAGGTGAAAAGATCTACTGGGAAGTTAAGGATGGTGTCTTGTCCCCAGTACTTCAATGCTGCCAGATCATAAGCATGTGCTGCCGCTTCTTCGTCGTCGTAGGCCCCTAATGAACACAAAGCATCAGAAATTATGTGTGTGTGTGTGTATATATATATATATACATACTAGAGTACAGTATATATAAGAATAAATGCACATGATGATACTAGCCAAAAGCTCACCTAGATACACTGCATTTCATTTCAGTTGAATTCCAGCAGAACCAGCATTGATCGTATAGCAAAAAGATTTAAAATTAGTAAAAATTAAAAAATTAAAACAATATATATATATATATATATATATATATATATAAGAGAGGAGAAAATCAAAGATATATAGATGATGAAGAACCTTGTCTTCCTTTCTTGTTCTGTGCCTCATTCCAGCTGTTCTTGTCCCACAAGTGAGCTTCATAACGGCCGGTCCACCGGTGCCTGAATCGTCAAAGACCCATATAAGCAAAATCAAATCAAATTGATCAAACAAAATGAGAAATGTTAAAGACCCTTTTTCATATAAAGCAAGCAATTAAGTACCTTGTGACACCCCTGTAGATGGAGCTACGCTGCGGTGGAGTCTCTCTTGGGACGCTCTTACGCTTTCGCTTGACCTTCGTGGCTTTGTTGTTGTTGTTGGTGCTGGTGCTAGTGCTAGTGCTAGTGTTTGAATTGTTTTTGCGGTTCTGTTGGGAGGTTTTCGCCATGAAATTAAGCTTTAGAAAGAGATTAAGGGTGCCTGCACGGTTAAGTAGAGAGAGAGAGAGGTGTAGAGAGAGAGAGAGTGAGAGAGAGAAAAAATATATATGACTGGGTCATCCAATGGGAGGGCATGTAATATAAAGGAGTGATGGGTGTGGAAATTGGTTGGGGTAGGAGTGCTTTTTGGAAGGAAGTAGGGTTGGCAAATTAGAGGGGAGAGCCGGCTAAGGAGAGGGTTTTAGTGGCCGTCTCTAAGCGGCCTAATTATGAGTCTCTTCTACTTTGTCGTCACTCGTTCTTGTGTTATGTGTTGTTCGACTTGTAAATTTTTTCTTCTCTCTCTCTCTAATTATTATACCTTCTTTTTTTCCTCCTACTTTCTCTCTCCAGACTCTGTGTGGGAGTGCATGTTGTCTTAGATTGTTTTCTCTTTTTTTCTTTTAAACGTTTGGGTAATGCTACTCAGGTAGATTTTGTAGGCAGAATTCATAAGCAGAAAGTTTTCTATCCATTGGATGCATGTGGTGAGTGTATGTGGTGGGCCCTACCACATGCATCTAATGAATAGAAAACTTTCTGCCTACAAATTCTACCTGAGTAGCATTACCCTAAACGTTTTTTTTATTTTTTTTGGTTTCAACCGAATAGATTTGTTTATGACTAATTACACTTGCACTCCTGATATTTGTCTTAATTACATTTGGCGGTTAAAAGTGGCTTTAATTGTGTAGACCATCCCGATCAACATTAAAGTCAACAGTAGTTACTTTTTGTATGAATTATTATTTTTTTCTTATATTTATTTAATATTATTTTATATGAATTGTCATTTTTGCCTATATTTATTTAATATTGATGTAGAAAATATTAAAAGATCAAATTATCCATGTTAAAAGACCCAACATTTCTCTCTTCCTACTCTAGTGGCTTGCGACCTTCCTGAGATGATTTTTAATTATCACCGCAGAGTGACAAAGTTATTTTTTGTATAAATTGTCATTTTTTCCTTATATTTATTTAATATTATTTAATATGAATTGTCATTTTTGCCTTATATTTATTTAATATTATTTTAGAAAATTAAAAAAAAACCCAACATTTCTCTCTCTCCACTCAAATGACTTCTGAACTTCCTGAGCGATAATTTTTAACACGGCAGAGTGATGACAAAGTTTGAACCAAGGACCGGCTATATTAGTGAGTAATACCATGTTGACAACCATCTATTTTAAAATTTTAAGTTTTTAGACAGCTAGGAGTGAAACTTAAATATTTAATCCCATGACAATTCACAATGTATGTCTGTATATATATATATACTAGTCATTAAAAGTTTATCTTACAATAATGTATGCAGCAGTTAACTCAGAAAATCCTTTTCATAAAAGATTCCAGTAATCATGCTAGTGATTGCATCATGAAGAAGAAGAAGAAGCAAAATCTCAAAAATGAAGAAATCCAATTTTTCTATAATCTGATATTGAAATTTCGTTTCATTTGGATATACTATGCTTTGTCGTCACTCGTGTTATGTGTTGTTGGACTTAGTATTTTTTTTTTCTTTTGGTTTAATTATTATCTTGTTTTGTTTTTTTTACACTCTCTTCTCTCTCTCTCTCTCCCCTCTTTGGATGTGGATTTGTATGCTGTGCTTATAGATCGTTTCCCTTTTTTTCTTCTTATTCAACCAAATAGATTAATTTAAGAAAATGACATATCAGCGTAGGTCAGAAAAGTTATGTTCTTCTATTATTATACAAAAAAATAATAGCAATAATAATTATTTATAGAGTGAATAGTTACCACGGGATGTGCAGTGAATAGAGTGTTTATCATTAAATTCTAAAAATATAAATCTCACTTGTAATACTTAATGATGAAAGTGATTTATTTTTCCAATTCCATAATAACTCATTCTCTTTCGTTGCTTTTCTTAGGAGACCCAATGTACAATGAAAGCAATTGTTACCCAATCTAACTCAATTGAAATATTCAGCAATGTATGAAGTAGATTTACATTGTACAATGGATTCATTATTATTCATTTCTATTAGGATATTATTTCTTGTATTTCTCTATGCAGTTTCTGGACTTCCCATGATAGAGAAATCGATTGTAACAATTGTCATTGAGGCCCACGCCTGCAGTCTGAAAATAATCATAGCATGTATATCTAGCTATGACATATATAAAGGTATAGAGATGGATCACTATTTTGAGATCGATTTGAGCGAGAGAGAGAGAGGCCCTGTCTGTATATCCACAAGTGTAGAAAGAAAGACGGAGAGGTATTGTTTGAGATGGACAAGAGAGAGGTTTTGTTCGAGATCGACTTGAGAGAGAGAGAGAGAGAGAGAGAGAGAGAGAGGGAGAAAGACGTTTATATTCATAATTGTAGAAAGAAGCCACAGAGGCTTTGTTTGAGATCGACTTAAAGAGAGAGAGAGAGAGAGAGACTATATATCCATAATTGTAGAAGGATACACAGAAATTTTTTTGGAGAGAGAGGTATCATGCTCATTGTAGAAAGAAAGTCTAGAGGTTTTGTTTTGTAGAGATACGTCATTGTTCATTATGTATTCTCAAATTTTTATTTTTTTTAGATGTTCGGATCAACTTGCGCACACCTCAATTAATCTCACAAATTTCTGAAATTAACGATCGGACATATCTCCAGTAACCCTAAGGAGACTCGAACTCATGACCATTAGAAAACAAACCCAAGACTTGACTAGTTGAATAACCCCGCAGGGTTAATATGTATCGGTGTTTATTAATTACTTTCATATTCTCTAACATTTATTTTAATTACACGCCAGGGTCGAAAATTATTTTAATTACACCAATCATCCCCTCGCCCGTGGACCCATGACACAAAAATCCATAATGTGTGTGTGTGTGTGCGCGCTAATATAGTATATATTATGCAATAAAAAACTATATAAAGGAGCATTAATTATAGAATGGAAAAAGGGAGGAGAAAATTCTCTAAGTGTAGTGACAACTTTCCTGTACCTACACTTTGGCACCGTTTGTGGAAACGACGTACTCAGAAATTCCTTTAGGAATTTATGACAGTACAGCTACGTTCCGGAACCGTAGTCGGACATCAATCACCCATCCATAACGAGACGATAGAGCAGACTATGAGACATGAACAGATCCTACAAGAAATGCGAGAACGATTGGAGCAATCTAATCGTCTAAACAATCAGTTCCTAGAGAAGATAGCCCAGCTCACGGGAAAGATACTCGAGGACGCCTCACCTGAAAGGGGGAATTCAGAGGAACGCTTTTTCGCTCGTGAATGAGAACGAAGCCCCGATCAGACGAAAGATCACGTTATCAGATCGAACGTGCAGTTCGCCACAATTGCCAAGTGGTTGGAGAAGGTCGATGCAGACATCAAAGATCTGAAGAACCAAACCCCAGCAGATCTGGTGACATAGGTAACCAGCAAGGTAGTGTAGTCCCCTGTCACAGAAGAAATAAGGAGATCCTCGAATCCGAAGAAATTTGCACTCCCAAGTTTCATCACCTTTGATGAGACGACTAATCCCGTCAATCACCTCTTCCACGTATAACAAAGAATGACACTGCACGCAGAGGATGAGAACCTCATGTGCAAGGTTTTTCCAACCAGCCTAGTCGAGTTGCCCTGACCTAGTTCAAACAACAACCCTCGGGAACAATCCCTAGCTTCACAAAACTGTGCGAGCTTTTCATCACTTAATACATCACTAACTGGAGACAGGAGAAAACCATCTCGATCTTCCCTTTTCACTATGAGATAGATAAAGGGAGAAACCCTGAAATTTTTCATGACCAGATTCAATCTAGAAATGTTCCTGATTGATGGTTGTGATCAGGCCGCAGCAGTGGAGGCCTTCAAGGTAACCATGATCCCTGACTCCAAATTCCACTCATCTTTAGTCAAAAAAACCCCCAAGACCATGGGAGATTTAAACGCCAAAGCTCAAGGATACCTTAGCCTTGAGGAAGACGAAGCTCTACGTCAACAGAGATTAGCCCTGATAAGGGTCGACTCTCAAACCGAAGGGGCAAGGCAGGATCCCTTCCGTGCCATCGAGATTTAAGAAGCGACCCAGATTCGAGGAGAAGAACACCCCTTTGAAGTGCATGCTGGCCAGGTTGTACCAAGAAAACAAGGGTCGAGGCATAATCCGAGCACCACCTCCAATTCGGATCCCAGCCGAGCTCAGGGATAAGACCAAGCACTGTGTCTTGCACCAAGACTATGGGCATACCATGAATGAGTGCCAAAATCTGAGGGGACAGACGGGGGCAATCATTTCTAAGGGAGGTCTGACCGAATACGTGGTGAAGGAGCACCCGAATCAGAGCGAACGCCAGATTCTCGAGCGAAGAGAGAACTCAAACCTGAATCCAGTCAGAACAATCAACACCATACATGGTTACGCAACTCAAAAGGATCACAGCTCGACTAGATCTAGCCTTCGTCAGGCAAAAAGATTACAGAAGATGGGAGAAGTCTACTCAGTCCAAAACCCAAAGGCCAATGCTCAGATCACTTTTGGGGATCCAGACCTAATGAGGGTACAGCTCCCCCATGAAGACCCACTGGTAGTCAGCTTGCTGGTAGCGAATTGCTAGATAAAGAGAGTACTCATCAATGCAGGATCAAGAGCCAATATAATGGCACTTGAGGTTTATAAGCAAATAGGTATCGGAGGCAATCAAA
The DNA here is from genome assembly GCA_026545225.1 of Cornus controversa. Taxonomy (NCBI): domain Eukaryota; kingdom Viridiplantae; phylum Streptophyta; class Magnoliopsida; order Cornales; family Cornaceae; genus Cornus; species Cornus controversa. Next base: position 55,519,666 of record CM048845.1, read on the forward strand.
TTAAGCAGGCCGAGGGCCCACTCGTAAGATTTGATGGAAACAGAGTCACTCCGGTAGGAACGATACCACTGTCTGTGACCGCCGTATAGAGGACACCAAGAGAATAATTCGTGATAGCCGACATTCATTCATCATACAATCACATCATGGAAAGAGGATGGATCAACATGATACAAGGGGTGTCATCCACTCTACACCAAGTAATGAGATGTTTAACCCCTAATGGGAAAGGGACAGTAGACCTCCGTGGTGACCAGGTAGAAGCAAAGGAGTGCTACTCGCTCACAATCAAGCACGCACCAAAGAAATGAGAGGGAAATACAGGAACGAATGATTAATAACAATCACAGAAGCTGAGCATGCCTGAGGAAAAAGATAATAGAATCATAGCGGAACGCATAGAACCACTCCAAGCAATCCAACTTGGAAATTCGAGGGAAAATAGAAGTACACAAATGGAGACACTCCTACAGAAGAAAGAAGAAAATGAGCTGCTCAACATATTAAGAAGAAACAGAGACATATTTTCTTGGAGTCACCTCGATATGCCAGGCATAGACCCTCAGTTGTTAGAACATTCCCTAAATGTAAGTCCCACCAGCATCCCGATTAAACAAAACAGAAGAGATTCACCCCAAAAAGAAATAGGAAAATCACTGAAGAAGTCAGGCGTTTGCTTCAGACGAGTTTCATCCGAGAAGTGAGCTACCTAGAATGGCTCTCGAATGTGGTGGTGGTGGTGAAAAAGAAGAATGGGAAATGGAGAATGTGCATCAACTTCACAAACTTAAATAAAACATGCCTGAAAAATAGCTACCCTTTTCTGAAGATTGATCAAATGGTAGACGCCACCACCGGGTACGAACGCCTGACCTTTTTAGACGCTTACTTAGGCTACAATCAGATCTCGATGAACCTGAGGGACGAGGAGAAGACCTCATTTATCACCGAAGGGGGCATTTACTGTTACAAAGTGATACCCTTCGTGTTAAAAATGCAGGGGCAACGTACCAACGGATGATCAATTGAGTCCTCAAGAACCAGATCGAAATAACTATAGAAGCCTATATTGATGACATGGTGATTAAAAGCAAAAGGAGACAGGACCACTTACAACATCTACATGAAATATTTGAAGTCCTCAGAAAGCACCGAATAAAATTAAATCCAGCGAAGTGCTCATTCAGAGTATCGTTAGGGCAGTTCCTCGGTTATATGGTCAGTCGAACTGGAATAGAGATGGGTCAGTCGAACTGGAATAGAGATGAGCCAGTCCCAAGCGTCGGCCCTAGACCAAATGGTAGAGCCAAAAACTCACCGGGAAGTACAGGTTTTGAAGGGCCAACTTATTGCTCTTAGTCGATTTATATCCCTCTTCTTAGAAAAATGCAAACCATTCTTCAACGCCATCAAAAAGGAGAACGGGGACATATGGGGAACAGACCAAGCGAAAGCATTTAGAAGGTTAAAGGAATACATGGCCTTGGAGCCAATCCTCTCAATTCTGAGGCCTGGCGAGACATTGTATCTTTACCTAGCAGTGTCAAGGGTATTTACAAGTGCTGCCTTGGTACGAGAAGAGGATCGAAAGCAGCAACCGATATATTATTCCAGTAAGACAATGACAGACGCAGAAAATAGATACTCGAAAGCAGAAAAGATGATCTTGGCCCTCGTACATGCTAAAAAGAAATTGAGGCACTATTTCGAGTCCCACCCAATAGTCGTCCCAACAAGTTTGCCACTCAAGACGATCCTCAGCAAACCGGACATGACAGGGAGATTGATGAAGTGGGCTATAGACCTCAGCGCTTGTGACATTCGTTTTAAGCCTCGAACAGCTAGAAAGGGTCAAGTGCTGGCCGAGTTCTTGTTGGAATGCGAGGAACCAAAAGACGAAGGTAAAATCCACCCTACGTGGGAAATATACATTGATGGGTCTTCAAGTTAAGCAGGATTTGGAGCTGGGATTGAGGTTAGGACCCTAGATGGAACTGTCCTGCATCATGTGGTAAAATTGGATTTTGAAACTTCTAACAATGTAGCAGAATACGAGGTTGTCCTCGCTGGGCTTCGCTTATCAAAGTCAATGCAAATAAGGAATTTGACCATCTTTAGCGATTCCTGGCTAGTTGTGAATCAAGTCAATGGTGAATACCAGGCAAAGGAAGATAAGATGAACGCCTATCGAGAAGCAGAGTTTGAAAGTTTGAAATTTGATGAGGTAATGATTAATCACATTCCACATGAGAAGAATGAGGAGGCTGATTGTTTAGCCTGTTCGGCCTCATGCGCCAACGAATCCATGACAAGGGTAACCTCCATCGAAGAATTAAGTGAACCGAGCATCACCAAGTGCAATGAAAACTTTCTTGTACCTACATTTACACTCTCTCAGTTATAACGTCTATGTATATCATTTTTCTAATACTGCGTTTGGTACACGGTATTGAAATAGAATGGAATACAAGTAGGAATGAAATGAGAATGAGAATGGAATACAATGGTCATTCAAATTTTATTGTTTGGTTGCAAATATGAAATGATGTAGGAATGAAATGATCATCCCCATTCTAATGTCTGTTTGGACTAATTTAAAACCTAGAATGGAATGAATTTTGAATTGAATTTTTCAAAATACCCTTCTTAGTGACAAATAAATTAAAGTAACAAAATAACATTCATCTATAAATTTTTAAAAATAAAATTAATATTTAGTTTTTGGCCTTGGTGGAAGGCGGCAATAGTGGTGGTAGTGGCAGCGGTGTTAGTTGTAGTGGTTGTTGAATGTGACAATAATGATGGTGATGATGATGGTGGTGGTGGAAGGTAGCGAAAATTTAGTAGTGGAGGTGGTGGCATAGGTTGAGATGTGTAATGAATTTTCATTTCTTTTCCATTCCAAGGGACTAACTGGAATGGTTATTCCCACTTTAATTTTTCTACCAAATGAAAGAATAGGTGGAATGGACATTCCATTCATGTATACCAAATGCAACATAATCACTTTACTGACGAATAACTCACAAACAATGAATAAGTATAATTTCAATGAATAACCCAATACCAGATTCTAATAGTGAAATCCAAAAAAGTGTTTTGTGTGCGTGTGTATGAGAAAAAGAGAGAGGGGTGCAACAGACCCATATTTTATTTTGCAACAGTGATTCTTCATGATGTAATCTCGCTGCCAGTAACCTCATTAAAACTCCATCATTGGTTTTATAATATGGTTTTATGTATTTATATATAATGATTGAGCAAAATAAAATTTTGGATTTTTCATTATTTTCAATTCTCAATTGTGTTTTGTTCCTTATAAAATTCAAATTTGCGATTCATTAGAAATTAATAGTAGTTTAGAGAGATGTGGGGGGGGGGGGGGGGGGTAGTGTCACGCTCCAATTTCAAACACCTGAAAGGGTGTGGGAAATAGAGGTGATTAAGTTAAATATCAATACCTTTTTTGACAATTATGCACTAATACCACGTTCACACCCTAATTTTCAACGCCCAAAACGGCATTGGAAATAGAGGTGATTAAGTTAAACATCAACGCCTTTTTTAAAAATTAAATATCAACACCATTTTTGAAAATTATGCTCTGATACTATATTGTCACACCTCAATTTTCAACACCCGGTTAATAGTGAAGGAAGTGGAGGTGATAAAGGAATAAGTTATACAATTCGTGTGCGTTGGTCTCGCAATCTCATATGCGAATTTAAACAAATTGATTGCTCAAGTTCGGATCCATAACTACTTATACATTCATGATCTTAAATTAAAAATGAATCCATTTGAAAGAGGGTTTCAAAAAAAAATTGATTGATTCGGGTTTAAAATGAAGAAGTTAAGACCTATTGAAGTTATGATCTTTTTTTGGGTATACGTGGTTGAGCACTTAAAAGAATCAATGCTAGAGCACTTAGTGAAACTTGTGCTCGAACACTACAATGCAGTAGCTCAAGCTCAATTTACACTTGATCAAATTTACCAAATCTCCAAAATCTACTTCCATCCATTTCCAAATGCATAAAAAGTTAGGAGAAAATGACTAAAATTGTCCATACACTTGAAATGACCACAGAGTGACCGTACATGTGATACAAACTAAATAATCTCTAAAATACATTCATGTCAAATAATTTCAACTTGTCCAAAAATTATACAACTTTGAGGAATAAGAGGAGAAATTCAAAAGAGGAACAATATACATATACAACACTATTGTCCATGGTTCAATTACACTTGTTCCATATAAATTTTCAATTTGTCTCTAAAAAATCCTAACATGGCATATATAGTCTATAGGATAAATACCATGTCAAGTAAATTCAAAATCAAACAATTATGGAGTAGTCTTGAGTCTGCAGGATAAATACCATTCGGGTCAAATATCCAATATTTTACTTTACGGGATACTAATCTGAGGGTCTCGACACAACCTTCCTGGCCAAGCTTTGGGGCCTTTCACCCTAGGGCTCCAGTCCCTTCTTGCTTTACTTGACATCCCTCCAAAATCAACAACCAACATGTCAAATTCATTACAAGTGCATCATAAGCCACTAAACTCCATGCTAAAACATGTTACATCATGCATCTATCAATGCATTGCTATCTTTTCACAAAATATCAACAATATGCAATTTCATAGAAAAATTTCTTTTCATGCATTTTATCAAGCATGTGGTATTCAACACATATACATACAATCTTATAGTCCATAAATGATTCTAATGAACTTCATGCATTCTCAAGCTAACACACATGCTATACATGATAAATATACAAATGTAGTTCACATTTACATATACTTTTACATATTTTCAATAACCAAAATCATCAATACACATATACGTTGTCTATGTATACCAAATATATCATATTTAGCAACTAAATATCATCTTTAACACATATACAACATGAAGAATAATATAAACTAAAAGATAAAAACTTTCAAACTCTTCTAAACATGCTAAACGACTTCAAATCAATATGGTAACTGAAAAGAATTAATATTAAGAAAGAGAAGACACCCCTACCTCAAATTCCAAGTTTTTCTAGCATAATCCTAAAATCTCCAAGCTCCAAACTTCACCAAATCCAAAATTTGAACCGGTTAGAATGTAGAAGAAGTGAAAGGGAACAACTTTCCTCTTTGCTTAAGACCTCAATCAAACTCCTTAGCCTTTAAAATGATGAGAGAAGTAAAAAAATAAAAATGGAGGAGAGGGAGAAGAGAGAGCTGACTAAGAGAGAGGGAGAGAGAGTGAAATCTGATTTTTTGTAGTCAACGATGTCCATACATATTATATATATCTATATATTAGATATTTATGTAAGATATTGATACTTAGTCCCACAAATCCTCTATTTTCTCCTCTATCCTTATGTACTTTCACTTAATTACTTACTAGCATTTCCTCTTTCTTAAAACTTCTCTTAAGTCCTCAAAGTTCCACTTATACCCCCCAAGTCACTCAGAAGAGTCCGTAGTCAATTCTTGAATTACCCGTGTTACCCAAGAATTGACCCTAGAGGGGGGGTGAATAGGGGTCAATGGCAAACTATGATGTTTTCTTCACAAATTTAAATTGCAATAATCAAATAAAATTTTGCAAATAATAGATCAAGACAATAAATAAATTGCACAATGATAAGGAGCTAGAGATAGAGAAAATCAAACGCAAGTGACTCAAGATGTAGCGTGGTTCAGAATCTCCTACTCCACGACTCAAGATCCCTCTTGAGATTTTCCAAATCCACTACTGCTTCTCCTTTCGGGTGGAGAGCAAACCTTTACAATGAAACTAACAAGCTCCTCCTTTCTCTTGCTAAGTGAAGTCCTCCACTTAGTCTTCTAGGGTTCAACCAACCCTTTACAATGAATAATAAGAGGATTTGAAGTACAAATGTTGTATCTCTCAAAGATAAAATTCTCAAATGAAAGCTCACAACTATAGCTGTATCTGATTCTCAAGTTTGAAGCTCAAGACTTAATTGAATGAGAGTGAGAATAGTGAATCGTATATTGAATGCTTGTATCTCTCGTAGTTGTATGTTTAAATGCAGAACAAGAGATGTATATATAGTCACTCTTACGAAAATAACTGTTGGAAGGTGGGTGAAGACATTAAATGCACCAACTAGCCGTTTAATTTTGAATCTGGGGAAAAGCAGTCGACTTTCTGCTTGGAGCAATCGACTTTATTTGAGCCTTCAAAGAGTCAGATTCATGCTGCCTAAAAGAGTCGACTTTCTCTAATGCATAAGGCGACTATTTTATCAAATCTCATAAACTAAAATAGAAAGAAAGTCTTCTATATGTTTTGAGATAGTCTTCTATCTTAGTGCTCTAGAAATGACATTTTCATAAAAGCACAAACTAAAATAGAAAGATAGTCTTCTATATGATTTGAGATAGTCTTCTATCTTACTACTCCAGAAAAGCCATTTTCACAAAAGTTCATAAACTAAAATAGAAAGATAGTCTTCTATATGATTTGATATAGTCTTCTATCTTGCTATTCTAGAAATGTCATTTTCGCACTGCTTAAAAGAGTCGACTTTATAATTCCACTAAGTCGACTGATTTTGGAATCATTTGAAAGGCAACTTAATCAAGGCACCCATGAGCTCAAAAAATAATCTCAAAAGCTAAGAGCCACTCATGAAAAAATAGAAATATGATGCACGTGGTTTAAGATTCAATTTTAGACATTGAGCTTCAAACAGGTAAATCAAATTTAGCTTTACAAAATATACCTAAGCTCTCACCATATCCTATATACCCCAATGCTTCTTTGTTTTGCATAATTCTTCAAGTTTGAGGTGCAAATTCCTTCTTCATTGATATTCACATGAGATGAAAGCTCATTTGAATATATATGATCATTCTAGACAATCACTCAAAAAGATGTTAGTAATTAACAGCATTAATGATTTGTTATCATCAAAATTACGAGATTACCCTTAGGTTAAAATCTTTGGGTCAACAATCTCCCCCTTTTTGATGATGACAAAACATTGATGTGTTCAAATAAAATATAGAGTGCATTAAAAAATGCTCCCCCTATCAATATGCACAGGATGAACAATATGATCAATAAATTGATAAACATAACATCTTTCCTTATGATCATGCTTCAGAAAATTGACTTAAATAAAATGAATGAGCATAATGAGTCTCCCCCTATCTATATGCTTTCATACCACATGTATAAGAAGATTTAGCATGCTTAACATATCATGTGAAAGCAAATTTTTTTTTTTTTTGGAAGCATAAACATTTAGAGACATTCACCACATCCAATAAGCCAATATCAAAATCCCATCCTCCTCAACACAATGAAAGAATATTTTATAAATGAGTTCTCATAGTATTCATAATGCATTATATGTATTAATCATTATACATTCATCATTGAATTCATTGGATAGCAATAACAAACATATAAGCAGGATACTTTGGAGGAAAAAATAATTTTTGAAAAAGCATGCATATAGACATCATTCATTAAAAAAGCTTAAAGTAAAGTGAGCAGTCATATAATTTGTCCATAAAGCATATGCATAACATAATGAGACAAGGGACATATCAAACATCACATCAAAAATTTCTCCCCCTTTGTCGTCATCAAAAAGGAGTAACTTATCTGCTAAGGAACTGGTGGTGGTGGAGAAATGCCAAAATGCCTTTTGATTTCCTCAAGTGCATTCAGCTAAGCTTGATAGGCATTGAAACCAATGCTCATCTTTTCAAATCCTTCATGTATTTCCCTTTCAAGGTGAGTCACTTGTCCCTCAATCCTGTCAACCCTTCCTTCAAGTCTTTCCATATTGCCCAAACGAGTATCAATGCTTTCTAGTCTAGAAAGAACTTGATGAAGCACAGAAGGATTAGTGGGAGGTAGTAGAAGAGGTGTCTCATCATCTGGTAGTTCATCCTCATTCATAGGATCATTATCACTGCCTTCTTCTGCATCTGCATCGTCATCAACTTGGCCAGCTGGCTTGTACCAAAAACCTTGATCATTTTGCTTAAATTTCATTCTTTTGAGTGTAGAGTCATCAAGCCGATCAATTTTAGCCACAGGACGCATTATGGTTTTGGTGGCAATAGGAACTCCAAAATACTCAAAAAGCTTGGTGAGAGGAAGAGCATAGACAAGATGGGATCTGTCCCTCTTTATACACTCTTTTATGTGGAAGAAGATGAGATGGGCAAGGTCTAACTTCTTCTCATTTAGCAAACACCAGATAATGAAAGCTTCCATATAGGTAACATCTGTTCGGCTGCCAGATTTAGGTAAAATGTTGTACCCTATAATGGTATGAAGCAACCTAGCTTCAAGAGTGAGCTGATTGGCTTTAATCTTAGCTTTTGTAGAGATAGAGGAGTCACCACACATCTGTCTTAGGGCATATATAGGTTCAAAGTCAGGATACAATGCCCAATCATTTGTAGAGTAGTACTGAAAATCACCTTTAGGAATGTCAAAAATTTCTCTCAGTGTAGACTTGGTGAACTCAATTTCTTTCCCTTTGACATATGAGTACATAACATTTTTCTCCCTTTCATCTTGCTCCAAATGAGCATAGAAAAGCTTAATAAGTCTTAGATAATGGAATGTATCAATTGCAACAAATTGTCCCCAACCAATTTTGTCAAAGAAAGCATATGTATTTAAATGATTTTCAGCACAGATACTGGGTGAGACAACTTTACCTTGTTCAACAGCACGGTGAAGAAATTTGCGTTTGTACCGTGTTTGAAATGAAGGATCACGAAAAAGAGAGAGAGAAGATGATACGGGTGAAGTCACTATAGGTGGTGGTGGAGCCAATGCCGGAACGAGCTGGTCATGGCGGCGCTTGGTTCGTCGATCACGGGATTCTGCCACGGTGAGGTTCTGTTTTCCTGCGGTGGATCGTCCTCCCATAGTTCGTGGAGGCATGATGCATTGGCCAAGAGAGAAAATGCAAGATGATAAATTGTACCCCCAAAAAAAAATGCAGAATGGTTGGTGAAGAAGAAAAGAACGAATTCCCAAGCTGATGATTAAAGAGAGAGAAAGAATTTTGAAAAGATTACCATCAGTGGGTCACTGGTTCAGATTTGGCAATTTTGACTAGGTAATTGCATAGAAGCGTGAGGAAGAGAGCAAGCCCTAAGTCGACTGAGCAATAAAAGGAGATGGGAAAAGAAATAAAAAAAATGACTTAAACAAGCAACAGAGAAAGGAGACTTAAAGAAGTAGGAAAGTCTACTTTTGGAAAAGGGAAAGTCGACTTTCTCTTTTGAGAGAGTTGACTGTGTGGTATATGCTATATCAACATCCTTTTGCACCTTTTTGATCATTTTCTTTTAGAGTCAATTTCAAAAATGAAAGAGAATAAGACCTACCCATCTGATGTTGATAAGATAAAGTTGACAGCCATAAGAGAATTATAAAGAAGACTTTGAAAATTGTTAGAATTGACAAAAAAAAAATTGACTTTGAAATAAAAAAAATCCACAAAGAAAGTCGAGTGGAAGAATGTAGAAAGTTGACTATTTAATGAAAACTGAAGGGATAGGATCATAGGAGAGTCGACTTTTTCTCTTGAGGAAGTCGGCTATTTGGGAGGTGAAAAACAAATTTTTTTTTTATTTTAAAAAGGACAGTCGACTTGTCTAGTCAGGGAAGTCGACTTTCTTTCCTTCCTTAAAAGCCAAAAACATTCTGGCAAAAATAGGCGACTTTAAAAAAATGGAAGAGTCGACTTTTTCTTGGAAACTCAAGTCAATTCAATCTCACTTGCTCTAGTCATGCCAATTTCTCTTTTAATAGAACAGAACATATCTTCTTGGAGGGGCTTGGTAAAAATATCAGCTAATTGGTTTTCTGTATTGACAAAAATAAGCTCTATATCTCCTTTGGACACATGATCTCTCAAGAAATGATGTCTAATTTCAATGTGCTTTGTTCTTGAGTGTTGTATAGGATTTTTGGAAATACAAATAGCACTTGTATTATCACATCTAATAGTTATTTGATCAAATGTAAGTCCAAAATCTTCAAGTTATTGTTTGATATAAAGAGTTTGAGCACAACAACTTCCGGCTGCCACATATTCGGCTTTTGCTGTTGACAAAGCTACAGAATTTTGTTTCTTGCTTGACCAAGATACAAGAGAGTGTCCAAGAAAATGACAAGTACCACTAGTGCTTTTTCTATCTATTTTGCATCCGACAAAATCAACATCCGAATAACTTATGAGATCAAAGGATGTATCCCTAGGAAACCAAAGTCCCAAATCAATAGTGTCACTCAAATATTTAAAAATTCGTTTAACAACACTTAAATGGGATTCTTTGGGACATGATTGGAATCTTGCACATAAGCAAACACTAAACATGATGTCCGGTCTACTTGCTGTTAAGTACAAAAGACTTCCAATCATACCTCTATATCTCTTGATATCAACATCTTTCCCTTTTTCATCCTTATCAAGTTTAGAGGCATTACTCATAGGTGTTTTTGCATGTTTGGCGTCCTCCAATCCAAATTTTTTTAGCAAATCTTTAACATATTTAGATTGGCAAATAAATATACCATCCAATGATTGTTTGATTTGCAATCCTAAAAAAAAGTTAAGTTCACCTATCATGCTCATTTCAAATTCGTTTTGCATGCTTGAGGCAAATTCTTTGCGTAACTTCTCATTTGTTGATCCAAAAATGATATCATCAACGTAAACTTGAATGATCAACAAATTCTTATCAATGATTTTTGTAAAAAGAGTGATGTCAATTTTTCCTCTAACAAAATCATTTTCTAGAAGAAAACCACTCAATCTTTCATACCAAGCTCTAGGAGCTTGTTTCAAACCATATAAGGTTTTAGATAATTTAAAAACATGGTTTGAAAGATCATGACTCTCAAAGCTCGGTGGTTGTTCTACATAGACTTCTTCTTCTATGAAGCCATTCAAGAATGCACTTTTTACATCCATTTGATATAGCTTGAAGTTCTTATGAGATGCATATGCAAGTAACATCCTAATTGCTTCTAGTCTAGCAACGGGTGCAAAGGTTTCCTCATAGTCAATTCCTTCTTCTTGGTTGAAACCTTGAGCAACTAATCTAGCCTTATTTTTAATTATAACACCCGACTCATCCTTCTTATTTCTATAAACCCATTTGGTTCCTATGACGGTTTGATCTTTGGGTCTAGGAACTAAATTCCAAACTTGATTCCTCTCAAATTGGTTTAGTTCTTCTTGCATAGCTAAAATTCATGACTCATCATTTTCGGCCTCATGGATGTTCTTTGGCTCTATTTGAGACACAAAGGCTAAATGATCACACATATCTCTAAGAGATGATCTAGTACTCACTCCTTTAGAAGGATCACCTATAACTTGGTCAAGTGGATGATAGGGAATGACTCTTTGATCTTTTGGAAGAGAGCCATGTATGTCATTTTGGATGATTTCCTCCTTAGAAGCATTTTCTTGTGACTCATCAATGGTGGACTCTTTTGGTTTTTCAACTAACGTAAATCCATCAACATTCTTTTCAAGTTCAATCACTTCATCATCCAAATTTTGTCTAGGGGTAGGGATAGGAGATTCATCAAATACTACATGTATTGATTCTTCTACTACTAATGTTCTTTTGTTGAAAACTCTATAGGCTTTGCTTTTGGATGAATATCCTAGGAAAACTCCTTCATCGAATTTAGCATCGAATTTTCCTAAATTGTCCTTGTCATTCAATACAAAACATTTGCATCCAAAAACTTTGAAATGACCTATATTTGGCTTATGACCATTCCAAAGCTCATATGGAGTCTTATCAAGCTTCTTTCTAATGATAACTCTATTTAAAACATAGCAAGAAGTACTAACGGCCTCGGCCCAAAAATATCTAGGCAACTTATGTTCATTGAGCATTGTTCTAGCCATCTCTTGGAGGGATCTATTTTTCCTCTCAACAACCCCGTTTTGTTGAGGAGTTCTAGGATCGAAAAAGTTGTGATCGTAACCATTATCATCACAAAATTTCTCAATGTCTCGGTTATCAAATTCTCTACCTCTATCACTTCTAATGCTCTTAATCTTACATTTTTTCTCGTTTTGAACTTTTCTACAAAACTTAGAGAAAATGACGTGTGTTTCATTCTTATGAGCAAGAAAGAATACCCAAGTAAGCCTAGTGAAGTCATCTACAATCACAAATGCATAAAACTTTCCTCCTAAGCTAGCAATTCTATCCGGACCGAAGAGATCCATATGAAGCAATTCTAATGGTCTTGTTGTAGTGATATCCTTTTTCCTCTTGAAGGAAGACTTGATTTGTTTGCCTAATTGGCAAGCACTACAAGTTTTGTCCTTAACAAACTTAGTCTTTGGGAGGCCTTTGACTAAGTCATTTTTGGACAATCTTGAGATCAAGTCCATGCTTGCATGTCCTAGTCTTCTATGCCATAACCAACTATTATCACTAGAGGAAACAAAGCATTTAACATTTTGATCAAGCAAGTCACAAAGAAGGATAGTGTACAAATTACCATTTCTATATGCAACAAAAATTTGACGGCCATCTTTTTCAACTATGCAATGATCCGATTTAAATGCAACATTAAAACCCTTATCATATAGTTGGCTAATGCTAAACAAGTTATACTTAAGACCATTAACAAGAAACACATTATCAATAGATAAGGAAGAAGATATACCTATGGTCCCAACGCCAACAATTTTAGCTTTAGAGTTGTCTCCAAAAGTGACGTTTCCTCCATCATAAGGCTTGATAGAAGAGAATTTGGAGCGATCTCCCGTCATGTATCTTGAACAACCGCTATCAAGAAACCATTTGTCCTTGGAACTAGAAGAGGATTTCAAGCATACCTACAAGGCAAGCTTAAGTGACTCCTTTTGGTACCCAAACCATTTTGGGTCCAATTGGGTTAGCAATTATAGAAAATGTTCCTTTTGGAACCCAAATCATTTTTGTCAACTTTCTTTTTCTAAAAGGGCAAGAAAAGATTTTATGTCCATCTCTTCTACAAAGATTGCATATAGAACCAAAAAAGTTAAGTTGAGAGCTTTTGACAAAGAAGTGCCTCAAAGGTTTTAGCTTATCATTCTTAAAAGAGGGTTTTTTGATCAAAGACTTTTGTTTATCATATGGATTATATCCAATTCCTTCTTTGTCAAAAACATCCCTTTGCCTTCCAAAGAGAATAGTTAAATTCTTTCTCCCCTTGGTAAATTTTGCAAGAATCTCAATTTGATCCTCAACAACTTTCTTCAAATTTTCATTTTCAATTTGAAGATCAATTGAGAAAGTCTCTTTTGAAAATGTATCTCTTTCTTTCTTGAAAGAATCATTTTCCATTTGAACTTTAGAAAGCTCAAGTGAAGAAGAATCTTTTTCCTTTTTCAATAAAATGTTTTCATTTTGAGCTTTAGAAAGTTCTAGTGAAAGAGATGAGATTTTTTGTTTAAGAGATGAATTTTTTAAAATAACATTTTCAAGTTCTTTATGCAAATCTTCAAAAGCATCTTGTAACTCATTATAAGAAAAGGAAGACTCAATTGAAAGTTCAAGATTAGAATTTACCTCGTCCTCAATTGCCATGAGGCAAAGGTTGGCAACTTCGTCATCATCACAATCCGAATCACTTGAGTCGGAATCATCCCATGTTGCCTTCATTGCCTTTTTCTTTTGCTTATTTTCTTTATCTCTTTTGTACTTGAGGCAATCGATTTTGAAATGACCCGACTTTCTGCAATAATAGCAAATAGGTGGTTCCTTTTTGCTTGACTCACCTTTGGACTCATTTCTCTTGAAAGGTCTCTTCTTGAAGAGATGCTCTTTCCTCATGAATTTTTTGAACTTGTTGGAGATGAGAGCAAGTTCATCTTCATCATCGCTAACATCTTTATTATCTTCCTCATTGACATCTTGAATTGAATTCTTTAAAGCCATGCTCTTCTTTTGCTCGGGCTTTTCTTGATGGTTTTTCATTTTGATTTCATGAGTCATGAGAGATCCCATGAGGTCTTCAAGACTCAATGCATCGAGATCTTTTGCTTCCGAGATAGCGGTAGCCTTAGCATCCCAACTTGTGGGTAGGCACCAAAGAATTTTCTCCACATTGTCGGAAGTAGAGTAATTCCTACCAAGATGAGATAAACTATTAATAATGTTAGTAAATCGAGTAAACATCTCACCAATGGTTTCATTTGGTTCCATCTTAAAGAGCTCATACTCACGAATTAACATACTCACTTTGGTGGCTCTAACTTGCTTAGTGCCTTCATAAGTCACTTCTAGATTTGCGGACTTACAAACCGAAATTCTATTGAATTCAGATTTGCTCAAGGCACAATACAAATTTGTAACGGCTTTGGCATTGACTTGAACAAGTTTTCGGTCATTGTCATTATATTCATTCAAGTCTTTTGGAACTCTTAGACCTTCTACGGTTTTTAAGGGAACTAAGGGTCCGTCACGAACAACTTCCCAAACTTGGTAGTCAATAGATTGAAGAAACCATATCATTCTAGGTTTCCAATAGCTATAGTCGGTTCCATCAAACCAAGGTGGTCTATTGTTGGATTGGCCTTCAACATGAGATGGTCCTTGCATGTTTGCCATGATCAAACTCTAAGACGATTAAGTCCTATTCAAGAGTCCAAGCTCTGATACCAATTGTTACCCAAGAATTGACCCTAGAGGGGGGGTGAATAGGGGTCAATGGCAAACTATGATATTTTCTCCACAAATTTAAATTGCAATAAGCAAATAAAATTATGCAAATAATAGATCAAGACAATAAATAAATTGCACAATGATAAGGAGCTAGAGATAGAGAAAATCAAACGCAAGTGACTCAAGATGTAGCGTGGTTCGGAATCTCCTACTCCACGACTCAAGATCCCTCTTGAGATTTCCCAAATCCACTACGGCTTCTCCTTTCGGGTGGAGAGCAAACTTTTACAATAAAGCTAACAAGCTCCTCCTTTCTCTTGCTAAGTGAAGTCCTCCACTTAGTCTTCTAGGGTTCAACCAACCCTTTACAATGAATGATAAGAGGATTTGAAGTACAAATGTTGTATCTCTCAAAGATAAAATTCTTAAATGAAAGCTCACAACTATAGCTGTATCTGATTCTCAAGTTTGAAGCTCAAGACTTAATTGAATGAGAGTGAGAAGAGTGAATCGTATATTGAATGCTTGTATCTCTGGTAGTTGTATGTTTAAATGCAGAACAAGAGATGTATATATAGTCACTCTTACGAAAATAACTGTTGGAAGGTGGGTGAAGACATTAAATGCACCAACTAGCCGTTTAATTTTGAATCTGGGGAAAAGCAGTCGACTTTCTGCTTGGAGCAGTCGACTTTATTTGAGCCTTCAAAGAGTCAGATTCATGCTGCCTAAAAGAGTCGACTTTCTCTAATGCATAAGGCGACTATTTTATCAAATCTCATAAACTAAAATAGAAAGAAAGTCTTCTATATGTTTTGAGATAGTCTTCTATCTTAGTGCTCTAGAAATGACATTTTCATAAAAGCACAAACTAAAATAGAAAGATAGTCTTCTATATGATTTGAGATAGTCTTCTATCTTACTACTCCAGAAAATCCATTTTCACAAAAGTTCATAAACTAAAATAGAAAGATAGTCTTCTATATGATTTGATATAGTCTTCTATCTTGCTATTCTAGAAATGTCATTTTCGCACTGCTTAAAAGAGTCGACTTTATAATTCCACTAAGTCGACTGATTTTGGAATCATTTGAAAGGCAACTTAATCAAGGCATCCATGAGCTCAAAAAATAATCTCAAAAGTTAAGAGCCACTCATGAAAAAATAGAAATATGATGCACGTGGTTTAAGATTCAATTTTGGACATTGAGCTTCAAACAGGTAAATCAAATTTAGCTTTACAAAATATACCTAAGCTCTCACCATATCCTATATACCCCAGTGCTTCTTTGTTTTGCATAATTCTTCAAGTTTGAGGTGCAAATTCCTTCTTCATTGATATTCACATGAGATGAAAGCTCCTTTGAATATATATAATCATTCTAGACAATCACTCAAAAAGATGTTAGTAATTAACACCATTAATGATTTGTTATCATCAAAATTACGAGATTACCCTTAGGTTAAAATCTTTGGGTCAACAACCCGGACCCGTCCTGGTCCTACACCCGTACATGAAAACTCCAAAGAACCGTTCAACACACTAAGCATGTAATTAAATACTTAATCATGCTTCAATTTAACTAAGAACATAATTAAATATAAAGAAAAATCCAGGGCTTTACAAGTAGGCTAAAGTTGGTAATGGATTTTACATATTTATATATATATATATATATATATATATATGACTTTGGTATTATTATAAATTTTTGAATTCCTAAAAGGTACTAATGTCTTTGTTGGTAAAAATGGGTTTTGATTGCGGAAACTAAAAAAATCGATTTCTTCACTTGTTTTTGATAATCATTAAAAGAATTGATTTCATACCTTTGAACGAGATTTTGATCGTCAACACTAGAACACTCTATGAGGATTTCAGAATTGAAAATGGTCTGTTGCATGACATGATCAAACCTACATCAATTCGACGACAAACTCTTTTCGTACCGAATTCGTGTATTTTTCGTAGGAGTGAGTAACTTGACTTTGAACACTTCGTTGGCAGGGCAATCAAATTCGGAATTAAGAATTATTATTTTTTTTAGAAATCCTGAAGAGTCTACTTTCCAATGGCACAAGAATGAAATCCAAACTTCAATTATTTTGTGAGATCGCACCCAAAAACCTTAGGTAGTGTAGAGTATTTCGAATCTGCAATAGCTTCAAATTTAAAATTTTCATTCAATGCTCAAATATACTCCAAATTCATCCAACAAAAGATGGTTTTAAAGTTTATCAGGTCTAGTTTTTAACCATAGAATGAGCATTACGAAATTCCAAGTACTCTAAGAGATATCCTCAAAATATAAAATATTACGCATCTTCAAGAATATGAATCTTGATGTATAGAACTTTAAGAAAAACATTCCTAATTTGTATGGCTTCAAGAACACCACCAAATCTTCACTCCTATGACCTTGATGAAATCCAAAAGTTATGGAAGGATGGGCTTCAATATAGTAGGTTAGGTATTAGGGTTTCTAGAGAGAGAGAGTTGTCTTACACACAAGCAAATAAAGAACCACCACAACTCTAGGGTGGCCACCCCTTATTTATAAACCTGTTGGAAAATGGGTCTAGGCAACGAAAGTTTTAAAAATTATTTCCTATTAGTTGTAGTGAAACAATTATAGAGAGAGTTTTTAGAAGTTTCACCTTTGGGCAACTAGAAGGATTGCTAATTAACTATGAGAATTTTTCACTTAAAATCTTTAAGCTCTTCCTTCTTAAAGCTTTTTGTACTTTTCCCACAACAGGTGCAACTTAATGGGCTTGGCAGAGTGTCTTCTCGAACTCCAAATTTGACGAATTTTGTAATACCCCGTAATTTTTGACGTCATTTATTTTAATTTAAATGCTTTATATATTTGTTATTATTTTATTTGAATTGCTTTGCTAACTGTGTATTGGTTGATTCAAATTTCCTTGAGTGCTTTAAAGGTTAGGGAGTTTATTTTATTCTAGTTGGATTAGGTATTTGGATTATCTTTTATTTTAATTTTTGGACTGGGCTAGGGTGAATTTGGGTTGAGTTGGACTGGAATGGCTGGGCTAGGGGTATACTTATTTTGATGGGCTAGGGTTGATGTTTATAATATTTTTTTATTTTTGGAGTTTATTTAGTTTTCTAGGAAAAAAAATAAAGAAAAGAAAAGAGGAGATTAGGGTTTCTGTCATTAGTTTACGCATAGAAACCTAGAGTGTAGATGAAAGAGATGAGGGAGAGAAGGAGCGATCGTGTGGACGAATTTTGAATCAACGAAGAGGCAAGTTTGACTCTTCTCTTCCCCTTTTAATCTATATACATAGACTAAATCCTATAATGTGTAAATTGTTTGTTGCATTGTTTGTTTTGATCTTTCATTCTGGTATAAAATTGATGTTACAAATCTATTTTTTTTTATGGATTATGATTTTTGTGCAAATAAATTTTGCAATTGAGGATTAGTGTTGGAATATTTATTTTTACATACATATAGATACAAGCATACATGTATATGTTGAATATATTGATATGTTAAGTTTAAATTCATGGCTGTTTAATGCAGCAGTTTGTGGTTTGCTGAGTTGTTCTTGCTGGATTAACTAACGCTTGAACATTTTGGAATGGATCATGGAGGGATTTAAATTTAATTTTGAAAATTTGTTGAAGAACCCTAGAAGTTGTGATTTGGGGGTGGGTTTTCGTTTCAGAGCGTTTTTTATGGGACTTTTGGTACTAATAGATAGCTTACGATGAGAGGAGAAGATTGGTATAAAATTTGGATCAAACGGAGGCCGGAAAGTGACTAGAAATGGGCTACCTGTGCGCAGGCTGGGGTTGAAATTTCGAAAAAACTTATTTTTTAAAAATACTTAAATATTTCCAAAAATTCCCAAATTTTTATTCCAACTTCATGGGGATTAAATAAACTTGGGTTTTAAATTTCATGTGGAAATAAACTCCCCTTGTGGTTCAATTGATTTTTAAAGTGTCTCAAAATTGGGGTTTTATCTTCTTTTATTTCAAAACTATTTTAAAATTCTAGCAAACTTCTAGAAAATTTTGGTGATCTTTTAGGGACAGAATACACTTGGATTTTAAATTTCATGTGGAAATAAGCTCCCCTTGTGGTTCAATTGATTTTTAAAGTGTCTCAAAATTGGATTTTTATTTTCTTTTATTTCAAAAATATTTTAAGAATTTTAGAAAATTTCCAAAAACTTTTGGTGATCTTTTAGGGATAGAATACACTTGGGTTTTAAGTTTCAGGTGGAAATGAGCTTCCTTTGTGGTAAAATTAATTTTTAAAGTATATCTCAAAATTCGGTTTTCATCTTCTTTTATTTGGAAAATATTTTAAAATTTTTAAAAAAATTTCAAATTTTTATTTTAAATTCCTAGGGATCAAGAAAGGTTGGGTTTTAAATTTCACGTCGAAATGAGCTTCCTTGTGGTTAAATTGATTTTAAAGTTTGTCTCAAAATTGGGTTTTCATTTTCTTTTATTTGAAAAATATTTTAAAATTTTCATAAAATTCTCAAATATTTAATTTAGTGTCTTGGGGGTTAAATAAACTTGTGTTTTATATTTCATGTGGAAATGAGCTCCCCTTATGGTTAAATTGATTTTTAAATGCCTCAAAATTCAGTTTTTCACCTTATTTTATTTAGAAAATATTTTAAAAATTCCAAAAAATTATAAGAAAATTTAGGTAACCTTATAGGGATAGAATACACTTAGGTTTTAAATTTCAAGGGGAAATGAGCTTCCCTTGGGGCTTTATCAGATTTAAAAGTATGCCTCAAAACTATGTTTTATTTTCTTTTACTAGAAAAGTATTTTTAAAATTCTCAAAAATTTTAGAATAATTAAATAGGGCTCTTAGAAATAGAATAGGCTCGGAAACCTATATTAGAGTTAGGTTTAGACTCTCTCAAAAATTTAAGTATATTGGAGGTTTGGTTGTGTGCTTGCTCATATAAGTGGTGGTTGCATTATTTTTCTCCTTAACTGTTTTCTCTTTGAAATTATAAACATTCAAGATGTACATGGTTTTATTTTATTTGTGAGCGAGTTATTTTATTGCGATGATTGAATATCTGATAATTTAAATTCTTACGTTTTGTGCAAATTAAATCGTTATACATTTTATTTTTATTTCATGTGGTTAGTTGGTTTGGGAGGCATGTAAGGATTTTCAGGGGCTTGTTAGGATTGCCAATACTTATTAAGGTATCTAAATTTAAAGGAGGCATGTAAGGATTGCCAGGGGCATGTTAGGATTGCTAATACCTATTAAGGTATTTAAATTTAAAGAAGGCATGTTATGATTGCCAATACCTATTCAGGTATCTAAATTTAAAGGAGGCATGTAAGGATTGCCATGGGCATGTCAAGATTGCCAATACCTATTAAGGTATCCAATGATAAAAATGGTAGCATGTCTGGATTGCTTAAATTTAATAAAATACATGCTTGTGTTTCTTAATTTTGAACTTAAAGAATGCATTCGTTGTTGTATGCCAAGGGTTTGTTGGGTGATTGAAAAAGATGATATGTATTTTAAAACCATAAACTGGATAAGGAGTGACTTATATGTTTACACCTTTAATTTCTCTTATGTCCCTCATAAAAAAGATGTGTACCGGTTCTCTTATTGGGATGTAGTCAATAGGACTTGCTCGTGGGTTTAACCCACATTTGTTGATATTTCAGGTCCCAGACCGATTTCACCGTGAAGATAGAGTCTTGGATTTTGGTTGTGGCAGACATCATCTTGTAGTTCAAACTATGAACTCTTTTAAGAGTTTGGTTATTGTTTATATTTTTTATTTAGAGTTAAAACTCTTATTCTTTCTGGTTAAGGGGTCATTGGGTTATAGGACTTCCAAATTGTATTACTACACATGTACTTTATTTATTTAACGTTTTATATTAATTCGGATGGACTTTCTATTTCGCTTTTAAAATTTATTTTCCTTTTGTCTTTTGTACTCTATGCGTGTTGCTATCAGTTGTAAATATCTCTCAGATTTTGTGTATGAGACTAGCCACCTCATGCGTGAAATTTGTTCGGGGGTATTTTAGTTAGTATCAAAGCATACCAGGTTCAAGTGTCCTCGGGTTTTGAAGGGTCCATTGTAGGGTATCTTTCGCATTGCGTATTTTGATAAATAGAATCTAAGTATATGATGTATTGGACTCTATACATCTTATTCTATTATTGGGGTCTTATTTAGATGTCACCCCGTAGGAGTAGGAATGCGAACCATAACTAAGGTCAAGATAATGTTCAGGATGGAAATGCTGAAATTCCTCCCAATTTGGTAGTCGTTATCGCTCGATCTGTAGCTGCAATAGTGGTGACTGCTCTTCAGAGTCAGTAGCCACCTCAGCAGCCACCGTAGATGGCGCATGTTCTATTACCAGTGGAGCAGACTAACAGTTGGGAAGGGATTCGAAAATTCTATCACATGAGAGAATTCCTGGACTTACAGAAGAGGGACAGGACAATCGCAGGGTCGGAGCAGGAGTTCACCAATTTATCTTTGTTGCACTTGAGGAGGTGAACACTGAAGAGAAGAAGGTGAGCTGTTTTGTGAAGGGATTGATTAGGTCTACTCAACAGATCATTGTGGGTAATCTAGTTTATGTCACTTATACTCAAGTGGTTGATGTTGCATTGTAGCACTGTCAGATAATGAGGGATTACAGGAAAGGATTGGGGGAGAAACGAAATGATAGATACTCTTCTAGATAGATAGTGGAAAAGAAAAATGGAAATAGCAGGGCAATTTGTTCAACAGATGCACTATGGGAGGGTCTACAATGTCATACCATATGATGTGCAGGCTCTTCGGTGATCAAGGGTAGGGTTTCGATAAATAATAACTTGAGTCGTATTTTTATTTGATACTCGGGCATCTCATTTTTGTGTCTCAGTCATTTGTTAGGATATTGGGTATGCTTTCTCAATCATGTAGTTTTTCACTTAATGTAACTACACTATTGGGAGTTAGTACGGTATCACGGGAATGCTGTAGTCAAGTCACTATAGCTGTTGACAGACTCAGGTTCTTGGTGGACCTATTAGTCCTAGACATGAATTCATATGATGTCATATTCGGAATGGATTAGTTATCACATTACCATGCTTAGGTTAATTGTCACGATAAGGCAATTTTTTTGCTATACCGGGTCAGGATATATACTTGATTGCTATGCCGCAATCAAATGGAGGGTCTAGAACGCACTTATTCTTTATCAGTGAGGAGTCTCCAAAAGGAACCACGGTATCCTTAGATTCCATTCCAGTGGTATGAGACTTTCAGGATGTGTTTTAGGAAATCCCAAGACTACCATTGAATCGTGAGATAGACTTTGTAATTTACTTAGCTTCAAGCACCAGGCCTACTTCTAGGTCAGAGGAGGACTATGCCAGACATCTTCGTATCGTTTTGCAGACACTAAGAGATCACCAGTTGTATGCAAAGTTTGAGAAGTGTGATTTCTGGCTGAGGGAGGTTAAGTTCTTGGGTCATGTAGTATCTAAGAAGGGATAGCGGTTGATCCTAGCAAGGTGTCCGCGGTATTTGAGTGGGGGCAGCCTACCTCACCCATGAAGATTCGTAGTTTTCTGGGGATAGCTAGTTATTGTCGTAAGTTCATTCAGGGCTTTTCCAAGATTACTTGCCCTCTCACCTATTTAACTAAAAAGGGTGTGCCTTTCATTTGCTATGATTCTTGTTAGACGACGTTTGATGAGTTGAAGAGCAGGTTGACAACTGCACCTGTTCTAGTTACCCTTCAGAGTGGCATTGAGTACTTGTTATATATCAATGTATCATTGTAGGGTCTGGGATGTGTGTGGATTTTGTCTTGAGGACCTGGTGACATTATCTCTTAGGAGAGACTTTTTGTTCAACGACCATAAGAAGTTGCAATATATGTCTCACAGAAAAAATATTGATGATTTAGCTGATATTTTTGAAGTGTGTAGTGGTCACACTTACTATCATTTGGAGGGTAATTTCAGATCAGCTTATTGACTCATAGTGCGTAGAGAAGGTGGTTGAGTTAAAATTTAAAGAGGTACCGTTTTATACAGTGGGAACAGATGGAGGAGGGCATGATGAGTGAGGCCCACAGTTCTCAGTTTTCAATACACCCGGGAGGGGATAAGATATACGAAGACATAAAATGACAGTTTTGGTGGGTAGGCATGAAAAAGGACATAGTTATATTTGTCTCTAAGTGCAGCACTTGTCAGATGATTAAGATTGATCACCAGAGATTGTCGGGGTCTTTGCAACCACTGCCTATACCGGAGTGGAAGTGAGAGAGCATCTTTATGGATTTCATTGTGGGACTTCCCACCTCACAGCAAAACCATGATGCTATTTGGGTGATAGTGGACAGGCTGATAAAATTATCACATTTCTTGCCAGTTTACTCGAGTTACACCTCAGAGCAATACGTGAAGCTTTACATTGTAGAGATAGCAAAGCTTTATGGTGTGCATTTGTCCATTATATCATATAGAGATCCAAGTTTTGTTTTAGGATTTTAAGAGAGCTTTCAGCAGGCAATGGTACAGCTCTGCACCTTAGTACAGCCTATCACCGTCAGATCGATGGTTAAACTAAGAGGGTAATTAGATTTTGGAGGATATGTTACGAGCATGTGTACTCGACTTTAGAGGCAATTAGGAGAGTTACTTGCCGCTAGTTGAGTTTGCCTATAATAATAGTTATCAAAAGACTATTGGTATGGCATCATTTGAGGCTCTGTACGGGCGTCCGTGTAGATCATCGATTTGCTGGTTGGAAGTTGGAGAGAATGGATTTTTGGGTCCTAAGTTCATGAAGGACACGTCAGAAAAAGTTGCTCTTATTAGAGATCGTATGCAGACTGCATAGAGTAGACGAAGAGCTATGTTGATCAAAGAACTTGTACATTAGAGTTCAAGGTGAGATTAGGTTCTACTCAAGATTTCTCTTATGA
Organism: Cornus controversa; assembly: GCA_026545225.1. Lineage (NCBI taxonomy): Eukaryota > Viridiplantae > Streptophyta > Magnoliopsida > Cornales > Cornaceae > Cornus > Cornus controversa. Next base: position 55,543,365 of record CM048845.1, read on the forward strand.
AGGGAGTGATGCGGTTTGGGAGAAAAGGGAAGTTGGTACCTTATTTTGTAGGACTTTTTATGATTACCATAGTAGGGTGCACGCATCCTTTTTGCTCGTCCTTGCCATAAAATAATTCGCCATCTGATTCTTACTCAAGCTTGGCGAAAAAAGTGATATTCTTTCTTCGATTGGTCTTTCTTCAGGTTGTTGGGTTAAAGGCGCGTGGACATGTGGGGCTTTGACTCTTGGATTTGACCTCTTCTTTAAACATACTTTCTCATGACCGGTTATTGTAAAAACTCGAACCTCTACTTATTAGAAAATGGTTTACGCATTTATTAACTTACCCATTGACGTAACATAGAATATTCGGATTTGCAAGAATCATAGGGTTGCCAGAAGGTTATCCCCTTAACAGAGGGCTCTAAGCTCCTTTCTTCAATCCCCTACTTCTCCCGCTCCAAGGTTGGAGCGATAGCGTATAGACTAGCGTTACCAGACACGATGCACAGGGTGCATAATGTCTTTCATGTCTCTATGCTGCAGAAATTCCTTAGAGATGAGGATACTTATGAACACATTGAGGTTGGAGAGATTGAGTTGCAGCCAGATGCAACATATATGGAGCAACCTTACTGTATTCTGGACCGTAGGGACCAGGCTCTTCGTTCTAAGACCATTCCGTTAGTTTGAGTTCAGTGGAGCCACCACAAGGGGGCAGAGTCTACTTGGGAAAGGGAGAATGAAATAAAAGCAAAGTATCCAGAGCTTTTTCTCTCAGGTATGCAGTGAATTTCGAGGACATAATTTCTCTTTTTAGGGAGAAAGAATGTAATACCCCATAATTTTTGACGTCATTTATTTTAATTTAAATGCTTTGTATAATTGTTATTATTTTATTTGAATTGCTTTGCTGCCTGTGTACTGGTTGATTCAAATTTTCTTGAGTGCTTTAATGTTAGGGAGTTTATTTATTTATTTTTTATTTAATTTTGGTTGGGTTGGGTATTTGGATTTTATTTTATTTTAATTTTTGGACTGGGCTAGGGTGAATTTGGGTTGAGTTGGGCTGGAATGGCTGGGCTAGGGGTATACTTATTTTGATGGGCTAGAGTTTATGTTTATAATATTTTATAATTTTTGGAGTTTATTTAGTTTTCTAGGAAAAATAAAATAAAGAAAAGAAAAGAGGAGATTAGGGTTTTTGCCGTTAGTTTACGCACAGAAACTCAAAGTGTAAACGAAAGAGATGAGGGAGAGAAGGAGTGATCGTGTAGACGGATTTTGAATCATCGAAGAGGCAAGTTCGACTCTTCTCCTCCCCTTTGAATTTGTATGCATAGACTAAATCCTGTAATGTGTAAATTGTTTGTTGCATTGTTTGTTTTGATCTTTCATTCTGGTATAAAATTGATGTTACATATCTATTTTTTTATGGATTATGATTTCTGTGCAAATAAATTTTGCAATTGAGGATTGGTGTTGGAATATTTATTTTTACACACATATAGATACATGCATACATGTATATGTTGAATATATTTATATGTTAAGTTTAAATTCGTGGCTGTTTAATGTAGCAGTTTGTGGTTTGTTGAGTTGTTCTTGCTGGATTAACTTACCCTTGAACATTCGAGAATGGATCACGGAGGGATTTAAATTTAATTTTGAAAATTTGTTGAAGAACCCTAGAAGTTGTGATTTGGGAGTTTTCATTCTGGAGCATTTTTGATGGGGCTCTTGGTAACAATAGATAGCTTACTATGATAGGAGAAGATCAGTATAACATTTTGGTCGAATGGAAACCAGGAAGTGGCCGGAAAGGGGCTGCCTGCACGCATGAACAGTGTACGCAAGCTGGGGGTTGAAATTTCAAAAAAAATTATTTTTTAAAAATACTTATTAAAAATTCCCAAAATTTTATTTCAAGTTCATAGGGGTAAAATAAACTTGGTTTTTAAATTTCATGTCGATATAAACTCCCCTTGCGGTTCAATTGATTTTTAAAGTGTCTCAAAATTGGGTTTTATCTTCTTTTATTTCAAAAATATTTTAAAATTTCTAGAAAATTTCTAAAAAATTTTGGTGATCTTTTAGGGACAGAATACACTTGGATTTTAAATTTCATGTGGAAATAAGCTCCCCTTGTGGTTCAATTGATTTTTAAAGTGTCTCAAAATTGGGTTTTTATCTTCTTTTATTTTGCAAAATATTTTAAAAATTCTAGAAAATTTCCAAAATAATTTGGTGTTCTTTTAGGGATAGAATACACTTGGGTTTTAAATTTGAAGTGGAAATGAGTTCTCTTGTGGTTAAATTGATTTTTAAAGTATATCTCAAAATTTGGGTTTTCATCTTCTTTTATTTGGAAATATTTCAAAAAAAATTTAAAATTTTCAAATTTTTATTTTAGATTCCTGGGAGTTAGATAAGGTTGGGTTTTAAATTTCATGTCAAAATGAGTTTCCTTTGTGGTTAAATTAATTTTTATAGTATGTCTCAAAATTGGGTTTCATCTTCTTTTATTTGGAAAATATTTTAAAATTTTCAAAAAATTACCAAATATTTAATTTAGTTACTTGGGGGTTGAATAAACTTGATTTTTAAATGTCATGTAGAAATGAGCGCTTGTGGTTAAATTGATTTTGAAAGTGCCTCAAAATTCGGTTTTTCACTTTCTTTTATTTAGAAAATATATTAAAAATTCCAAAAAAATTTTAGAAAATTTAGGTAACCTTATAGGGATAGAATACACTTAGGTTTTAAATTTTAGGGGGAAATGAGCTTCCCTTGGGGTTTTATCAGTTTTAAAAGTATGCCTCAAAACTATGTTTTATTTTCTTTTACTAGAAAAGTATTTTTAAAATTCTTGAAAATTTTTGAATAATTAAATAGGGTTCTTAGAAGCAGAATATGCCCAGAAACCTAGATTAGAGTTAGGTTTAGAATCTCTCAAAGATTTAAGTATATTGGAGGTTTGGTTGTGTGCTTGCTCATATAAGTGGTGGTTGCATTATTTTTTGCCTTAAACTGTTTTCTCTTTGAAATTATAAACGTCCATGATATACTTGGTTTTAATTTGTTTGTGAGCAAGTTATGTTATTGTGATGATTGAATATCCGATAATTTAAATTCTTACATTTTGTGCAAATTAAATCGTTATGCATCTTATTTTTATTTCATGTGGTAAGTTGGTTTGGGAGGCATGTAAGGATTGCCAAGGACATGTTAGGATTGTCAATACTTATTAAGGTATCTAAATTTAAAGGAAGCATGTAAGAATTGTCAGGGGCATGTTAGGATTGCCAATACCTATTAAAGTATTTAAATTTAAAAGAGGCATGTAAGGATTGTCAGGGGTATGTTAGGATTGCCAATACCTATTAAGGTATCTAAATTTAAAGAAGACATGTAAGGATTGTCATGGGCATGTCAGAATTGCCAATACTTATTAAGGTATCCAAGGATAAAAATGGTGGCATGTCAGGATTGCTTAAATTTAATAAAATACATGCTTGTATTTCTTTATTTTGAACTTAAAGAATGTGTTCATTGTTGTTTGCTAAGGGTTTGTTGGGTGATTAAAAAAGATGATATGTATTTTGAAAACATGAACTGGATAAGGAGTGACTTATATGTTTACACCTTTAATTTCTCTAATGTCCCTCATACGGAGGGTATGCATACCGGTTCTCTGATTGGGATGTAGTAGATAGGACTTGCTCGTAAGTTTAACCACATTTGTTGATATTTCAGGTCCCAGGCCGATTTCACCGTGAAGATAAAGTATTGGGTTTTGATTGCGGCAAACATCTTCTTCCAATTCAAACTATGAACTCTTTTAAGACTTTGGTTATTGTTTATTTTTTTTTATTTAGAGTTAAAACTCGTATTCTTTCTGGTTAAGGGGTCCTTGGGTTCTGGGATTTCTAAATTCTATTACCAGACATGTACTTTATTTATTTAACGTTTTATATTAATTCAAATGGACTTTCTATTTTACTTTTAAAATTGATTTTCCTTCTATCTTTTTACTCTATATTTGTTGTTATCAGTTGTAAATAGCTCTCAGGTTTTATGTATGAGATTGGCCACCTCATGCGCGAAATTTGTTAGGGGGTATTTCAAATTTTGGATATGTTATGGGTAATCGAGTCCTCTTCAATTGGCTCCTCGAATCATGTCAAAAAGTCCAAGTACTATAGGAGATATCCTTGTAAAATCGGAGGGTGTGTAAAACAGTCCATGACAGCAGGAACAACAACTTTGTAGATTCGGTTGAGGGACCTCCCAAAGTTGAAATTCAACGAATTTTGGATATGTTATGTGCAATTAAGTTAGTTTCACTTCTATGACCTCTATGATAACCACAAGTTATGAAAGAGTGAACTCCAAAATATTGTAGGAAACCTTAGGTTTTAGAGAGAGAGAATATGTCTAGTGTTAACCTTATCTGTAGAAGACCACACAACACACTCATATATATAAAAGAGGTGGCCGCCTACCCAAGGGGAACTCCTAGGGTGTCTGCCCCTCTTGCTCTCTCCTACTCCTAGTTTCTTTCTAACTCTATTTTTTTCTTATCAAGTTGGGCTAGAAGTGGGATCTAGTTGGGCCTATTCAAAACTTGGCTTCAATGGGTCTCTTGTACTAGCCAACCTTATGGCTAAATTAATTAGTCCATTGATAAGTGTACAAAACTTGCTATTTTATAACCCAAAATACATCTTTACTTACTATTTTATTTTATTTAAATATTCTTATATTTGCTTTTTATGTTTTATAGGGGTCGATTTCCAAAGGAGAAGAAAAGTAGCGAAAATGGCTGAAAAAGATATATATGATTGAAATGGATCATAGAAGAATTGTAGAGGAAGTGGTTAAGTACATTATCTTTATTTACAAAGATCTTAAGTTCAAGTCTTGTGGTTGTAGCACGTCTTTTAGTTTTTGATACTCATCCATGCCAGCCAACTTGCCACATTTGAAGATATGGCAATCCAAAATTCTATAAATATCTTTTAGTTTTTGATACTCATCCATGCCAGCCAACTTGCCACATTTGAAGACATGGCAATCCAAAATTCTATAAATTGGGGATCGGGTTGAAAAGGGAGTTAGAAATTGCGGAAAAGAATAGAGTGTAGTAAGGAATATTTCATTGTATTCGTTTTCTTTGTTTAATGAAAAATAATTTTATTTTTTATGTGTTATTTTTCTGTTATATGTAAACATCCCTCTCAAGGGAGTGATGAAGCTACCATAGATGAAGTATTGACAAATCTCTTTATTCTTGTATAATTTTTCTACTCAGAGCAATTATTTTATTCTTTATTTTCAAAAATTAGAGGTAGTATTCTTCATGTTTTCCAAACAATGGTAATTTGAAGAATGTCTGCCTCTATTTACCTAGCAAAAGTACATCGAATTGAGTAAAAATTGCTATCTCATATATAAACAAGTTTTTTTATGTCATATTTTCTTGGATTAGTGAAGTGTATTGTTTATTTGAGAAAATCATATAAGAATATTAGAAAATTTATTTGTATGGATTTCTGATGGTGGATTCTCTTTCCTTGAAAATTTATATTATTATTCAATCAAAACAATTTAGTAGTTGTTTGATTATTCAAAAATCACAAAGTTATTTTAAAATATTCATTTTTCATTTAAAAAATTAGGGTTTTAAATTTGAGGCTCATATATTAGTGATTCTCATTTAAGTGTGGTTCGACTCTTCTTACTACTATACCTTATTTTAGTTAAGTGTTTATAGGTTTTTCTTTTATATATATATACAAAGTGTAAAGAAACAACGACATCCATCAAAGTTTACATTCGTCATCCATTAACTATTTTTAATTCCACTAGATAAAAATAGCTGACTACTCTACGCAATGAATAAATATAAATGCCACATAGTGTTAAAATAAAATTTTACCCCATAATGCAAAATTAGTTATTAGATATATAAAGTCATCAATCCAATTACTAATTTATCCTTTATTATGACTTCTTAATTAAATATGTTTGATTACATAAAAGTTTTTCTTCCTTTGTGAAAATAATATATTTAATAAATAAATATATAATAAAATATTTAATCAAAACTATTAGATTTGAATTTTTATGATCAAACTTAATCAAGTCAATAATAAATAAACCTGCAAAGATACCATCTTGAGAGTACATGGTCCCATGCCTGTAATTAATGATTATCAAAAATACCTAGATTTAGACCTTGGGATCCACTAAAGTAAATCAAAGCAACCACTAACTAAATCAAGAGAACATTATTATATAAGGGTGAGACTTGGGTGATACTAACTCGAGCAAATCGAGTCCCACCAGAAAATTTTAACAGCGTGGGCAAGGTACTTGGGCCATAAGACTAGGATTGAGTTTAAATTTTAGAGCCCGAATTTATTTTGGGCGGGATTTGGATAAAAAAATTATATTTCTAAAGATATACATTTTTTATGTAAAATAAAATTAAATGTAGATGATTTATGGTACTAGAGGTATGTCTTAACCTAACTTTGACATGCTTGCTTTAAAATTTTAAACTAAAAAGAATTATAATAATTGAATTTTAGTTAAAGAAACAAAATAATAAAGATTATAAGATTTTGAGTTATTTCCAAATTCTAATAGGAAGAAATATTATTAAATCGTACAAGTTTTAATCACACATAGTCCCAAAGAAAATCTTACTTGGTTGATTTTTGTCACATGATATGAGTGATTTTATTTCATGTCACATGTATGCAATTATATACTTTAACAATATATTTTTATAATGTTTATTTATTAGTATGTTATTAAAATTTGGGATGACCCGAGAAACCTAAAACATTGGGCCCCTTGGCCCACCCAAGTCCCACCCCTATTATTCTATTAGGTTTAAGAGTAACTTGCTATAATATAGATAAAGAGAAATTACTATGACCACTATCGTAATTTCTACAACTTATCCTCAATCCTATTCAATGCGGCATACACATCAACATGTACAAGTGTTTCTAGTTATAATGACTAAGATAAGTCATTCTATAAATAAAAACATACATGTTAAATCCTTACAGATAGAGTGAACAACTCTATCATGAATGCGAACATTTTATGAATATGTAATATCTATGATTTACATATCATATGCATATCCCCTATTAGAGTATACACATAAATCATGAAATGTTAAATCAGCTTTAGAGTCCATCAATACAAGGCATTCACCATATATATATATATGTAAAGCATATAAACTACAATAACAGATTTCATTAATAATAAAATGTCAAATACAAGTAAATCAAAATCTGACAGTTTTAGTACAAAATGGAATTATCTACTTTGAGTTAGAAGTTCCTTTGCAAATTGGATAACCAAATCAAATTAGTTGAGGATGAGAAAATTCATATGATCATGATAATAAATCATAGGGAACTATTACCAGGACTTTCAATACCAGTCTTTGGCTAAAACTGACAGGAATGTTTGTATAGGCAATAATCCAGAACTCAAGGGCTTAAGATAAGGAATCTGAACACTAGCTATTTTCATAAGTGGTTAATCATAGAATATTAGTGAACAGAATCATGTATATTACCAAAATTGATGGGTCAAGGATGGAAAAAGATGTTTTACAAGATATTGGAGGAGAGTTTGGCTTCTAAGACTATCTCCTTAGTGTGAGAATAGTGCTAGGGTTTCTTGGAGGCTTAAACTGAGAAATAGTTAGACTAACCTAAGCTCTAGGGGAGTTAGTTTGTTCTTAGGGGTGGTTGAAGACACGTGTCATAAAGAGTAGTCCATTCTTGTTTAGAAAATTGCATAATTGGATTTTCTACAAGGGTTCTGCAGTTTAAGGTGCGGTAGTGATTGGTAGGGGTATTTTTGGGGGGTGACATAGCTTACACCTATGAAAACTGTTAAGGGTGCTACAACTAAAGGTGAAACACCTATTTAAGGAAGTTTTTACATCATTTGCCGGCCCCTTAGGGTTTTCTAAGGGTCTGTTTGGTTAGACGGAATTATGGTAGAAAGTAAAAGTGAAAGAAAAGAAAATTAGGTTTCTAACATGCATTTGGTTAGCAAGAAAATTTTTCACGAAAGTTGTGAGAAAACATTGTTTTGTTAATTTGGATAGTATGAACGTGAAAAGAAAATAATTATACTTACCAAAATTACCCTTTGATTTTAAACACTAAAAAATAAATAAATTTGTGTTAAATAAATTCAATTTCTTTCTACACAATTGTTTATATTTATTTTTAGAAAATAAGTTCGATCTCTTTCTACCCAATTGTTTTTATTTATTTTTAGCAAAGAAATAGATGGTGTAAGTAAGCAAGAACTTATGAGAGAGTATTTGAAGTTAAAAGTTAATGTAAGCCAAATAAAAGACTATCTATTATTCAAAACTAAAAGTCACGATATAATAGTGATGCTTCAATGCTAATATACCTCTTCTAGTTAGGTTGGTAAAATTATTAATAATGGTAATTTAGCTTAGAAAGATAATTATTAGAAAGAGTCATCTAACTTTAAAAGGTAACTCTTTTTTTTTAATAGGTATAAAATATAAAGAATTGAGAATTTCATTCTGATTAAAGAGTTTTAACTCTTGAGAATTTCCAGAAGTGAACATGTTCAGATTATTCAACTTCTTATATTAAAATTTTAAAATATTATTTAATTAATAAAATTATAAAAAAATGTATAAAAAAATAAGAAAGCTATACAATTTTTAATAGTATATGTGGGTATGCATAGATATAATATAGCTTAATGTTAAAGCTAATAATAGCATATTAGTGAGAGATAACATGTTATAATAATTCACTACTTATGTGAAATATGTGGAGAGTGAAGAGAAACAAGGGGGCATAATAGTAAACTAGATATAAAGTCACGAGAAAGTAAAATTTTCTCGTGTTTTATGCTAGAAAGTTTTTGAAGAAAATCGAGCAGTTATAGAATCCTATTTTCCTGAAAATTTTCACTTTCCTTCTAATCAAACTCCTTAAAACTGTAAAATTTTCTTTTCCTTTTCCTTTTCCACTACTTCTAGCTAACCAAACGGACCCTAAGAGATTGCTTGGTCTCAAGTTAGCTCTAGAATATATTTTTTTAGTCTGTTTGGACAATTTTATCCCTCACCTTGGAGGCTGATGATTAGGTGGCCAAAATTGATCTCCACGCTTGGCAGTTAGGTGTGTACCATTTTTCAGGACATTTGTCTTTTTAATCGGATGGCTAGATCATCTTATTCTACTAGTTTATGCAAACTAGTGTTCTGTATCAGATGGCTACAAACGCGAAATTTTCTGAGTGTCGAGGCATTCATTTGTCGATCGGACGGTCAGATAAATTCAACCTATTATTGATTCGTGATTGAAAATGTTATATATTAAAGTTGGTGGTATTTGCCACCATTAATCATGCACTACTATGTGTAATAATACTTTGAAAATGTGATCATACGGCGGACGATCATTATAATTTTGATCGTAATGAATAATGGGTATTTAATGAAAGCCTCATTATTCTAATTAATTGACACTAGAGGCATTGAAATGCATATTCTCAAAATCGAATTCACATGGAATCATAAATTTAGTTTGATTTAATTTGATCACAAAACTCTGGAATAATGACTTTAAGTAAAGTTATTGCTAAAATCCATTTTAGTACAAGTATGTAGTAGAAGTATCACATTTTATGAAATAACTTTTGAGAAAAGAACTAATTGGCCATCGAACTAGATAGAGTGCAACTATTTTTCATGTGGTGAGATTGAAACAATTAATGGGCCAAATAGTTGGGTTAAGAGTTAGATAGGGGACTATTTGGGTCATTGGAAGCCCAGACAAGGGTTGGCCTTTAAGAAACCATTTCTAGCAAATTAGGGGCTTGTTTGGATTGAAGGAATTGGAAGGAAAAGAAAAGAAAAGAAATGAAATGATAATATTTTTTGTGTCTGGATTGTTATTAGTAAGAGAAAAGAAAGGATTATGAGTGATTTGGAGGGATTAGTTATCCCTCCAAATCTCTCATATGCTATTCTCCCAAAAGTGAAAAAATTTGGAGAGAAATAATAAGAATAAATATATATTTACTAAAATAATCCTAACATTTTAAAGAACAAAATTTAAAAGATATTTGGGTATATCTTGTAATATAAATACAAAAGGACATGATAATAAATTAATTAAAATAATTTCTTTTCTTTTCTCATGTTTATCCAAACAAAGCCTAGAGAGGCGGATAGAAAGCCTATATCGGCAAGGAGATAGGGAGAGACGGCCTGCCCTTTCTCACTCTTCGTACACTCTCTGGCTCTCTCTTTAATTCTCTCAAGCTTCCTTTGACAAAGCTTCAATAGAAGACCCACTTCTCTTTTCTAAGAGACATCCAAAGGAACATAGGAGTGAATATTTTAAAGTTTTTTTTAAAGCCAAATGTTAATTAACATATAGTAATGAATTATATCTTGCTTGCCTTGGTTAATGTCAATCTAATCCTAGTATGGTTTGATCGAACTTGTGGAGAAAGATCTTGAGTTTTACCTCAGTTAAATTTTTCCAACACACTGTTTTCAATGATACTTCTATTTTAAAGCTAAACTTTGGATTTCAGAAGAATAAAAAACTGGGAAATTTGTATAGAGAGTCCACCAAAAGCCTCATAAAACATGTCAAAATGTCCCCTTAAAAACCGAGATAAAACTTGCTTGATTTTGATGGTTTTTACCGTATTTCAGTATATTTTTTACCAATCATTAAAAAATAACGATTTGGAGACCGATCGGATTAATCAGATTTTATTTTTATGTGAATAAAGTAGTGAGTCTCACCACATGATGTCATGTGGTGAGATTCACCGCTACACTCACATAAAACTATTATTGGCCTAATTTGATTCGAACTCATTATCATTACTCATCATTAAAATCCTTAAAATCAATGAGTGAAAATTTCAAGCAAATTTGACTAAAATTTCAGAAATTTTGGTTTAGACAAAAGCTATCTCTTTAAACACGTTAATTTTTTTTTTTTTTTGGGCTTGCTTGACTTATTCCTTAGGTTCTGTTTGTTTGGGTTGCTCCTTTGAACAATCCTTTGTTTTGGCCCAAGTGGCCCATTCCACTTGTGAATTCTTGTACTGGTTAACAAACACATATATATACTAGTGCATTGTCTGTGCCTACGGTACTATCATGTACTCGCAATCGTAACCGTTAGATATAATAATTTTAGACCGTAAATAACAAAAGATATTTTAAACCGTAAGATTTTTTTTAACAAATTTTGACCGTTGGATCGATTATTTTGTCTTATTATACCATTCTTATGTGTAATATAAATATACATTGGTTAACTTACCCAAATTATAAATAAATAAATAAAAATTGTAGCAAATATTGTCATGAATGCACACAGAAAATACTTTTGTGGGTGAAAAAGCCTTGGGTTGAAAGAACTGTCTTTCTCTTCACGTAACACAGGAACATTAGTATAACTCATACATCAAATTTCATAAGTCATTAATTACAACACATGTTTAATACAAAATAGTACCTATTACTCGTCTTAGTCGACCCTCTATCGAAATTCCTAATCTATGTAATTGGGTTAATGAAAGCCTTAAAAGATCATTATACCACTAATTATTATCACAACATGTAAAATATATGTTAGACACGTTTATTTTTTAAACCTGATGTAGCCCAAATTGTCACAGCACATTGGATTATGACACAACATTTTTATTTTTATTATTATTATTATTATTATTATTATTATTATTTATTTTGGAAAGTTGTGGGGTGATTTTGTAACGGTGACTTTGAATAAGAATATCATCATCATTGCCTTATTAACCTTGACACTTTGAATAAGAATAAATAGTAAATGTGCTTGATGGATTAGTAACTCTCCACTTTTATTTGTTCGTCTCTCTGAGAGGTTCTATGCATAACATGTAGAAGTTTGTGTTGTCTTCATCAAATATGAGCATAAAGACTTGCATAGGCGTCAACATCTTGAGAATTCCTCATTTTGATTTGACAAATCTGATTTTAGAGGTATGAGATACATTTTGGCCATAATTTTTCTTTTATTACATAATTTTTTTTTTCATTTTGCTATTAGACGAGTCATACTTTATGGTACAAAATGTTGAGCAGCTAAACAATAACATTTGCATAAAGTGAGTGTTGCAGAAATGCGAATGTTAAAATGAATGTACAGAAAGATTAAGAAGAATAGAAATTAGAAATGAACACATTCGAGAGATGGTTGGAGTAACATCAATTGGAGATAAAATGAGAAAAAATCGACTAAGATAGTTTGGACAAGTGCAAAAAAGACTTTTAATTGCGCCTGTCAAAAAAAGTGACATAGCCCAAATTGAGGACAATGCTAGGGTAAGAGGAAGAGCAAAGTTAACATGAGTAGAAGTAGTAAAGAAAGATATGATAGCATGTGGATTAACCGATGATATGACCTTAAATAGAGCGGAATGGAAACATAGATTCATATAACCGACTCCAAGTAATTGGGAAAAGACTTGGTTGTTATTGTTGTTGTATTAGAGCAATATTTTTAGACCATGTTTTCGTCTTTTTAGCTAGTAAAATTTTTTCCGACAAGACCCAAGCAGTGATGGCAATCATTGTATTTACCCTTCCTTTTCATTCCCTTTTTCTCTTCCCTTTCCTTATGCTTGACCTTGCTCTTCTACTAATTGTTATTAGCCAAGGAAGCACGAACACAGAATACATGTATGACACAATACGGATACGGCGATACGAAAAATCTAAAAAAAATACAGGATACGAACACAACAAGTATACGTCAAATAAATAAATAAATAAAAATATAATATTATACATAAAATATTAAGTTTTATTCTTCAACCATATAATAAATATACTTAAAGTAATTATACAAAATATAAGAAGTTAAAATCTAGAAATCCCCTATCTTTTCTAATATTCTTTACAATGACTCACTTGCTTGAGGGTTTTAAAACTATTTTTATTTTATTATAAAATGACATTTATTTTCTAACCTATAAAGTTTTTAATATTACAATCCCAACTCTATTTTATAGAACAAAAAATTGTAAATTTGTCCGAAAAGTATTCTAAACGTATCCTGACGTATTTCAGACGTATCCTAAATGTATCCTCGCGTATCCCAGACGTATTCAACATTCAAAAAATAATTTTAAAAAATATGATACGTTTTAGGAATATTAGACACGTATCTGATTGTATCCTGACCATATTCATATCGAATACGTGTCCGATACGATCACAGGAGGTTTTTTGGAGTATCCATATTTCCTAGTTACTGGCTAGCACTATGTATACTCATAAAAATCACATGATCTTTTCACTAATAACTGTAAAAAGAGGATTGATGACATATTTGATGTTGTATGCTCACTAGTGGCATTGAAACCAATATGTTAATTTGAACATCTGGATGGATTTGAACAATTGTAATTGGTGTGTTCTTTTTTTCCTCTTTGGATGATCTGTCGTTTAACTCTGTTTTTTCTTTCTTTCATCTAAGCATGAATAGTTTGTGCTATAGGCTTTTGTAGCATGTTTCTGTTTTTGTTTATACATATACTAGTGTATGCCAGTGCCCAACATATTATAATGCAATCGAATCGTGATCGTTAGATGATTAAATAAAGTGATTTTAGAACGTAAACAAGCATAAACATTTTGAATCAAGATTAAATGTAATATAGAATCAAGATTAAATGTAATATAGATATAGATATGTACACTGATTTATAGCTGTTGGGTTTTTCTATCATAAAATTTTCTTTCTTCAGTTTCCTTCTTCTTTTCTTTTTCTTTTTTATTTTTAAATTGGATGCAAGAACATTTTATGGGCCTTTAAAATAGCTGGATTTCTCTTGAGTACTTCTATGTATGTTGTTATAAACACGACTAATGTTTGGCATAATTCTGCTGCTTCATGTAATTACATATATGATTATGTATGGAAAGTTCATTTTGTATTTTAAAAAGCCAGTATATTTGGCATTTTAGCTTGTTCAAAAAAGAAAGAGAAATCATAATATCACACACTTTTGCGCACAATAATAATCTATATGGATACCAATTGTAGGCTTCTAGTTATTTGTAGTGAGCACAAGGCGGTGATTTAAGGCTTTATTAAGATTCTAGCAATATGATATTGTTTGTTTTGGACTCAAACGCACGGTGTAACTATTCTACACTTCTAATTAGTTAGTGACGACGCCTGGACAATCCTGCAATTACTAAATACTTTTTTTGTTTATGGCTCGCCATTCAAGATAAACCGCTCACTCGAAATAAGCTTGCAATGATGCACCCAATGTGTGTGCTCTATGTCTTTCATGACCATATCTTTCATTGCAAGAAATGTGTGGGTTTTACTACACAAACTAAAATTGTTGGAATGATTTTCTATTTGGGCATTATCAAATTGGAAATAAAAATTGAAATACAGCATAGTCTAAATTTGGAAGCTTACTATTGCTAGGGCTTGGGTGCTCAGCTATGAAATCTTCTATGGGACTCTTTTTTGTGTTTATTTTGATTGCCCAATGGGCCTAATGGCCTTTTCTTGTAGGCCTTAGGATATGCCCCAAGTACTAGACCTGTAAATTGACCGGATTTTGGTCCGAATCCAAACCAAGAAATAGGAGATGAATTGAACATCAAAATCTGTTAGGATCCAAATCTGATAATCTATTAGCTAAACAAATTGGATATGGATCATGGTCAATCCGATACGATAATAACCCGATCCGATATAATATAACATATAATTTATTACAAATATATTATCTAATGTTGTAGTATATAATATTTATGTACTATTAAAATATATATATTCTTATCATTATTTACTTTTCTTCTCCCCTCTCTCTATTTTGTCTCTTTTTATTATTATTTTCTTTAATAAAAAGTGAAATACTTACTTTTTTATTACTTTTTCTTTATATTTTATTTTTCTTCTCAAACTTTCCTCTTTTTTTTTCCCCTTATATTTTTTATATATTTTTAAAAAAATTATATTATATTTTGATCGGGTTATCATATTGGATATTCGATTAATAACAAATCAGAGATCATGTCTAATCTGGTTCGAATCCAATCCATTTATAGGCCTACATATGTATATATATATCTTTTATTTTATTTTAGTCACTCACTTATTTACCCAAAAAAAAAAAACTCCAATTATAGACAAAGATTCAGCATCTATATATAAATTTGTTTTCTTGTTCAGCGTTTATTGCATTAATTAATATAGTAGCATTAAGATTGAGAATAAAAAACTGAGTAGCAAATAGTCTTCCGGAAGTTCTCTTTGTTGCTCTAACTTGAAAGAGAGCTTTGTCTAGTGCTTTTGCAACATTCTATGCTTGGAAATACTTGAAAAAGTGCTTGGATTTGCAAAGAAAATCATTTAAAACAGTTATTCTTCTGTTCTTGAATTACCATTTGAAATTACTTCTTGTATGCTCAATCACATCTGAAACTCTTTTGCTCTTTTCTATATGTAATTAACTCAACAATAATTTTTGTTATCATATTTTGACAGTATCATTTTTCGTAAAAAAAAAAAAAAAAAAAAAAAATCCAATTTAGCTTGTGTTGACTCTGTCACGAGGTCATGGTGGGCCAAATCATTTATTGTTGACCAACCATGGCCTTGTGAGAGAGTTAGCACAAGTGCTGAGTCAGCTTACATATAATTTTTCTGGCACTTAAAAGAAACATATTTTGGAGGGTTAGTTGTGAGGCTTTAGTCCCATTTTAGTTTTGCAGTGACTGCAATAATAAAAAAATAAAAAATAAAAAATAAAAAGTGAATTTGTGGATTGAAATGCTATTTAAATAATTTGTAATGGTGGATTGAATTGCTTTGTTGACATCTAGTCCGGCTCAGTCCCTAAGGGTCAGTTTGGGAGGAAAGAAATAGAAGGAAAAGAAAAGAAAGGATTTGGTGGGTTATGATTTTGTGTGTTTGGTATGAAATTTAAAAAAAAAAAGAAAAGAAATGGAAGAATTTGGAATGATAAATTAAGGGTGAATAGTAACTTTTGTTATTCTTCTAAAAATGGAAAGAAATGGAAGGAAGGGGAAGGAAAGACGATATTTTTTAATGAAACTTTGTTAATACCAACTTTGCCCTTATTTTGATAAAAGTTAAATTTTGTTCTTTTAAATATAAAAGGGTATAATGGTAAATTTTTTAAATTATTTTCTTTCCTTTCTTTTCCCAAACATGTTAACTATTATTTCCTTTCTTTTCTTTTACTAATCAACCAAACACGATAAAAGTTTAACACTATCATTTTCTTTCCTTTCTTTTCTTTTCTCTCGTTAATAATGTTATCTTTGTTTTTCTTTTCCATTCTACCAACCAAACATAGCCTAAACTTCTTTGGGGAAGCTTTAGGGGATTGATTGCCTTTGACTTTAATGTAAATAGAGAAACCTATTAAAGTTGTCTATGTGTCCGGGAAAACTCCTCAGTTGGGAATATTATATTCCAAAACAATGAAAGTTGTCTATTGCATTTCATTGTTTTGTTAAATGTAAGAATTTTTAAAAAATATGTGGGCTAACCTTGGAACAGTGGTTGTTAGTCTTCTCTGTTATTTGCGAGTTCTCTGTGAAAGTTTTGTTTACAACTTTATCGAAAAGGCATAAATTATTAACGGTTACTTTAACTAATTCAAAAGCATGAGCAGAGGAAGCATAAATGCCTTACCATTGTTGATAAGACAAAAATAAAATAAATTCCTGATAATTTTTGTTTCTTTCTTATTTTTAAATTTGTTACTGTATTTTTTGTAATATTCATTTGCAACCCACTTAGTTTTCTCTGTTATTTACGAATTCTCTGTGAAAGTTTTGATTACAACTTTATATAATTGGTATAAATTATTCAAAATTTTCTTAATATTAAGCATATATTTTTCTCTTTGAGGTATGAACGATATTTTTGGTCCGTATAAATCTTCTAGTAGAAGCATAGGCATTTTAGGAGCTTATTCAATTCCAAATGAATATCCAAACTATATTCTAGTTAGAAAATATGAAATAGGCGATTGTTATCTTTTTTCTTTTTTTTTCCTTTGTGAACAAAGAAATTTTCTATGGCTAGAAAATTAAATGGAATTGAAGTATGGAACAAGAAAATTAAATGAATTGAAAGGACAAAACATGAAAGTAAAATAATTGAAGGACAATTATTGGAATTGAAGTATTCGAGTGCAAGACTTGGAACGAAAATTCAACAAAACATAACACATAATCAAAAGTATAGAATCTTAGATTAAAATGTATTTAAAGACATTGCTGGAATGAAAATTCAACAAAACATAACACATAATCAAAAGTACAGAATCTTAAATTAAAATGTATTTAAAGACATTGCTAGAATGAAAATTCAACAAAACATAACACATAATCCAAAGTACAAAATCTTAGATTAGAATGTATTTAAAGACATTGCAAATATGTAAAAGAATAATAAAGTGCATTGAAATTGAATTGTAATGTTATTTGAGTTGTGTGTTGAACAAGACTTTTCATGTACAAAAAGTATCCTATTTATAGAACTAGGTGATGGCAGTTTCCATTGGTAGTTACAAGTCTTTCCAAGTGGACTAATCAAACTTTGCCACTTGTCCCATGCACTACTCCTTGTGACTTTATGCTAAAAAAAATCATGTTCTTTATAACTTGCATGTTTGGTAACTACCTATGATGAAGATCCCATGCTTTCACATAGGTCTTAGCCATTTTTCCTTACTCAAACAATAATTCATAGGTTCTTTGAACCAGGACATTGTTTGTATTTCATATTTCTATAAATTTCATATTATATATGCCATGTCACATATATTTCTCAATTAATTACCTTATTAAGACAATTTAACTGAGATTTTCCTATTAATAACATAATTAAGGAGACTTCTCTATAACTTTCATAGTGGCAGAAATAATCCTCCACTACTATAACTTCCCTTAACTGCCTCTTAATTCTTCTCCACATTAACCTTAAGTGTTATGTCTTCTTTTACAATTGAATGATCTTTAAATATCTTCTTCTTTGATTGAATCAGTCCCTTGAATAAAGGAAATCTTTTAACCGAACAAAGCTATAGATATGTGAACATAAATTGACAAGGTTAAATTTAAATCCTTAGTTGCCATATATTTCTTAAATATTCAAGTTGTGCCGCCTATATTTCTTTTAATAGACCATACCACACTTGATCTTCTCTTGATCTTTCCTTTCCTCTAAGCCACGTGTCACTTTGTTAGAGGCCCATGAACTAGAATTTATTCTCTTAGTTAACCCTTACTGCAGGAAATATGCTCACCTACTCATGGACAGTCGTTAATTCCCTATTTACTTTGGGCATGGAAATACACTATGGCAAGTTCTATTGGAACTCGCCATGTGTCATATTCTGATTGAACTGTAAGTGTGAAAATCTTTGTATTAACATCTGCCCCCAAATTTCATACCTTGTGAAAATGGGTAATTCTTTTAAAGGTGTGAAATTTAAATTTTGAACTAGCCTTTAAACAATGGTACTTAGCCTTTGGCATGTGATTTCTTGGACTATGGTATGTAATCATTACCTTTTAGCACTTTTTTAATCTGCACCACAAATATCAAGATTCTATACTATAGCAAAATTGCCCCATCCATTGATCTTTTGACTTATCCAAACATAAGATTTAAATTTTGAAAAGTGGTAATTAATAAGGCTTATAAAACTGAATTACTCCATCCACACCGTTGATGAAGATTCCATATCAAAGAAAAGTACTCCCCATCCGTTGATCTTTGCTTTATCATTTCCTTCTATCTTTCAAAATTCAAATCTTCTAAGAAACCTCATCATATATCCCTTTGAACCTGGGCTTGGATACTTTTCAAAATTCTACATAGAAACACTAGATTTCCAAATTTTCAAAACCCTAAATCTTTTAAGTTCCTTTCCTTCTGCGAACAAATAACCCTAACTTTTCACCAATTTAAACTTTTCTTATGGGACCTCCTAAACATAAATGCGCCACTAGGTCAATTAACAACTCCACCATTCCTCTACCTTCTCAAGGTTTACCTATCTCAAAAGTTCATTGCCATATTCATAAGGTTCAAACAATTTTAAAAGATTTACCTGAGAAAAGTATCAACTGTGGAACCATGATTCCATTGGAGCCTTCTATGGTAAGGCTTAGTCCAACCTTCAATGGTGAAATTCCTTTGGAAATAGCTAAGTTCTATCCCCTAGCGGTCAATTTATTGTCGTTCACCTGGAATTTCCAATGATTCCAGCCAAGAGTCGAAAGAAAACTAAGCCATCTTTTAGTCTTAATAACTGGCCAAAGTTCAGAGTTGATTGGCAAGCTTAGGTGTTTGGATGTCTAGCAACGAAAAAATTACAGAACATTGGAGCGAACATAGCATCTATGATACCATTCAACCAAGTAAAGTTCTCATGACCCTTGACAGAACCCTCATCTTCTCTTCTATTTTATTTTGGTCCAATGTAACCAACTCCCTTCATTTGAAGTGTGGAATGTTTGCTGGGATTGTATGTCCTTTATAGCACCAATTGGGATGTAATGACATTGGCTTATCAATAAGAATATGTTGCTTATCAAAAATACTATTTATATATTATGACTGTTATGTATTGATTCGATCTAAGACCTAAATCGTAGTGTCCATTGACTACGCAATGATTTTTTGTAGGCATAGTATGGTTACCAAAGTCGGGAGCATAAGTCACTTATATTGTGTTATCATAAAATATTTTGTTCATTCAGCAATAGTGAGTGGACTCCTTATTGATAAAGAACATAACAGGATCGCCGACAAATCATTATCAAAATAATTGTAAGGCCATCCTTGCAATTACTACTTGTCAGTATTATAGAGAATGTTATCCTCAAGTATGAGGGTGTGATGAACCTTAGGCATTGTAAAGACCGTGACCATTTTTGGTCGGATTTTTTTTTATTTTTATTTATTATCATATAAGTGATTTAAATGATTATATACATGTTTAAAATGTGAAATACATGTTTGGGGACTTGTATGAGGGTCCAGGGAAGTTTTGTGTGCATTTGATAAAATTTGAGATTTTTGGGTTAGCGGGGCCTGGGATGTGGGTCGGGTGTGCTTGGGAAACTGAGAATTTTTGAATTTTTTTTTATTTTTGATATTATACTAATTAAAATATTAGAAGAGGTAAGGAATCGATTTCGGGTCTGTAAGAATTTTTAAAATTAAAAAATGAGGCTAGGAAGGTACATTAAGTGACTAGGGGCATTTTGGTAATTTGGCGGGGCTAGGGCTATAAATAGCTGAATTAAACATTTCAGCCATTCATTCTCTCTCTATAGAAGCCACCAAGAGACTCTCTCTCTTGTCTCTACACTTCTCATTCTCTTTGATTCGAGGGACTTAGAATGTGATTTGGAAGACGTTGAAGAAGGAAAGGTTGCTTTACACATCGAGGGCTTCCAATTGATTAGAGCAAAGTTGATTTTGGGTGATCTTGAGTTCGATGAGATTTGGGAGTTTTTTTTAGAATCTCTCCTAAACTAAGGTAGAGATGCCTAAACCATTAAATCTGGGGTTTGTGTGAGTTTATTGGTTGTCTATGGCATCCAATTGATTATATGTGTATAATTATGTATTTTTCAAAGCTAACGCAGGTTATATTTTGAATTTGAATAAATTTCTACCATGAATAGATTTAGGTATGTGTTTAGAATTATTATATGTGATTATATAGCATATTATGTGAGAAATGTGAGAGAATTATACATGTTTTATGTGTATATGTGAATGTGTCAACTACATGTTTGGTTAATTGCCTTAATGAGCATGAATTATTGTAAAATATATTTTTATTGTTGAGATAAATGCTTTGACAAGAGAATGTGTGGACATGAGCATGAAAGCATGAATTATTCATGCATTGCACATATATGGCTATGGGGGTGTATGTAGGAGATAGTAAGAACAATGAATGGACCGACTAAGGAGTTCAATTATAAAGATTAGATGCCCCGACTAAGGAGTTCAATTATAATATCGAATGGATCGACTATGGAGTTCGGATGTTCAAAAGAAAGGAAATGGAATATCAGATGGACTGTCACTAGAATCCGAGTTCTAGGTCATGTGTGTGTGTATAGGACACATGGGAAGAACATGGCACTATGCATACCAATACATGATGTATGGCATGGATATTTACATATGAACTCATGCTTAACATGATAACGTGATTATATGTCATGTGATATTCACAAAACTTGATGAATTGTGTTTAGACATTTCTATTGATGTAGGGGTGTGAATCTCTTCTTTATTTTGATTCTATAGGTCCCTTAATTGTGACATGCAAGTTTACTATGAATTTTATGCGAAAAGTTGATGTTCTTTGTATATATAAATTGTCTAACATGCTCTAGATAGAATTTATGTATTGTACATGTGTTTTTTTGATGTGTATGAATGCATCGTATAATATTGTGTTCATTTGGAAGGCAATTGTGAGATGTGTAGAATAAATGCACAAAAGAGATTTCTTGAAAATGCATTGTTGTGATTTATATGAGTTAAGTGAAATTGCATTTGAATATACTTGAGTTGAAATTGATATGCAACCTGTAGAGTGTAAGTAGAGTATGTGATTTTGAAAAGACTCTTACTATAAATTGTGACAAGCAGAAGTCCCCAGTTGAAGTGATTTCAGAGTATACGTGGCGTTGAGTTTAATTGTGAATGTGATTCATTTTTGAATTGTTTGTGTGTATTCGAGATATGTGGGATTATCCATAATTTCAAAAATGATTATTGTTTTGAGCATGAAAAACATTGAAGTATGTTATGTGACTATATAGAGATTTCATTGTGCATTCATGCATAGTTGCCTGAGTCAAGATTGAGTCAGGTAGATCATTCCTACTGGGCATAGTTGTATACTCACCCCCTTCCCCCAAAACTTTTTTAGATAAAGTACCGGTGGAAGATGAGGCTCAGAGTGGCTTGAGTGAATTTTTTTTTGGAGTTTTTTTTGGATGATAAGTATATAGATGTCCATGCCGGTTTGTGGCATGTTGACTAATTTAGAAACGTTGTTGTACATTTGGATAGCCTTTATGTTATGAGTTTCCTATGTATTTGCCACGTATAGCATGTGTAAGACCTTTGAGATTTGAATGGATGATGTATAGCTTTGAAATTCCAAATGTATATGTTTATGGACTTGATCCATTTGGAGGTATAATTTTGTGTTTGGATTATATGGAGTATGTTTTGGATCATTTATAGTGTTTCACATCTTATAGAGAATCTATGTATGTTAGAGAATGGGAATTTAATATGAAATTTGTCTATTTATAGAATAGCATGAATTCTGTCGAAAGACATTTCGATTGATCAAAATCCCGTTTTTGATTAATCGAAAGTTTTCAATTAATCAAGCTTCCATCGAAATATTTCAATGGATATGACCCCAATTCTAGTAGGATCTCAGGTCCCCAAGACTGTTTAGGAGTGAATGAAGTATGAAATATGAAAAAAGTGAATACAATGGTAGATGAAATAGATGGAGTGATGGCGGTGATGAGACTGAATCCGGGGCTGCCCAAATTGCCTACGTATCTGGGGGATATCCAAGGATCAGGTCGAACATTGTTCGGTAAAAAAGGTTTAAGGTCCCCAAGACCTTTTAGGAGTGAATGAAATGTGGAATATGAAGGAAGTGAATACAATGATATATGAAATAGATGGAATGATGGAAGTTGAGTAAATAAGTATGGATTGAACATCTATTAAACAAGTAAAAATGTAATTGAACATGTGAGCATGTATTGAAATCATTTGTGGAACATGTGAGCATGTTAGGATGTGAGCACATATTGAAAGCATATATTGAATATGTAAGCATATGAGCAGGTATTGAAAGCCTGTGTGGAGCATGTAAGCATGTATTTAATAAATAAACAAATATTAAATAAGAAAGTATGGCTTGAATGAGAAAACCTGGATTGAACAAGTAAACATGTAATGAATAAGAAAGCATAGCTTGAATGTGGAAATATGTATTGAATAAGTAAGCATGTAATTGAACATGTGAGCATATATAGAAAACATGAATTGAATATGTATTGAACAAGTAAACATGTATTGATTAAGAAATCATGGCTTGAATAAGAAAATAAGGATTGAATATGTATTGAACAACTAAGCATGTATTGAATGAGAAAACATAAATTGAACATGTATTGAACAACTGAACATGGATTGCATGGGAGAACATGAATTGAGCATGTATTGAATGAGAAAACATAGATTGAACAACTGAACATGGATTGCATGGGAGAACATGAATTGAGCATGTATTGAACAACTAAACATAGATTACATAGGAAAACATGAATTGAGCATGTATTAAACAAGGATGTATGTGAATGAGAAGTTATGAATTGAGCCTGTCCTGAACAAGTAAGCATGTACTGAATGAGAAAACATGATTCGAACATGTATTGAATAAGTACTCATGTATTGAATAAGAATACACAGTTTGAATGATAAAACATAGATTGAAGATGTATTGAACAAGTAAGCATGTAATTGAACATGTGACACATGTAAGACAAGTAGGGCTAGTATGAGATATGTAAAACATGTAATACAAGTAGAGCATGTATGAGACATGTAAAACATTTAAAGCAAGTAGAGCATGTATGAGGCATCTAAACATGTAAAGTATGTGATGGAAATCATGACACATGCGAGACATGTATGGCATGTATATCATATGTGTAAGAACGATGTAACATAGAAAGTATGAGAACATGTAATGATCATGTAACATTGATGGGTGTAATGTAGAAAATAAGTAATATATGTGAAAATCAAATAGTGGAAAGTATGTATGTATGTATGTAGAGATAGAAAGTAAATAGTATGAGGTGGAGGTAAAGTAGCAGAGTATAGAAAAATATGTATATGTGAAATCAAGTAATATATAAAGTATGTAATGGAAGGTAGGTATATGTATGTATCAAGTGATAGAAAATAGATGATAAAAAAAAGCATATCTAGGATATAAATCGAATAGTAGAATGTGTGAAAAATATGTATATGTAAAATAGATGAAAAATCCACACTTTAAAGAAAGTATGTTTGAAAAATCAAAAATATGTTGAAGACATATTTGGAATTGAAAATGGATGAAAAATTGACACTTTGAATAAAGGGTGTTTTGAGGGTTGAAAATATAAGGATGAAAATATCAAAGAGTTTTAGAGGTTGAAAATGTTTATTGAAATTGAAAAGAAAATCTTTTATAAAAGGATGTTTGAATGGTTGAAAATAATAATATTTGAAAAAGTGTACTTTAATTTGAAAGATTGAAAATGACCACTTGAAGTAAAGTGGGCTTAAATTGAAAGTAAGAGTATAAAAATCACCACCTGAAATAAAGTGGGTTTTAAGGAAAAATTAAAAAATGTAAGTAGAAAGTATATAACACGTAAGAAATTTGACACTTTGAAAATAGAAGAGAATATGTAAGTAGCAAGTATTTAAACATGTCGAAAAGCGGACACTTTAAATAAAAGTGTCCAAAAATTGCCTGAAAATTAATGAGAAAGAGGGTGGAAGACATAGCTTTTTTTGGAGCAAGCAAAAAGAATTTTTAAAAGTTTATTTAATCCTAAAGAAACATCACAAGAAACTTGAAACATTCCCTAGTAAGGTTAGTGAATCAAAAATGATGAAAAAAAAGTAATAATGTATGTGATGTATGATAAAGTGGTTGTGTGTGAAATTTTTGTACACAAAGTTCAAAAGCAATATTTGAATTCTTGTTAATACTATTTTTTAAGGGTGATCTTTTTGCGTATCATCAAGTTTTAAACCAAGCAAATGTTCTTGGTGTACAAAATGAAATAAATTAAATGGGGCAGGAGATGTATGTTGGGGATATGCATGAAAATAAATGAGAATGTACATTGAACATTTAAATTAAAAGAACTTAAATTCAAGAAATATTATATACTTGAAATGAAAATTGACAAGTATTTAAAAGAACTTGGAATGGACAAGTTCAAAAGCAATAATTAAAAGAACTTGAAGTGGACAAGTACAAACAAATAAATATTTTATATAGACATATGTATAATAGGGATATTATTTCTCTTCCAAACAACAATCTTCTATGATACTCCATAAGTGGAGTCTTGAAGTGATAAACACTATTATTTCCCTCATAATCTTTCCATTTTGAGAGGATAAGATATGAGGGATAAGGAGGGATAAATGTCTTTTTTATCCCTCAGTATCCTTTCTTTTCTTTTAATGATGTCTATCTAAATACAACTTGATCTATCCTCTTCTTTCTTTTCTCTCCTTATCCTTCCAAATCCTTCAATCCAAATGGAGCCTTAGGGTTTCTATTTGATTCAGAAATGGCCAGTTAATTATCTTCGTAAGAACCCAGCCCAAAACAACATCTTTTCGCCTTGGATTCTTCTAATTTATTTTCATATCTGTTCTCCCTATGCGACTCTCTGACCGCCACTCAATTGAGTGGCAGATGAAACATTTGAACATAGAAGAGCCAGATCCTAAAAGGACAAGAGAGTGGGTCATTGCCTAGGAAGCATAGACACGAGACACAGATACGACACGATATGAAAATTTAAAAAAAAAAACAAGAACATAGACACGGATATAAAATAATAATATAATATATTAATATATATTAATTATTCAACAAAAAAACTACATTACAGAAATACTTCAATTTATCATCAAGAAATTAAAATTCAAATAAACTTATAAACAAAAATAGACAAATAAATTAAAATAGATTAAAGAACCAGACTTATTTAATCCTCTATATATATTTAGCTTAGATTTTTTATCATAACTTAGTCGCATATAATTTTCTTTCGAAATACTTAAATATACATCACTGCTACGAACTGTCCGACACATGTTTGAGGAGTGTCCAAGGAGTGTCCGAGAAGTGTCCTAAAAAGAAAAATGTCAAGACACTTCTGCGAAGTGTCCGACACATGTCCGAGGAGTGTCCGACACGGGTATGGCACATTCGGTGAAGTGTCTGTGTTTCCTAGGTCATTACTTATATAATCTCCTTTTATATAACAAATGAATTCAAAGGAAAAAAAAATTACAATGAGGAGGAAAAGAAGAGGAATAAAAAGGAGAATAACAATTGTTGTAGAGGATAGTCAGAAGGTGAGATTTTGATATGATTCACATTGTGTTGACGCTTCCTCAAAGAGGTGTTCATGGACCTCTATTTTATTGCTTCTAATAAGAATCCTACAGTGTGGAGTATGTTCAATTTTGAAAAGAGGAAAGTGATGTGGCAGCCTAGTTTAAACAGGGCTCTTCATGATTAGTTATTGGAGTCTCTAGATGATTTTTTTGAGATCTTGTGTGTTGCCATTGTTGTTAGTGACACGAAGGACACTTTGAGGCCAAAGGCCTTTAGAAGCAACAAGTTTTGGGTAAGTTCATTCCATAAGGTTTTTGTATGGAAAGGAGTAGGTCGTGTGAAAGTTCTCTCCAAGAATTCATTACTTTTAGTTGAATAAAAGAGAGGAAATGAGACAATACAAAAAGAAGAGAATTGAATAGTGTGATTTGTTTACAAGAGAGGTATCCTATTTATAGCCGAACTTGAGAGGAATGCTTTCCTTTCTAACCAATATGGGACTAACTACTAACATGTACATTATATATATATATATATACATTAACAGCCCCCCTCAAACTCAAGGTGGTAAAATGGAGACCAACTTGAGTTTGGAAACTAAATTCTGAAGGCGTCCAGGAGGATGCATTTTAGTGAAGATATCAGCAGTTTGATTGGCTGAAGAAACTGATAATAGTCTAATAGTCCCAGGGGTGAGATGATGATGCACAAAGTGATAATCAATCTCAATGTGTTTTGTGAGTTAATGAAATACATCATTGTGAGCAATTTGGATGCATGGCACTTTGATTATCGCAGTTGATGATAGTGGCAGTAGAATGAGTGACGCCCATGTCTTCAAGTAACCAGCAAAGCCAAAGAAGTTCCTGAGTTGTATCAGCAAGGGCTCGATACTCAACTTCTGTACTGGATCGAGCGACTACTATTTGCTTCTTGTTGCGCCAAGAAATAAGAGAATCACCAAGGAAGAAGCAATAACCAGTGGTGGATCTACGATCAGTGGGGTCACCTGCCCAAGCTGCATCAGAGTAGGCACGAAGCTCAAGTGAAGAGTGAGCTGATAAATGGAGACCATGAAATAGGGTCCCCTTGATGTACCTGAGAATGCGAAGCACTGCAGCATAATGGGGTGTGCGAGGAGCAGAGAGAAATTCATTGACAATATGGACAACATAAGAGATATCAGGACGAGTAATTGTAAGATAAACAAGACTACCAACCAACTGACGAAACAAGGTGGGGTCATCCAAAGGATAGTACCCTGGTCTATTTTACGAATGAAAAGAGCAGAATCATGTGAGCTGGAGTGAATATAAAATCTCCAACAATGGTGCTAAACTTGGCAAACCAAGCCCGAGGAGCTTGCTTGAGACCATAAAGGGCTCGACGAAGTTTGCAAACTTGATGCGGAAGATGATGAGAACTAGGAGGAGGGCACATATAAACTTCTTTGGTGAGTTCACCATTAAGAAAAGCATTTTTCACATCCATCTGAAATAATCCCCAATGACGAACGGCGGCAACTGCAATTAAGCTACGAACTAAAGTGAGGCGGGCAATCGGGGCAAAGGTCTCCTCATAGTCAATCCCATTCTTTTGGGTAAACCCTTTAGCTACCAAGCGAGCTTTGTACCGATCAATGGACCCATCAGAGTGAGTTTTGATCTTGTAAACCCACTTGCATCCCATAGCATGTTTGCCTTTAGGTAGGTCCACTAGATCCCAGGTGTGAGTGTTTTTGAGTGCCTGTAGTTCATCATTCATTACTTTATGCCAAAGAGGATCAGAACTAGCTTCACGATAAGACTGAGGTTCATGGTGAGAAAGAATAGTAGAAAATACAACAAAGTCACGAAGATTAACAAAAGGAGTTTTTACCCGATCACTTCGCCAAGGAAGGAGGTCAGAAGCTATTAGAGCGGATCCATAGGAAGAGACAAGTTCCTCAGAAGAGGGTAAGGTGGATAACTCAATTGAGGTATCTGTAGATATGTTCGTTGGCAATGACATATCGGAGAAAGAGATAGGATGTGTTGATGGAGATGTTGACTCAAAAGAAGAGTTTGTCTTAGAAGTGTCGGGAAAAATATATGTGGAGAGGTCAGTGAATAGAAGAGAGGTGTTGTCATGTGATAGGTGAAACTTGGATATGGAGGTGAACATCTTGTGTTCCCAAAAAATAACATGATGAGATACTCGGAGACATTTAGAGTAAGGATCCCAACATCTGTATCCTTTATGTTCAACACCGTATCCTAATAAACAACATAATCGAGATCTAGATTCCAATTTGGTGTGCTCATGAGGCTGAAGAAGAACAAAACAAGGACAACCAAATACCTTAAGAATGCTATAGTCAGGAGTGTCACCATAAAGACCCTCAAAGGGTGATTGATTCCCAAAATCCCAAAAGCATTCAGGACACGAAACGGATATGAGAAGAGCACGAATGGTATTGAGAATGTCTCGGTGTTTGCGCTCAGCACGCCTATTTTGTTGAGAAGTGCCTGGACATGAACGATGAGAGGAGTGCCATGTTAGCGAAGAAAGTTGAGGACTCTAGAGTCTGTGTATTCAGCTGCATTGTCAGCACGAAACACTTTGATATTACAAAAAAATTGAGTTTTGACCATGGTAGCAAAATCAAAGTACAACTGAGGTAATTCAAATCGATTACGCATAAGAAATATCCAAGTGTAACGAGAGTAATCATCAATAAAAATGACAAAATATCTAGAGCCTCCCTTATTAGCAGTGGGAGATGGGCCCCAAACATCAGAGTGAATCAAATCAAATGGTGCAGAAGAAAAAAATCACTTTTGTGAAATGGCAATGCTGATTGTTTTGCAAGTTGACAAGGAATACAATCAAATTGTTCTTTATTAACAGGCCCTAAATGACCACTAGATATTAAGGATTGAAGATGACCAACTGAAGCATGACCCAGACGAGAATGCCAGAGACTGACGGATGGGGTAGATGAGACTGGGGCTACTGTTTGAACTGATGAGGAGAAACGGGATGAAATGTGAAGATTGATGAGCTCAAAGAGTCGTCCAACCTTATGGCCTATCCCAAAAGTTTATCTCGTCTTTGGATCCTGCACACAACAACCAGAAGCAAAAAAGATGACAGTTAGTACGAAGTCACATAATTGACCAACAGATATAAGATTGAGAGTGAGTTGGGGAATACAATAAGTATCAGGAAGAAAAATGTTTAATGTGGAAATTTTTTTCGATATGACTCACGGTCATAGGAGAACCATCAGTAGTTTGAATAGTCGGAGTATGATTAGCAAGACGCTTGGTGGCAAATATAGTGGAATCAGGTGTCATGTGATTACAATAGGCAGAGTCAAAGAACCAAGATGAAGTACGTGAGGTGACTGACATAGCAGTAGAGGGTAGATTACCAGAATGAGCAAGGACGTGTTTGACAATTTCCTTTATGTTAGAGGCAGAAAACGTCTCACTGGAAGTAGTAAATGATGAACCTTCAGTAGTAGTGGCGGCAGATCTAGAAGGAGTACCGCGAGGCATGTATTGCTGGGAGTGTTTGTTGGGATGTTGGAAACAATCACGCTGAAGATGACTAGGGGCTTGCTTTTGACAGAATTGGCAAACTCGAATCGGGCATTCCAAGAGAGTGTGTCCTGGTTTCTTGCAGTAATTGTATAATTTTGATGATCCAGATGGATGCCCTTTGTTGTTGGGTTG
This sequence comes from Cornus controversa, assembly GCA_026545225.1. Taxonomy (NCBI): domain Eukaryota; kingdom Viridiplantae; phylum Streptophyta; class Magnoliopsida; order Cornales; family Cornaceae; genus Cornus; species Cornus controversa. The sequence goes on from CM048845.1 coordinate 55,573,394, forward strand.
AGGTCCCCTAGGAGTGGCGAAGACAACATCTGTAGAGGTCATCTTGCGAGGGGCAAAACGAGTTTCCTCCGAGAGAAGTTTAATGACAGCTTGATCTAAAGTAGGTAGGGGACTGCAGTGAAGGAGAGATGCAAAAACATGCTCAAACTCATTAGTGAGGGCCATGAGGAAGAAAACTAAGTGTTGCTAATCCCGATAGTTGAAATTTTTTTCAGCATTGTTAGTATCTGTAAACTCTGGTTCTGAAGAAGCAAGTTGATCCCAAACATAGTGCATCTCAGATAAGAAATTATTGATGGATTGCTCGGGTTGTTGTTGCATGCAATGTAGAGTTTCCAGAAGTTGGTATTATGAGATAGATCTGCGGTGGTGTATCGTTTGTGTAAAAAATCCCATAATGACTTGGCAATCTTGAATCTACCAAACTGGAGACTGATGGAGCGCGTACACACATGTTGCGAATCCAAGTGATAATTTGGTGGTTTTTGCTATCCCACTCCTCGAGACGGTCTATCTGGTGGTCTTTGCTATCCCACTCCTCGAGACGGTTTATGTATTTTGTGTTGTCTTCTCCAGTGATTTTCTCTGGTTCGGTGATATCGCCAGTGACATAGCGCCAGAGCTTTCTACCCTTAAGAAAACTTGACATAGCCTAAGCCCATATAGTGTAGTTGAGTCCTTCCATGACAATGGCAATGGGTTGTGAGGCCTCAAGATGCTCCATAGTGTGTAAGAAACTAGAAGAAGACAGAGATAAATAACATGAACCGAATTGAACTGGTCAGAAAATGACTGATGGAGTGGCGGCTGAGATGACGTCGATGGAGAACAAGACTCCGACTATAGTAACGACGCAACAATTATGAAGAGGATATACAAGAAGTTTTTCTGATGTGAAGGATCCACTAATAGTGACAATCACAGAGCATACTCAACTCTTGATATACCGAGCTCTAATACCAAGCTGAATAAAAGAGAGGAAATAAAACAATACAAAGAGAAGAGAATTATATTAAATAGTGTGATTTGTTTACAAGAGAGGTATCCTATTTATAGCCGAACTTAAAAGGAATGCTTCCCTTTCTACTGACATGTACATTATATATATATATATATACACACACTTTTGATATTGCACAATCTGCTCAGATGTTGCAGAAATAAAATCCATTTCTATTCAAGCCGACAACAATTAGAATTTCCTTTGTTTGTTAAAAAAAAAAAAAAACTTATTGCAGGTGCCACACTTGTTTGTAGACTTTCCTTTTATTTGTTAAAAACCGAGTCTCACTACGAGTGCCACAATTGTTTGACTCTGGCTCAAGTGACCAGTAAAAAAATATTCATCTTTCTTTCTAAAGCTTAATCTAAATCTTCACATTTTGGCACCAAATCTTTGTACAAGTATTTGACACGTGTGAACTGTAATTAACAAAGATTTGGTGTGGTTTTTGACATCTACCCATGTGCTGATGAAAGAAGGTACTGTATTTAAATAGGCAACCGAAGACTTGGGCCTATAAATCATTAGTAAATGAACAATATTAATAATAATTGAGAGTTAGTAAAATGACACTGTTTTGACTTTTGACGGACCCATAGGATTTCAAACACACAAGAGGAAATCTTGTTTCTAATATTACAAGTTGGTATCCAACATTTAAATAAGAATATATATATAAATATTAAGAGATTATTGATTCATATTGATTAACTCCTATGCCTGTCAAATTACGTTCCACCCAAAAGACACATTCATTCTCAGAACACAAGTTTTATATCTATATTCACAAAGAATGGAAAAGAAAAAAAAATTAGAACTTCACAACACCTTATCATCATATGATTAAAGGAAAATTTCAATTAAAAAAATACAAGAAAACCTAGAAATTAATAAGCATCAAAATTCAAAGAAAACAACAATTGACAAAAAACTTAAACACACGAAACAAAAAGAAAAAAAAAAGACAAAAATAATTGGCAAAATATATGAGTTCAAAAGAATTAGCATACGCATTGAACATTTTGAATTCCAATATGAAACAATGGAACCAAATTGACATATGTTACATTTACGTTCTCTATTTATATATACATATATACAGAAATGATCTCTTGCTCACCAGTGAACAAAAAATTCTTCCACACCATGTATGGTGACCATTGAATATGATTGCAATAATTTTTGAAAGTTACATTTTTTACACTTAGATAAGATCCAACGGTTAGTGTGCCTGGTGTAGATGAATTTCTTGCTCACCGGTGAGCAAGAGATCATTACTATATATATATATATATAGAGTAATGAATATATATATATAGAATAATGATCTCTTGCTCACCGGTGAGCAATAAATTCATCTATACCAAGCACAGTAACTGTTGGATGTGATTGTTAGATTTTTTTTAGTAATTACCTTTTTTAAATCAATCATATCCAACGGTTACTGTATTTGGTGTGGATGAATTTCTTGCTCACTTGTGAACAAGAAATCATATATATATATATATATATATATTCAGCATATACAACATAATTTTTTGGTATTTGCTTACTGGAAAATATTTTACACCATATTCTAGGAAAACAAAAGTAAGTTCTAGAACTAAAAAATGACATGTGTATTAATTAGCTTCGATAAGTCATTTTCTAAAATTACATTAAAGAAAAGTCATGTTTATTAATATAAATACATTTGCATATATATACATATATGTGTGCTTATATTTGCGTTCTGTACTCTTTGTACATACTTGTTTATATATTAATTCATAATACAAAAGGGTAATTTTATTTTTTTTGAAAAGGTCAATAAATCATTTTATTACCTCTGTTCTTGTACATTTTGAGAGAAAGGGATTTAATAGTGAAGAAGAATGGGAGGACCCGGCAAGCTTATATCATATTAAATTGTCCCTAAATAAAGTCAATGATGCGATCTGTTCTGAATGCGAAAATTAATGGGCATGAGGGGTCCAATCGATAAATTCTATTGGAGAAAAAATTGTTCAAATAGGTGCGGAAGTGTAGAGGGTATTTTGAGTATTTTTTTGCTATTATTTGCATGATGTAATTTCAAATTTCTGAAGTGTAAAAGTCAATAAACAACATAGGGATCAGATTGACGTAAAAACATATTTCAGATGATCAAAATGTAATTTGTCCAATAAAAAATTGTTATTCCAGTAATTTGATCGTTATTCTTATTTTCTCTTATCTTATCGGAATAAATATACTATCATCTCATTTTTTTTCTCTCATATTTATTAGACATGAATAGAATTTATTGCTACCCTCTCTACTCCTTTCTTTTCCCTCATAATTAATAATATTATTATTTTTTTCCGGTATCTATCCAAACAGGACCTAAATAAAAATTCGTTCTTGCAGGCAGTCAGGAAGATAATACCCATAAATTGCACTCACCATAGCCCATAGCTAAAATAAATGATAATCCTTTAACAATGAATTCAATTGTTACTATACATTGACCATGAAAATGAAGTAAATCCAGTATCTTCCCTCCACATCACATGCCATCAAACCCATATACATATTAAACAAAATAACCATTATCAGACTAATCAAAGACGAGAACTCAAATTTTCAAAATGAGTAATTTTGAAAAAGGATGAGAAGAATGTATTAGGGAGAGAGACAAGTATGGAGAAATTAGGATTTTAATAGCTTCCAAAAAAAAAATTAGGGTTTTGAAATATTGCAAAAATAAAAAATAAAAAATAATTTTTTTTTGAGAAGAATAAGATGAAAAATATACCTTGTTTCTGTTGGAGAGAGAGAGAGAGAGAGAGAGAGAGTATACCAAGTTCATTTGGGAGAGAAGAAAAAAGAAAAAAAAAGAAGTGACGGTTCATAGTAACTTAAGGTGCCCGTTAATTAATCTTGTGGAAACCGTTATATTATCTTTCAAACCGTTCGCTTTTGACCAAATTCTCCGTTTTATACCTCTTCTTTTCCTCCTGATTGTGAAAAAAATATTATTTTACCTTTCTTTGCTTTCCTAAGCCTGAGAATTGAACGAAAGTATTAGTGTGATCACGTGCATGGCAACTATGACGCCTCTGAAATGGGAGACTCACTTGTAGAAAGTCGATGCAGCACAAAACACAATGGTAAGCTGACAGCTAATACTGATTTTTTTTGATGACTCCTTACCAGGGTCTCGATTCCATCTGATACGATACGGACACTGGTCAGAAGATTTTTTATTTTTTTGTTTTTCAAACTTTCTTTGTCTGTTATCAACAGCCGATTTTCTTAATCCTCTTCCACGCTTTCCCACTACTCACTAGGCGCCACTTCATTACGCTGGTCACTTTCCTTCTGCCATCACCTCTCTGTCTCATTCAACCAATTTCAGTCAAATTGGAGATACCCAGTTCAAAATATACGGATTTTCTGATCTGGGTATTTGCTAATTTCTCAAATCACACTGATTTTCTGATCTGGGTATTTGCTACATTCTCAAATCACACTGATTTCTAATCTGGGTGTCTGTTATTTTACAAAAATCTGAGTAATGGACGAAGAAGACAGTCTTCCACTTGAGGGACAGACTCAGAAGGAGAAGAGACCAAAAGAGGGATTGCTTGGTTTAATATTGAGACCTATATATTGGCTTAGAATGCTCTGTGATGAGCTGCGTTGGAGCTTTGTGTTGTGTGTGGTGATTGTTTATGGAATCAATCAGGGTCTGGGTATGGGGCTAAGTCGTCTTACTATTGATTATTACATGAAGGATGAGCAGAAATTACAACCCTCTGAAGCACAGGTTTATTCTGGGATAATTCTAATTCCTTGGATTATCAAGCCTTTATGGGGTCTTCTCACTGATATTGTTCCCATCATTGGATACCGAAGGCGGCCATATTTCGTTTTTGCCGGTAAACTGCTGGTACTCAGTTATATTTATCTTTTGTTGAGTGATTATTGTTGATGAATTACCATTAGCATGAGTAATATCTATTATAAATGAATATTTTGCATCTTATTTTATATTCTACTTGTTCCTATACATGATCATGAATGCTTAATACATGTTGATTAATTGATCTGTTCTTAACATTAGGCATAAATCAAGGCGGAGCAAATGGGATAGTTGTTAATTTTAGTTTTATTTACTGTTTTATTGATTTATTTTCTCTTGACACACTGATATATTGCATGTGGTATAGTTTTCGTGCCTATTTTGCAAATTATATTAATGATTGAATTTTCTAAAGTCTTCACAAGAGTAATTGAGTCTTTTTATTTTTTCTTGGTGTAATTGTTGTTTAGTTTTTATGGTTTTGTCACAAAATTGGTAAAGAGAGAGATTGTTAGGTCAATAGAACTTATGTTGGTAAAATTGTAGATCAAAACTAAAGTTTGTAACTTTTGTTTTAGAAATTTTCAAAAGTTAGATTGTGTTATTTACCCTCCAAGGTTGGTGAAGGAATTCATGCTACATCCAAGGGTAATTTGGTAATCTTTGTCTACAAGGGTATAAAAGTAAATTAACACAATGATGCATTCACCAATAATTAGGGTTCATGTATTTATAATTTGGGTTTGTAATTGTTACTTGATTTTAATTGTTTTTATTCCCTAAATCTTCTAAATTATGCACCAAAAGAGTTTTGGAAAGTTTCTTATTGAAATTTTTTCTATATATTGAACTGCATGTAATTAGTGTTTGTAATTGTTACTTGATTCTAATTTTTTTTAGGCCAAAGTGCAATAAACCCCCCTCTAGTTTTAAAATAGTCCACAATACCCCCCTCTCCTTTTTTTGGGTGCAACAAACACCCTCCAACTTACAAATTGGTACAATTTGCCCCTATTGGATTAAAAATTGACTTAAAATGACAAAAATACCCTCACAAATAAAATAATGAAAAAAAAATTACCAAAAAAAAAAAAAAAGAACTTTAATTTGTCTAAAACATTTACCCAAAAAAAAAGAACTTTAATTCACCAATTTTTTTGGGTAAATTTTTTTCGGTATTTTTTTGTAATTTGTTTTGGTAATTTTTGACAAATTAAAGTTATTTTTTTGGTATTTTTCGGTAATTTGTTTTGGTATCACCTAATTAAATAAATTTACGGAAAAAAAAATTGGTGAATTAAAGTTCTTTTTTTGGGTAAATTTTTTCGAAAAATTAAAGTTCTTTTTTTTTTTGGTAGTTTTCAGTAAATTAATCTGTTTTTTATTTTTTTTTATTTGTGAGGGTATTTTTGTCATTTTAAGTCAATTTTTAATCAAAATAGTGCCAAATAGTGGCAAATTGCACCAATTTGTAAGTTGGAGGGTGTTTGCTGCACCCAAAAAAAGGAGAGAGGGGTATTGCACTTTGGCCTGTTTTTTATTCCCTAAATATTCTAAATTATGCATCAAAAGAGTTTAGGAAACTTTCTTATTGAATTTTATCTATGTATTGAATTGCAGTAGACTTTGATTATTGAGGGATCAATCGAGGCCTTCTGTTCGTGTATCTTTATCGATCGAGCTATTCGGAAAAACAATTTCCAACTTGATTTTAACTCTACCTACCCTGATCTCTCTCTACCACTCCTGTTACCTGTAGATACATCATATCAGGGAAGATTTATATACATGTCTTATGCAACTCTTATACATATAGTGAGCATTATCTGTGAGTTCTAAATTTGCATGCTTCCTGCCTTTATTAATCTGGTGCCACATAGCCTCTTGCAGAACTCACTTTCAGGAAACAGGCCATTGCCCCCGCTTTCCTTTTTTTTTTTCCCTTTCGTTCTTGTGTAATGACTTGAATCTTGAAGAATATGTAAGCCTGATTCCATTGATTAACACCTCAATATGTTTTCAGGCTTTCTTGGGGTCATCTCCATGCTTACGTTATCATTGCACAAGAAGTTGCATCCTGCATTTGCCTTGGTGTCCCTAATGTCAGGAAGTGCTGGGGTAGCAATAGCAGATGTGACTATTGATGCCTGCATTACAGAGAAAAGTATAATTCATCCTTCACTTGCTGGGGACATGCAGAGCTTGTGTGCACTGAGCTCTTCTATTGGTCAACTATTGGGATTTTCAGTTAGTGGCTTTCTTATTCACCAAATTGGACCCAAGGTTTGCCTCTGCTCAAGTTCTTTAGTCCCATTATTTTTTGCAGGATTTTGCTTTAGTATATGTCTTTTAGGCCTATTAGATGATTGGATCGTCACTAATGGGATAATGCATTACAAGCCCCAACTGTTTGATCAGATTGCAAATGGACTGGATTCATATTTTGTTTCTTGTTGTTTAAAGACCAAAAATATATATTTATATGCTAAAAAAGACATTATTTATATATAATACTCTTCATAGTTGAATATTGAGATTTAATTGGGTTGACCTGTGAGAGTTTCCAATACAAATCATAGAATTAGAAAAGAGAAGGGAGAAAAATGGGCTTAGGGTTTCATATTACAATCTGAATACAAAGTTTCCAATATGAAAATTTAATAAAGAGAATATATAGTCTTACAAACAAAATAAAGTAAAAGACTATTATACCCTTATTAAATATAATAATTCTAATATCCCCCGTCAAACTCACAATACGGTTGCTAAAAGTATCGAGAGTTTGCTAACCAAAAAACAAAAACGCGGAATAGGATGTGACTTTGTAAACAAGTCTGCAAGCTGCATAGAAGAAGTGTCAAAGGGCAAAGTAATAGTGTCATGCTTAAGGTGATGTCGAGTGAGATGACAGTCAATCTCAATGTGCTTTGTTCGCTTATGAAAAACTGAGTTCTGAGCAATCTAAATAGCACTCTTGTTGTCACAATGCATAGGAGTGGGATGAGAAAGAGTGGGATGAGAAAGAGAAACACCCATATCTGCAAGCAACCAATGTAACCAACCTATCTCAGTGGTAGTAGATGTCATAACACGATACTAAGCTTCTGTGGAAGATCTAGAAACAACAATTTGTTTCTTACTCTTCTAAGAAATAAGAGAATCACCCAAAAATATACAAAAATCAGTGATAGACTTGCGATCTATTGGATCAGTCCCATCAAAATCTAAGTATGCACGTAACTCCAAAGAAAAGGTCGATGGAAGTAAAAGACTCTGAAAGAGAGTGCCTCGAAGATACCGAATGATACGAAGAACAACAGCCCAATGAACTGTAGTTGGGGAAGCAACAAACAATGTGAATATCATATGCAATATCTGGACGTGTAATAGTGAGATATACCAAACTACCAACAATAGTATGATATAAAGTAGGATCTGGCAAAGAGGTACCATCAGAAGGAGAATATTGAACATTAAGCTCAAGTGGAGTGTTAGTAGTCCTAGTATCAGTGAGGTGAGCACGCTTACGGATGTCAGCTATGTACTTTGACTGAGAATGCTACTTCAATACCCAGAAAGTAGTGAAGATAACCCAAGTCCTTTGTTTCAAATTGTCAAGTTAATTCTGACTTCAACATTACAATCCCATCAACATCCTCACCAGTAATAATCATGTCATAAACATATAAGGAAAGAAGAATACGACCGGTAGAGGTATTCTTGATAAAGATAGCTAAGTCATGAATACTTGGGCAAAAGCCAAGAGAGGTAATCACAGTAGAGAACTTCTCAAACCAGGCTCGGGGTGCCTGTTTGAGACCATATAAAGCTTTCTCAAGGCTGCAAACATATCTAGGATTATAAGAAACACCAGGAGGGGAAATCATGTAAACTTCTTCTTGAAGATTGCCATTCAAGAAGACATTTTTATCATTCATCTGAGATATATGCCACTAACGAACAGAGACAACTGCAATAAGAGTACAAACAATAGTCATTTTTGTAACAGGAGCAAAGGTCTCCTTAGAATCTATACCATACTACTGAGAAAACCCCTTGGCACCCCTTGGCAACCAATCTAGCTTTGTACCGCTCAAATGACCCATTAGACTTGGTTTTGATTTTATAAACCCAACGAGAACCAACCGTACTTTTACCAGGCAATAGCGGTACCAAATCCCAAGTATATGTCTTATGCAAAGCAGAGCGTTCCTTAACCATAACCTGTTGCCAAAGAGGATTAAGAGCTGCCTCTTTATAGGATAAAGGCTCAGAGAGACAGTAAATAGAATCTAAAAAGGAAGTAAAAGAAAATGAATAAGAAGAATAAAAAAAATCTGGTAATTGAGTGGACTTACAAGTACGCTAAAGATAACGAGAAGGAGGATCCACAGTCTTAAGAATTGCTCGGGTGGCCACAGGAAGAGAGGGACCTTCAGGTGTATTAAAAGTACCAGTTGTTGCAGCTCCCGGTGTGGACTTGTAAAGCCTTGGATTTATTTTTTAATTTTTTAATTTACAATTACTTATGTTTTAATTCAAATAAAGCATGAGAAATTGGTTTAAATATGTATTTTGTGAGTTATTGAATTTTTTCAGAAATTTTGGGTGTGGGACCCAGGATGAGTCGGATGACTTGAGAGACTTTCACAAGTCTCGGAGATTTATATAGTGGCGTATATAAACAATTGAGAGATCTAAAAGATAAGTTGGGAGAATAAAATGTTAGTATGCGATTAGTAGAGAGTTAGTAGTAATTTGTAAATTAAAAGAAAGAGAGGAACTTAGTTGCAAAGATGGTAAATATAAATAGACTTATATCATTTATTTCATCACAAAAATCAGATTTTCTCTCATCTCTCCCTCACTATAATTTCATCCCAACTTCTCTCTAGAATTTAGATGGCTTAGAGTGTGATTTGAAGATTGTTCCAAGAGGAAAGAGGGTTCCCCTCATCCTTCTCTTCGATTTGATCTGTTCAAAGTTCGATTTGGTGAAGTTTGAAGAAATTGCCCAAACTAGGGTTTGGATTTGGGGATAGCTCAAGAAGAGAAAGTTGTCCTTCTTGCTATGATCTACGCCTCTAAGGTTCGAAAATCAAATTTAGAGGAATTTGAAGATTTGATAATTTAGGGCTTTTTGACACTAAAGCTTGGAATTGAGGTAGGGGTGTTCTCTCCACCTTATTATCGATTCCTTAGGAATTGATTTGATTTTGGATTGTTTAGCATGTTTAGAAGTGCTAGAAAGTGGTGATTGTGATTCTTGCATCTTTTCTTATGCTTATACTTAATAATTAAGCCGCACATGATAATTATGATGATACTAATGTGCATTGATATCGTATATATATATATCTTGGTGAAATTGTTGATTGAAAGTATGTTAGAACATGTATCAATGTGAACTATGGAAGTGAATTGTGTATGCATGCCTTATATGCTAGCAATTAAGGATTCATGTTGTCTATTAGAATGATTTATAGTTGTGGAAACTATGTTATACATGTTGCATCTCACATGTTCGATAAAATGCATGAGAATATCCTTTTTTATAAAAAATGCATTTTATGAATACCTTGTGAGAGAATTGATATTGCATTGTAATATGCATGAAAAAGACATGTTTTAGCATGAAAATCGAGTGACTTATGATGCGCTTGAAAATATGTGATACATTTGAAATTGTATGTGTCGTCATACTTAAACCCCACGTGATTGGTTGTTGATTTTGGGAGGAGGTCAGTAAAGCAAGAAGGGCTTGGAGCCCTAGGGTGCAAAGCCTAAAACTTGACCAAGGTAGTTTTGTCTAGGCCCTCGAATTAGTAGCCTATAAAGTTGGATATCTTGGATAATTGGCTCAATTAGCGGTTATCCGGTGGTTCTACAAATACTCCCACTTTGTTTGATTTCTGAACTTATGTGATTTAGTGTTTAAGTCTTGCTATTGAATTTGTGATATTCATGTTAATGCATATATGAAATTTGTGATATTAAATTTTGGCTGGTTGGAAGTGCTCTTCAGTCGACCGAAAGAGGGCGCCTTCAGCCGGTTGAAGAATTGATCAGCCGACCGAAGATGTGCCTAGTTTTCAGCCGACTGATGGAGAGTCGATCAGCCGACCGAGATTGGGCTGGTTTGGAACTTAATTGATTTCAGATCGGAAATGATGAGCCTGAATGCATAAGCCATAGTGGGGCCCACTAGGATGAATAATGGCGAGGGTATACGCATGTAAACATGTGTGTATGATATTGCTTCTGTGGTTGTAAGTTTTATTTTTCTAGTTGATGTGGTTAAATGGACGGATTCACTCTCGGGATTTGGGCTCGGAATGGGGATTCCGGTGACTCAGATTTTGGGGTGTGACAGGACTTGTCATCTTTTCATTTGAATTCTTCTTCTTTTAGTTTTTATTTATGACATTCTCGTCTTGGTCATGTTTCGGCCTCTCGTTTAAGATACTTAGCATCTATAGGAGTATTAGGAAATTTGCAAACTCATGACATTTCTAATTGTAATGGTTGTACACTGGCAAAATTTTCTGCTTTACCTTTTAATCGAAGTATTTCTTCTTCTCTTACACCATTTGATTTGGCTCATTCTGATGTGTGGGGACCTTCTCCTGTTGCCAGTCTAGATATTATGTTTCGTTTATTGATGATTACACTCGTTATTGTTGAGTTTATCTTATGAAATATCGTTCTGAATTTTTTAGTATTTATAATGTTTTTTGGGCCCTTGTTAAAACTCAACATTTTGTTGTTATCAAGTGCTTTAGATGTGATTTGGGTGGGGAGTACACTTCTAATAAATTTTGTGAATTGCTTGCCTTAGATGGAACTGTTCATCAAACTTCTTGTACAGATACTCCTAAGCAAAATGTTGTATTTTTCTTGGCTATGGTGAGAGTCAAAAGGGATATCGGTGCTTTGAACCAATTACCCGAAAAGTCTACACATCTCGTCATGTTTTGTTTCTTGAGCATATACCATTCTTTTCTATTCCTACTAGTACTCATAACATGACCAAATCTGACCTCATCCATATTGATCATTTCTCTAATGATACTGATGATTTGTCTTCTCAAGTCCCACGCACTACAAATACTGACTCACCAAATATTTCTAGTCCTCATGTTCCTATTACTCCTTTTTCTCATCATTTTTCTTGCAGGGTTTGCACTGATAGTTCTGCAGATACAAGTCTTTTTAGCTCGTCCAAAATGTAAAGTCTCCCCTGCCTACAGCTTGTCCCAATCAGCTTCTGGGATTGCGGATCCTGCAAGTGACAAGAAGAAGAAGTAGAAGATACTGAGTAACTAGAGTCATATAACTAACCAATAGAAACTAGATTCATCGTGAGTTTGGGAATGTGATAAATACTAGAAAGAGATAAATTAGGTTTGACAAAAGAACCAACACCTGCTAAGGGCATAGGAGTGCCATCAGCAGTCATGAGACATAGATGATGTAGGACATAAAGAAACAAAAAATGACAAATCAGGTGACATATGATGTGAAGCTCCAGAATCTAAGACCCATATGGAAGAAGATATACCTGAAGAACTAGAAGATAGCTGACCTATTGGAGAAGAGGTGGACATAGCATGTGGCTGTGTGGCAAGGAACTTCTGAAACTGGTCAGCGAGGGCGGCAACTGCGGGATTAGAAGATGATGAAACTCCAAAACCAAATGAGTATGATGGTGGTACAACTGCTCCAGTGTTAGGTTGCGGAGGCCTATAAGCTTGTTTCAATTGATTTTCCAATTTCTATGGAGGAGGTTGTTGCTTCTGTTGTTGTTGTTGTGGCCGAGTTCTACTTAACAATTTTGGACATTGAGCCTTCTATGACCCTTCTGCTTACAGAAATTACATTCATCAAAGCCAACCTTCACGTGAGTCTTGTTCTGATAGTTAGAAGGTAGTCTAGAAGGAACCGCTAAAACAAATGGATTAGGTGCTGGGAGAATTCCTTTTCTGGCCTGAGACTTAAGACATATCTCCTTGGCCAACAACTCACTGACCACTGAATCAACGAAAAGAAGTGGGCTACGATGCAGAATTGCCCAACGAAGTCCCTCAAAATCATCACGAAGAGCCATTAAAAACTGAACTAGTCATTGTTCCTCTCTTCGAGCAATATACAGTGTACATGCTCGTAGCTCTGCTGATTCCGTGAGAGCCAGCTGGTCCCAAAGATCTGTCATTGCAGAGTAGAACTCTTGTATACTAGTACTTTTTTGTTCAAGAGCTCGAATATCAAATTTAAACTGATATTGTTTTGCAAAGTTAGACTGTGTGTACAGTCTTGCCAAATGGTCCCAAACCTCCTTGGCTATTTCATACTTTGCCAACTGTGTACCTATCGTTGATCCAAGTGATAATTTTTGAATTATTTGCTTCCCAAACATCTAACAGATTTGCATAATTTTCAGCTTTTTTATCATTGGGTTTACCTGAAATTCCACTAATATAACCCAACATCTTTTTGCCCTTAAAAAAAATTTTCATCACATAATTCCAATATGAAAAATTCTTTCCATCTAATCTCACACTAATAGACTGAAGTGAATAATCTCTTTCATCAGCCATTTCGAAAAGAGGAGAAGACTAAATACCAAAGACCAACGGTGTGAATCAGAACTGTATGATCAACCAAAACAAGTACGAAGAGAGGAGAAAACCAAATACCAGAGACAGACGGTGTGAATCGGAATAGTATGATCAACCAAAGCAAATCAAACTTTCTTCCATGAGATTTTGCTCTGATACCATGCGAGAGTTTCCAATACAAATCATAGAATTAGAAAAAAAAAAAAAAGGGAGAAAAATGGGCTTAGGGTTTCATATTACAATCTAAATACAAAGTTTCCAATATGAAAACCTAATAAAGAGAATATTTAGTCTTACAAACAAAATAAAGTAAAAGACTATTCTACCCTTATTAAATATAATAACTCTAATAGACCATGATGTCTACCAACAAATGTATTCCTCTATGAACTCTTTTTCCAAATTCCATCACCTTCAAGTCAAATCATGTTTGGGTAATTCATGCTGGATCAGATTAAGATATAGCATAAAGAAACCCAATTCCAGTCTGTTTGCAGCAAGAATGCTTCTCCCATTTCACTACCAAAGTTTACTCTTTGCTGCAGGGTGTGTTTGGAGTGCTATGCATTCCATTTGGGCTGGTCATTTTGGTTGGCATGATACTGAGAGAACCTCTTATGCACAACTTTGCCTACAATCGGGTAAGGTTAGCTTTTTTGATTCAGTTGTCTTTTACTTCTCATTATGTTTACATGAACTTTTAGTACCTTAAATTAGGTGAACGAAAAGTTTCTGGATGCTGGTAAGGCTATGTGGACAGCACTGAAATGCCGAGATGTCTGGCGGCCATGTTTATATATGTACTTGTCACTTGCATTGGGCTTGCACATCCATGAAGGAATGTTCTATTGGTTTACAGATGCTAAAACAGGCCCATCTTTCTCTCAGGTATTTGATTATTTTCATAATATGTTTTAAGACAATTCTCTGTGTTTTTGACGTTTCAAGTCATAACTACTCACTCCATCATGTGCAGTTTTACTGCCTATAATTCAATATTCACAAACTGTTCTTGAACCAAAAGTTGTGAGTACTTGCTGTATTTTTCAAATAAAAACATATTCTCCTTTTCTATTTTTCATGCCTTGCTTTCACCATTCAAATTCATTCCATTGCTTTCTGCCCACAAATTATTCCATATTGATACCAAGTTTACCATGCTTTGTCATAATTCCCAAATGAAAAATCACCTAGATATAGTATTTTCACAAAATTCAGAAGCTTCAATTATGGATGAGTCTACCAAAGGCTGTAGCCTAGTGGTAATTCCTCACTTCCAAAGTAGAAGGTCGAGGGTTCAAGTCCCCATAGGGGCAATGTGGGTGTGTGAGCTTCTTGCCAAGGTAAAAAAAAAATTAAAAATTAAAAAATTATGGAGTTTCATAATTGCTTTAAGCTCATAATCCATATGCTTACGCAGGAGGTTCTTGGGTCAATATTTTCTATCGGCGCAGTTGGCTCCCTTTTTGGGGTTCTTCTCTACCAAAATGTTTTCAAACACCACCCTTTTCGTCAAGTACTTTTCTGGACTCAGTTGCTGTATGGTGCATCAGGGATGTTGGATTTAATATTGGTGTTGCGTATAAACTTGAAACTTGGTGTACCAGATTATTTTTTTGTTGTGATTGATGAAGCTGTTTCTCATATGATTGGACGCCTCAAATGGATGCCTCTTCTTGTACTCAGTTCCAAGCTCTGTCCCTCTGGCATAGAAGGCACTTTCTTTGCTTTGCTTATGTCAATTGATCATATCGGGAAGCTCTCAGCATCTTGGGCAGGAGGCCTCTTGCTCCAGGTCTTGAATGTTACACGAACACAATTTGACAACCTCTGGATTGCCATATTGATCCGGAGCTTATTAAGAATTGTTCCAATTTCACTGCTATTTTTGGTGCCCAAAAGTGATCCTGATACATCAATTCTTCCAGCTGAGATGTTGAGAACAAAAAAGAGTAATGATATACTTGAATCTAGGAATATGGAAATGGCATCCCTTGTCGACAGCACTTGACCAGAACTTAGGGAGTGTTCAGATGCAATTTCCACATACATCTGATTCTCCATGACAAATTGCAGAGACTGACAAGTCAATAAATTGAATGAAACAGATCGGTACGAGGGAGATGTAGAAGGATTAAAGGGAAGCTCTTGTCGATTGCAACATAATTTTCAGATTGCTTCCTGTGTAAACGATAATGTCATATTTTGAACCCAACCACCCCACCTTTAATTCAACTAGAACAATGTAGTTTAGAGCCTGAAGTTCAATGCATTTCCAAAAGACCTTCGATTCAGCCAGAAACCTCATTTCTGATTTGGGATCAAGCATCTACACTTGAATATCATCAGAAATCAACTGTTATTGAAGTCTCATTTCTGATCATACCGGTCCAGAGCAGTAGTTACTAGTGCCAAACTCACATTGCTTCATCTCCATTATAGTGTTAACTCTGTGCAGTACGATGGGAGTCTATGGTTTGTTAAGAAACTTTGGCACTGATATTTCATCTGCGCTGCACTAGAATTTACTCTTATTTTAATAATACAAAAGAATTTACTCTTATTTTAATAATAAAAACTACCATATTCATAGTACATGTCATATTGCATCTCTTGAATTTATTGCTTATAGGCGTTTCTGTTGCCTGATGTCTAAGTGGTTGTGCCTAATGTTTGTGGGGCTAATAACTTGAGCTAAAGTTCTCTTTTTGCTAAACATGTTCTGGTATTTCTACTCTCTATTTTGTTGCTGGCGCATGTTTCCCTGCTGTATATTTGTGAAACATATCTCTATGGAGGGTAATGGAGAGATTTTCATGGATGATGGAATTGTGTATATTACATGTCATTCTTGTGCTCTGGTTCTCAAATTTCAGTCTTTTTCCAATGGTTTTTCTTTAAGCAGTTAAAGGTTGATAAGTGTCGCTCTCTGATTACCAATTTAGTCTCTGAGTACTTGTAAACAGTTAGAGAATGCGAACTTTTAAATTTGTTTCCTTCTTTCTTACCTTCCCTGGAAATGGCAAGGGTATTATTTCCTGTTAATGATTAAGGAACACCCTGCATTTTGAGATGTTCAACATATTAGTTATAGACATCCCTGCAATTGAAGAAAGTAGGAGCATTAAAGCTGAGGAGCTGAAGATGTTCAGCATTCAAGATCAGACCAAAGCGTGCAGGCTACACGGCTCTACAACAAAGAGTGAATCTGGTAAGCCAAATGGAGCTTTGAATTTTCTAGACATCAAACAGTTCTATCCTTCTATTGAGCAATGACAACTTGGAATTCTGGAGGCGATTTCCCGGTTCTTGTTTATCAACCTTCAACATGATTCAGCTTCTGGCTTGCAATCCATCATGGTAGGGACGGTTATCTTTTCTGATACCATTGTAGTTCGAAACTCGAATGTAAAATATGAACAGTCCTGATGTAACGACGGTGGAGAAGAGAATAGGTGAACCAAACTCGATTTTTGCATAAGCTGGTCAAAGCAACGTCGCAGAGGGTTTTCCGGTATGTGAGGGTGAATTCAGTGGTGTCTCTGGTTTGGTTGCAAGCAGGCAGAAGCCATGTCCAGGAAGGACTCGGCTCATGTTCAACATCTCAGAAGATTCTGGCAGTCAAGCTTGATAGATAGCTATCTTCCTTTCCTTTGCTCAACTGAAGTTTGTTCAGATATTTATGGGGATCCAGAAATTTATATGGATGAAAAATCCTGTCATGTCTATTTTGGTTTTTCTGGGTATTGCGATTTAAGTTCAAATGTAGTCTATTTTGTGTCAGTGTCATCTTTTTTTAGCCACGTCTCTTGAAACATTTTCTATGTAATTTATCCAGTTATGTTTTGCAAGGAATGATAGCTTCCACTGGTTGCTTAACAATAAAGAAGGTTCAGTACACAGTTTCAGTGGTTCTCTCTCTTTTTCTTTTTAATATTTTTATCGCATTGTTGGTTTATATATATATATATATATATATATATATATATAGTTTCAGTGGTTGCAGGAGAAGCACTTTGCGGTATTTACACACCCAAACACCATATCCTCGCAGTCCACAACTACTTGGTGCAAATTTACAACATTTTCTACCATTGTAGTCTTCTGCATAGAATCTTTTTTTTTTGGCTTACAAGGTATGAACAATTAATACAAATTAAGTGCATGCATATATAAATATAAGGATATTACAATATGAAATTGATCCCCTTAAAAAAAAAGGAAAAAAAAAAAAAAAAGACTCAATTACAAACAAAACCCAGCACAAGCAAGACACTTTCACCAGACATAAAACATAGACGAAAGTTGCACGTGTATAATTACTATTCTACCTACTTGGCAAAGAAATTTACAAAAGAATTTTTACTGAACAAACACCCAACAATTATTATGGTTGTTCTGAGCCATCTTCCTCCATTGTCTCGTTCTCCTGAAACATGTTCATTAGCATATTTATCTGGTTTTGCAGCATTGCATTCTCTCTCTCTATATTGGAGCGCTTGCTTCGTTCCTCGAGGAGCTGGATTTGAAGATGTTCTAGACACCGCGCGTCCTCTTCTAACTGCTCATTTAGGCCATCAATCTCTCTGTCCTGCAGGCATAATCAAAATGATGGTTCACTTCGTACATAGCACGGACACACAAATGCGCGCGCACACAAAAATTTGAAAGTTTACGGCTCTATTTGGTTCAGGAAACTTGTTTGGTTGCAGTTTTCTGAAAATTTAATTTAAAAAAACAATTGTCTATTTTCAGATAACTGCACGTTTTTCTATCTGAGTTTTCATAAAACTGACAACCAAACATGATTTGAGTTCTTGAGAATTGTTTCCAGCAAACTGAACCAAACAGACCCTGAGTTGCTTGGGAAAGCACCTTTCTGTTCATTTCCTGTACGGCAATCCTCCGCATGCTCTCAACGACGTCCACGTTGACTAGCTTTCGCTTCTTTCCTATCAGCCAGCCTCGGGGATAGCTTGCAGAATCAAAATCCGGCGGAGGGAGTAAGCTTTCAGCTGACGGTCGATTGACAAACGTTATGGGTTCCAATGGTTCAAAAAGAGCCTTGCGTTTCTCGGAAAGAACAGAAGTAGTTGTCGAATCCTCTTGCTTCTCTTCCATTGGAGATTCTTCCTGTTTTTCGGGCGTTTTATCAGTGGTAACATCAGTTACCTTGTCCACATTCCGCACACTAGCTGCAGGGACAAATTACCTTTCTAGTTTGAAACAATTAAGAGAAACAGCAAATACCATATGACGATGGTAATTCATCAAACTGAAAAAAAAAAGGTTTATTATACAACTAGGTGCAAAATGGGTGAGAAACACATAGGTTACCACTGACACACCTTTAAGAACTTACTGATCACTCATATAAGAAAAATATAGGAAATCGGAACAACACTTGGTTTCAAATATTGTTGATGATCGAGGTTTCTGCATGATCAAAACAACTAAATTGGCACTAAATGATGACAGTTAAAAAAAGAAAAATGCCAAATTCGACTTGGCAATTGATGTCAAATATCAGAATGCACAAGTTCATCCTTCATAGGGAAGCATTGCTACAGATAACATTGCATCCAAAGAAATTTAGATGACATATTGATCAATTGTGTACTAGAAATGACTGTGGAAGCAACAAACATATATATTATTGTGAAGAAATACATTTTTGACATCTAAAAAATTGCTATGGTGGCCATTTTTGAAAAAGAAATAAAAAAAGGGAATTGACCAAATCATACTACAGAAAGTTGAATTTATTTCCACCAGGCATTGACACTTCTACCCTTTTATCTAATCTATTTAATATTTTTCGTCATCTTAAGTATTTGAGACACACACAGTAAACAGTTAGAAACAATAATGAATCATTGAGTGTGGCAATGTCAATGTAGGTATGGTAGGTAAAGGGTTTTATAATGAACGATCCAACTAGAAAACACTTTTAGAAGAAAATTCCTCGTAGGATTCCTGTGAACTGTTCTTCAAGAAACTGGGAATTCAAAACTAGTAGGTGGTGTGGGTTTGTATTAAATTCCATAAGAAAACAGAGGCACCACAATATTAGTAATTTATTGTATCATTGATCAAAAGGAATGCCGCTATATGTCTACCATAACTTTATGTCATGATTGAAGAAAATGCAACAACAAAAATTTCATTGGGATGTTTGGCAGACACACACAAATATTAATTTTACGTGCATATCATTTAGCATGTTCAGAATATAGAATCTTTAGCATTGCAAAACATGAAAACACAAATTTTGTTGAAATTAATTAGTAAAACAATGGACACTTTACTAAAAAAGCTAGGAAGCACCGACACTTCTACAAAAGGAGTCATATATGTGTCAAACACCGACACACTTCACAAACATTCCTTGGACACGAGTCCGGCACTTTATGTATGTTTCCATAATTTAAAAATAAATGTTATTATTTGGAAACTTACCTGACATTTCCCGACACTTCCTCATCAGTTGGTCGACAGTTTCTGAACATCCTTAACACAAGTCTTATATAACACAAATCTAGAGTAGTCATATGAAGCATACAATGATACTTTTACATAGAGAATAAAAACATAATGTAATAAAAAAAGTAGTGGAATAATAGTACCACATATCATATAACAATCATTATAATAATCACATAACTTCATTTTCTAAATTATGTCGGAGTACTCTTAGTATAGAAATTAGAAATAAATTAAAGTTTTATAATAGTCTAACTCAATAGATATAAAAATAAATATTTATATTTATATATAGTTGTGTCCACGCCATATCCCTGTCCTATTCTTTTAGGATTTAACGTGTCGACTTATCCATGTCGCCTTGTGTATGTACCCCGTGTCCATGTCTATTCTACTTAGACTAGAAGTATTGTATTTGTTGGAACAAATGATGAACTAAATAGTCAAATCAGGAATTTCATTTAGTGGGGACAACATTGATCAATATCAAGATTTATATATATGTTTTTTTTTTTACCAAAATATAAATACAAAAAGTTAAATACCCATTGATACTTTTTTTATTCAATACGTTCATGATTGTCCTCAACCAATTTCTTGTTTTGAACATTGCATAATAATTTCTTCTGATATATGAAATAATTCCAATAAATTATAAGCCTCTATTGTAGTTGTAATTATTTGAAAAACCAATTCACAAAAAAATCAATTGATGTTAACAAAATCCTTATTCTTTTATTTTGTAACCTAAGATGAAAATTATATTCACAAAGAGTGAGATTGGATGAAAAAAGAGTACTAAAAATTTTCTTTATTGGCTTAGCGTCAAGAAATGTATTGAAAGAAAACTTATACGATTCTCTCTTCTGGTTTCGTCATGAAGAAAGAGAGAGGGTAAAAGAGAATTGATGATTAGTGTTGAGGAGATGAACTAAATGTGATTTGTAGTAAAGTTATATGCAGCAAGGATTTATGAGACAAAGATAACAACCAATCAAAGAAAGTGTTGACGGGTCGAGCTGAAGCCCTTTTTTTTTTTTTTTTGACAATTTGATGTGAGGGCTTTTTTAACAATTTTAAAAAATTATATATTCAAAAGTAAAATATAACAAAAGTTGAGTGGCGGAAATTGCCCCAACTCAACCCTGTGTGGCTCCGCAACTGTAAATAAAAATTGTTTTGAAAAAAGCAATTGAATTAAATTTAAAACATAATTTCAAATTGAGGTTTAAGCACGTATTCACTTTTCGAAAATAGTTGAAGCCTCTATCAGCACTATCTCCAGAATTTAACTAAGCTAGATTTAATAATGTGCGTGTCCATAGAGTAGCACCCCCTCTGTGAACCGATGTGTTCATCTCTGTCCAGTCATATGTTCATAATAAAACTTAATTTTGAGAACTTAAATTTTAAGATTCAAAACATATTTTCCAAAATTTGAAAGAAATTCGAAGAATTTTTCCTTCGAAAATAGGTTAGGTTATGGACCGGTATATAATCCAGATTGAGCAAACCATCACACACATTGGATCCAACAGACCGACCTTTTATAGCAAAACAAAATTTCAAGTACCTTTTCACAAACTAAGCAACTTGTTATTTGTGTTATGAAATAGGGAACTAATAAATTTGTTTTGAATCACTTTCTGAGAGTACCAATTATTCAAGCTCTGCAATTCCAAAGTACCTTGTTAGTGGATTGGATGGGTATTTTGATCAAAGATTGTAATTTCTCTAGCTTAATCTAATAAACAAATTAAGGATTATGTTTTAATTTTTTAATTTTTTAATTCTTCACAATTAATTATTTACACAAAAGCATTCCCAGAATTCTGGACAACTATATAAAATTAAAATAAATAAACAAATTTCTATTCAAACTAGATCTAAAGTAAACATAGCTGTTGGATTCTAGTATAAATAAATAAAAATAAAAAATACCGCTAAAATGCTATAAAATTATATAAATAACTCAAGAAAAAAAGAAGATAATAAATAATAAAAAATATATGTGGGCACAAGGACGTATGGTTTGAGACTCTAATACACCCACCCATCATGACAGAGAGAGAGAGAGAGAGAGAGATTGGTAAACCAACCAAAGCAGATAAAGTGACGTGTGAGGAAAGTGTCACAAAGTCTTGATACTGTCCTACGTCTCTCTCTAACCACAAGAGAGAGAGAGAGATGGCTATGTTTGAAAATCACAAAAATTACTCAAATTAACATAATTTTTTAGCAGATATCTGAAATGCATGGTATGATTCAGCTTGAAATATCTGCAAAAATTTAGAGACATAGAGATTTGCAATAGTAAACATCATGTAATTGATTCAATTCTCATGCATGTGTTAATGGGTATGCTTCAATTTTAAGCAAATATCACTAATTTGAAGTAGAGAGAGAGAGAGACAGAGTCAAGAGTGGTCGCTACCTGATCTCTTCCGGGATTTCCAGAAAACCGGAGTGGGAGAGATTGGAGAGAATCCATCCAAAGTCCCCTCCACCATCTTCTTAGGTTTTTCCATAATTAATTGAAGAAGAGCTCCAAACAGACCCTAATTAATTGAAGAACAGACACAGACCCTAGTGAATTGAAGAACAGAGCATCAGGATTCCTGTTCTAGAGAGAGAAAATACATACAGAGAAAGAAGAGAGAGAGGTCTTGCCTTCCTTGGTCTGGGTTTTGTTTGCCTCAGCGTTGTTGTTGTTATTTGATTCTGTTGCTGACACGTTTAGAGAGATATGATTACGCGACACGGAGCTGACGGAATCATCAAGATCAGAGTTTTTGGACGGATGAGATTTGGCGCTTCGGTTTCTTTGGCGGGTGGTAGATTTTAAGGCAGCGGTTGTTGTCTCTCTCTGTGGCCCCCACACGAAGCCCATATATATATATATATATATGGAATATTATATATTTTTAATATTTTATATTTAATCCATTTCTTTTGGTAGGTTATTATTTGATGAGTATTTATAACCATCTGTATATTATTACTTCTGGTTTTCTTTTTAATTGCAATAATGCACCTATATTCTACCTTAATTTACGAAATTGTCATTATGGTATGGAAGAAAGCATATGCTTTCAGACAGCTGATCCATTTGGGACCAAATTTTGTTTTATTATTTACTGCCATAAAGCTGAGCATGGTCTGACCAAGGCATTATGATTGTGCAAAACAATGCAAAATATTATATATAAATATATTATATATATATGTGTGTGTGTGTGTGTTGTGTTGTGTTGCACATGATACAGGTGTCAAAATAAATTAACATACAGAGATTCGATCCTTTATTATTACTACTTAAATTCCAGTTGTTAAATCGAAGAGTAATCCAATTATTATATGCCCGATGAGTTGAACATGACATGTAAACAAGTGTAAGTTATTTTTGTCATGTTTGGTTGATGGGATTAATAATTCTGAGATCATTTAATAATTTATTTTGTATTATGAGATCTCTACATTTGTCATAATTTTTTTTTAAAATTAACACAATTTTTAAAAAAAAATTAATAAATAATACACAAATTACATTATCGCTTTATCACCTAACAAATATTAGAGTGATATCATTATAAAAAAACCAACTCAGAATTATAAAAAATAAAATTATATAAGATGTCAAAGTTTGACGGATTCATGTGTTCTACCGTAAATAAAATTTGGTACAAAATTTTGACGGTATAATTCTCATACAACACTTTTTCAAAGAGTTAGATGCATACTTTAGTATATATCTATAGATGATCATGACAAAAAGACTGAGAACTCGTGAAAAATGTCACGAGGGAGACCTTATATCAGCGTTACTCTAAATCAAATAGGGTTAATTGAGAAAATCTTCATATACTATTAAGTTTTTACACTTTTAACCCTCTTAAATTAAATTTTTTTCATAGTTAATCCCCTCACTATGTATAATGATTGCAACTTATCCACAATTATCATGGAGCAATTAAACAAACAACAATTTGTTTGTGTTTTTCAAATAATGACAATTTAACTCCCGTGAGAGATAAATTGCCAAAAAAAATGGATAGTGTAGAGGTGTTATCCAAAACCCTTCTATATTAATGCATGTAACACTCAAAAATGGATCTATGTATACCTAAAATAGCTCCATTTTAAATTTGCAATGTCGGTATTCATCTTCTTCCATCTATTTCATTGCTTTTGTGATGTCAATGCCTTCATCATCTACTACTCTTCCAAGTAATACAACCACATTTTCACGACATGAAGAAGAAGAACAAAAGAGGTATATTTGAATTACCTCAGTTGTCATATGGTTGTCGCAAATTTTTCTGCATCTAGGAGCCTCCATCACAATTTGAAGCCTCCACCACAAGATGAGAGCATAAACGAATGAGAGTCTGCACCACAATCTTAGAATCCACGTTTAGGAGAAAGTATACAATATTTACGGGATACTGATAATGTGGTATTTTCGGAAAGTGTAAATCCTCCATTTCTTCTTGATGGTAATAAAATTGATAATTTTTACTAGAGATGAATGGCTTACACTTGCCGGGGATGTCACATCATCAATACTCCTAAAATATTGTATAATTTTTCCACGTGTAGATGGCACAACTGAAATTTTAGATCTTGATCATTTAAGGAGTAAGAAGAAATTGTGGGATTCAACGATGAAAGTCAAGCCGGTGTGAAACATCATGGTTTTGTTTATATGCTTTGTGATTATTCTTATTGCATTTTCATTGAAATGATTCAATTATGTACCAGTGATTTGGATTTTGGTTGACATTGCAAAATTATGTATTGATGTATTTGGAAGTCTCCCATTTGCTACTGATGGACTTTGTCAATGGCAATGAAAGTGTTGTTATGAAACCACATGTATTTTAGAATAAGTCACTTTAAAAACTATCCAAACTTAAAAAATGCATAGCATTGTA
The DNA here is from genome assembly GCA_026545225.1 of Cornus controversa. Lineage (NCBI taxonomy): Eukaryota > Viridiplantae > Streptophyta > Magnoliopsida > Cornales > Cornaceae > Cornus > Cornus controversa. The sequence continues at coordinate 55,598,258 of CM048845.1, forward strand.
TAGGTGCTAAAACCATTAATGTGTAAATAACTAAAACAACAAAAAAAATTGTCATGATTTGCATATAACCCTTACACCATTCATTTTTTTAGCATTTTACTCCATGTGAGGGTAAAATTGTCATTATTTGAAAATACAAATAAATCGTCATTTTTTAATGACTCTTTCACAACTGGGGTTAAGTTGCAATCGTTATACATAGTAAGAAAGGGTTAGCCATAAAAAATTTAGTGTAGGGGGTTAAGTGCTAAAAATGAATAGTTCAGGAGTTATCTGCAATTCACCCAATAAAATAATACATAATTGGACTTTTTGGGCACACTAATAGAAAACATCAATTACTTTTATTTTGTACAATTACATATGTGAACCATCGAAATAATGTAAAGAAAGTTGATAACAATTTTTATAAATTGCCAAAGGTGCCTAAAATGTTTCTCTAATGTAGTCGCTAACTAATTAAAGAGTCTTTTTTTTCCAAATGAGTTTCTAAATCTAATATTTTTTTAATGGTTTTTCAAAGTATTTTCTTTCTAGATTTGTTTATAGTGACTAAAGCACTTAATATGAGGTGGTACTGGTTACTCCGAATTAAGCTATATGATGATATCCATATCTGAATTCAGTGCTGAGTTCTCATATCTTAAGACTCTTTCTACTTTGTCTAAATATTGGAGATTCCGGTAACTAAGAATATATTCACATTCCTTTATGATAAAAGCACCCCTTTTCTTTTTCTTTTTAACATAATTGTCCGAACACCTTATTCTCATGAATTGTGTTAGGGGCAATAATGTAATTTTACTTTAAAATAGAGTGAATTTATTAAAAAAAAAAGGAGAGTACAAATATCACCTCTCATTTAGAATTAGAAAAATTATTGAACGAGAATCTCACCACTAGTAAGTCACTATTTAATATTATGTCTTAAAATAGTGACAAAAAGAAGATTCCCAGAATTACTTATAGAATAGGATTGTATATTTCTACTATATATATATTGTGGTGTGCTTGTCAACATTTGTTGGGCACGGTTTCATGTTTTTACAAAATAAAAAATGCAAAAAGAAAGAGAGGAAAATAGGAGTCCCTTCATAGAAAAAAATAAAAAAAATTCCCATCAAGTCCTACTTTTTCTATCAAAAGATAAAGAAGTACCATAAGTATTTTTTTTAGGACCAATAAGTCCTATTCTTGAAAAAAGCTTTCTATTTAAGTTCTAAATCACTAAATTTTCTATTTATGCCCGTAAATAGAAGTAAAATTTTGTAAATATAAATTTGTAAAATTAATATATTATCTAGTTTTTTATATATTTCTTTAATTTATAATTGATTAATGAATATTGCATTATGAGTTTAAATAATAATTATTTTAATTTAAATTTAATTAAAAAAATCTTATTTAGAATGAACAGAAAATTTAATACACAATAGTTAAATATTTTATGAGAAAAGTCAATAAAATTTTATTTTATATTTAAATATTATATTATATCTAATTTTGTAAAGGGTAAATATCACTAACATCCCTTGAAGTTTGATGTACTGTTGTGCGGCTACAACTTTGTGTAATTTCGTCACCAACACACCCTATGATTTTTGTCATATCACATACATCCCCTCTTACCAAAAGTATATCATGTTAGTGCACTTTTATGGTGAAATGACCTTATTACCCTTTGACTTCTGACTTAATCCATTTGAATACTAAATTTACCCATTTAATCCTATGTAATAGACCAAAATACCCCCAATTATGCCATATTATTATATATTTATGTCCTCTTATCATTTGTTCTAATTTCAGACCCCAATTATTATATGTTCTAATTTTTGGCGAGATCTACGGTTGTTGCAAGGAACGCGAAGATGGAAAAGATGAACTGAGAGCAAGATGATGACTAAAAACTTCGGCAAGAGTAGATGCCAATGAGGGTGATGCAATGGTGGCTTTTCAGCGATATCCCTATTCTTCAAATTTTTTTTTTGGGTGATTAGATCCTAATTTTGGACAGATCTGGGATTGATATAAAGGTGTCAGTTTGAGTCGATTATTGGTGAGGTATGACTGCAGTGATGGGTTTGAAGCTTTTTTTTTTCTTTTTCAAAAAGTGGATTTGAAGCTTTGATAATGGCTTTGATGGGTTACGGCTCGTTTACGGCTATTTGACGACTTGAATGGGTTTTTTGGTTGACAATTTAGGTTTTAGTGAGGGTGAGGCATGATTAGAATGGTTTTGTTGGTTGATAATTTGGGTTTCAGTGAGGGTGAGACAACAATGGTGTGATATGGGTTTTGGTTGGTTAGTTGGGGATGGCAGTGGTTTATTTGGGTTTGTGGGAATGGTTGGGGTCTAGTGTCTTGTGGAGTGGTGAGTAATCGTTAATGAACAGTGAGTATGGATTTAGGTGGTATGTTGAAGGACACTAAAGTTGGAAGCTTGGTGAACAAGATTGATAGTGGGGTTGTGCGATGAAGATGGTGGATGGTTGGATTTGGGATTATCTGTTAGAATTACTTGATACTGCTTTAATGGGGTGGATGAACAGTAGCTAAATTGGTTTAGGATTGAAGATTGAAGGAGTGTTATGATCTTTGCTCTGATACAAACTAATGCTAGTTGAGAAAGAGATTGACTTAGAACTAGAAAGCATGTCATTTTCTCTAGAAAATTACATTTTTCCAGAAAAAAATAGGTTTTCTCTCCAACTATGGATGTATAAAGAGCATTGGTATTGGTGAGAGTGAAGGCTATTTTGGTCAATTCAATGGTCTGATATTTTTTATATGAGAATTATTTAAATAATCATGGGAAATTAGGACATTTCACATATTAAAAAAAATAGAAAAGCTGACAAGGGGTGTTGGTGACAAAATTACATAAAGTTGTAGACATGTGACAATACATCAAACCTCAGGGGGTGTCAGTGATATTTACTCTTTCGTAAAGGTATAAGGGAAGGTTTGGTGGTAATTTTTCCAAACTTGTCTACCCTAATTATAAATTCCAAGATGTTTTTGTCCATTTATTAGAAGTGTAAGACACCTCTAATGTAGAATGCTTAATTTCATGCATACATTTATAATATACACACACACACACACACACACACACAAACATATGTTCACACAATTTAGTTGTGCTATACATAGAATCCTATTATAATGTTTAAAATAAGTCTATTATAAGGATGTTAATATTATGAGCTCCAACTCACATTTGATAAATAAGAAATTGGCTGTAGAGATCAAATCCAATTTTGACCGATTTTCATTTATTTTCATTTAAATGATTTTAAATAATGTTATATATGTTATAATTATGAAATGCATGCTTGGGGACTTGTTTTGAGGTCTGAGGATGTTTTGGGGCCAATTGGCTCATTTTGAGATTTTCAGGTAGGCAAGATCCAAGACAGGTCGGGTGGGCCCGAGAAATCGGATATTTTTTTGAGAATTTTTTTTTTTGATTTTAGACTAATTAGAATGTTAAAAGAGTAATGGAATTGATTTCGAGGTCGTAACCGCTTTCAGAATAAAAAACTAAGGTTTGGAAGGTACGTTAGGTGGCATAGGGGCATTTTGGTCTTTTTGCGTCATAGATATTATACATATTATTTGGCTGGGATTTCTTGTAAGGCCTAAGGACTGGGTCATTTTTGGACTGGTTTTATTTTTCTTTCCACTTATCAATTTAAGGCATGGAAATGATTTTCTAAAAGTTTTAATGACGAAATGGAAGTATCGAAACTTGTTTTGAGATTCGAAGAAATTGCTGAGCCATTTGGCTCATTTTGAGTTTTTGGGTTCGGGTGTGGAGCTCGGGATGAGCCAGATGACCCAAAAGACTTTTACGAATCTTGAAAATTTATATAAGGGCATATATGAACACTTGAGGGATCTAAAAGATAAGTTGGGAGAAAGAAATGTTAGTATATGATTAGTAGAGAGTTAGTAGTAACAAGGAGCAAATTAAAAGAATCAGAGGGACTTAGTTGCAAAGATGGTAAATATAAATAGACTTGTATCATTTATTTCATCACAAAAATAAGATTTCTCTCATCTCTCTCTTACTACAACTTCATCCCAACTCCTCCCTAGAAATTAGATGGCTTAGTGAGATTTGAAGATTGTTCCAAGTGGAAAGATTGTTCCCCTCATCATTCTCTTCAATTTGATTAGTTCAAAGTTTGATTTGGTAAATTTTGAAGAAATGGGCAAAACTAAAGTATGGATTTGGGGATAGTTTAGAAAGAGAAAGTTGTTCTCTTTACTCTGATTTACGTTTCCACTGTTCGAAAATCAAATTCGGAGTAATTTGAAGATTTGGTAATTTTGGGGATTTTTGAATATAAAGTTAGGAATTGAGATAAGGATGTTTAACTCTCTTGTTCTTAACTCTACAAGTATTGTGTGTGATCTAATTGCTAAAGAAATGCTTGAAAAATCATATTTTTTGTTGAGAGAAAACTGGGCAGCAATCTGCCACTATGAAAATGTTTTAGTTTTCAAAGGCTATAGTCATCCAAATGTTACAAAATTTTATAATGATAAATATCTATATCTTAGATTTATTTTAATGTATCATACGCCTCATTTGGATAAGAATTGAGCGTGTTATTAAATATTTTTCATGATTGCGCAGAATCTATCACACTTGGATTATTCTAGTAATAACTCAACTTAAGAGTGGATTTTTGAGTTGATTAAAATTGGATTTTAAAATAAACTTGTTGTAGAATGAATCTGGAGAATTTTAGAGTAAAAGGTTGAGCATGTGATTTATGGTGAATTTGTGAAGTTGTAAGTAATATGTTGTGAGAAACTTTTTAGACAGAATTTAGTTATGTTTTTTTTTTTTATCATTATTAAAACTGAACCAGCATGGCCAAGCATCATAACTAGCATTACGATGTATCGTAATGCATGGTTGTGTTAGACATTCAAGTGTGTTTGGACAAATGTGTGAGGCTAAATGTGAGGCCCATTGGGATTGGTTAAGGTTGTATTGTACGTATATATATGTACACGTATGTGAGTAAAACTTCTGCAATAATTTAAAGGTTAAGATATGAACATTAGGGCTTAATGGACAGGTTCATTCTCGGGATCTAGGCTTGGAGATGGGGTCTCCGGTGACTCAAAAATTGGGGCGTGATAGCTTGGTATTAGAGCAACTGGGTTTGAATACTTTGGATGAAGGGTGAGAATTGGGTTAAGTATTCATTAGAGGTTAAGGATTGGAACATAAGGATTGAGGCTCGAAGTTTATAAATTGCTTATGTGTAACATGATTACTTGCTTACACCTTTATAACACGCTAATTGTGGATTGAATTGGCATTGTGTTATGTTAGCATGGTGAGATTGGATTAGTTAGTTAATTTATGCCTTGTTTTTTAAAGTGACTCCTTATTATCTTCGTAGCAAGATTACGTTAGAGAAGGACCATGAGAGAGCACCCTCTGTGTTGCAAGATGATAGGCACATAATGTTGTGCATTCGGTCCTTCTAAGTTACATATGTTAATCCTTTATTTATGTTTATATTAATGTTTTTATGATATTTTTCTATTTTTGTAATTTTCAGATCCTTAGTCGAAAAAGTGGATAATTCCATAGTTTTTGTGCTTTCAATGAGACTTGCATAAGAATGAGAAATTGTCATTAGTTTGGGCCAACTTCCAATGATGAGTCCATGGATTGGGCCAAGCTATATTGAAGATTTAATGCAAAATGGGCCAAAAATCTGAATTGGTCCATTGATTGGGTCAAGTACAAGTTCAAGACCAATCTCAAGCCCAAAATTCGTTCAAAATACTAATCTGTGCAGTATTCATATTTTGACCATAACTTCGTGCTCCAAACTCCGATTAAGGTGATTTTTGTGGCTATGGAAAGATAAAATGGAGTTATAAGTACTTTTAGTTTTGAGAAATTTCTAAATCTGACATCTTGGTGGTTGAAAGTGGCCAAAATAGTAGCACAAATATTTTGGGCAGATTTCTATTTTGATTGCTTATAAACTTGTGACAAGTGTCCAATGATATGACAAGCAACCACCACACTCAATGAATTCACCAAGTGATATATACACATCGAGGGAGATGATCCAAAGCTTTTAAAATGGGATACATATGGGGCTATTTAGGCCATAGGATGAGTTTAAGTAGAAGAAATGGTGGACACTCAAATTGCACTAACTTTGGCAATAAAAGAAGGGGAATTGAGTAGTGTAAGGGGGGGGGAGGCTTGAGTGGAAAAATTCTGCACACATAGAAAAATATGAAGTGTTCTCCAACCAAGGAGACTTGTATCTTAGCCATGAGGAGCTAAAACGCTTCTTAGGGCATTGATGTAGCCCTAGCCAAGCATCAATGGTATGTGAATAGTATTTTTATTTGGAATTGTTATATGTGTATAATAAGTTGTATAATTTTGAGGATAACATTTGCAATCACATTATAAAGTTATGTTCAATCTTGACTTCATTATTCTCTTTTCTTAGAAAGTATTTTTTCATGATTGAAATCAAATCATGTTTCTTTTCTATGATCATAAGAGTGTTATATCTTCTTGGTACTTGCTCTCTTAAATCTTTGATATCTCATGTTTGGTGAAGACGAATTGTGCAACAACTTAGTTTAGGTAGACAATTTGTGCTAAATAAAGATGAGTTATGCTAAAATTTCGATTGTATGTAGCTTAGAAAATCTTTCATTCTTATCTTTAAGACTAAAAGTATGAAAGTTATACAATAATTTTATTTGAACATAAATTTATTAGATTTGATAATTCATACTTAAGGAAGATGAATCATTCTACAATTTTAATGTCATGTTATGCCTTTTATTTAAGTAGTTAGGTAGATGATTCATACTGAGTAGAGATGAATTATTCTTATTTTTTGATTTATGTATTTTGTTGAAAATATCATGGTGGGTATGGGACAAATCCCATGATTCATGATTATACAAATGTAACTTTTCCAAGTTGAAATACATTCATCCATTGATGTGAGACTAGTGGTGAAATCAATACCCTAGTCCCTCTTTTATTTATCAATTTAAACTATAACTATTGCCATTTACTTTATGTTAAACACATACCAAAAATGTCAACCTCTCTTTCAATGAATCAAATAAGACTAATTTAATCACATTTTCAATGTATAACTTTCATACTTATAATCCTGAAGATAAGAATGAAAGATGTTCTAAGCTCCATACATTCGAAATCTAAGCATAACTCATTTTTATTTAGCACAAATTGTCTACCTAAACTAAGTTCTAGCACAATTCGTCTTCACCAAGCATTAGATATCAAAGATTCAAGAAAGCAAGTACCAAGAATATATACCACTCTTATGATCATAGAAAAGAAATATGATTTGATTTCAATCATAAAAACATATTTTCTACGACAAGAGAAGAATGAAGTCAAAATTGAACATAACTTTATAATTTAATTGCAAATTTAATCTTCAAAGTTATACAACTTATTATACACATATAACAATTTCAAATAAAAATACTATTAACATACTATTGATGCTTGGCTAGGGCTACATCAATGCCCTAGAAAGAGTTTTAGCTCCTCATGGCTAAGTTACAAATTTTCATGGATGGAGAACACTTCATATTTTTTTATGTGTGAAGAATTTTTCACACAAGTCTCCCTCACTTACACTACTCAATTCCCCTCCTTTTATTGTCAAAGTTAGTGCAATTTGAGTGTCCACCATTTCTTCCACTTTAACTCATCCTATGGCATAAATAGCTGTATACGTATCCCATTTTAGAAGATTTGAATCATCTCCCTTCATGTGTATATCACTTGGTGAATTTATTGACTGTGGTGGTTGCTTGTCATATCATGGGAGACTTGTCACAAGTTTACAAAGCAATCAAAATAGAAATCTGTCAAGAATATTTATGCTACTATTTTTGACACTTTCAGCCACCAAGATGTCAGATTTAGAAATTTCTCAAAACTAAAAGTATTTATAACTCCATTTTATCTTTCCAAATCCACAAAAATCACCTTAATTGAAGTTTGGAGCATGAAGTTATGGTCAAAATACGAATACTGCGCAAATTAGTATTTTGAATGAATTTTGGGCTTGAGATTGGTCTTGAACTTGTACATGACCCAATAAATGAACCAGTTCATATTTTTGGCCCATTTTGTATTAAATCTTCAATAGCATGGCCCAATTCATGGACTCATCATTGAAAGTTGGCCCAAACTAAAATGAAGCTTGCATAAGAAGAAGAAATTGTCGTTTGTTTTGGCCAACTTCCAATGATGAGTCCATGGATTGGGCCAAGCTATATTGAAGATTTAATGCAAAATGGTCCAAAAATCTGAATTGGTTCATTCATTGGGTCAAGTACAAGTTAAAGACCAATATCAAGCCCAAAATTCGTTCAAAATATTGATCTGCGCAGTGTTCGTATTTTGACCATAACTTTATGCTCCAAACTCCGATTAAGGTGACTTTTGTGGCTGTGGAAAGATAAAAGGGATTTCTAAATACTTCTTGTTTTGAGAAATTTCTAAAACTAACATCTTAGTAGTTGAAAGTGGCCAAAACAGTAGCATAAATATTCTGGGTAGATTTCTATTTTGATTGCTTTGTCAACTTATGATAAATGTCTAATGATATGACAAGCAACTACCACACTCAGTGAATTCACCAAGTGATATACACATGGAGGGAGATGATCCAAATCTTCTAAAATGGGATACATATGGGGCTATTTAGGCCATAGGATGAGTTTAAATGGAAGAAATTGTGGACACTCAAATTGTACTAACTTTGGCTAAAGAAGGAGGGGAATTGAGTAGTGTAAGCGGGGGAGACTTGAGTGAAAAAATTCTGCACACATAGAGAAATATGAAGTGTTCTCCAACCATGGAGACTTGTAACTTAGCCATGAGGAGCTAAAACTCTTCCTAGGGCATTGATGTAGCCCTACCCAAGCATCAATGGTATGTTAATAATATTTTTATTTGAAATTGTTATGTGTGTATAATAAGTTGTATAACTTTGAGGCTTACATTTGCAATAAAATTATAAAATTTGGTTCAATCTTGACTTCATTTAAGCAGTTAGGTAGACGATTCATTAACTAGAGATGAATTGTTCTTTTCTTTTGATTTATGTATTTTCTTGAAGATATCATGGTGGTATGTGACAAAGCTCATGAATCATGATTATACATATGTAACTTTTTCAAGTTGAAATACATTCATCCATTGATGTGAGACTAGTGGTTAAATCAATACCCTAGTCCCTATTTTATTTATCAATTTAAACTATAATTATTGCCATTTATTTTATGTTAAACACATACCAAATATATCAACCTCTCTTTCAATGAATCAAATAAGACTAATTTAATCACATTCTCTGTGGGGTCGACACCTTCAAGAGCCCTATTTTACAAAGATTCATGTTATTGCAAGTGGTTTATTAAGAGTTGGAAAAGAACTATTTTGGTATAGCAAAGTACCCTTTCCCACAGAAAATTTGATTAAATTAGTCTTATTTGATTACTTGAAAGAGAGGTTGATACTTTTTGTATGTGTTTAACATAAAATAAATGGCAATAGTTATAGTTTTTATTGATAAATAAAATAGGGACTAGGGTATCCATTTCACCACTAGCCTCACATCAATGGACGAATGTATTTCAACTTGAAATAGTTACATACGTATAATCATGATTCATGGGATTTGTCAGATACAACCATGACATCTTCAAGAAAATACATAAATCAAAAGATAAGAATAATTCATCTCTAGTTTGTATGAATCGTCTACCTAACTCCATAAATTAAAGGCATAACATGACATTAAAATTGTAGAACGATTCATCTTCTTTAAGCATGAATTATCAAATCTAATGAATTTATGTTCAAATAAAGCTATTGTATAACTTTCATACTTCTACTCTTGAAGATAAGAATAAAAGATGTTCTAACCTACATACATTCGAAATCTAAGCATTACTCATTTTTATTTAGCATAAATTGTCTACCTAAACTAAGCTGTAGCACAATTAGTCTTCACCAAGCATGAGATATCAAAGATTCAAGAAAGCAAGTACCAAGAAGATATAACACTCTTATGATCATAGAAAAGAAATATGATTTGATTTCAATCATGAAAACATATTTTCTAAGACAAGAGAAGAATGAAGTCAAAATTGAACATAACTTTATAATTTGATTGCAAATGTAATCTTCAAAGTTATACAACTTATTATACACATATAACAATTCCAAATAAAAATAATACTAACATATTATTGATGCTTGGCTAGGGCTACATCAATGCCCTAGAAAGAGTTTTAGCTCCTCATGGCTAAGTTACAAATTTTCATGGTTGGAGAACACTTCATATTTCTCCATGTGTGCAGAATTTTTCCACTCAAGTATCCCCCACTTACACTACTCAATTCCCCTCTTTTTATTGCCAAAGTTAGTGCAATTTGAGTGTCCACCATTTCTTCCACTTAAACTCATTCTATGGCCTAAATAGCTGCATATGTATCCCATTTTAGAAGATTTGGATCATCTCCCTCCATGTGTATATCACTTGGTGAATTCATTGAGTATGGTGGTTGCTTGTCATATCATTGGACACTTGTCACAAGTTTACAAAGCAATCAAAATAGAAATCTGTCAAGAATATTTATGCTACTGTTTTGGTCACTTTCAACCACCAAGATGTCAGATTTAGAAATTTCTAAAAACTAAAGGTATTTATAACTCCCTTTTATCTTTCCACATCCATAAAAATCACCTTAATCAGAGTTTGGAGCATGAAGTTATGGTCATAATACGAACACTGCACGTATTAGTATTTTGAATGAATTTTGGGCTTGAGATTGGTCTTAAACTTGTACATGACCCAATAAATGAACCAATTTATATTTGTGGCCCATTTTGTATTAAATCTTCAATAGCTTGGCCCAATTTATGGAGTCGTCATTGAAAGTTGGCCCAAACTAAAATGAAGCTTGCATAAGAAGGAGAAATTGTCATTAGGTTGGGCCAACTTCCAATGACGAGTCCATGGATTGGGTCAAGCTATATTGAATATTTTATACAAGATGGGCCAAAACTCTAAATTGGTTCATTCATTGGGTCAAGTACATGTTCAAGACCAATCTCAAGCCCAAAATTTGTTCAAAATACTGATCTGCACAGTGTTTGTATTTTGACCATAACGTCATGCTCCAAACTCCGATTAAGGTAATTTTTGTGGCTGTGGAAAGATAAAAGGGAGTTCTAAATACTTCTTATTTTGAGAAATTTTTAAAACTGATATCTTGGTGGTTGAAAGTGGCCAAAACAGTAGTATAAATATTTTGGGCATATTTATATTTTGATTGCTTTGTAAAGTTTTGACAAATGTCTAATGATATGACAAGTAACCACCACACTCAGTGAATTCACTAAGTGATATACACATGTAGGGAGATGATTCAAATCTTCTAAAATGGGATACATATGGAGCTATTTAGGCCATAGGATGAGTTTAAGTGGAAGAAATAGTGGACACTCAAATTGCACTAACTTTGGCAATAAAAGGAGGGGAATTGAGTAGTGTAAAGGGGGAGATTTGAGTGAAAAAACTATGCACACATAGAGAAATATGAAGTGTTCTCCAACCATGGAGACTTGTAACTTAGCCATGAGGAGCTAAAACTCTTCCTAGGGCATTGATGTAGCCCTACCCAAGCATCAATGGTATGTTAATAATATTTTTATTTGTAATTGTTATATGTGTCTAATAAGTTCAATAGCTTTGAGGCTTACATTTGCAATCAAATTATAAAATTTTATTCAATCTTGACTTCATTTAAGTAGTTAGGTAGACGATTCATGCTAACTAAAGATGGATTATTATTTTATTTTGATTTGTGTATTTTCTTGAAGATATCATGGTGGTATGTGACAAAGCCCATGAATCATGATTATACATATTTAAATTTTCCATGTTGAAATACATTCGTCCATTGATGTGAGGCTAGTGGTTAAACGTATACCCTAGTCCCTATTTTATTTATCAATTTAAAATATAACTATTGCCATTTATTTTTTGTTAAACACATACCAAATATATCAACCTCTCTTTCAAAGAATCAAATAAGACTAATTTAGTCACATTCTCTGTGGGATCGACAACTTCACAAGAGCCCTATTTTACAAAGATTCATGCTATTTTAAGTGGTTTATTAAGAATTGAACAAGAACTATTTTGGTAAAACAAAGTACCTTTTTCAAGCACAACACAAGAGACCGGTGATAGAGTTCAGGTTGTTATGAATGTGGTTATAACCCTGTAACAGCTTGTAAGGGTGATGGGTGCTACGACAGAATCACAACAAGTGAGTTTGTTGTAAATGAGTGGACACCTTAAAAAGAGTTAAATGGATGATGTTCCACGTTCTTACGATTGGTACTAATGACCTCTTTACCTATGGGATCTTCTCGATTTGATATGTTATGATATCACTGCCCTCAACTAGGCCATAATAGGTCTGAGCCAGTCTAGCACTGGGATGGTACCACCATCACCAATGGCATTGTTGATTCCCTTACCTGTAGAATCCTCTTGGTCACTAGAGATTTGTTTCCATTATCGCCAGCCTGGAAATGTTAGGCGTGATTGCCCTTAGAGGCAAGTAGTTGCACCAATGCCAGTAGTTTCAGTGGGGGAGCGGACATGCTTCCATTACCGACATTCAGGATATGTTAGAGCAAACTGCCCTTAGAGGTAGGGTGCACGAAAAGGGATAGGATCTTAATGACAACTTGACGGCGAGGTATGTTTATGAGTTTTAGCTCGAGGGATGGGGTATTGGTTTATTCAAATGCATTATATGTAATATCATATATTGTGTATTGCATTTGATAAAGTATGTTAGTATGTTATGTGCTATATAGTGAATGTGATTCATGTGACCGAACATTGGACTTGAGCATTTTATTATGTATTGTATGACTCATAGTGGCATATTGTTACCACTTAAAAATCCTAATTTTTGAGGATTGGTAAACCTAGGTAGATGTTTGAACTTGAGCGGATTGTGATATTTGAGATATGTAGGTTATGATATACTCTGGGAGTATGAGTATAAAGTTTTTGGGAAATGTATGACGTACCTTAATGTTTTCCAAACAAGGAGTTTGGTGATGATTAATAGTTGTGCATGTTTGAGTCCTTACAGATATTTAAGGACTTATATTACGTGGTTAATGAGTGTTTTGTCAAGGTTGAAAATTCAGACCGAGTTAGGAGACAAGGAAGGCATATTGCTGGAGTTGGGCTAGCTAGGAAAATGGCCTGGCCAGATATTTTCTTGAATTAGTACTTCTCTTACAATACGTTGGCTTTTGTGGTTATTGAGTTATTTCATCTTAGTGATGATGAGTAAAGGATTAATGGTGGAATGATTTCGAGTGTGGACGATCTCCAATAATAGGGAGGTATCACTATGAGTGATTGGTATAGCTAGTCAAGGATGCCACTTTAGATTATGGATATGGATAGGGTCGAAGGTGTCTACCACTATGTACAGATGGTAAGAGTAGATTGGTTTTAAACCACTCTCAATATTGTGTATTTCGGTATGCATTAGTATACTAGAGGAACGGGGCCATGCTTTCATGCTTGCTCAGGCAGAGGATATGCCAGGACCATGAGTGGTCAGAGGTATTTTCCTAGTTTCTAGCTTATGGGCTAGGGTGTTGATAGATTCTTGTGCATCTCATTCATTCATATATACTGCATTTGCATGTGCCTTGGGGTTGTAGGTGTCATCACTGGAGTCACCATTGTCCATTGATACACCTGTGGGGGTAGAGTTACCTGGGTTGAGTGTGACGATCTTGTGAGATCAAGGTTGCGGGACGTCAGCTAGTGTTCGACTTGGTGTTATTAGATATAACTAGCTTTGATGTCATTCTAGGTATGGATTGGCTGACTATGTTTAAAGCTATGATTGGTTATCTCCGTAGAAGAGTGACAAAATGCACGCTTAGGGTGACTACTTTTATTTTGTGGGATAGCGTGACGATTTCCATATACCATCATTGCTCAGTTCCGGTGTTCAGAACGGAATTGGATGTTTCCTAGCTAACTTATTAGCCGAGGAGGATGAGGTTATGAAGTGTGGAGGGTTTCCACCGGTGGTGAGTGATTTTCTAGATGTGTTTCCAGGGGACTTGATAGAGTTACCTCCGATGCGGGAAGTGGCATTTGGCATTGATCTTACTCCTGGTACCGTGCCCATCTCTATGGCACCTTACAATATAGCTTCGACATGATTAAAGTAGTTGAAAGATTAATTGCAAGAGTTGTTAGACAAATGATTTGTATGACCTAGTACATTACCTTATGGAGCTCTAGTCCTATTTGCTAAGAAGAAGGATGGATCCTTACGATTATGTATAAATTATTGAAAATTGAACCAAACAACGATCAAGAAAAAGTATCCTTTGCCAATAATAGATGACTTGTTTGATCAACTCAAGGGTTTAAATTATTTTTCAAAGATTGACTTGATATCGGGATATTACCAGTTGAGGGTAAGGGATGAGGACATTTTGAAGACAACTTTTCAGACTAGATATGGACACTATGTGTTTCGGTGATGCCATTTAGTTTGACGAACGCACCAGCAACATTCATGGACTTAAGGAAATAGGTCTTTAGTGTGTACTTGGATAGGTTTGTGGTGGTATTTGTGGATAATATCCATTTTGGTTAACGGAAGTAAAGTTCCTAGGACACGTGGTGTCGAAAGGAGGAGTATCCGTAGGGCCTTCTAAGATTGAAGTGGTAATGAATTAGGAAAGGTCAAAGAACATATTTGAGATATGTAGTTTCTTGAGGCTAGCGGGTTACTACCGGTGTTTCGTAAAAGACTTTTTGAAGTTAGCGGCATCAATGTCTAAACTTACTCGTGAAGGAGTTGAGTTAAGTTTGTGTGCAATGATGCTTGTAAGCATTCATTTAGGGAGTTGAGGAGTAAACTTACTAGTGCTTCTATATTAAAAATTTTCAAACGTGGTTTGGATTATGTGATCTACTGCGATGCTTCATGGGACGGTTTAGGATGTGAATTGATGCAAACCAAGAAGATTGTTACATGTGAAAATTTACGCTCAAATTTTGGGTGGCAAAGTGGCCAAAAAACTAGATAGTTCATTCCGATGAGGATTTGAGGTTCAAAGGGAAAATGGTTGTACCATTGACTTGTAGGGATGAGGTTCTTAAAGAGTTCCATAACTCTAGGCTTGCAGTGCATTCTAGTGGTACCAAAATGTACCACAATTTGTGGAGACAGTCTTGGTGGAAGGGTATGAAAAAAAATGTCGCACAGTTTGTGGCAAGATGCGTCATTTGTCAACAAGTGAAGGCTGAGCATTAGAGATCGGCGGGTTTATTGTAACCATTACCAGTGACTATGTGAAAGTGGGAACACGTCACTATAGAATTTATGACAAGATTACCGACGTCGGGGAAGAGTCACAATGCGGTTTGAGTCATTGTGGACAGATTGACCAAGGCAGTTCTATTTGAGGCATTGTATGGTAGACCTTGTAGGTCACCTGTTTGTTGAATAGAGGTCAGAAAGACTATCGCCTTGGGACTGGATTTAGTCTGGGAGACTACTAAAATGATTAAGGTGATAAGGCAGTAGTTTCTTACCACTTAGAGTTGTTAGAAAAGTTATGCCGATAGGAAGCGGCAACCTTTGGCATTTGAGGTGGGAGACTATGTCTTTCTAAAGGTTTTGCTACAAAGATGTTTGATGAGGTTTGGTCGTAGTGGCAAGCTAATGCCACAGTTTATCGGTCTATTCAAGATATTGGATCGTATAGGTGAGGTTGCATATCGCTTGGCATTGTCCCCACAACTTTCCACGTTTCAATGTTGAGAAAGTATGAGTCGGATCCTTCACATGTGCTAGATTGGATAGGTCTTGAGGTGGAAGAGGATATGTCATATGAGCAGAGCCCGATTCAGATTTTGGACTCTAGAGAGCAAGTGCTCTAGGGCATGTTATATATATGCTTAATATACATATATGAGTAGTTATCGTAGGATTGTTTAGGTGAGCAGTACATGGGGTTTAGAGTTGTCCAAACCATGTCACGGAAGTGGTATAATCATCCACTAGGGTATGACCATCAGAGTTGCCCCATCATACTAATGCTCATGCCTAGAATTCAAAATTGTCCATGAAACTGTGATCATTAGAGTTGGCAAAAAACATTCTGTTGGTTAAAATGCTTGGGAGGCATCATGGAGTCGAGGAGGCTACGTGAGAATAGGAACAAGAAGTTTGTTCAAAGAATCCTGAGTTGTTTACAACTTGAGGTATGTTTCTAATTTCGATGACGAAATTTCTTGAAGGTGGGGGAGGTTGTAGAGATCGAGTCGAATTTTGACCAATTTTCTTTTAATTCATCATTTTTTCCATAAAAGTATTTAAATGATGTTTAGCATGTTTTAAGTACAAAAAATATATTTGGAAACTTATTTAGAGGTTCCGGGAAGTCTTGGGAGCGTTCGGGTAAATTTAAAAATTTTGGGTTGGTGGGGACAGGGAAATGGGTCAGGTCGGCCTGAGAATTCGAAATTTTTTTGGAAAATAATTATTTTTGATTTTAGATCAAATGAAATGTTTAAAGAGTTAAGAAAGCGGTTTTAGGGCTGTAGCTGTCTTCAAAATTGAAAACGGAAGTCGAGAGAGTATGTTAAGTTGCCCGGGGCATTTTGGTCATTTTGTGCCATAGATATTATAAATATCTAAGGCTGGAGATTCCAGCCATAGAAAACACATGCCCAACTCTCTCTTTTCTCTCCCACTTCATATCCCTTCCTTCTCTTTTCATTTCGGAGGCCACCGGCTTGGATCTAAAGTTGTGAGTGAAGGGAAACTTGTAGCATGGGTCAAGGGCTTCGATTTGAACTGAACAAACTTGATTTTTGGCAAGGTGGGATTCGGTCAAATTCTTGGAAATTGCTTGAAAAGCCTTTAATTTTTAGGTAAGGGTATTTTTTCTCTCTTAGTCGTCGATTCTAAGGTTTTGGTGAGTTTGGAGAGGCGTGGGTTGAGTTAGCATGTATGGGAGAATTGTTGGGGCTGTGATTTTATAAATTTTCCTCATTTCTTATGATTTCTACATACTAGTTAAGTTCATATTTTTATATATAATGTGGGAGGGTGTATATATAATATGTGTGAAATGAGGGCATGTCTAGCTATGATGTGATTTTTATGCATACATAAATTTTGTGTATAAATGTGAGCATATATGTGTTTATATGTGGTTATGGAGGATTAAATGCATGCTAGACTTAATTGTAGCGTGAAGGTGCATTGTAGAGTATGAAATATATGCTAGGTTGTGAATTATATGCATATGTGAATGATATGCATGTTTTGAGATATATATGTGGCTATATGTAGAATATGTGAGGGAATGCATGCTAGAAATAGAAATAGCAAGAATGTGCATTGGAAGAGCATGAAAAAATATATATGCTATATGAAATACATGCCTAATAAGCACTTATGTGTAATCGGAATGTTGTCCAAAAAATGTAAAGTACATGGAAGTCGGAGATGCCCAGCCATGTATTTGAAGTGGCAAAAATAACCACATAGTATGACATTCGGAGATGCCCAATCATACTACCTCATGAACTTTGGACTGGGACCAATCACGGGTTGTTATCTTGTGATCGACGGAATGTGACCATTCTTGTGGGGAAGTGAAATCAAAATGGCAAGACCAATATATTGCCAAGAATGTATGATCATTGGAGTGACCCAATTATACAAGTGTCATTGGAGTTGACCAATACTACATGATCTTCGGAGATAACCAATCATGTCTATGTATCGGACTATGACCAAAGAAGATGTAAATATCTTGTTGCTTATGTGTTTAAATTGTTAAGCATGATACATGAACTTAATATATTTATTCTTGAATTGCATTGTGTTGGTTGAACATGAGAATGTTAAATGTGCCACGTAGTGTACCGACACACATAACATATAGGTTGGTGTCGGGTTGATGCCTAGTGGGTTGGGGCATTCCTATTGGGCATAGTTGTATACTCACCCCTCTCCCCCAAACATTTTTACAGGTAATGTACTGATGACGGATAGAACTTGAATAGTCAAATGGAGCTCATAGGAGCATTTCGGGACATTTTTGGACATTATGTATATAGCTATCCATGCCAGCTTGTGGCATGTTAATTTTGTTGCAATTGTAGTCATAGTTGAATTACTAGTACTTTTGGACCATTGGCATGTAATTCATGGGATGACTATGATTTGGAATACATGATCAATGATACGTAAATTTTGGGACTTATATCTACTGGAATGGATGATTTGCACGTTTTAATGTGAATGTATGGGATTATGAGATTGTTGTATTTCATTTATGTTTTAATATTGTATGGATGATTCTAAAGGTTAGAATGTGTTTGGACATGAGTTGTGTAAGTCTAGAATGTACATATGAATTCTGAAGGATAAGCCTTCGAGGGATTACAATGTATCATAATCCCCATTACGATGCATCAAAACCAAGCAATGCATCGTAGAGTCTAAAATGATCTATCGTAATTGTGAGGCAGATTGGGTTGGAAAAATAGAACTTTTCGCAGGATGTTATGCAGCATCAACGATACATCATCTATTACGATGCATTGAAATAGACATTACAAAGTATCGTAATTGCGTTAGGAAAATTAAGTTAAAAAATAGAACTTTTCATAGGATGTTATGCAACATCAACGATGCATCGTAAATGGTGATGCATCGTAACTAACATTACGATGCCTTATAAGCAGCATTACAATGTATCGTAATACATGACTGTGTTGGACATTCAAGTGTGTTTGAACAAGTGTGTGAGGCTAAGTGTTGGGCCCATTGGGATTGGTTAAGGTTGTATTGTACGCATATATATGTACATGTATGTGAGTAAAGCTTCCACATTAATTTAAAGGTTAAGATGGTTCATTAGGGCTTAATGGGTGGGTTCACTTTTAGGATCTGGGCTCGAAGATGAGGTCTCCGGTGACTCAAAAATCTAGGTGTGACATTAGTTTTGGATGAAACCACTTATACACTAAATCCTATTTCATCTAAGTCCGTACCTAAGACTCTTTATGAGCTATGGATAACACATAGACCAAGTCTAATGCAGCTCTATGTTTGGGGTTGCCTTGCACATGTGCGAATAAGACATGTGACTAAGTTGGAAGCAAGATCAAGAGTATGTTTGTTTGTAGGCTATCCAAAGGAGACTAAGGGTGATTTATTTTATGATCTTGAGGATAGGAAAGTATTGATTAACACTAATCCTGTACTCTAGAAAGAAGATTATATTATGAACCACGGACCTAAAAGTAAAGTTGTCTTGGATGAGATGTCAGATTCTTTCAAAGAACCGGTGGTAGATGAACCAATTATAAATAATAAGATTGATGGAGCACAAGAGACTATCACTAATACACCTTCATCTTCTACAACACATATGTCCTGTCGTAGTGGGAGAGTCTAATGACAACTCGATAGATACATGTTTTTGGGAGAATCTTAAGAGGTTATTCCAGATAAACATGAGTTAGACCATGTAAGCTATGAAGAGGCCATCAATGATATGGATGCAGGAAACTAGCAGGTTACCATGAAATCAGAATTGGAATCTATGTATTCGAATCAAGTCTAGGAACTTGTAGAACCACTTGCTAGGATAAAACCCATCGGATGCAAGTGGATCTATAAAAGGAAAAGAGGAATAGACGGCGTGGAGACATATAAGGCAAGGTTGGTAGCCAAAGGCTTCACTTAATGTGAAGGGATTGACTATGTGGAGACATTCTCACTAGTACCCCTACTAAAGTCTATTCGGACTCCTTTAGCCATGAGTACTCATTATGATTATGAGATATAGCAGATGAATGTCAAGAGGACATTTTTAAATGGCCATCTAGAAGAGGATATCTATATGAAACAACTAGACGGGTTTGTGGTAAAAGGTCAGGAGCATCAAGTATGCAAGTTACAGAGATCAATTTATGGACTCAAGCATGCATCCAGAAGCTGGAATATACATTTTGATTAGGTAATCAAGGCATTTGTTTTAACCAAAACATTGATGAGCCTTGTGTGTGCATGAAAGTACAGGATAACGTTATGATCTTTCTTATTCTTTATATGGATGATATTTTACTCATTAGAAATGATGTAGGGGCATTATCATTAGTAAAAAATTGGTTGTCTAGCCATTTGACATGAAAGACTTGGGAGAAGCCAGTTGCATCATTGGGATTAAGGTTATGTGTAATCGAAAGAAAATGATGATCAATTTACCCCAAACTGCATATATTGATGAGATTCTAGTCAAGTTTGCTATGCAAAACTACAAGAAAGGTTTCTTACCTTTCAGGCATAGAGTATCTCTTTCTAAGGCTTAGTGTCCCAAGAAACCTAAAAAGGAAGAGGAGATGAGATAAGTATCATATTCTTCGGTAGTAGGTAGTCTCACATATGTTATGTTATGTTATGTATAAGATCTGATATATGTTATACAATGTGTAATACCCCGCTCCAAGACATGGTATGATATTGTCCGCTTTGGGCCTAAGCCCGCACGATTTTGCTCTTGGGTTTTACCCCAAAAGGCCTCATACCATTTGAAGAGAACATAATACATATAAGCACATCCCCTTTTCCATACCCAGGCGATGTGGGATTGGGCACCGTGTACCCTATCAGTGTGGTAGCTTAGCCCAGTGTCTATCTTCGCACCCGCCCACTCACACCCGTCCACAAGGGTTACTACAATCCACCCCCTACGAGGCCCGACGTCCTCGTCGGCACAATTTCGGCTGGGTTCAGGGTTTGATACCAACTGTAATACCCCACTCCAACACATGGTATGATATTATCCGCTTTGAGCTTGAGCCCGCACGATTTTGCTCTTGGGTTTTACCCCAAAAGGCCTCATATCATTTGAAGAGAATATACTACATATAAGCACATCCCCTTTTCCACACCCAAGCAATGTGAGATTGAGCACCCTGTACCCTGTTAGTGTGGTAGCTCAACCTGATGTGGTTGGAACTTGAATTATATTGTAAGCTTATTTTTGTCCCTTTTATCAAAATATAATTTAACCACTCGCAAAAGCACGAATCTTTGTAGACACGGTTCTATATAGAGGGTATCGATCCCACAAGAACTAGTCGTAATTGTCTTAAAGAAAGATTACTTCCACTTTAATTCTAAAAACAAGGTTTTGAGTTTTGTTTATAAAACTATTGCATAAATGTAATAACAATAAATTTAAAGAGTAAAAGTTGGGAGAGAGAGAACTAGGGGTGGTTTCCACCACTAGCCATTCACATGTTCGTAAGTGTAGCAAGCTTGGGATTCATAAATTAAATGCCTAACAATGTCATTAGGCTTGTGACCTCAATGATATATCAAAAGATTAATGTGAGAACCAACCCATCATAATCCATCTTCAACAAGCATAGTTCTTCAACCTAACTAATTACCCTACTTTCTAAATGAACCTACATGCATCCAAACTACCTTATCTTGGCATGGTTTATACAAGCAAGCACACCACATACATTTAAAGTACCATTACTTAGCCATCATTTGCCCTTCTTGTGGAAGAAACAAATGTTGTGCATTCACAAGATAGATTCTACTCTAAGACAAGAATAAAATCAAAATCAAATGAATATATAAAAGAGATGTATTAGTGTACATGGTCACTAGGCTAAATAATCAACATTTAAGAACAAATCCCAAAATGTTACAACAATGAACAAGTTTACATGGCTAGGGCTTCAACAACACCCTAGTATAGAAGTTAGTTGCTCATGGTTGCCTTGCACTCTTCCATTGATGAAGAAAATAGAGCTTCAAGGTCTGGTTCAGCTCCTTCTTCCCCTCTCCCGAATGTCTCTCCTTGTGTATTCTGATGTGTGTGAGAGATATGTGAGAATGACTTCTTTTTGTGTATTATGGCTACCTTTTCAACCTTGGGGCCCACCATATATATATATATCAATATATATACCAACTATATCAAGAAGGTCCCCAAAGGTCTTGTTTAAGTCAGACAATCCCTCTAAGTCGTGCAAAAAAGGGGATTTTGTTGCAAGTGGGAGAGCAGGTGAGCAAGTGGGCAAGTGGCTCTGCAGAATCTCGATCAATCAAGATTGGATCTCGATTGATCGAGATTTCGATCAATCAAAGTAAGATCTCGATCAATCGAGATCTCGATTGATCGAGATCAACATCTCGATTGATCGAGATGCCTTGACTGCAATTCTGACTTTTCTCTTCAGTTGCAAATAGCCTCAAACTTTGCTCCTTTTACTACAAGACCTGCAATACATCAAAAATACAAAAATACCGTAAACATATCTCGGTAAATGTAGAAATGGGACTAACATATGCAATAAAGAGGGTTCAAATGCATAGAATTGAACACTTATCACACCCCCAAACTTACATATTGCTAGTCCCTTAGCAATGCAATATTACAAAAATGAAATTAACTATCTTATACAAAAATTTAATCATGCTCAGTCATCAACTAGATAAAGGGCGATCATCCGTTCATTTCACATTTGGCAAATGCAACAAGTATTACAAAACTATGCAGTCATTAGCAAAAATGGACTTTCACAAGCTATAAATAAACGACGATCCCCACATAATGGCCAGTCCGAACAAACATACCGATTCCAACCCCAAAATCCTCTTTGAAAAGTGAACATGCATTCTAGCGCGTGACTTTGTCATATTTGGAGAAGAATAAGAACAAATATGCTTTTAAAAGAAAAACTCATTGAAACGGTTCGACACTGTTGTTCATTATCACAAAACATTCATGATTGCTCATGTGCGGATGACCGTGCAATGCTTAGCTCTTTTTGCTTTCTTTCAAGCCCATGTAGCGGCATTAGGTCAATGACTCCCAAACCAATTGGTTTTAGGGCATTAGGTGAAGAAACACCCCTTGGACTTAATAACCAAGCTTGCAAGGTGATGAGCTTAAGCAAGCCACCCGCTTCTTATTGCTCAACCTTGCACACTTATACGCGAATATTCCCTGCTTTGAGGCTTAGAGATCCGGTTTATTGAGTGAGAAGGCTTATTGCTTTTATTTTATAATGTTTTTTTTTTTACAACAACCGAAAGAACTTCTTCTTTAAGTTGTTCGAATAAAAATAGAAATTTATAAAATTCTCCATCAGATTTATACCCCACAATTTAAAATGCATGTGTGTTAATTTGTGCGGTGAAGGACAAATTTAGGGCAAGAACTGTACGTGCTCATATTTGGACAAAAATGTAGACCATTCTAGCCTATTACATAGCTTGCAAAAGTTCAGTTATTTACAATGTTAAAGTTCTTAACTACCTGTTGCATTTACCTCGGACATTTATTCAAATGATCTTCCTTTAAAAAAAAAATCATAGCAAGCATGCAGAAATATCAAGAAAAGAAACTTGCTCTACAATAACAATCAATAAAGACTGAACATTGCATGCATATGCAAGTGGTATAGCATACCGCACCCCCAAACTTAGACGCAACATTGTCCTCAATGTTTGGACAAGAAGAACAAGGAAAGAATTTACCGGGATGGTAGAACGCGACAAAAATGGCATTCCAATACCGGCGGTCATGCTGGAAATGAGAAAAACTTGCACGGAACACCAACTAGATACCATGAGCATTAAATGGAACAAAAAGTAGATAAAAAGAACAAAATAAAATAATTATGCACAGACGGACAATGCCAAGATCACTACATATCCAAGGCTCTGAACTGGTGATTCCCAATTGACTAAGAGGTCTATGCGATAAGATATTGACTATCCAGGCACGCTAACGTATAGCATGCAAAGGGGCTGCCTTTCTTTATTAACGCCATACTGCATTGAAGCAATCGCAACAGTATCGGGAATTGAAACCAGGCGATAATAAACGAAAATCATCAACTGAATCGCATATAACAATTAGGCAAGTGGTACTACATACATAGTCAAAGTAGAGAGAGAGTATTGATATTGGCAGAATGTAAAGATAAAGACAAAAAATATAACACATGGTATAAAAGAAAGGAGAACTGTATTCCATATATATGAACGTAAGTTTTAGTACAAAGGGTACATGGATGTGGAATACACAAAAACTAATATGGCCAACATGGCCTATCAAAAATAAAGAAAGAAAAATACAGACAGTAAAATAGAAAGTGCAAATAGATAGATCTACTCGAGGGCGGGTGGTGGTGGTGCTGGCTCGGTGGGAGTAGAGGTGGAGGTGGAAGCTCGTCCTGCAAACAGGAACTGCAGGTCCTGCCGGAAGGCCCGAAACTCGTCTAAAATCGCCCTCTGACCCTGTGCCAGAGATGAAATGTCCGATCTAATGCCCTCTAGCTGACTTTGCGTCACCTGGAAGTGCTCCTCAAAACCCTGTTGGAACTGCTCAACGTCAGCTGCCAGACAGGAATAGCCAGTCACTAGGATGTCATACCGCTCTGTAGCAATATCCATCTCATCCTCCTCCATCTCCTCATCAGATGACTCACCCTTTGCAGGCTCACCCTCATCCATCTCCACTGGGGCATCCATGTCTACATCCTCTGGTGGATCGCCCTGGTGGTCCTGTCGCTCCAAGTGGTGCCTCACCCTGTCCCACTGAGTAGGTGTGAAGCGGGTGGGCGGTGCCAACTGAATGTCAGTATCACTAACCGGTGTACTGGCACGACTCAGGAAAGCGTAAAGGCAACGGAGGAGGCCGCCTCTGCGCTCTGCCACATACTGCAGAGGACACGCGTTCTTGATGAGAACGGTGTCCAGGAACCATAATCTACTCGGGCACATCGATTTGGACGTGCAGTTGTGACTGGGCGTGGTAAACGCCCCGCCACACATGTCCATCACGATAGAGAACAGTGTCATGTCCACTGGCAGCGCGGCCTTGTAAACCAGTCGACCATCCTGGTCAACCATATCTGGAAGCTGCTGGTGAGGAATGCTGAGCATCTGTGCAATCCGACTCGGCGTGATAGTGATCGTCGTGCTGCCCATGACCGTCTCCAATGTGTCCGGCGCGGTGCAGGAATAGGTCATGTGCTCATAAAAGACCTGCACCAAGCACTTGTATGCCACATCAGTGGGAGGCACACATAATCGGTCGAGGCGACGCCTCCTGAGCTCTGCGATAGCCCATGAGCTGTCCGGACGCATCTCGTACTCTCCTAGATCAAATCTCTGTTCTGGGTGAAACTTCTGAGTCTGGAAGGCTCGCCCGGGCACCTCTCGAACAGCATCAGGGGCATTTTTCACCGTCGCCATAGTCTCAGAACCGTCTGCACTTTATTCCAAAAGGTACGTAAATAAAAAGAGAATAAAATGAATACTAAAATAAGAATGGAAAAAAAAAATTAAAAAATGCGGTTATAGTCCATGGTGCCAACACATGCATTCCAAGGCACGCTTGAATCAACTCGATGAGGTGCACTAGGAAGCAGCGTAAGCGAATGCAACTGACACGATGGGTCAGTGGTTGCAAACCATATATCAAGCATTCAAAATAAAAATAATGCAACATCTCACCCATACATGCACTCCTACCCCCCAACATAGCGAATGCACCATTCCACCCAACATCACCGGTCTATGCTTATTACGCCGAGAAACTAACAAAAATAGCGAGAAAGTAAGCAAAATATAGCCATGCATCACTTACCTCAAGGTGAAGATGATGATCGGCACAAAAAGATGAAGACCCAACTCGCAGCCGCGAAGAGATGAGTGTGCGCGTGCTCGTAGAGATCTCGGACTACGGTGAACGGCGCTGGATGGTCGGGAATGGTAGATCAAGTGTGGGACGGTGCTCTAGGAATCTTTGGATCACTCGAAGAAGAGAAGGAAATGGGATGGTCTTGGAAAGAATTGTAGAAATGAGAGGGAAGCCCAACGGTTTAAATAAGTAATCAGCTCACGTGCAGGCATCGTGTCGATCTCGATTGATCGAGATGCACATCTCGATCAATCGAGATTGTGATCAATTAGAATCCTACCTCGATCAATTGAGATCAACTTCGATCAATCGAGATTTCACATCGATCAATCGAGATTTCAATTGATCGAGGACCTATCGAAGTGCTATCGAAGAATACTACCTCTCGGGACTTTGGACTTAGCAAACTCTCTGCATTATTTCGATCAATCGAGACCAAAATCTCGATCAATCGAAATCTCGATTGATCGAGATCTCTGCTTCGATCAATCGAGATGCTCAAAAACAGCCAGCTTGAGTTATACTTCATGGACTTGGACTTATGGGATTTAGATACTAAATTGCTTAGATACAAAATTTACCTTAGATTAAAGGGACATCATGGAAGCATGATAGCTACCATGGCCTCGCCACCTTACACGTCTATGGCATGACGTCCGAATCGGCTCACGAGTCAAAATACATGGGATCCGTCAAGGTGACGACATCCACGTATTCCGTGGTAACTTGGTCATCCACGCACAATTTTAAACGCTGCCCGTTTACTTTGAACAACGATCCGTCTTTCAAGTCCTTCAATTCCACCGCTCCATGGGGAGCAACGAAATTAATCAAAAATGGACCATCCCAACGGGAGTGAAGTTTTTTAGGAAACAAATGGAGGCGTGAATTGTACAACCATACTTTTTGGCCCGGGGAAAACGTTTTGACTTGAATATTGCGATCATGAAAGGCTTTTGCCTTTGCCTTATAGATTTTAGCGTTTTCATATGCATCATGTCGCAATTCTTCCAATTCATTTAATTGAAGCTTGCGATTAGATCCGGCCATTTGCATGTCAAAATTGAAAGTTTTGGTGACCCACATAGCTTTGTGCTCCAATTCAACCGGATGATGGCACGCTTTACCATAAACCAACCGGTAAGGTGACATTCCAATGGGAGTCTTATAAGCAGTTTGGTAAGCCCATAATGCATCATTTAGTCGCAATGACCAATCCTTCCGATCAGGCCGAACTATTTTCTCAAGAATGTTCTTAACCTCCCTATTGGATACCTCCACTTGGCCACTAGTTTGAGGATGGTATGGGGTGGCTACCTTGTGTGTGACAGAGTATTTGGTATGCAAGGTTCGAAGGAACCGGTTACAGAAATGTTTACCTCCGTCACTGATGAGGGCCCGAGGTGTACTAAACCGGCTAAAGATATTCGCTTGAATGAACTTAACCATGACTGCGTGATCATTGGTTTTGGTAGCAATGGCCTATATCCATTTAGATACGTAGTCCACCGCCACAAGTATGTACTCATGACCAGTAGAGGGTGGAAAAGGTCCCATGAAGTCAATGCCCCACACATCAAATATCTCAATAATAAGAATAGGGTTAAGAGGCATCATGTCCTTCCGAGACATTGCACCAAGGCATTGGCATCGCTCACAAGAGCGGTAGAATGAATATGCATCCCGATGAAGAGTTGGCTAGAAAAACCCGCATTGAAGAATTTTGGCTACGGTTTTCTTAGCACTAAAGTGTCCCCCACAAGCGAGTGTATGACAAAATTTGAGAATATTTTGGAATTCACTGTTGGGTACACACTTTTAGATTATTTGATCAGGGCAATATTTGAACAATTGAGGATTGTCCCAATAATATGATCGTGATTGGGAGAAAAAATAAGCCTTCTCTTGCTTGGTCCAAGAAGACGGTATTTTGCCGGTTGCCAAATAGTTGACAATGTCCGCATACCAAGGGATACTCTCTTGAGAAATGACAAAGAGTTGTTCATCCGGGAAGGATTCACAAACTGGAATGGAGTTATGGAGGGATTCAACAAGAATTCTAGATAGGTGGTCAGCTACCACATCTTCGGTGCCCTTTTTGTCTTTAATCTCAAAATTAAACTCTTGCAACAAGAGTATCCATCGGATCAACCTAGGTTTGGTGTCCTTTTTGGCTAAAAGATGTCGGAGGGCAGCATGGTTCGAATAGACAATAACCTTAGAACCTAGTAGATAAGCTCAAAATTTGTCCAAGGCAAATACTACCGCAAGCAACTCCTTTTCCGTTGTGGTATAATTAATTTGAGCCTCGAAAAGGGTTTTACTTGCATAATAGATGACATGTGGCAATTTGTCTACTCGTTGCCCTAAAATCGCACCCATGGCGTAGTCGGATCTCAAATGGGAGAGCCCAATTTGGAGGGATGAGAATTGGAGCAGTTGTAAGCATGGTGCGGAGTTTTTCAAAAGCGTTAAGGCACGCTTCATCAAAGGTAAAGCAAGACTCTTTTTCAAGAAGGCGACACAAAGGCCGGGAGATCTTGCTAAAGTCTTTGATGAAACGACGATAAAAGCCCGCATGCCCAAGGAATGAACGAATCTCTCTCACCGTTGATGGTGGAGGAAGTTTGGAAATGAGTTCAACCTTGGATTTGTCAACCTCGATTCCTCTCTTAGACATAATGTGCCCTAGGACAATACCCTCTTGAACCATAAAATGGCTCTTTTCCCAACTGAGAATTAGGTTGGTCTCTTGACATCGTGTGAGAACACGGGATAGATTTTTGAGACATGTTTCAAATGAAGGTCCAAACACGAAAAAATCATCCATGAACACTTCCAAGAATTTTTCCACCATGTCCGAAAAGATAGACATCATACACCGTTGAAAAGTCACCGGTGCATTGCACAACCCAAAGGGCATGCTTCTATAAGCAAATGTGCCAAAGGGACATGTAAAGGTGGTTTTCTCTTGGTCCCTCGGGTCTATAGCAACCTGATTATAGCCAGAATATCCATCTAAGAAACAATAAAAACTTTGCCCGGCTAATCTTTCCAAGATTTGATCAATAAATGGGAGGGGGAAGTGATATTTCCGAGTTGCCGAATTTAATTTCTGATAATCTATGCACACTCTCCATCCCGTGGTGGTGTGTTGGGGAACCAATTCACCCTTATCATTTGGTTGCACCGTAATACCGGACTTCTTTGGAACCACTTGAGTGGGACTAACCCACTTACTATCTGAGATGGGGTAAATGATTCCCGCATCTAGTAACTTCACCACCTCCTTCATTACAACGTCGTTCATATTTGGATTTAATCGATGTTGCGCCTTTCTTGAGGTTTTTGCATCTTCTTCCAAGTGTATGCGGTGCATACAAATAGAAGGATCTATTCCCTTAAGATCTGCCACACTCCATCCTATTGCTTCCTTGTGCTCTTTTAGCACTTTTAGGAGTTTCATCTCTTGATCATTGGTGAGAATGGAAGCAATAATGACTGGAAGGGTCTAATTAGCGCCCAAGAAAATATACTTGAGTGTAGCCGGTAGAGGCTTGAGCTCAAGTTGTGGTGGGGAAATTAGAGAAGGAGTTTGGGAAGTTTTGGACAAAGGAGGCAAGGGTTCTCTCGGAACTCTCCATTTAGACAAATCCATGACAGTAGTGACATTGAGCATTGAATTAACTTCACAAATGGATTGCTCAATGTCAAAATCATCACAGTTGAAATGACTTAGGCATGCCTCTAGAGGATCCTTAGAAAGAATAGAAGGAAGTGCTTCTTGAACAAGGTCTTCCATTGCATCAACACAAAAGCACTCATTTTTGTCGTCGGATGTGTGGTGAGAAGTATTGAAGATGTTCAAGCGGACTTTCATATTCTCGAAAGAGATGTCCATTACTCCGGTACGGCAATTAATGCAAGCGTTTGCCGTGGCCAAGAATGGATGACCTAGAATGATAAGAATATGTCGATTTGGATTTTGAACCGATTCTGTGTCAAGGACTATGAAGTCCACCGAAAAGTAGAATTTGTCCACTTGAATGATTACATCCTCAATGATGCCCCGTGGTTGCTTCACCAAGCGGTCGGCAAGTTGCAACACAATTGTGGTAGGCTTAAGTTCCCCCAAACCTAATTGTTGGTAAACTGAGAATGGAAGCAAATTGACACTAGCCCCTAAATCAAGAAGTGCCTTTTCAAAAGATTGATTTCCGATGGTGCAAAAAATAGTCGGAGCACCCGGATCTTTGAATTTGGGAGGGGCTTGGTGTTGGAAAATGGAGCTTATGTGCTCAGTTAGGAGGACTTTCTTAGGAGCATTATTCCTAGATTTGCGCTTTTGAGTGCACAAGTCCTTCAAGAATTTAGCATAGGAGGGAATTTGCCGGATAGCATCAAGGAGAGGGAGATTGATCTTTACTTGTTTGAAGATCTCCATCATGTCTTGAATTTTCTCTCCTTGCTTCCCAAAATGAGAAGGTTCCTTCAATCTTTGAGGAAAAGGAACCGGAGGTTCAAAAGAGGTGTCAAGATTTGGACTTGATGACGACACAACTTCACTTGCCTTTCCTTTTGGATTTTGTGGGTTTTTGGTCACACTTGGATTTAAAGGAAAAACATTTGGATTTGATTGGGATTCTTTTGAATTTTTAGATTGCTCATTGAATTTCTTTTTTACTTTTTCTTCCCCAACTTTAGAATTTATGATTCTACCACTCCTTAAGGTGGTGATTGATTGAATTTGCTCCGGAGGAGCATTACAAGATAAAGATGATGGATCCTCAATCACATGAACACCCTTAGGATTCGCCACCAGTTGACTTGGCAACTTACCTTTCTCCCTTCTATTCAAGGCATTAGCTAGTTGCCCGATTTGAGCTTCTAACCTAGCCATAGATTGAGCATTAGCTTCAAGCTTAGAGATTGATTGAGAGTGAGTTTGCAATAAGTGGGTATTAGCCTCAAGATTGCTTATCACTCTTTCTTCAAAGCCTTGGCTTCTCGGAGGAGGTGGTGGTTATTGGTAATTGGACCTTTGATGGTAAGGTTGAGGATTTGGCCTATATTGAGACTGCTGAGATTGAGAAGTAAAGGAATTTTGCCCTTGAAAAGAGGGACTTGATTCTTGAGATTTCCATGAAAAAGTTGAATGATTCTTGTAACCAGGATTGTACATATTTGAATATGGATCATTCAGCTATTTAGAGTACAAGACATTCGCTTGCTCTTGAGCATAATCGGGAGATTGCCCGGCAATAGGACAATCTCGCACAAAATGTGAAGTGCTATAGCAAAATGAACACAGTTCCTAATTTTGAACAGGTTGGCTTGGAGTAGGCAGCCCATTCTTCATGATTAAGTCCATTTTTTGGGATAAGGCTTCTACTTGCATGGCAACCTCATCTACCCGTGAAATTTCATGCACTCCTTTACAAGGTTGGGTGGCCTTCCCTTTTCTAGTGGAGGAGCGTTGATCTGAATTATTGCCTAGGGTTTGAAAAAGTTTTCATGCCTCATCGGGGCTTTTCAAAAGGTATCCACCTCCACAAGCAGAGTCTATCATTTGCCTATGTTGCTCGCTCACCCCATCATAAAAACTTTGCACTAATTGCTATTTTGGGACAGCATGATGCGGATTAGATTTAAGAAGATCTTTTAATCTCTCCCACGTCTCGTGAAATTGTTCTTGATCAATTTAGGTGAATTCGGTGATTGCTCTCCGAATATCACTCGTCTTTCCCATTGGGAAGTATTTTTTTAAGAACTCTATTTGCATCTCCGCCCAAGAATGGATTGAGTTAGGTTCTAAGGAATTGAACCAACTTCTAGCTTTGTCTTTTAAGGAGAATGGAAACATACGCAGCTTTAGATCATCCTTCGTAAAGTGTGGTACACGAATGGTGGAACACACCGAAAGGAAGTAATCTAAATGCCGATATGGATCCTCATTAGGGAGACCATGGAAACTATTTAGAAGATTGATGGTGGAGGACTTTATTTCAAATTGATTTGCCCCTACATCCAGAAATTGAATACATGAAGGTACTTCAAATGTAGTCGGAAGATAAAAGTCCATAAGCAACTCTCCTTGAGGAGGAGGAGGTGGAGGTTGTTGTTCACGATTAAAAGGAGGTAGACCGGGAGGTTGTCTCTCATTTGGGTCCATGTTTTCAGTCCTAGGCAATATAGGTCCCTAGAGGTTCCTCTACATTGTCTAAGTGTTCTTTCAAGCTCAAAATTATACGGAAGCAACGGAAGTGACAAGGACCGTCTACCTAGCATGCATTAATAGTAGAACAACACCTCAATACGCAAAATAAACAATAATATATACAAAAAAAATTGAATGAGCTCAAACCTACTAATTTTTGACTTTATACTCACAAAGGGTTCCAACTTTAATCCTTTTAGATGCCCGCTATGTGGTATACCTAAAATCAAGAAATTTGAGAAATAAGAACAAGATATATACAAAAAAGAATGAAAGAATTTCTAGCCTAAGAATTAAACCAGATTTAATCTTCCAATGGCGACAATTAAACGGTAGTCCCCAGCAACGGCGCCAAAATTTTGATGTGGTTGGAACTTGAATTATATTGTAAGCTTATGTTTGCCCCTTTTATCAAAATATAATTTAACCACTCGCAAGAGCACGAATCTTTGTAGACACGGTTCTATATAAAGGGTATCGATCCCACGAGGACTAGTCGTAATTGTCTTAAAAAAAGATTACTTCCACTTTAATTCTAAAAACAAGGTTTTGAGTTTTATTTATAAAACTATTGCATGAATGTAATAACAATAAATTTAAAGAGTAAAAGTTGGGAGAGAGAGAACTAGGGGTGGTTTCCACCACTAGCCATTCAGATGTTCATAAGTGTAGCATGCTTGGGATTCATAAATTAAATGCCTAACAATGTCATTAGGCTTGTGACCTCAATGACATATCAAAAGATTAATGTCAGAACCAACCATCATAATCCATCTTCAACAAGCATAGTTCTTCAACCTAACTAATTACCCTACTTTCTAAATGAACCTACATGCATCCAAACTACCTTATCTTGGCATGGTTTATACAAGCAAGCACACCACATACATTTAAAGTACCATTACTTAGCCATCATTTGCCCTTCTTGTGGAAGAAACAAATGTTGTGCATTCACAAGATAGATTCTACTCTAAGACAAGAATAAAATCAAAATCAAATGAATATATAAAAGAGATGTATTAGTGTCTGTAGAGACCGTGCCCAATTTTGGCAGATTTTTTAATTTTTGTCATTTATTGCTTTAAATGGATTTTAAATGATGTTTAATATGTTTTGAATGTGGGGAACATGTTTAGAGGGCTGGTATAGGGTTTTGGAAAGTTTTGGGGACTTTCGACAAAAGTTGACTTTTTTGAGTTTGGTCAACTTAGGGGCGTGGGCCTTGTGGGCCCAGAAATTTTAAAAGTGTCAGAATGACTTCAAAATTGGAGGATAGCTTAAATAAATATTTGACGCGCAACGGAGTTGATTTCGTGTCAATCTGAGTTACGGAACTCCAAAAATGAGTCGGAGAAGGTTTTGCAAAAAGGTGATGGCAAAGTAGTAATTAAAAGGAGGTCACTTAGCTATAAATACTAAGAGAGATCAGCTCTTCTCTCATTTTTCATCCCAGCAACCGAGAGAGAGAGATATATACGTATATACATACATGCTTCATCTCCTCCTCTTCTTCACTAGATTTGAGGGCCTTAGAGTGGGATTTAGATTTCACCGAAGAAGGAAGAAACGATTTATGCATCGAGGGCTCGAGATTGATCGGTTCAAAAATCATTTCAGAGGAAGTTGGGTTTTGAGAGATTGGGGGAAATCAATTGGAAGCTCTTCCAATTTGAGGTAGGGGTGCTAGACTCACTTCTACTTTGATCTTGTGGTCCCTACCTAAATATCATAAGAGATAGCTTTTGATTTCTTGAACCTAGGTCTATATATATATATATATATATATATATACCATGGTGATTTATGCATGTATAAGTGTCCAACATGTTAGTTAGGGCTTATGCATGGTATGTATGTGCAAATGTGACTATAATGCTTTTGGTGAAAAATGTGTTTGTTTGATAAAAATATGAAAAATATGATTTTCTAGCAAAATCCATGAGCATAATGATTTTCATGATGTGAGTGTGATAGCATTGTGACAATCTTGAGTTGGAAGGAAAATGCATTGATTTGAGGAAAAATGCATGCATGGTGTGACTATGTGCATTGGAGTGATTATATGCACTATATGATGATTTTGGCGCATGAGTGTGAAATTAAGATAAGGGGAAGGCCCCTAGGGTGAAAGACCCAAAACTTGGCCAAGAGGAGGTGCTCCCTTCGGGTTAGTAACCCAATAAAGCACAAGCAGAGTTTGGGTGCCGAAGAGACCCTTACTATTGGAGTGATGAGAAAGCCTCTTTGACGTGATTTGGTGTGAGTTATATATATATATGTAAGTTGTGACTTGTCCAATTTGATATTTATATATATATATATATATATAGACATATGTATTTGCATTTTATGTGAAGCATCATGCATGATTTGAAAAACGTGGATGTTTGGGTAAAAATGCATGAGCATGTGCATTCATGCATGGCTTACGGGTTAGAGTGGGGATGGGTGGATCATTTCTACTGAGCCGTTGAGATGCTTACCCCATTATATAAAACATTTTCAGATAAGGCGCCAATGGAAGACGAAGCATGATTAGCTCTATGGATATGTTGGGCTTATTTTTGAACTTTTACTCTTTTGAGATATAGATAAATGTCCATACCGGCTTGTGGCATGGAGACAATGGTTGTGGTGTTGCCTTTACATTTGTATGCTCTTATGTATGTGAAATTCAAATGCAAGTGCCACACTTGTAGGAAAGTGATTTTTGAGAAATGTATGTATAATGGCCTCCTTCATTTAAGACTTGTTGAATGTATGCAAAAAGGGCCATTTGAATTCTTATATGTATGGTTCCATGGATTATGTATGAATTTGGAAATTTAAATGGATGAATGTATTCTTTTGTCTCTTGTAGCTTAATTTCGTGGATATGAATGTTTAGAATTGTAGATTTATGTTGGAATCATGGTTGTAGGATCTCAATGTATAAGTTAGATTATATGGTTGAATTAATGAAGATCACATTTGAAAAAAATGAGGATGTTTGGTTCACTTGAATTTTATGTGCATGGTGGACTTTGGATGAATTTTCTATGATTATACAAGATTTGAGATTCAAACGTGTAGGTTGATGTGTGAGTATGATTTTATATTAATGGTAGATGAATTATATGAGATATGAATGATGTAAGGTGGTTTGGTTGAGATTTGGGTTCAATTTGATCTTATATAGGTGTTTGGGAGAATCTGGGCAGTGCATTTCGATTAATCGAAATGCCCATTTCGATTAATCGAGACGCTCATCTCGATTGATCGAAATGGTTGCGAGATTTTATGAATTTTTGAGCTTCATTTCGATTAATCGAAGTCCCAATCTCGATTGATCGAAATATTGTTTTCTTCGATTAATGGGGTCAAAATCTCGATTAATCGAGATGAATCTCGATTGATCGAGATTACTATTCACAGCAAGGTTCAAAAATTGTCCAGAGTTCGTTTCGATGCAATTTCTTCGTTTTAAATTGGAATTCAGCATGGTTTTTTTTGAAATTGAGTGTTTTTGAAAGCTCTATCCAATGGTATAGGTTTCATAATCAAATTCCATCTGTGTAAAAAGTTGAGGTCCAGAACTTAGTTGTTTATATGTATGGAACCAAAGGTGAAAATCATTTGCAAGGGCCTTTGATGATCTAATGCCACTTGAAGGGTGTGCATATAGAATGCTTCCGCAATAGAAATAATTATAATAAGATTAAGGTGTGGTAACTTGAGGTGAAATTACGGATTCACCCTCGTTTCCCTCGCTCCTAACCGGGTGTCGAAAACCGGGGCGTGACAACTTGGTATCAGAGCCTAATCGGGTTTGAATACCTAGGGACGACGGGAAATGGTTGGGTCACATATGGAATTGTGAGGAGTAGATTAAGTGCATATTGCATGAAAAATTTTTATGTGCTTATTTGTTTGATATGATATGCTACTTATGAAGTATATAAGTATGTTAAGTATGCATGAAGTGAATTGGACATGACATTCATGCTTTGAATTTTTAAGTATCTTCTTGTCATCCATACAGAAGGATGCCACCAAGAAGAGCTCGTGAAGTGACACCGAAAGTGGTCCCTATTGGAGGGGAGTAATTCATGCGCGACATGGACGCTACCATGCGCCAAATTGCGAGGGAGACACAGCAGGAAACTCAAGAGGAGACACAAGCTCCACCAAGAGCAGCTCCTCCTAGCCAAATGATAACGGCATTGGGACACTTTAAGAAACACAATCCACCAACCTATTCTGGGGGATCCGATCCCATGGTAGTAGAGAATTGGTTAGATCAAATTATCAAGCTTCTCACCGTGCTTGAAATAGAGGAAGAATTGAGGGTGAAAGTGGCCACGCACTATTTGGTAGACGAGGCTAATCGTTGGTGGAAGTTCATCGGTGATTACCATGACATCGAGGTTATGGATTGGGACACTTTTCAAGTACTCTTCCTTGAAAAGTACTTCCCAATGACAGTAAAGATAGTATGAGGAGAGAATTCCTCAACTTGACTCAGGGCAACATGACAGTGATGGAATACGAGACTAAATTCACATCTTTAGCTCGGTTTGCCAAGGAAATAATTCCAACAGAAGGGTTGAAGGTTAAGCAGTTTATTTGGGGCCTACGACCGTATTTACGAGATAGAGTTGGACTTCTAGGTCTGACCAACTATGCAGCAGTGGTGGAGAGGGCCTTGGTAGCCGAGGGGTTTAGTAATGATAACCAAAGGATTAGGGAAGTGCAGAACCAAGCGAGGGCCACGGGATCTCTTGCGGATAACCGTGCTAAGAATAAGTGAAAGAATGGTGAGTCATCCTCATAAGGGCCACAAACTCAATCTGTGAATTCCGTGGCTATACCTTCTGGATCCTTACGATCTAGAATAGTTTGTTACAATTGTCAGAAGCCAGGACACAGAATGGCTGAGTGTACATAAGGACAAGTTCCTTCAGTGGCAGAGAAGAGGTGCTTCAATTGTCATCAGTTGGGGTATATGAGCTGGGATTGTCCACAAAAGAAGGGTGCACAGGGTGGTATGAGTTCATAGCAGCGTCTTGCATAGCCAACTGCTTCATAGTCAAGTTCCAGGGCATTGCCACCACCACAGACAGTGCCTTCAGCTCAGAGCTAGCGGACGCCGGCTAGAGGAGTTATGTCTAGTGCTCCTAGTCAGCAGTCTGGATATCAAGGTATGGGACAGCAGGGCCAGAGAGCACAGGGCTGTGCCTTTACTCTTATCCCAACAGAGACCTCGGCAGGACCGTCAGTAGTCCGAGGTATATTTCTTGTATCTAGTTCGTGGGCTAGGGTTTTAGTGGACTCGGGTGCATCGCATTCATTCATTTCATGTGCATTTGTTTGTGCTTTGGAGTTGGAGGTGTCATCTTTGGATTTGACCTTGTCCATTGATACGCCAGTTGGGGGTAGGGTGACTTTGAGTAAAGTATGCCAATCTTGCGAGATCGAGATATCAGGACACCGATTGGTGTTTGATTTCATCCTTCTCGATATGACTAGCTTTGATGTGATCTTAGGTATGGATTGGCTATCGACCTATAGAGCCAGCATTGATTGTTACAGGGGAAGAGTGATCTTACATACGCCGGAAGGTGTTAGAATTTATTTTGTGGGAGAGCGGGATGACTTCTACTTGTCGTCTCCACTTGGTTCTAGTGATCGGAAAGGGCTTGGGTATTTCTTGGCGAGCTTACTTGTTGATAGTGATGATGAGACACTTGGAGAGCTTCCTCGTGTAGTGTGTGAGTTTATGGACGTATTTTCGGGGGAATTGACACAGTTGCCTCCGAAACATGAAGTAGAGTTTGTGATAGATCTTGCTCCAGGTACCGCGCCCATTTTTATGGCACCGTACCGAATGGCACCGGCTGAATTAAAAGAGTTGAAGGACCAATTACAAGAGCTACTAGACAAGGGATTTGTACGCCCTAGTACATCGCATTGGGGAGCTCCGGTTCTTTTCGCTAAGAAGAAGGATGGGTCTTTGCGGCTTTGCATTGACTACCAGAAATTGAATCGGGCAACAATCAAGAACAAATATCCTTTGCCAAGGATAGATGACTTGTTCGACCAACTTAAAGGTTTGAGATGTTTCTCAAAGTAGACTTGAGATCGGGCTACTATCAGTTGGGGATTAGAGAGGCGGACATTCCAAAGACTGCCTTTCGTACACGATACGGGCATTATGAATTTTTGGTGATGCCATTTGGTTTGACAAATGCACCGGCGGCATTCATGGATCTAATGCATAGAGTGTTCAATGCTTACTTGGACAAGTTTGTGATTGTGTTCGTTGATGACATCCTAGTGTACTCGTCTTTGGAAGAGGAGCACGAGGGTCACTTGAGGATTGTGTTGCAACTCTTAAGAGAACATCAATTATATGCCAAGTACGAAAAGTGTGAATTTTGGCTAGCGGAAGTGAAATTCCTTGGGCATGTTGTGTCCGAAGGAGGAGTTTTCGTAGATCCATCCAAGATAGAGGCGGTGATGGGTTGGGAAAGACCTAAGAGCATATTTGAGATACGTAGTTTCTTGGGATTGGCCGGGTATTATCGGAGGTTTGTGAAGGACTTTTCAAGGCTAGCTGCACCTATGACAAAGCTTACCCGAAAAGGAGTGAAGTTTGCATGGGATGATGCTTGCGAGCATGCATTCATGGAATAGAAGAGTCGATTGACTTCGGCTCCAATTTTGATCATTCCAGAACATGGGTTAGAGTACATAATTTATTGTGACGCTTCACAACTCGGTTTGGGATGTGTGCTAATGCAAATCGAATGAGTAGTGGCGTATGGTTCGAGGCAATTGAAAACACATGAACAGAATTATTCAGTACATGATTTGGAGTTGGCGGCGGTGATCTTTGCACTTAAGGTGTGAAGACATTATTTGTATGGCGAGAAGTTTGAAGTGTTCTCGGATCATAAAAGTCTCAAATACCTTTTCTCACAAAAGGATTTGAATATAAGGCAACGGAGGTGGATGAAGTATATGGAGGATTATGACTTCGACTTACAATATCATCCGAAAAAGGCCAATGTAGTGGCGGATGCAATGAGTAGGAAGTCGCATGGTAGCTTAGCGAGCTTAGCCATACGGGAGTGGAAGATGATGGAAGACATCTCAGAAATGGGATTATATTTCAGTGAAGATGATGGATCGGCGGTGTTATTTACTCTTATCGCTCAACCAACTCTTGTGAGTAGAGTGATTGAAGAGCAGAGGAAGGATAGTAAGGTTGAGGCTATTCGCACATGAATTTTGGGTGGCGAAGTAGTGGAAGGATGGACAGTTCATTCAGATGGGAGCGTGAAATTTCAAGGGAAGATGTTTGTTCCCTTAGCTTATCGAGACGAGATTCTGAGAGAGTTTCACAACTCGAGGCTAGCAATACATCCAGGTGGTACCAAGATGTACCATAACCTACACCGACAGTATTGGTGGACGGGTATGAAAAAGGATGTAGCTCCATTTGTGGCGAGGTGCCTCACTTGTTAACAAGTGAAGGCCGAGCATCAGAGACCAGTGGGGTTGTTGTAGCCATTGCCTATGGCTATGTGGAAATGGGAGCATGTCATTATGAATTTTGTGATGGGGCTTCCAAGGTCGAGGAAGAGTCACGACGCAGTTTGGGTGGTCGTTGACAGATTGACGAAGGTGGCAAACTTTATTCCCATTAGAGTGACAGATGATGTGGATACTCTCAGTAGATTGTATATTGAGCAGATCCTTAGGCTTCATGGTATGCCAGTTTCTATTATTTCAGATATAGACCCGCGATTTACATCTCGGTTTTGGCAGAGTTTCCAAGCAGCACTTGATACGGACCTTCACTTTAGTACGGCTTTTCATCCTCAGACGGATAGTCAATCCGAGCGTACCATACAGATTTTGGAGGATATGCTACGGGCATGTGTACCTGATCTTCAGGGCAGTTGGGAGGATCACCTTCCTTTGGTGGAGTTTGCATACAATAATAGCTATCAAGCTAGCATTGAGATGGCTCCATTCAAGGCTTTGTATGGTAGACCGTGCAGGTCACCTGTCTGTTGGATAGAGGTTGGAGAGACAGTTTCTTTGGGACCAGATTTAGTTTGAGAAACTATGGAGAAGATCAAGGTAATCCGGCAGAGATTGCTTACGGTTCAAAGTCGTCAGAAAAGCTACACCGATAGGAGACGGTGACCACTAGCATTTGAGGTGGGAGATCATGTCTTTTTGAAGGTCTTGCCATGGAGAAGTTTGATGAGGTTCGGTCGTAGTGGCAAGCTTGTACCACAATTTATCGGGCCATTTGAGATTTTGGATCGAGTAGGAGAGGTTGCTTACCGCTTAGCATTGCCACCGCAATTGTCAAGTTGCACAACACTTTCCATGTGTCTATGTTGAGAAATTATGAACTAGACCCTTCACATGTACTTGATTGGGCAGACCTTGAGGTGGAGGAGGATGTGTCATACGAGGAAAGACCAATTCAGATTTTGGACACTAGAGAACAAGTGCTTCGGGGCAAAACCATTCCATTGGTTAAGGTGCTTTGGAGGCATCATGGTGTGGAAGAAGCTACATGGGAGCAAGAACAAGAAGTCTGCTCAAAGTATCCCGAGTTGTTCACCACTTGAGGTACATTCTAATTTTGAGGACGAAATTCTTATAAGGGTGGGAGGTTGTAGAGACCGTGCCCAATTTTGGTCGGTTTTTCAATTTTTGTCATTTATTACTTTAAATGCATTTCAAATGATGTTTAACATGTTTTGAATGCGGGGAACATGTTTAGAGGGCTGGTATAGGGTTTTGGAAAGTTTTGAGAACTTTTGGCAAAAGTTGACTTTTTTGAGTTTGGTCAACCTAGGGGCGTGGGCCTTGTGGGCCCAGAAATTTTAAAAGTGTCAGAATGACTTCAAAATTGGAGGATAGTTTAAATAAAATATTTGACGCGCAACAGAGTTAATTTCGTGTCAATCTGAGTTACGAAACTCTGAAAATGAGCCGAAGAAGGTTTTGCAAAAAGGTGATGGCAAATTAGTAATTAAGAGGAGGTCACTTAGCTATAAATACTAAGAGAGATCAGCTCTTCTCTCATTTTTCATCCCAGCAGCCGAGAGAGAGAGATATATACGTATATACATACAAGCTTCATCTCCTCCTCTTCTTTACTAGATTTGAGGGCCTTAGAGTGGGATTTAGATTTCACCGAAGAAGGAAGAACGATTTATGCATCGAGGGCTCGAGATTGATCGATTCAAAAATAATTTCGGAGGAAGTTGGGTTTTGAGAGATTGGGGGAAATCAATTGGAAGCTCTTCCAATTTGAGGTAGGGGTGCTAGACTCACTTCTACTTTGATCTTGTGGTCCCTTCCTAAATATCATAAGAGATAGCTTTTGATTTCTTGAACCTAGGTCTATGTATATATATATATATGTATACCATGGTGACTTATGCATGTATAAGTGTCCAACATGTTAGTTAGGGCTTATGCATGGTATGTATGTGCAAATGTGACTATAATGCTTTTGGTGAAAAATGTGTTTGTTTGATGAAAACATGAAAAATATGATTTTCTAGCAAAATCAACGAGCATAATGATTTTCATGATGTGAGTGTGATAGCATTGTGACAATCTTGAGTTGGAAGGAAAATGCATTGATTTGAGGGAAAATGCATGCATTATGTGACTATGTGCATTGGAGTGATTATATGCACTATATGATGATTTTGGGGCATGAGTGTGAAATTAAGATAAAGGGAAGGCCCCTAGGGTGAAAGACCCAAAACTTGGCCAAGAGGAGGTGCTCCCTTCGGGTTAGTAACCCGATAAAACACAAGCAGAGTTTGGGTGCCGAAGAGACCCTTACTATTGGAGTGATGAGAAAGCCCCTTTGACGTGATTTGGTGTGAGTTATATATATATATGTAAGTTGTGACTTGTCCAATTTGATATTTATATATATATATATATAGACATATGTATTTGCATTTTATGTGAAGCATCATGCATGATTTGAAAAACGTGAATGTTTGGGTAAAAATGCATAAGCATGTGCATTCATGCATGGCTTACGGGTTAGAGTGGGGATGGGTGGATCATTTCTACTGAGCCGTTGAGATACTCACCCCATTATATAAAACATTTTCAGATAAGGCGCCAATGGAAGACGAAGCATGATTAGCTCTATGGATATGTTGGGCTTATTTTTGGATTTTTACTCAATTGAGATATAGATAAATGTCCATGCCGGCTTGTGGCATGGAGACAATGGTTGTGGTGTTGCCTTTACATTTGTATCCTCTTATGTATGTGAAATTCAAATGTAAGTGCCACACTTGTAGGAAAGTGATTTTTGAGAAATGTATGTATAATGGTCTCCTTCATTTAAGACTTGTTGAATGTATGCAAAAAGGGCCATTTGAATTCTTATATGTATGGTTCCGTGGATTATGTATGAATTTGAAAATTTAAATGGATGAATGTATTCTTTTGTCTCTTGTAGCTTAATTTCGTGGATATGAATGTTTAGAATTATGGATTTATGTTGGAATGTTGGTTGTAGGATCTCAATGTATAAGTTAGATTGTATGGTTGGATTAATGAAGATCACCTTTGAAAAAAATGAGGATGTTTGGTTCACTTGAATTTTATGTGCATGGTGGACTTTGGATGAATTTTCTATAATTATACAAGATTTGAGATTCAAACGTGTAGGTTGATGTGTGAGTATGATTTTATATTAATGGTAGATGAATTATATAAGAAATGAATGATCTAAGGTGGTTTGGTTGAGATTTGGGTTCAATTTGATCTTATATAGGTGTTTGGGAGAATCTGGGCAGTGCATTTCGATTAATCGAAATGCCCATTTCGATTAATCGAGACGCCCATCTCGATTGATCGAAATGGTTGCGAGATTTTATGAATTTTTGAGCTTCATTTCGATTAATCGAAGTC
This sequence comes from Cornus controversa, assembly GCA_026545225.1. Lineage (NCBI taxonomy): Eukaryota > Viridiplantae > Streptophyta > Magnoliopsida > Cornales > Cornaceae > Cornus > Cornus controversa. The sequence continues at coordinate 55,641,337 of CM048845.1, forward strand.
TCAATCTCGATTGATTGAAATATTGCAGGTCCAAGGTACTGAGGAGGTGTTTTCTTCGATTAATGGGGTCAAAATCTCAATTAATCGAGATGAATCTCGATTGATCGAGATTACTATTCACAGCAAGGTTCAAAAATTGTCCAGAGTTCGTTTCGATGCAATTTCTTCGTTTTAAATCAGAATTGAGTGTGGTTTTTTTTGAAATTGAGTGTTTTTGAAAGCTCTATCCAATGGTATAGGTTTCATAATCAAATTCCATCTGTGTAAAAATTTGAGGTCCAGAACTTAGTGGTTTATATGTATGGAACCAAAGGTGAAAATCATTTGCAAGGGCCTTTGATGATCTAATGCCACTTGAAGGGTGTGCATATAGAATGCTTCCATAATAAAAATGATTATAATAAGATTAAGGTGTGGGAACTTGAGGTAAAATTACGGATTCACCCCCGTTTCCCTCGCTCCTAACCGGGTGTCGGAAACTGGGGCGTGACAGTGTACATGGTCACTAGGCTAAATAATCAACATTTAAGAACAAATCCCAAATTGCTACAATAATGAACAAGTTTACCTGGCTAGGGGCTTCAACAACACCCTAGTATAGAAGTTAGTTGCTCATGGTTGCCTTGCACTCTTCCATTGATGAAGAAAATGGAGCTTCAAGGTCTAGTTCAGCTCCTTCTTCCCCTCTCCCGAATGTCTCTCCTTCTGTATTCTGATGTGTGTGAGAGATATGTGAGAATGGCTTTTCTTGTGCATTATGGCTACCTTTTCAACCTTGGAGCCCAACATATATAAATATATATATATATATCAATATATATACCAACTATATCAAGAAGGTCCCCAAAGGTCTTGTTTAAGTCAGACAATCCCTTTAAGTCATGCAAAAAGGGGGATTTTGTTGCAAGTGGGAGAGCAAGTGGGCAAGTGGCTCTGCAGAATCTCGATCAATTGAGATTGGATCTCGATTGATCGAGATTTCGATCAATCGAAGTAAGATCTCGATCAATCGAGATCTCGATTGATCAAGATCAGCATCTCGATTGATCGAGATGCCTTGACTGCAATTCTGACTTTTCTCTTCAGCTGCAAATAGCCTCAAACTTTGCTTCTTTTACTACAAGACCTACAATACATCAAAAACACAAAAATACCATAAACATATCTCAGTAAACATAGAAACGGGACTAACATATGCAATAAAGAGGGTTCAAATGTATAGAATTGAACACTTATCACAACCCAGTGTCTATTTTCGCACCCGCCCACTCACACCCGTGGACAGGGGTTACTATACAATGGGAATTGTCGGTAGGTTCTAGTCTAACCCTAGTCGAGACCATTAGACTGTGGTCAAGAATATTCTCAAGTATTTGAGAAAGACTAAGGATTATATGCTTGTCTATGGAGGTGATGAGCTAGTACGAGTTAGTTATACAGATTCTAATTTTCAATCAGATGAGGATTCTAAAAGATCTATCTTGAGATTTTTGTTTACGCTGTATAGAGGGGCTATAAGTTGGAGGAGTATGAAGCAGTCGTGTATTGTTAATTCAACCATGGAGGCTGAATATGTTGTAGCTTTTGAAACAGCAAAGGAAGCCATTTGGTTAAGGAAATTCGTCTCTAATCTGAGAGTTGTGCGATATGTAAGCTCACCTATTGTACTTCATTGTGATAATAGTGGAACTATTGCTCAAAGGAAGGATCCCAGAAACCATAAGTATGAGAAACACATTGAGAGGAAGTATTATCTAATCAGAGACATTGTGCAGTGCGGAGACGTAGTGGTAGCTAAGATCACATCGAAGAATGACCTTGCTGATCCATTTACTAAAGTGCTATCGATCAAAGTGTTTGATTGACATTTGGATAGCATGGGAGTTAGATGTGAGGGAAACTTCCTATAAAGTGCAAGTGGGTGATTGTTGGGATTGTATGCCCTTTATAGCACCAATTGGGATGCAATGACATTGGCTTTTCAATAAGAATTTGTTGCTTATCAAAAATATTGTTTACCTATTATGAATATTATGTATTGATTTGATTCAAGACTCGAATCATAGTGTCCATTGACTACGCAATGACTTGGTGCGTGTATGGTATAGTTACCAAAGTCGGGAGCACAAGTCACGTTCTATTGATAAAGAACAGAACAGGATCGCTGACAAGTCATTATCAAAGTAATTGTGAGGCCATCATTGCAATTACTACTTGTTAGTGTTATGACAAATGTTATTCTCAAGTATGAGGGAGTGATGAACCCTAGGCATGGTTGGTCAACACTTTGACATATCTAGTGGGCTCAAGGGTCTAAAATCCAAATATGTTGAGTGTTGGTTGATTATGTGCTTTGGAACATGCTCCCAAAATTTACATCTCTACAAGCTAATTTATTATGACTTGCTTAGTTTAATCAATGGTAAATGTGGTTAATGGATTATTGAAATTTAGGTTTATGGGATGACTGAGCCAATTTATAATTCATTGGAGCCAATAAAAGTTTGGACCCTTAAATAAGATCCTCACTTCTAGCCCACTGGGTCAATTTAAAATGAATTGAGTTGTTAAATGTGAATTGATTTAATGTGCTAGGGCATTTGTAATTTAATTAAATGTAAGGGCACAAGTAGAATTATCTACAAATATGTATTGGATATTTTAATATCCTAGAATATATATTAATATATATTTTAAATATATACATAATATCTTATTTTTCGTAGGGAGAATATATAATATGGAGTGTATATATATATATTTTATGTGAAGATATGATTTATCATATCTTGCATATATGGAAAGAAAAAGTTGACTTGGGAGAAATTCTCCTATAAATATGTCATATTCTCTCCTATATCAATGTGTGAAAATTAATCGTAATACTAGAGTTTTACAATTACAACAAGAGTGGTTGTAGGAGATTGCAGAGAGAGAAATCAATTCACAAACCTAGGGTCCTACCACAAGAACTAGGTTTTTAGATAATCAACCTCAAGGGTCATGGTGGTGATTCTTATGGGTAGTACACCAAGGAGGTCGATTGCTTCACTAATTGTTGAAGACTAGGGGGTTGGAAAATTATCCCCGTCAGGGTACACGATATCTGAATCCCATATTCTCCATGCAATCATATTTGTTAAATAGAAATTTTTTTTGTTGTTTACATAATCTTTCATACATCAAGGGGTTCGACCAAGTTTGTCAATTAATTTTGAGAAACACACTTCCGCAAATCAAAAAGACCCCATTTCCCATCAATGTTAAGCATGTGTTAGCATGGTAATGTGATATGGTTTAAAATGTGATGTATGCGTGAAAACCATGTTAGTTGTGAAGTAATGTGGCTTAAATGCACATTTGTAGAATTGCTAAAATTCTTGATAGATCGGAGTTGTCCGAAGTTGTGCATGCATTCAGATTTTCTCAATAATGTCACGGAAGTGGAAAACTATCCACATTGGTAAAACATTCAGAGTTGCCCAATCATATCTAGGCTAATGCTTAAGAATCGGAGTTGTCCACATACTAGTATGATACTCAGAGTTGGACAATCATACTTGGATTATCGGAGTTTGACTAATGTCATATGACACTAAGAGTGTGGTTAATCATGTGTGCTCTCAGAGTTTAACCAACGGTTATAAATGTGTGAGTGCTTATATGCTTTTCAATAAGTAAGCATAATAAATTTTTATATGTATATATTGCATTGGAAATGCTGGATTTGGGCATTGGATATGTCATGAAGTTATAGGAATGTCATGTTGCATTTCATGTAGATTGGTGTTAGGTCGATGCTTAGGTAGGTTGGGGCATTTCTACTGAGCACGTGTATTGCTCACCTCTTTTCCTCCAAGCATTTTTACACATAAAGCGCCGCCGACAAGAGATGAGGTCTAAAGTTGCCAGATTGGAGTTCCAAAATTATTTTGGATTTTGTACATTTATCCATGCTTGTATGTGTCATGTTGACACTTTTGAAAATATTGTAATTATGGATTGTTAAACTTGCATTTGGATAGTATATGTATAAGCCATGTTTGACACTTGAAATGATTGAGAACAAGACTCGGGATCAGTGTATAAATTTGGGGTTGTTTTATTTCATATGATGGAATTATGATTTCCTTATCGTTTATGCATGTTATGACTTGAATTAGATATATGTAAAGTCATTTGGAATGTTTGTATCTTGAGGATGGGGGTTTAACCATGAAATTGGACAGTTAGAGAATTTCGTAGGAATTACTGTCAAGGACTTATAATCAATTGTAATTCACATTACGATAGATTGCAGTTCTACAATGGATTGTAAACATCATTACGATGGATCGTAAATTAGGAAGAAAATTGAGTTCCCAACCTGAAAGTTCCAATACATGTTACGATACATCTTCAATGGATCGTAGCTCTAAGATCATTGTAACCTATGTTATGATCAATCGTAGAGCTCAACTATTGTATATTTTGAGATGTTAAAATTAAATGCATGTGTAACCAAATGTGGGGCCCATTAGAATGTGTTGCCTTCAATTTATGTATGGACTCCTATATGCATGTGATGACACTTCTGCAGATATAAGATTTATGTGTTGTTCATTGGGTTAACGGACGAGATCACACTTGGAGTCCGGGTACAAAAATAGGGATTCCAAGGACTCAGATTTCGGGGCGTGACATTAGTGATAGTGAATATCCTCCTAATAGCTTAATTCTTTTTAGAAGAGTGTAGGAAGATGTGAAGATGGAAGGATAGAAAGCAATTGATTGCTTGTGAGTTTTGTTAGGAATTGTGAATTCCTATTGTAATTAAGTTTTATTTTAGAGTTATAATTTATTTGGTAATTTATTATTAGGCACATCTTGGGATTCAAGTAATTGTAATCCTTGTTTAACAAGGAATGAGTTTGGAAACTCGAGGTAAGGTTAAAGGAAAAAAGTAGAGAAGAGAGAGAGAAAGGTGAGTAGAGAGAGAAAGAGTGTGTAATCAAAGTATTAAAGTAAAGAAAGTCATTCTTCGTTTGTGGATATCAGCAATTTGCTAAACCACATAAATCTTGTATTGTATGTGTGCGTGTTTTTATCAGTTTTATTTGCCAATCGTGTCTGTGCAATCCTAACAATTAGTATCAGAGCTATAATGACAACTATTACAGATGAAAAGTATGTGGTCAAAAAGTTTAATGGAAGAAAGAATTTTAGTCTTTGGCAAGTTTGAATACGGGACTTACTGAACCAACATGGTCTCAAAGAGGCTTTGGGCTTAAAACCAGAAAAGATGGAAGATGAATAGTGGAAGGAAGATCAACTCAAAGTCAATGAGTGATATTCGATTGACGTTGGTGGATGATATTATGTATGATTTGATAAAAGAAGCTTCAGCAAGGACTATGTGGAAGAAATTGGAGAATCTGTATGTGGGAAATAATCTTATTAACCAGTTAGTCTTAAAGTAATAGTTAGTGTTTTTTTGAAAAAAAAGAAAGGGTAAGCTTACAAGAATATCTTGGCGAGTTCAATAAGATTATTTGTGATTTATCTAATGTTGATGTCAAGTTGAGTGATGAGGATAAAAAAATTAATTGGTTGACATCGATGCGCTCTACCCATAAGCATTTATTTAATACTTTGCTCTATAGAAGAGATAGCATCACGGTAGAGCAAGTTAAGAGAGCTTTGTTCTCATAATGATCAGGCTCAAGCTCTAATTACTCAAGAGAAGAAGAGGTTTGGAGCTTCAAGAAGCTTTGTGCCATTGTTAGAGAAAAGATGCTACAAGTGTGAAAGAAAGGGGTATATTCAGTGGTATTGTCTAGAAAAGAAGGACAATGCATCTATTGTTGTTGTTGTGTTTGAGGCTACAAAAGAAGAGTGTGATGGTGATAAAACATTATCAATTATTGATAACAAAGGAGTGAATACTTGATTCTGCTTGTTCCTTTCATGTGTGTAGTCATAAAGAGTGGTTTTCTACCTACAAACCTGTAGGTGGTAAGGTATTTATGGAGAATAATGCTTCTTGTAATGTTATGAAAATTAGAATAATCAAAATCAAGACAATTAATGGTTTGGTAAGAATCTTAATGAATGTACGTCATATTCCAAGTATCAGAAGGAATGTGATTTCTATGGGGCATTGGATTCTAAGGGGGATTGGTGTGAAGTGAAGAATAGATTAATGAAGATTAGAAGAGGACCACGTGTTATGTTTTTGGGAAGGAAGTTTAATAACCTCTATGTTTTGTTGGAAAATAGTATGATAGGTAGAACAATTATAAAGACATAATGAAAGCTTATTTCAAGATCTACTAGAGTGTCCAATCAAGAGCAGCAAGAGAAAAAAGAAGTCTTGGCAATTGCAAGAACACCAACCTTTATTCTAAAAACAAGAAGAATTGTATTTGGTGATGTGAGAGTAGATTCTAAGTTCAATTATTTGAACTTGGAGTTTGCTCACAATAGGTGAATGCGATGGAATGGGGAAGAACGATAAGAAGAAAAAAGGTGTTTTGTTCAAAGTGGAGAGATTTTCAGTTGAGGTGGAGCTATAGGGGAGCTCGTTGATGGAATTTGAGCCAAGGTGGAAATTTTTAGGAATTGTGTCTCAAATTCATATTGTAATTAAGTTTTCATTTTAAATTTATAATTTATTTAGTAATTTCTTGTTAGGCATGTCTTGGGATTTAAGTAATTGTAATTATTGTCCAACAATAAATGGGTTTGGAGACTCTATAAATAAAGGTAGGGTTAAAGGAAAAATGTGAAGAAAAGAGAGAGATAATTGTAGAGTGAGAAAAAGTGTGTAACCAAAGTATTGAAGTAAAAAAAATTATTATTTGCCCATGGACGTAGACTATCATGCCCCAATTCCCTAACTCTCGGGAAAACTGGATGTTAACCCGTCCATTAGTCCCAATGGACCCTTTTTACCTTCTATAAAGTGCCATGCTGTCACGCCCCAACTCCCGAGTCCTGGGAACCGAGGTGTGAACCTGTGAGATCATCCTCACGCTATAACCACCACCTGATCATACAACCACAATTTCCTACTATTTTCACAAAAATTGGGCATGACCCATTCTAATAAATCAGAGCCTCGCCGACCACCACCTCGGAACCCACCTGCTGAAGCAACACCAAAAGCCTCAAAATTAAACCCATTTGAGAACCAACACCGACCCACTGGCGGCAGAACCACCGAGCGTCGTCGCTACCAGCCACGGCCAAACAAATCCCAACCGCTACCGCTACAGCCGAACCCAGTCGAGCTCAACCCAAAATCAGACCGAACACGACCTCCTCCAGCCACTGCCGGAGCACCACCTTCAATGTCGCCCAGGTGAAGCCCCACTGTGAGCAACACCCAGTCGCGAACAGCCCAGCCGAACCGAGCCACCACGTGACACCGAACAACACCACCGAGAACAGCCAGCAACCACAGTCGTTGTCGACACCACCGCAGGAAATGACCTCCACCGCCACTGCTGGGGCTGCCAAAACGAGCCCCCCTTTCTCTCCTTCAGTTTCTCTGTCTCTCACACGATTTCTCTTTCTCTTTTTCTTCTCTTTTTCCTTTTCTTTTTCCTTTTTCTTTCTCTTCTTTTCTTTTTCTTTTCTTCTTTTCTTTTTCTCCTCTAATATACACCACACATTACCCTACACACCCTCCACCACATATTTATTTATGTGTATAAAATATGTATATACCACCAAACATGCATATATACATACTTATATACATGACAACCGCACAATTATACATGTGCACCACCATTCCCTTATAATTGCATATAAGCTCACCATATATTTATAATTAAATATAAATATAGGTACTATACATATATATGTAGATATATATATATATACATACACCTTCCATTTATATAGAAATTTTTATACCCACACCTTTTCAAATTTTAATTAATTTGAAAAATTTTAACCTGGTCCAAAACTAATCCGGAACCGATTAAAATGAATCCGGGTCGTTACAACCTCCCTCCTTCAAGGAATTTCGTCCTCAAAATTAGCATAGTCATGGTTTCCCCAAAACCAATCCACAAAAGATGTTATTCTCGCCAATAATCATCACTTTCTTTCTTCACATATCCTAGGCACTACACTTGCAACACCTAACTCATAACACTCAAGTCTGGCACAATCAGTGCGTCTCAACTGCCGTAAGGCAATATAACCACTTCCGTGATATGACTGAGTGACCCCTAAGCCCATATACGATTCACTCACGAAATCCTCCGAAGCACTTGCTTTGTAGAGTCCACAGTCTCTATCTCGAGACCTATCAAGCCCATCTCTATTTCTAGTCTAAGGCAACACCTTTAACTAGTCATACCAATCACTCACAGTGATACTTCCCTATAATCCGGGATCATCAATACTCAAAGTCATTCTTTTATTATCAAACATGACTTTCAATCTCTGGCATACCATTCCCGGGCTTAGTCCAATATCCTGGGCATCATCACAACACAAACCACGTCAATCCAGTGCACATCACAAGCGCACTCACCAGTAAGGCACATGACAGTGTACTCGCCGATACAAACCACATAAGTAGTTTACTTGCCGTAGCAAGCCACATAATCCTGCCCAGTCTCAAAGACTACAACCCACTGGAATCTAGTGCCAAGTCTAGGATCTTACATCCCACTTATTTCACAATCTCATTACTCAAGAGGGGAACCATTTCTCATTTTCATCCTTCACACCAGGGAACCAGTTGATAGTTAGAGAGAATTCCTTTCATATTAACACTTCACTTTAGATAACCCTTACCAATGAGAGTTCGAAGTCACCTACAGTAGCCAAACAGTAGCCATATAGTGGCCACAACCCACTGCGTCTACACATCCACTGCGTCCACCTCTTCCCTTTCACAGTAAGAACTATCCTCACTTCAGATACCATATGTCAGGATCCTCGTCCATTATCAACTCATCCTTTCTTATCATCATATCCACACTATGATCTAACTACATCAATCATACGCATATCACAACCCACCACTGAGATCAAAGCATATAAGGAGTGTACTTGTTAAAACAAATCATCCAGTCCTGTCCATTTTTGTGGACCTCAGTTCATTGGCATTTAGTGCCAAGATTAGGGTTTTACATGCCCCTAATTTCACAATCTCATTTCTTGACGAATGAATCTCACTTACCCGTCCATTAACCCTAATGGATATTTTTGACTTCTCTGATATTTATCCATTCCTTTCCAGCATCTCACTTCATCTCACATAACCCAAACGTCTTATTTTTCAGACATTGTAGACATCACCTGCTCGCTGACTCCAAGAATTAGATCAATTCTGAGTCCTCATCCGACTATCTCAATACTGCATCTTAGACATACCCTGTCTAGAATTCCAATATCACAATACCACTGATAGTCTTAGTCAACTAACTGACATTTAGTCTTCAATAGTCGTGCAATTACTACACTCAAATCTGAATCACCAAACTCTCATTTTAGGAAACTACAAGGTAAATCATACCTCTCTCAACAATTTTCGACTCATACCTTCAAAGTCTATCACAATATATCTGTTTCAACATCACCAATCAATTCAACCCCAAACCTCTACCCAGGTTTACCAATCCTCAGAACTGAAATTTCTAGATGGTGACTACATGTCACTACTAGCCATGCAACGCATAATGAAACACTCAAATGCACTGTTTGGTCACATGTATCAAATCTACCACATAGCATATAATAAACAACATGCTAAATCAAGTAAACACGTACCATGCATGATATGATATATGATACATCAAATCAAATCAAAACCCTAGCCCTCGGGCTAACACTAGGAAAATACCCCTGACCATACACAGTCTCGGTACTCCTCTGCCTGAGCAAGTGTGAAACACGGCCCAGTCCCCCTAGTATATACACATACTAGAACACAAGGTCTAGAGTGGTTCAAACAAACCTACTCTCATCCTCTGTACTCATTAGTAAACACCCACCAATCTATCCACTTCTATAGTCCAAGGTAGTTCCTTGACTATCTACGCCAATCACTTATAGTGATATCTCCCTACTATCGGGAATCCTTTATCCATCATCATCCGGACAAAACAACTCCAACAACCACAAGAGCCAGCGTATTGTAAGAGAAGCACTAATCCAAGAAAAATGTCTGGTCAGGCCACTTTTTCCAGTTAGCCCAACTCTGGCAACATGCCTTCTTTGTATCCCATCTCAATCTCAATTGCCCTCCTCGACAATACACTTATCAATCTCATAAGTCCCTAAGTATTAGTAAGGACTCAAACACTCGCAACACTCTTTGTGGTATCTCATCACTGTTTGCTAACAAGACTTAATCACTAAGTCAAAATCTAAACTCAACCAACTTTGGGAGTTTTACCAAATGAAATAGATTTCCCACACCAATACTTTGATCCTTCATTAGGATTGCTCAAACCGAGCAAATCATTCTGCCATTGTCCATAGGAAATCAATCCCATCGTCTAGACAACTATCAACCATTGCCTCTCTCTAAACCAACACGTGATTTGACCATCCGTCCTTAGGTATTCGAACCTATGACTTTGATACCCTAGGTCTTCAAACCTAATGCCTTAACAACAATCTAGAGTTCCTCAAATCCTCAACCCTTACCTGTCGCCCCTAAGTATTCTAACCTAGAGCTTTGATACCATTCTGTCATGCCCCAATTCCCCAACTCCCGAGAAAATCGGAGGTTAACCCGTCCATTAGTCCCAATGGACCCTTTTTACCCTCTATAAAGTGCCATGCTATCACGCCCCAACTCTCGAGTCCCGAGAACCGAGGTGTGAACCCGTGAGATCATCCTCACGCTATAACCACCACCTAATTATACAACCTCAATTTCTTACTATTTTCATGAAAATTGGGCATGACCCATTCTAATAAATCAGATCCTGATACGTTATTCCTACTTTAAATTCAAATGGACACTTATGGGCACGTGTCCCCCCAACATTCACATCTAAAAATCAAAATTGACACTTCTGGGCACGTGTTCCCCCAGCATTTATATCTAACAAGCAAAATGGACACTTCTGGGCACGTGTCCCCCCAGCATTTCTACAACATGCATATTACAATAAAAAAAAATGTCTCAGTCCTTGAATGTCCATCTCATATACATAGATCACTTGAATAAAATACAACTGAAGGAATTGAATCATCATAATCGCTCCATATATTTAGTCCAATGGTACAACATTTATCTAATATCATGGACATACAATCAATTCTAAGGAATCTAACCACCACCTCTACCATCAGTACCATCAGTTCTCCAACTGACTCCGTAATCAGCGATACCTGCAAAACCTGGGAGGGGGTGAGCTCAAAGGCCCAACAAGGTATGTTGAACCATACTATCACTGCTGCAGCAGGTCAATCCTCACATATTCTCAAAAATATACACATTTAAATATATCACAATATTTAAATTATGCTCCACCTAGCATACATGAACCAACAATGTATATGGTAATTCTAACACATATGGACATATAAGCCAATTACACAGGATTTTTGAAATCATTTTCAACATGCTTGAAAGCAGAAAACATCCAGCACGAATATGTATAAAGAATATATATGTCTATTTACATAAAATAATGTAAATCAATCATCACGTCCCCTACTCGACAAGTAGCAATCTCAAATGCAAGGTAAAAGCATTTAAATAATACATCATGCTTAACAACAAATAGTGCAAGCAACATCATACACTTGTCTCTCCCTCTTAGACTCAACCCGATATCCTAACATGATTCTTGACCAATCATGTGACTGAGATACTTCCCACACAAGTACAACACCATCACCAAGAATTTACATCCTCCAAAGTGACTATCCCACCACAACCGAGGATTTACCTCCTCCAGGTGGTTATCGTCCCACCACTACCGAGAAGTTCACGTCCTCCAGGTGGTTGTCGTCCATAATTTTAATTCTCATCGAGTATTTACCTACTCCAAGGTGACTATCCCACCATTACCGAGAAGTTACATCCCCCAGGTGGTTACCCCACCACTACCGAGGATTTACCTCCTCCAGGTGATCTGACCACTAAGCACCGAGTACTGACCTACTCTAGGTGACTTAGCCTCTTTTACCTGTTTACTCACAATGGCCCTGTACATGCATTTCGGACATGTATAAATTGAACATCTAAAAGTCATACTACACAATGTATAATTAAGTTATGAAAACACTTAGCATGCATTTCACCTCCACAAAGCCACATGTATGACTACCTATACATGTAAAACCTAGCATACAGTTCGTATATGCTCACAAACCTCACTTAAGCACATTTTAGTCATGCTTCACCCGTGCACACATTTTCTATATACAGATAGCATGCATTTAATTCACATAAACTCACATATAGTCACGTATATGTCAAATCGTGCATATACATCACATATGCACATATACCAGCATAAATATCATCATGTTTCACTCAATCCATGCATTTACCACAAGTGTCTAGTATGCATTCTAATCACTATATATATTCACATATATATTACATCACCCACATATATAATAAGAACATATAGAACACCTAACTTATCATAATCATGCTTTGCAAATGCCCATCAAAAGTTATATTCATATTTAGCATACATTTCTAACACTGTACCCATATATATAATCACACACATATATATATATATATATATTTAACACCATGCATAAAATCTGCCTATGCATACAAAATAACATTTAACTAAACATGTATTAATTAGCATGCTTCACATGGGCTCAATCTACACATATACATATCACAATGTACATAAGCATTTAAATCTAGCATGCTTTCATATCCCAAATATATATATATATATATATCCATATATATATACCTTAACCACACTTATATATATATATAAGCACCTATATATATATATAATTATCATATATGAACAATCAATAGAACAGAACATATGTAAAATTAACGACGTATTTAAAATATATACGTAGGAGATAGAGGCAAAAATCAACTTGCCTTGAGTCCCGCTCTTTCTAAGCCCGTGCCTGCAAAGCGGTCTGAAGTCCCGGTCCAGTTCGGCGTCAAAGTTCATGCAAACCATCCACTTTCTTCTTTCCATTCCCATGATTGGTCCAACTTATATTATTAGCCCAAATCACCCACTATCTTCAGCCCAATTAATTAGGCAAGCCCGAATATCAAAATCCATCCGTTTACAATCACTTTAACCAACCATCCAATCCACCATCATCCCAAACTACCACAATCAAAACCCAATTTTGAAACTCAGCCAGAATCAACAACCATAAAGACCGAACCCACGGCCAACCACCATTAGCCGCTAACACCTTCGGCCCTATCAAGAACTACCTGCCGGAATCACCCATCACCGAGGGCCATACAAGCTCAACCTATAGCTGAGCTTCCTCAACACCACCTATGGAACCACCATACACCATAACTGAACCAAAGAAAACCCATAAACCAGCCATGCTCGAACCCAACTGACCGAAAGCCCATCGCCATAACCACCCAAAGCCGTCAACAAAGCAGTCCAATACAACTAGCCCCAAAGCCGACCCACTACCCAAAACCCAGCCGTGAAGAACCCAGCCGAGTCCCCATTGTCGAACACCACCACCACCATTCGGTCCACCACCACAGACCCAGCCGAAATCAACCACAACCCAATCGTGACAGCAACTGCTGCTGCTATCCCGAACCCGTGAACACCCATAAGCACTGTGGCTAAACCCCAGCCAAACAGAGCCTCGCTGACCACCACCTCGGAACCCACCTGCTGAAGCAACACCAAAAGCCTCAAAATTAAACCCATTTGAGAGCCAACACTGACCCACTGGCAGCCGAACCACCGAGCGTCATCGCTACCAGCCATAGCCAAACAAACCCCAACCGCTACAGCCGAACCCAGTCGAGCTCAACCCAAAATCGGACAGAACACGGCCTCCTCCAGCCGTCGCTGTCGCCTTCAGCCACTGCTGGAGCACCACCTTCACCGTCACCCAGGTGAAGCCCCACTGTGAGCAACACCCAGTCGTGAACAGCCTAGCCGAACCGAGCCGCCACGCGATACCAAACAACACCACTGAGAACAGCAAGCAACCACAGTCGCCGTCGACACCACCGCCGAAAACAACCTCCACCGCCGCTGCTAGGGCAGCCGGAATGAGCCCACCCTTTCTTTCCTTCAGTTTCTCTCTCTCTCACCTGATTTCTCTTTCTCTTTTTATTTTCTTTTTTTCTTTTTCTTTCTTTTCTTTTCTTTTTCTTTTCTTCTTTTCTTTTTCTCCTCTAATATACACCACACATTTTCCTACACACCCTCCACCACATATTTATTTATGTGTATAAAATATGTATATACTACCATACATGTATATATACATACTTATATACATGACAACCACACAATTATACATGTGCACCACCATTCCCTTATAATTGCATATAAGCCTACCATATATTTATAATTAAATATAAATATAGGTACTATACATATATATGTAGATATATATATATATATATATATACATACACCTTCCATTTATATAGAAATTTCTATACCCACACCTTTTTGAATTTTAATTAATTTGAAAAGTTTTAACCCGGTTCAAAAATAATTCAGAACCGGTTAAAATGAATCCGGGTCGTTACATAGACAATATTTTGGACGACGTTGTTACTCAAGAATTGTCCTTGTAGAGGGGTGAATAAGGAATATAAGCAAATAATAGAACTTTTTCGGTTTAGACTTGTTTTGACAAAAGTAATCTTGTTTGGACTTTTGTCAAACACTTGATGAGCTTATGTATTCAACAAGTGAGAATGAAAATTGTAAATACACTATCTATAAGACTCTTATGCACTTAAATGATCTAGTGGATACAATAAGTGAAAGTGCTCATGTAAGTGCAACAGATCATGCTTGTAGTGTGTGAGAATGTTGAATGCACATTTATTAAACACATGGTATGCACCTTGATTGACAAATGAATAATCAAATAAATACTCAATCAATCAACATACCCGAGCATTATTCATCTCATCCTCCTCATATGAATTAAAGCGTATAAACTCATAACATTCACATACATATATATATAACATACAAAATTTAAACAAATGAAAAACTATTAAGTAAATGAGTTAAGAGTTAGATAAATGCAAACTAAAGAAACGACGGTTTACATGGTTTGGCACCTCCATTGGTCGCTTACATCCATGCCTCAAGAGCACCTCTTGAGGAGTCCAATACTATAGGGCTTCCCTTAAGGGTGGAAAACAAACCGTTAAAATTCTCAAGTGCACCAATTGGTCTTCTTTGCTCCGTGAGCACCTCATTGAGATTTTCTTGCCAAGCTCATGACTTGGGCTTCTTTTCTATTTTGATAGCTAAGAGGTAATCATTTCTCACTCTAATGAGTGGAGAGCACTACCCAACCATTCTCCTTATAAGGTAGAGAATAAATAAACCTTTACAAACTTTCATGAAGCTATCCCTTTTTTGCCAAGAGGACCTCTTGGATTTTCTTTCAAATAGGATGAATAATAATTTGAGTACAATAGAGAATATTCCTCAATGGATAGATATACAAGTAATAGCTTCATATCCTAGAGTTACAAATGAAGTATTCAAGAGAAAGCTCAACTCTAAGTTTGCAAGATGAACCACAATGAATGATATGTAAGATAAGGCCCGATGGTGGTTCCTACAAGAGATGTTCTATGAAGTAGAATGCAAATATTTGTTTTCAAGAGTTTGTCAAGTGTATGCCCATGAGTAGGTTTCTCTCTATCTCTCTTCTCTACCCAAAATTGTTAATACAATGGGTATATATAAGCTTTTGAATGAATATAACAGTTTGAGACCAGAACTAGCTATTAGATTCAGATTCATATTCCTATAGAAGTAGTCGACTTATGGAAAAAGTAGTCAACTTATAAGTTGACTATTCATTTAGGAACAATCGGCTAATTTAATTTTGCTTTGCAGATTCTGAGGCTCTATAATAATAAGTCGAGTGGTCAAACTGATTAGGTTGACTTATAAGTAGACTTATTAAAGGAATAATTCGATTGTTTTGTCGTGCTCCAAAAGCCTAAGACGTTCTGTAATAATAAGTTGACTATTTATAGGAAATAAGTTGATAATTCAAGTATGCTTCAACAACCTCACTTATTTATATTGAAAACATTCAAGTAAATCTCTCAATTTATATTTTGATTTACTTTAAGGTATTCAATGTAAATAAGAAAAATACCCCCATTTGGATTCAATAAAAATAGTTTCAAAATCAAATTTCAAGTAAGTCAAAATTTGATTTTTCAGTTTTAGTACAAAACAAATTTTTACAATTTTAAGATAAAAATTCATTGTGCAATTTGAATGACCAAATCAAGTCATTTGGAATTGAGAAAATTCAAACCATCATGATAAATAATGGAGTATAATTACCGGGACTTTTTATATCAAGATTCATTAAAAATCTCATATTTATATTTTTGCCCCTAGAATCCTAACACTTAGCCAAATTTCTGTGCTAAGTTCCTGAAATAGCAACTGTGTATGACAAGACTTTATAAAGTGAGTCAATTGAGTTCAAAACCAAAGTCAATGTATCTAAGAACCATGAATGATATTTTCTAATTCAAGTATAGGTTTTAGAATTTGTTTACTCAAGAATTAAGTTCCTTTAAAGCTAATCATAAGCTTAAATTAACCCAATCCCAACAAAGGCTTTCAAGATGATTAAATGAATTTCATGGCCTAATTTTAAGTGTCCAAAGAACCATGATATAATATGAATAATATGCATTGGTCTTATGGTCTATTAGGTTAATAGATGAGTTTTCAAAAGAAGTTCCTTCAAAAATAACCTAAATTAAATACTAAAACTCACCCAAGACTAGCCTACCCACATCTTTGATCTTCAGATCTTTAAGCTCTTGGATTCTTTCATTATGTGACTTGGATTCATTTCAATTTTGTCATTGATCTTGATTATTGATTTTTGAGTTCTATGATCACGTGGCTTCATATATCTTCTTGTAAGTCCCTTTGAAGTCCAAAGCCTTTAAGATACTTGAGATAATATGATACCTTGTAAAATGCACACTCAACAAAACTTATTAAATCTACACTATAATAGATTGTTATCATCAAAATTACCCAATTAACCTTGGATTGAATCCTTGAGGTCAACACACGTAAATCTCATGTTGTTTGTGTGTGTGTTTCTATCTGTTTTATTTGCCAATAGTGTGTGCAATCCTAATAAGTTGTGCAATACTATGGGCCCGTTTGGATGAGTGTTTTGATATTGGTTTTTGTTGTATCCTAAAACATAACATGTGTTATGTTATATTAGTATTTTGAATATTAATCCAAAACACGTTTGGTAACATTATTGTGTTTCATGATTTATGAAAATAGACAGTGCATAACATGTTTGGTAACGTCAATGCGTTTTGAGAAATTCGAAACCAAAATACTGAAAACACGATTTGTTGCTCCAAGTGTTGCCAATTTTTTTTGTCGAGTCTTGTTAATATTTTTTAAAAAAAATGGCAAAGTCTGGTTTAAAATATGACATAATTGATTTACCTGCAATCCTATTATTTCTGTAAACCAACCCTACACAACTCTAAATATATATTTCAAGCAATATTCCAACTCCATAAACTTGCAAAAGATGTTAGATATATATTACAATTTGCTCCAAATAGTATGAATCCACAAAATTAAAATGAAGAACTTTAGAGCTATCTCCCACCAAACTCTCAATATAGCCATGTTCAAAGTATCCCTATACTTGGACTACAAATAGTGAATAGGACAAGACAATATAATAAAAGTCTCTTAAGGAAATACAATCTTCAACTTTACAGATATTTAGATTATGAGCAATAATAATTAAATGCCTTCTTTATATGTGTAGCCAACACAAACTTATAAGATCTTGTGAAGGTTCTTTGGCACCAAACTTACGCCAGTAATGGGCTTTAGGTGATTAATCCTTAATGAAACAACTTAAACATATTTAAATAGGTGAAGTACACTTGCAGAGATTATATGTAACAACCCAGATTAGATTAAACATCAAGCTTCAGTCCCTATGACCTTTTTGACAGCTGATTGTAAACAAGTTTGGACAACATATATTCAAATGTTAAAGCTGATATAACACCAAATTAAAAAAGTTAAAAATGCATTATATAGTCTTAAATACAAATTCTAGGAGCCGTTAATCAATTCAAAAAGCAATATGATCACAATACACATTTTCTAAACACGTGTGACAAGAAAATGTGTATTGACACTAAAATATATGTTGAGGTTTGGACTATCAAAAAAACTAACGCAGCAATTAGCACAGGTCTACTTTAGTTTAGACAACTCAGATATACTTGTATAAACATGCTTGGATTATAATTTGCAGCTTAGAATACAAGCATAAACATATTAGCCCTTTTTTGCTACTTTTGACGGTAGTTGTGTAAAGTAACAGAACATCTGATATCCACAAATGAATGAACTTTCAAATCAAATTTCTTTTAAACACAAACAAGTCATAAAAGATATATTGAACTTGTTCCCAAATTTTTACAAAAGATCACCCAATAAAACTACTTAAGCATAACAACTTAACACAAAATATTCAAATTCTGAATAAACCATATAATAAAGTTTATAAAAAAAGATATAAATTTTAATAATCTTCAAAGATTGTATAAATTTTTAAACAGTAGCACAATGTCCATGAGTGTGTATTTGCTATGTTTGTGTCTAATTCTAAAGAAACTGTTGTGTTAACATATCCATAATGAAGTTGAATCCCTTTCTCATGTCTAAGTCCAAGTCAAATAGAATAAATGATTTTGACAATTTTGCTAAACATGTTCATAATGTTCAGGATTGCCTCAATCCAGAAACATTAAAAATTATGCCCAATTAATTAAACCACTAAATAAATTGATTACAAACTTTTATTATAAGAACAAAATCAAAATACATGAGGTCTAATGATGTATAACAAAAACATGACTGGGTACAATTTGTCAAATGGTTTGAATACTAAAAGAGAGGACACCCGCTAATAGTCCTATCAATATGGCAACAATTAAGAGATATTTTCTCTAAACAACTCCCACTTGGAAAGTTAATGCTAATTTCAGGTCTGCACCCAGCTCACTCTTGATCTCAATCTCACATAATGAACTTGAAAAAGTTTTTTTTTTTCTTAAAGCCTACTTGATGGTTGAAGAAAATAGTAAATAATATAGTATACTAACGCCAAATACAAATTAAAGCAACCATCTCATTTTTTCCATATATATATATTTAACATATTTTGATTCTCAAAGCTTCAGTTATAAAGGTTTGGCATTAACACGTGCATTATACCCTCTCTTTTAACTGCTGTCTAGTATCATATTTTTAGTAATTAATATATGTTTATATATGGCAAAGCAGAGCCTCACAAAGTCAAAATAATTTCTATAACTATTAGTAACTAAGCTAAAATGGCAATGCAAAATGAAAAATCACATTGACAAACCCTTTGAGTTTTGGGTCAGTGAAAACTGAATCCTTCTTCATGCATCCAATGTAAGTTTGAGGGAGGGGTGACAATTCGTGTTCTCGTGTTGTGTCAATCTATAAATATTCTACTAAATAGCTCAACCCTAATCTGACCCATTTAATAATCGTGTCAGATACCTTCAATACTAGCTCAACCTGTTTATTAAATGTATTACCCGTGTAACCCGTTTAATAAACATGTCCTATATGGCACAACTTGTTTAATAACCTTTTTAATCGGTTTAAATTATATCATATGAGTTTCTCCACCCCTAAAAATCTCTCTAAAGATCATATAAAAAATAAAGTACATATCAATACATAAATCTTAAAATCAAACTATATTATAAATTTTGTATCTATAAATAAACTCAAAAATATACTAAGGTGATTCAACAACTAGAAAGAAATCATAACAATCTCATCCTTGCAGTTGCCAAATAGGTGTTTTATGGCTACATTAGTCATATAAACAAACAAATAGATTACAAACAATTGCAATATATATAACTATGTATATTTAAGTTTATATAAAACCAAAATATATGAGTTTATATGAATAACTCGTGCACAGATTATATACGGGTTAAATAGCTTAAACTCAAACCCAACTCATTTTTTCATGTCGTGTTCGTGTCGACCTATTTATTAAATGTGTCGGCTTACCTTAAACCCAAACCTGCTTAATTCATGTCATCTTCGAGTCATGTTGTCATGTCCAATTTTGCCACCCCTAGAGGGTGAGAACGCTCTTTAGCAAAAAGTAGTGAAAGACGATCTGGGTATAAATGAAACAAGACAGGAAAGTGCATGAATATCAAAAGAGAGAAATTCTTAAGAGAACTACCATTTCTAACTAATTCAAATTTAAAAAAACTAAAATCAGACTTTGCAACCAACAGAAACCTCCAATATCAAACTCGACTAAACTAAAAGAAATTCAAGATATCAATTCTATAAAAATAAATAAATAAAATCTAATCAAAACCTTAGATTGTAAAAATAGAAAGTATGATTATTACCTTGTTAGAAGGAATAGGTCTTCCAGGATTATTGGCCAAAATTTGATTGACGATGGTTCAAATCCTCGAACTTCCATTGCCACTCCAAACGAAATCAAAACAGGGAAGCTTGCTCTTGTCTTCCCATTGAGGAATCGGAGGAGCGACAAAAGGTTTGGAATCCAAGACGTTCTCAAATGAGGAGAAAGACGCGAATCGAGACTCGGTGGCTCTTTGATGCAGAAGATGAGGAAGATGAAGAACAATGACGAAAAGAGTGTAGTAACCCTTGTGGACGGGTGTGAGTGGGCGAGTGCGAAGACAGACACTAGGTTGAGCTACCACACTAACAGGGTACAGGGTGCTCAATCTCATATCGCCTGGGTGTGGAAAAGGAGATGTGCTTATATGTAGTATGTTATCTTCAAATGGTATGAGGCCTTTTGGGGTAAAACCCAAGAGCAAAATCGTGCGGGCTATGGCCCAAAAGCAGACAATATCATACCATGTATTGGAGCGGGGTATTACAGTTGGTATCAGAGCCTTAACCCAGCCGAAAGTGTGCCGACGAGGACATCAGGCCTCGTAGGGGGGTGGATTGTAGTAACCCTTGTCAACGGGTGTGAGTGGGCGGGTACGAAAACAGACATTGGGCTGAGCTACCACACTAACAAGGTACAGGGTGCTCAATCCCACATCGCCTGGGTGTGGAAAAGGGGATGTGTTTATATGTAGTATGTTATCTTCAAATGGTATGAGGCCTATTGGGGTAAAATCCAAGAGCAAAACCGTGCGGGCTATGGCCCAAAGTGGACAATGTCATACCATGTGTTAGAGCGGGGTATTACAAGAGTTAAAGAAATGTGGAGCCCTTTTTTCGCCATGAGATGAGGAGGTTCTTTGTAAACAAGACTCTGAATTGTTGGAGCAGTAGAGCCAAACCTTTCTGCAACTCCATTGATCGATTTTTCTCTCTAAATCTCTCTGAACTCTCTTTCTCTAGGGCTAACAATGGAGAAATCTAGGGCTTCCACTCATTGAAAACACAAGAGAGAGATAGAGGAGAAATATCGGAGGTTCTCTAAACAAATCTAGGGTTTCACTTTCAATATTGTTGCAAATCTCCAAAGCAGTTGTGAGCAAGGAGAGAGGATTTGGCAAGAAAAAATGTCACGTGCTTTCAGTTTTAGCTTTTATATGTGATGCGGTTGGATCATTTAAGTGAAATTCCTCCGCTATCGTAAAGTTTTATGGGATTGGACCAAAAACATAACACCATTTTGGTCATACAAGGTTTGCCGTATTTTGAACCAAAATACATAACAATTTTAACTTTCTCAAACCACATCACCACTTGCCATGTTTTAGGCTATAAAAGTGAAAAAAAAAGAATATCCAGGCCAACCAAACCAAATAGACCTATATATATATATATATATATATATATATATGAGTAATGTTACATCAACCAACTAATTTAACACGATCCTCAACCGACTGATGATGTAACATTAATGTGAATTAGTTTTTGTAGGACATTAAAAATATAAAAAAAATCAGACTAAAATATCCTTAAAATTTTAAAATATATTCTCTCTTTCCTCAACTAATAAGTACCCCCACTCTCTCCATCATTAATAATTATCCCCACTCTCTTCACCATTAATCATATTTTCTCTCCTTATCCAAATTCATCATCACAACAACACCTGCATTCTTAAACAAATTTTCAGAATATATTAAAATGGTTGCCAGAAAATCCATATCTGGACATAACAACACCAACAACTTGTTTTTAGAATATTAGCCATATCTAATATTAGTGGAAGGAAATAAAGAAATATATATATATATATATATATATATATTCACAGCAATGCAACTTAACAACAAAAAGATGAGGAGTGACAGTTATAAATAAAGAGAAGGGAAAGAAAAGAGAATGAAAACGATGGAATGGGTAAAAAGGGTATTTTGTCTAAAATACTTATCATATTTAATATACATTGGGAGACTTGGAGAGTACCATTAGTTTATTGCCACGTAAAGGTCTGTTTTTCTCTCAATATTGTAGAGTTGTCAAATTTAGCATTTTTCATATATATATCTATACTATTATTAAAAGTACAAAGGGCATTTTAGTTTTAGTACACTATTTTTTATTTTTAAATTAAAAAAATATAATTACTCAAGCAAAACCCTTTCCCTTTTTATTTAAATTATTTCCCAAGCAAAACCCTTTCCTTTTTTAATAACCATTTCTTCTTATTTCTAATTTCTAAATTTACTTTCTATTTAAATTATTTCCCAAGCAAAACTCTTTCCTTTTTTATTAACCCTTTATTTTTATTTCTAATTTTAAATTTACTTTTTATTTAAATTATTTCCCAAGCAAAACAATTTCCTTTTCTATTAACCCTTTCTTTTTATTTCTAATTTATAAATCTAAAAGGGCAAAACCCTTTCCCGCGACCCTTTCTTTTTATTTCTAATTTCTAAATTTACTTTTTATTTAAATTATTTCCCAAGCAAAACTCTTTCCTTTTTTATTAACCCATTCTTTTTATTTCTAATTTCTCAATTTAAAAAAGCGAAACCCTTTCCCATGAGAAAAAGTGTATAATGAGGCTCTAAACACCAATAAAATCACTCTTCCTCTCGGATACGGCTCTCCATTCTTCCTCCCCACTCTCATCTTCCTTTCGGCTCTCATCAACACGTCTCTCATCGTGACTCTCAGCTTTCTCTCAGTCTCATCAACAACCATTCAATTCGGTTTCATCTCGACTTACATGTGAGTTCTTTTCTTTGGCTTCTTTTTTTTCCCTTGATTGTTTACTATTAGCTTTTAAAATCAATTTTTTTTTAATAAAAAATTACATCTGTCCACCTAAATCTGCAATCGATACAGGAACTAAAACATAGATCAAGAGACTAATTTAGAGAAGTGATTTAAGACTTTTGATAAAAACTAAACCTTGCAAGGTAGGATATAGAGGTCAAGCGTTGGATCAGTTGGATATAAATACGATTGAATAATTTATTTTTATTTGATTAAGATCAATAAATTTCTTCAAACATAGTTAAAACTCTATTTTGATGAAGTAGACTATTACCTCTTCCCAATCTTGAGGCATTAAAAAAAGATATGGGATAATTAGACTCCATCCAACACCATGCCCTCTAGACTTCTCATCTGGTTTATTGTACGTGCACCAACCTGTCTAATCATTTTATTTATAATGAGTGGTGACAGTTCACTTAAAAAATAAAACTAAATCAGAAGGTGATGTGATCCAATTTCTTTGGCCTCCCTAAAAGTTTAAGATTAGGAATTTTATGCATATATAGTTGAGGTAAATTGTGGTTTTGTTAGTTATTCATGGAATAATGTATACAAGATTCTAGCTTCACTGTCTTAATGTTATTTCTGGTCTGAAAGTTATTTGCGAAGAATTATGTTCAGTTGTTGTATGGTTGGTCTGATGAGAGCTATGCCATCCAATTCATTACTATCAAGCATTTGAAGCTAAAGTTGAGATGATGTCTATATTCTTAGTCTTTTGGCTTCCTTTTCAGCAAATTTAGTTGAGGTTTGAGAATATCTTCAGCAGCTTTTGTATATGTTATTCTCTAATTTACATGGTTTATTTTGTTATTTTAATTGGAGCTTGAAGTTGTAAGTTTATAAAAAATAAAATATAATTTTGTGGACTTCAAGAACTTGAACAAGTACATTAATGAAAAAAAAAACTATAGGTTTGTTTTCTTTTAACTCTTTACTCTCCTTATATATACTTTCTCTTATAAATAAATCTATAAGTTTAATTTTTACTCTCGCTAGATGCTTTGAGAATTGTTATTGAAGTATCTCCTATATTCAACATAACTAAGAAGAACAATGGAGGGACATCCAAATTGCAAGACATCATTATAATGGATATGAGATATATTATTACAACATTACATAAATGCTCATAATTAACATTATAAATTATTGAACTAATTATTTTTTATAACAGTTCAAGAACAATTACTTTGACATTGTGGGACGATCTAGCTGAGAATGAAGAAAATTTGATAACGAAGGTAATAAACGAAAGACCTATTATCACAGTTACACATTTGTCAATCAACACATTCAAATGTAACTTGTCACACAACATTGAGATTATTCACTTTATATTTTTTTATTATATCTAAATGAATATAAAATAAAAAAATAATATTATATTTCAGGTTTGAGTCTTTAAACACAACCGGGATCTACATTACAAATTAATATGAAAATTGAAAGAGTTAAAGCATTATGATATTAGTTGGTTATTTACTTCTTCTTACTTACATTAGGTTTTAATTATTTATTTTACTTAAAGAATATCATGACTGGTAGGACATAGTTGGTGGAAGCTAATCCACTATCAATAGTTAAAAAATCAAATAGAAGTGTGTTCGTACATATCAACAACATATTATTCCAATAATTTATTATGTTTTGATAGATTTGAAGAAAACGTAAATGACAGACAGAGATGCTCTCATTTCAAGTTCAAAATATCAATTATTCAAAGAGGTTGGAAACCTTTCGCTTGAAGACATAATTAGAAAATCTGCAATGACATTCAAGGTATTAAGTTATTATTATTTTATATATTCATTTAATTTTTATTTATTATATCACATGATTATAATAAATTTTTGTTAAAAAAATATATTTTGTGACTCAACTTTCAGAAAACACATTACTTTTTTGAAGCAAGAATTATAGAGATTAAAAATGCATTCGGACCATAGTACAATGCATGTAAGTAATGCAAGAAGAAAGTTGAAGTACGAAAGCATGGACTTAGTTGTACTAATTGCAAAACAAAATACTCTAAATGCTTTCAAATGTATTATTATATCTTCAAACATTCTATTTTTAAAAAAAAAATTACAATATGACAAATATGTCATTTTTTATTATTATGTATTAAGGAAGTATACTCATTTTATGATGCAATTTCGAGTCAAAGATATAACAAATAATGCATATCTAACAGTATTTGATGATTCTCAATCATTAATAAATTGTTCACTAGATGAGCTAATATAGTTAAAAAGTCAGGTAATACTTTTTCTCACTCATAAAATTTATGGATAAAACAATTCATTTGAAATGTATCAATATTATAATATATTTTGTCACTCAACTTGCAAAAAATACATTATATTTTTTAAGCAAGAATTATAAAGATTAAAAATGCATCCAAACCATGGTACAAAGAAAGTTGAAATACAAAAGGATGGACTCAATTGTACTAATTGCAAAACAAAAGACGCTAAATGCTTTCAAAAGTATTATTATATCTTCAAACATTCTATTTTTTTTAAAAAAAAATTACAATATGACAAATATGTCATTCTTTATTATTATGTATCAATGAAATATACTCATTTATGCATATTTATGATGCAATTTCGAGTCAAAGATATAACAAATAATGTATATCTAACAATATTTGTGATTCCCAATCATTAATAAATTGTTTACTAGATAAGCTAATATAGTTAAAAAGTTAGGTAATACTTTTTTACTCACTCATAAAATTTATGGATAAAACAATTCATTTGAAATGTATCAATATTACTAAAATAATTTTTTCTTTTTGTAGGACGAGGAGATTAATAATTTTATGACAAAGTGACAAGTTGCAAACGAAAATTATTTCTTTTTATGATCAAGATAGACAATAGTAAAAATAACATAGTCAAAAATAATTTTATAGTGGCAGCTATCGAAGAAGTTTCACTTGAGAATGATTTATTTGAAGAACTGAGAAATATAAAAAGGATAAAGTGTTGAGATTTTTCAAAAGAATAGTAATAGATTGTTTAAGAATGGTTAGAATTATACCATTTGATTTCTTATAGATTATACTTAATTACTTCCATGTGAATAATAGTTAACTTATAGTTTTATTTTTTCAACAAGTGAATTTATATTACTGAAGTTACATAATGGAAATAGTTTTGAATGTTTTAATTAATGTGTTTAAATGTGTTATAATAGTTTTCAATGTTTTGGACATTATAATAAAATTTTAATTTATTTTTTATTCACGTGCATTGCAAGTGTTTTAACCTAGTGTGTATATATGTGTGTGTGTGTGTGTGAAGCTGCCATGTTGTAACAGTGGCAAATTCATTCATAGTAACTTGGTTTGATTTGTTTTTTTTTCTTTTGCATACCAATAAACTGGCAGACTCACACTATTAAATGTACACTTTCTTTTCTTTAAAACATTCTTTTTAGAAGAATAATATTTGAAGCTGATTGAAATTGAACTACTAAAATAATCAAAATATTGATTCTCGTTAATAATGAGCTATCTAAATTATAATATGTAAATTGACTTTTATTATCTTGAAGAAATTATATTCATATTTTGAGACCTCATACAAATATAGTTATTTCCTAGTAATATATAAAAATTGACTTCTATTTATGAAATGAGATATTTCGTGGTTGAACTTTAAGAAATAACGCTCCACCTACACATGATATTTTGAAGTTGAATTTTGATGCTGTATTTCGAGCTCAATCAAAGAATGGCGATGCTGATCACGTGCTAAGTGATGCTTCAGATAAGTTGTTGAAGTTTGTCATTCACTTCTTCGCAATGGTGGTTGAGGCCATGGCTGTAAGGTTAGCTCTAAAAAGTGGGCTCAACCATGGGAGTTATGAGAAGTGGTGTTATAAGGTGATTGCAGTATGGTGATAAATCCAGAAGATATTTCTGTTGATATGCCATTCAGTCTTTTCTTCAGGCACATGGTGGATGGATGTTATCTTGGGTTAAAAGGCAACCAAATGGCCTAACTCATTGCCTAGTATGCTATGCAACGAAGAGACACGGGTACGACACGACACGGATACAGCGATACGAGAAATTATAAAAGAACGAGACACGAATTCAGAGATGATACGATAATAAAATAATAATATAATATATTAATATACATTAATTATTCAACCAAACAAAAATTACATTATAGAAATACTTCAATTTATTATCAAATAATTATTAACCAAACAAACTTATAAACAAAAATAGACAAATAGATTAACGAACCAAACTTATTTAGTCATCTACATATTCTTAGCTAGATTTTTAATCATAATTTAGTCACATATAATTTTCTTTCGAAATACTTGAATATACATCACTGTTACGAAGTGTCCGACACATGTTCGAAGAACGTCCAAAGAGTGTCCAAGAAGTGTCCTAAATAAAATGTCAGGACACTCCTATTAAGGTCCTGTTTGGCAGAGCTTTTACTTCGATTTTTACACAAAAGAAAAAGCGAAGTATAAGCTAAATGAGAAAGCTGATAATCACCGACTTCCTTTGAACACTCTTTTTGGACTCCGAAGTTTTTCAGCCTTACCAATCCAAACACTCTCCAAAATGACTTTTGAGCTTGAAAAGCTGAAAGTCGCTTTTCAAAAGTTAATCCAAACAGGGCTTAATTGTCTGACATGGTGTCCGAGTGTCCGACACAAATATCGTACCCTAAATGAAGTGTCCATACTTTCTAAACGTTAGTTTTTTGCAGTCTAAAACTATTTCAAACGTGCAAATGCAGTACGTTAGGTTGATGGGGGCAGGGCTTTATATGTAATCTGAAGTTTTAAGATTGGACTTGATCTAAACTTTAATCCGATCAGATATTGATTTTAACAGGTTTGAATTGAATTTAAATCTTAATTAGAAAATTAATTGGATGGTGGTCTAATTCATTTACAAATAGTGTATAAAACGACCATGCGTTTGTCTTGGGTCTCTCGTGCTGGAAATTAAGCTGCTCCAGTATTGGAGGAGGTGATATCTTCAGAATGTTGATCTAGTTTTCATTAATAATATTGACTTTTTTTTTCTTCATAATATTGACTTGTTTTTGGTGGAAAAAAAAAACTCGAGATCCAATCCAGTTCAAATGTCCTCATAACCGGTTAGGATTTATTTGGATTAACCATGAATCATATGAATTGAATGTAGATCATGTTTATAAGATTCGATACATATTTGAATTTAAATATGTTTCTTAAAATTAAATTACATGAGGTGCAATTATCATGAGTTGTCTCTTAAATTAACACGCAGTGAGTATAAAAAATCATGCACGGATATTATGTTGCTCATACTTAAATGGCCCTCTCATAAAAAATAAAAAATAAAAATCGTATCAAAATACCCGAAAGTAAAATTGTAGAGAAATGCTAAACATCATGAAATTATTTCATGAATTTGTATCATGAATGATGTGGCAAGTAACGTGAAAAGTTAGTATTGGTGGGATTCGATAATAATATCATGGGACTCTGTGTATGGGAGGAATCCCACCAATACTAACTCTCCACGTTACCTGCCACATCATTCATGAAATAATTTCATGACGTGTAGCATTGCTCAAAATTGTAATAGCTAGTCAAAGGTGACCGTTTAGTTTGATAAAAAAAATGGTGAAAAAGGAAGAGAATGTAAAAGTTTGACTAAAGGGTGTGATTTAGGTAAATGAATATTGATACAAAAGAAGTTTAAAGGGTGCCCTTCACCAATTTTAATTGTCGGGTGACTATGATGAGATTCGAACACACGAGATTTTTTACTCTAATATTATGTTGACAACCATCTACTTCAAAATTTTAAGTTGTTAGAAAGAGTGTAACTTAAATATATAAATTATTCAACAATTTGATTATGATTGATGATTTTTTAAGTGTTGTTTGACAACTAAAGTACTTAATTCTGAATAAATTAAATACTTATTTAATCAAATGTATTTGATAATCGATATGGATACTATTTAAGATGAAGAAAAAAATGATAATGATAGAAACCTCACTTATTAACACTGGTGATAAGCACAGAATGTTGTGCATTCAGTCCTTCTAATTTACATATGTTAATCCTTTAATTATGTTTATATTAGTATTTTTATAGTTTTATTCTGTTTTTGTCATTTTCAGATCCTTAGATGAAATAGTGGTTAATTCCATGGTTCTTGGGCTTTCAATGAGGCTTCCATAAGAAGAAGAAATTGCCATAAGTTTGGGCCAAATTCCAATGATGAGTCCATGGATTGGGCCAAGCTATATTGAAGATTTAATGCAAAAGGGGCCAAAAATCTGAATTGGTTCATTCATTGGGTCAAGTACAAGTGCAAGACTAATCTCAAGCCCAAAATTCGTTCAAAATTCTGATCTGCGCACTGTTTGTATTTTGACCATAACTTCATGCTCCAAACTCCAATTAAGGTGATTTTTGCGGCTATGGAAAGATAAAAGAGAGTTCTAAATACGTTTAGTTTTGAGAAATCTCTAATTTTGACATCTTGGTGGTTGAAAGTGGACAAAACAGTAGGATAAATATTCTGGGCAGATTTTTCTTTGGTTGCTTTGAAAATTTTGTGACAAGTGACCAATGAGATGACAAGCAACCACCCCACTCAATTAATTCACCAAAGTGCTATACACATGGAGGGAGATGATCCAATTTTTCTACAATGGAGTACATATGGAGCTATTTAGGCCATAGGATGAGTTTTAGTGGAAGAAATGGTGGACACTCATATTGCACTAACTTTGGCTATAAATGGAGGGGAATTGAGTAGTGTAGAGGGGGAGAAGTGAGTGGAAATATTCTGCACACATATAGAATTATGAAGTGTTCTTCAACTATGAAGACTTGTAAGTTAGCCATGAGGAGCTAAAACTCTTCCTAGGGCATTGATGTAGCCCTAGCCAAGCATCAATGGTATGATAATAATATTTTTATTTGGGATTGTTATATGTGTATAATAAGTTGTATAACTTTGAGGATTACATTTGTAATTGAAGTATAAAGTTATGTTTAATCTTGACTTCATTCTTCTCTTATCTTATAAAGTATGAAAGTTATACAATAATTTTATTAGAACATAAATTCATTAGATTTGATAATTCATGCTTAAGGAAGATGAATCGTTCTACACTTTTAATTTCATGTTATGTCTTTTATTTAAGTAGTTAGGTAGACGATTCATGCTAACTAGAGATGAATTATTCTTATCTTTTGATTTATGTATTTTCTTGAAGATATCATGGTGGTATGTGACAAATCCCATGAATCATGATTATACATATGTAACTTTCCCAAGTTGAAATACATTCTTCCGTTGATGTGAGGCTAGTGGTGAAATCAATACCCTAGTCCCTCTTATATTTATCAATTCAAACTTTAACTAGTGCCCTTTATTTTATGTTAAACAAATACCAAAAATATCAACCTCTCTTCAATGAATCAAATGAGACTAATTTAATCATATTCTCTGTGGGATCGACACCTTCACAAGAGCCCTATCTTACAAAGATTCGTGCTATTGCGAGTGGTTTATTAAGAATTGGACAAGAATTATTTTGGTAAAACAAAATACCCTTTCCAAGCACAACAACTGGTTACTTAGAATTTTAAAAAGTATCAAAAAACATTCTCAATTTATAATCTACACTTAAATTAGTTCTTAAAATTTTAAGCATGTATCTTGGGAAGCAAATCATGTAGTTATCTCATAAGCTAAGAAGAGGTAATTTTTAGTGAGTGTCCCTCATGAGTGTAGGACAAATGGAAGTTAATTGTAGCAGCATTTGTTGATTTTATTCTATAAATTTCATTTGCTTCGAAGGAAAAAATAAGGGTAAATATCACTTACATCCCCTCAGTTTAGGCAATATCCCGATTTGGCCCCCTCTAGTTTTAATAATTTCGACTACACCCTTGTAACTAACGTCTGTTAGTTAAACTAACGATTTTTGGTGACTTTACTATTTTACCCCTGATTAAAATATTTAATTTAATTAAGAAAAATAGATGATGCTAAAAAGACCAAATTGCCACTCTCTCTCCATCTCTTTCCACTCCGTTTCTCTACCGATTCTCTCTCTCCTAATTATCTCTCTCTCTAAAATGTTCTGTTATATATATATGTATATATGTTATGTAGTATATATATGTTATGTTATGTTATATTATATATATATATATAGTTCTATACATGCACATATATATACACACATTTACCAAGATCCACCAACCGAAACTCCCTGAATGACCACCAGTGGAAACCATGGCTGCTACGAACAGACCTAGCTCCACCATCTTCTTCATCATCAAGCTACACCAAAGAAAATCCACTCTAGGCATGTCACCACCTCGGATCCACCACCATGGCCAGCAAACCAGAGTAGACCCACTTCATCTACCGACACCGAAAACCAGCCATCTTCCACGGCCAAGCAGCCACAGCTCCATGATAGAGTCACCTCCACCACCATGGCCGGACCCTCATTCACCAAGCTTAAACCACACCATTTTCGGCTAGCCATAGCAGTCGAACCTATTTCAAGTACCGGAGAAGCACCACCATCACCAACCCAAGCTCATCCATACCACCATTTCCTCACCGGAGCAACCCAAGGATGAACGTCCACACCACTGCACACCTAGCCATTTCAACCGTAAACATAGCTTCGACCTTCAGCCCAGAAGGCAGCCACCGTGGGAACCAGAATCAATGTCCAATACTGCCGACAACAAGGACCCAACAGCTGAAAGTAAAGCCTCGGATGGTGTCTCACCAAATACGGTGGTGATGGTATTGACATCACTGGCGCATGCTCCATCTGTACCGTCAACCACCACAGACAGTGGCGGAATAATAAGAGATAACTCCATGGTCGCTGCGACTCTGACTTTAACACTGGAACAACCGACATCTGTCCATTGCTAAACCTCATACCGATCACTTGCTGCACCATCTGCCAAAAAAAATAGAGTCAAAGTTTAAACTAGCACCACCGTCAGCCACCACAAATGGCTTTATGATTGCAACAATCGACATCTGTCCATTACCAAACCTCACGCCGGTCACCTGCTGCACCATCCGCCAGAAATTTGCCAGATTGGCTGCTATAAATGCCATCATTGTCCTCTTCGACACACGTGACTTCCGCTTGGTTCTCTTTATGACAAAAATCGTGTCCCGGCGTTTCTAACCCACCCTCTTGGCATCCGTGGCCGTTCTGATCGTCGGCTTTTTTGGTGCAATCGTCTCCGGTTGGTTGGAAATCAATTTCTGGAGGGCTTTGGTTAGTGAAATACCCCTTAGAAAATTTCGCGCATGAGGTGGCCAGTCTCATACACAAAACCTAGGAGATACATAAAACTAGTAGCAACAAGAATAGAATACAAAAAATATAATGAACAATTTTCTAAAAGCAGAATAGAAAGTTCCTCTGAATTAAAATAACTGCTAAATAAACAAGTATATGTCCGGCAATACAATTTGAAAGTCCCGTAACCCAAGGACCCCTTAACCAGAATGAACAAAAGTTTTTAATTCTAAAATTAATATCAACAATCAAAGTCTCAAAAGTTCATAGTTTGACTCTTGAAGAAGATAAGTTCCTACCCTGTAACTGATGAGATGAGACGTCTGCTACAACCAAACCTTAAAACTCTATCCTTGCGGTGGAACCTGTCTGGGACTTGAAATGTTAACAAAGTGGGTTAAACCCACGAGCAAGTTCTATCTACTACATCCCAATCAGAGAACCATTATACATACCCTCAGTATAAGGGACATAAAAGAAATCCATAGATTTAACATACAAGTCATTCTTTTATCCAGTTTCATGTTTTCAAAATAACACTCATTATTTATAATGTTACACCCAAATCCTTATTATGAAAAAGTGAACACGTTTCTTAAGTTCAGCATAAATAAACATAACATGAATAATATCAAGTTTAAGCAATCCTAACATGCCACCATTTTATCCTTTGATACCTTAATATGTATAGTTATATACATACTGGTTATTCCCTACCTAGTTCATGTTTTCAAAATCAAAATCAAAATCATAATCATCTTATACATTGTCCCAACAAACCCTTATCATTCAACAATAAACACATTCTTTAAGTTCAAAAAAATAAAGAAACATATGCATGCATTTTATTAAATCTAGGCAATCCTGATATGCCAAAAATAATATATAGTTACCTTATTAGGTATGGGCGATCCTGACACACCGGGCAATCCTTACATGCCAAATAAAATATATAGATACCTTATTAGGTATGGGTGATCCTGACACGCCGTGCAATCCTTACATGCCAAATAAAATGTATAGATAATATCCCAATATGAAACATAAAATAAACAAGGTGCATTATGATTTTAATTTGCATAAACAAAGTAATTCAAATTATCCGATATAAAATTATCACCATAAGACAAATCGTTCACAAGTAAACTATAATCAAGTATTCCATGGGCATTTATATCTTTAAAGGAAAAATACATTCAAGTAAAGTAAATAACACAATTAACCACTTTAGAAGCAAACACCCAATCAAACCTCCAATTTATCCAAACCTTCAAGGGAGTCAAAAACTAACTCGAATTTAAGTTCTCGGGCCTATTCTGTCCCTAAAACCGTGTGTAAACATTCTGGAAATTTTTTGATATTCTCGGGAATTTAAAAGAAATATTTCCTAATAAGAAACAAATAAAGCATAAGCAAAGACATACTTACACAACCGATACAACCTCAAGGGAAACTCCTTTTCACTTAAAATTTAAAACCCAAGTGAATTTTAATCCTATAAAGTTACCTACATTTTTTTTAGAATTTCCTGGAATTTTAAAATATTTTCTAAAAAATACAAGAATGTGAAAACCCAACTTTTAGACACTTTAAAAATCAAATGAACTCCAAGGGAAGCTCATTTTAATTTAAAAATTTAAAACCAAGTGTATTTAACCTCTAGAAAGTTACAGTAAAACTTTGGGAATTTTAGAAAAATTTTAAATATTTTCTAAAATAAAAGAAGGGGAAAAACCCAACTTTTAGACATTTTAAAACTTAATTTAACACCAAGGAAAACTAATTTCGAGATGAAAATTTAAAAACACGTTAATTTAACCTCTAGAAAGTGACAGTAAAAATTTGGGAATTTTTGGAACTTTTTAAGTATTTTCTAAAATTAAAGATGGTAAAAAATCCTGTTTTTAGACACTTTAAAAAATCAATTTAAAAACAAGGAGAAATCATTTCGACATGAAATTTAAAACCCAAGCTCCTTAAACCCCCAAGAAGTTGACATAAAATTTTGGGAATTTTTAGAATTATAAAAGTATTTTTAAAAAATAATTTTCTAAATTTTCAAGTTTTTTCAAAAATTTCAAAAATTCAAAACAAATACCAAAATAATTTGGAATGGGCCCATATCAAAACCAGAGGTGGGCCCGTGAGTGGGGTCTAAAAATATATTTCCGGTCACTGGTCGGCGCTAGCACCTGTCGCACACGCCCCCATGTGCCGGCGGCGAGCGTGGGGAACACACACCTGCTGGGGCTATATTCCCCAGCTCGCTAGGGACTTTTCTGACCTGATTCTGGCTTCGTCCGACCTCCGTTCAGCCCCATTTTTGTATCAAACTCTCCCCCTTGATCCTCTCTACCCATTGTTGCAAAAAGCCCCATCAACAATGACCCGAATCGGAAACCCCCAATTCACAAGTTCTAGGGTTCTTCGCGAAATTTTCAAAATTTAAATTTAATTTACCAACGATCTAATTTTCTAAGGGTCAAGGGTTGTTTGCCCATGCAATCCACAACATCAAAGATAAAAATTAACATCCTTCACTCTCCTAGATTCGTGCTATTACGATTCCCAAATATATTACCCATATATCATATATATATATATATACATATATATGCATAAACATGTTCATAAATAAATTCTTCACATATATTTAATTGGTATCGAAGGTCTCATGAATTTAATTCAACAGAAACAACATTAATTAACATACAATGAGATACAAAATTTTCAAGAACAATCATAGACAATTTGTGCGTAATGCAAACAACAGAAACCCGAGTCCCTTATTTTCTTTTGTCCTAATTATTATTATTCTATTATTGTTTTTATAAAATCTAAATAAACTAATAATAATAATAATAATATAACCATAACCATGACCTATCAACTTAAGCATATCTCTAGCTCAATCATTCCAGCCCAGATTCCTTCCTAGCCCAATCCAAAGCATTTAAAAGATTTAAATCAAACAATACATAATCAATAAATAATTCACATAAAATGATAAAAATAAAAACAGAGAAATTCACATGAAATAATTTGGAATCTATAAAACATAAACAATTCACATAAAATGATAAAATATAGATCGAGACAAGGTATTTCACATGAATTAATAACAAGAAAATAAAAAATAAAATAAAAAAATAATAATAATAATAATAATAATAATATAAAGCAATTCAAATTCTTTAAAATAATTGACGTCCAAATTTCTGGGGTATTACAGTTGGGGCTTCAGCGAACATTGATATATATAGAATGTATATATATAACATATATATATATATATATATATATATATATATAATATAAGAATATATAAGTATATATAACATACAGTATACAATATATACGTCCAGAGCTCATTGATATATATAGAATATATATAATATATAAGTTAAGGGTACTTTCATAATTGAGCATTGTTTAATGAAGTTAAAGATGTTATTTTATAAATGAGAAGGGCAAAATAGACCATTCATCCAATTTTCTGATACTGATTTTGTTTGTTGTTGACGTCACACTAACAGAGGGGGCAAATCAAAACGTGAACCCAAAATTAAGGGGTTGTAGTGGGGATTATTGAAACTAGAGGGGTCTAATCGAGATATTGCCTAAACTGAGGGGGTGTAAGTGGTATTTACCCAAAAAATAATAATTTAAATAGTATAATTTGAACCAATTTAGAAAAAGCACCCCTCAAGCCTGGTATGGAAAGGAGAATTCAAGCCCAAACCCAAACCAAACCTAAACCCAAACTCGTTCTAGTTCAATGTATCCCCCTTAAGCCTAGTATGCAGAGCTCATTTCACTCAAGCCCAGTTCATTATGAAAGTTCATACAGTATGTGGAGAGCTTATTGCACTCTGGGCTTGGCATGGAAGAGGAAACAATTCCCTAGTAACAAAACCTACATAAGACCTAAGGGCTTGTTTGGATTGATAGAATTGGAAGGAAAAGAAAAGAAAAGAAAGGGAAGGATAATATTTTTTGTATTTGGATTGTCATTAATTGGTAAGAGAAAAGAAAGGATAATGAGTGATTTGGAGGGATAGATTATCTCTCCAAATCTCTCATATGTTATCCTCCCAAAAGTGAAAAGATTTGGAGAGAAATGGTAAGAATAAGTGAATCATTCATAATACTAAAAATAACCCTAACATTTTAAAGAACATAATTTAAAAGACATTTGGATATATCTTGTAATATAAACACAAAAGGACATGATGGTAAATTGATTAAACTGATTTCCTTTCTTTTCCTTTATAATTTATCCAAACATGATGGTAAATTGATTAAAATGGTTATCCTCTCTTTTCTTTTCTTTTCTCCCTTAACTAATGTTATCATTTCTTTTCTTTTCTCTCATGTATATCCAAACAAAGCTTAAGTCACATCATTCTTCTAAATGGGTCCTGCTCTTGCTCTCGAGTCCTACCACTCTCTTTGTATGATATAGAATTTGCGGCTTTCACGCTCCCACTCTCACACTAAGGTCAAGAAGGTTACACTACAAGAAAACAAGTTTTTAGCTATGGCTCTTGTTCCCGCTCCTGCTCGCTGTGACTTAGGTTAAGGCAAAAATGGGAGTTGTGAAGTCTTATGCTTTGAAAAAGAAAAAAAGAAAAAAAAAGAAAGAATTCTGCTTTTAAATGGATGCAAATGGAGCAATGACTTACCCTTACTATTTACACACAACAGAGTGACAGACAGCTCCATTGTAACTAAAAAATCACATGAATGCAAAAACCAAAGATAGCAATCAAATGCTACACACTTTC
The DNA here is from genome assembly GCA_026545225.1 of Cornus controversa. NCBI lineage: Eukaryota > Viridiplantae > Streptophyta > Magnoliopsida > Cornales > Cornaceae > Cornus > Cornus controversa. The sequence goes on from CM048845.1 coordinate 55,678,955, forward strand.
AGTTGCTAGATAATTTAGAAGGATGTTGGGAATTTAATCCTCTTTTCGTTCGGCACATCGGAAGCATATAAGAAAATGATAATCAAACACATCCTTGCACAACACAATATTTTACATGGTTCACCCAACTTTAGGGTTACATCCATGGAGAAAGATATTTCACTATATTAAGAAGAGAATATACAATACACAGAAAACATGCCTACCACACACACTCTTTCACTCTCTATTGGCATCTTCCTCCCGAAATTACATATACCATCTCCTCTCCTCACAATACTCACCAAACCCCTTACATCTTTCCTCTTTCTCTATTTTTCCCTTTAACCCTACATCTATTTATAGAGTCTCCAAAACCAATTCCTTCTTGAATAAGGATTATCATACCTTGTCTAACAAGAAGTTACCAATTTAATCATAACTCTAAAATAGATGTATACAACTTTCTACCCAAGTCTTCAGCCTTGCTCCATAAGTCTTTAGGCTTTCAAAATGGAAAATGAAACTGCCTCAAGTGAATTTGAGCAACAAACCCAACAATCTCCACCTTGGCCCAAATTCCATGAATGTGCAATCCCATTGTCTTTATGAATATCCCATTGTATTCTGGAAGCGTGTAGCATTGGTCCTGATAAACCCCAATTTATTGCTTTTTCTCTGCTAATAATGCCCACCCCTTCGACTTGTTCTAAAAAAATGGGATTACTTATAATAAGCTTTTGATATTCAGCAACCCCTGTTAAAAAATAATCGCCAAAATCCAAACATTTATCTATCCAACCATGAGGTAGATCAGCGGCTACTCCTTCAATATGAAAATAATTATGCATCATTCGTATACTGGTAGCAGCTTCGAATAGGTTATATATTAATTCTCTTTCTCAAAAAATATAGAAAAAGGTGATCTACGCTCCAATATCAACCATGAAAGGGCCAAGCCATAACAAATGAGAAGATATACGACTTAACTCCAACATAATTACTCTGATATAGCTAGCCCTTTTAGGTACTTGTATATTTCCTAACTGCTCTGGTGCATTTACGGTTATTACTTTTGTGAACATAGTAGCTAAATAATCCCAACGTGTTACATAAGGCAAATATTGTATAATTGTTTAGTTTTTCGTAATCTTTTCCATCCCTCTGTGTACATAACCCAAGATTGGTTCACAATCAATAATATCTTCACCATTTAGAGTAACGATGAGTCAAAGAACGCTCCTCCATAGTTCCACCTCAATTGAAGATTCATCTACCTCAAACCAAATTCTAACACATCATCCTCATTGGTGTTCAATTACTGATGTATGACAATCCACTAATCAATCATCATCATCACTCACCATCCTCATCATCATCATCTCTACCCCCACACCTTCTTCTTTTCTCACTACTTTTCAAACCTCCCTTCTTCATAACATCATCTTGCCCCATCTTGAAAACGAGCATCCTCTGGCTTGTTCCAAGACTTGTTCCTTATTGGCTTCACACTATCATCATCTTCGTGTCATCATTAACTTTGATTATATCTCCATAACTTTTCACGATTAACTTTTTGTTCTGACACACCACCAATCTTTGGCTCTAATCTTCAGGACCAACCACAGGCTTTGACCCACCATTGGCTCTGATACCAGTTGTTGGGAATTTGATCCCTTTTTCGTTTGGCACATCGAAAGCATATCATCACATCAACAATCACACAAGCATATAGGGAGATAATAATCAAACACATCTATACACAACACAATATTTTACATGGTTCACCTAACTCTAGGGCTACGTCCATAGAGAGAGAGAGATTTCACTATATTGAGAAGAGAATATACAACATGTAAAAAGCATGTCTATCACACACACTCTTTCACTCTCACTTTGCATCTTCCCCCGGAATTACATATACCTTCTCCTCTCCTCACCAAACCCCTTACATATTTCCTCTCTCTCTGTTTTTCCTTTACCCCTATATTTTTTTATAGAGTTTCCAAAACCAATTCCTTCTTAATTAAGGATTCTCATACCTTGTCTAACAAGAAGTTACCAATTCAATCACAACTCTAAAATAGATGTATACAACTTTCTCCCTAAGTCTTCAGTCTTGCTCCACAACTGAATTTGAGCCACAAACCCAACAAAGGATTCAATTCAACGATGATTTTTTTAAGCATATAATGGTTATGAGCTCCCACTTCAAAAAGAGTTATTGCATTGACAAAAACGGATGGTTACAACGTACACCTTTAGGGCTAGCTCTAATTATATATTTATTCTCCTAACCAAAAAATAATTTAATTAATGATTTTGAAATATCGGTGACATGATAGGACCTAAGACCGATTAAAGTAAATACATTTGGGTAAACTTTATTGACACCCTCTAAGGTTTGAGGTATTATCATGTGGCTACAACTTTGTGTAATTTTGTCATCAACACCTCCTGTCAGAATTTTTAATTTTTTAATAAGTGAAATGTCATAATTGTCCCTGATTATTTAAATAAATTTTAATATAAAAATATTAGAATTAGGAAATGACAAAACATCCCTCATATTAAATTTTTTTTTCTCTTTGGGCCCCACCCCTCCATCTCTTCCACTGTCCACAACCAACGTCTATATATATTATGTATATTATATATATATATATATATATATATATATATATTATATAGACAGAATACATATATATATGCTCCGATCACTGACCACCACCATTGAACACCATGGCCAAAACGCCTCTCTATCTCTCTCTTTCTCTAAACTAACCCACAAGGGTTTACAACCCTCATACACCCGATCCCTCACACTCCTACAAACTCTCACAGACCCAATCCTCCTCTCATTCTTCTCTCCTAAAACCAGTATCATCATATCCTATGAAGACCTACTGTGAAACAAATAACACCACCACCATGTAATCATCGGCGTCAACCCAAGCCAAACAAACCCAAATCACCACCATCACCAAACCCATAACGGCAGCTAGCCCACCACCAATAGCCATCAGTTATAACCCTCTCTGCTCTCTTCAACCCATCTATCTTCTTCCTCTAAACCAATAATGCTCTGACGAGGAATCATCGAATCGATCGAACACTTTGGGGCTACGAGTACTGCTTGGATCTTCGTTGAGACTAAATTTGCCTAATTCCTCTGGTTAGTTGTGTATTTTGATTTTGTTCTTCATCTCCGATCCCCAATTTTTGTTCGACTGTGGTGGTGGTGGTGGTTTTGTCACTAGTGGTGGTGGTGGTTGGTGGCAATGGTGGTTGTGGTTAGTTGTGTATTTTGATTTTGTTCTTTTTCTTCGTCTCCGATCCCCAATTTTTGTTCGACAATGGTGGTGGTGGTGGTGGTTGGTTGTGTAGATGATCGGAAATTAAGCACAAATATATATGTTATAAATATGTTAACATTAATATTTATAGAAATAAATAATTAAATATATATGTTATATATATGTTAACATTAATATTTATGGAAATAAATAATTAAATATATATGTTAATGGACATAAATAATTAAATATATAGGTTATATATTATAGTATAAATATATATAGCTAGAGAAAAAGAAAAAAAAAATAGTTCATTTTTTTTATTTTATGTTAACATTAGTATTTATGGTAATAAATAATTATATATATAGGTTATATTATTCTATATATATATACAGAAAAAGAAAGAAATTTTTAATTATTTTTTATTTTATGTTAACATTATTATTTATGAAAATAAATAATTAAATTTATTTATGTATATATATATATATATGTAATAATAGTGGGTATGTAACAAGATGGTATAGTTGGGGGCATTTTGGTCCATTAGGCAGGGTTAAATAGGTAATTTTAGTATTCAAAAAAATTAGGTCAAAAGTCAAAGGATAGTATGGTCTTTTCACCATCAAAAGGTGGTTTGACACAACTTACTTTTGGCAGGAGGGAGTGTATGTAATATACGACACAAACCTCTGGGGGTGTTATTGACAAAATTACACAAAGTTCTGACCACATGAAATTACATCAAACCTTAGGGGGTGTCAATGAAGTTTACCCAATGCATTTTTATTTATGTGACAATATATAATTAGTTGATGACACCGATGTCACAGAATCACTGGTGCACTAAAATTTTATCTTTACCATATCATCACCCACAATTTCTGTATATACAATTAGATTAATTTAACCTAGTTGTCAATCAATATTCATATCTAATGCTCCGTTTGGTTGGAGGGATGGAAAAATGGATGGAACCCACAATTTCTGTATATACAATTAGATTAATTTAACATAGTTGTCAATCAATATTCATATCTAATGCTTCATTTGGTTGGAGAGATGGAAAAATAGATGGAAGGGATGGATGTGGCATTTCTGTGTATATATATGTGTGTGTGTTTTTAAGGATGGGTTGGTTAGCTCAGGTTGAAGGTCGGGTTAGAGTTGGGTTAGAGTTGAACATTTCAGACGTCGGGTTGCCCGAGTTGTACCTCCAAGTTCAACCCACTCGAGTTGCACCCCTAACCTTAGCTAGCTGTACGAGCATCTTCTCTAAAGGAGTTAGTAGAAGAGATATGCTTATATTATGAGTTCAAAAAAATTAGGCAATTGGTTTTTTTTTTTTAAATCAGATTCAAATTCGGCTTACAATCATACAGAAATTCAAAAACATTTTGGTAAGTCATATTTTAGTTCAAAAACATTTCAGCTAAAATTCAAAGAGTGCTGGATCAAATAAAGGAAATTATAAGAAAAAAAACCATTCAAATTATTTGCTTAACTATTTAGCACTAACAACAGTAACACTCCCACCTAGGCATCACCTGAGATTTAATTTCAAATTGAATGCATGGCTTCAGGACTAACTGATCATCATCTAACAGCTATTTTATTGAAATTAAAAAAAAAATGTGAAGCACCAAAACTGATATAAGCATAAAAACCTGTGGGAGAAAGTGTTATATGCAGACAATTGCTGATCAAATTGATGGCCATGTAGGTCAAATGGCTAAAACTTGGTTTGCATATATCAGTCTATACATAAAATGAGGTCACTCAAAATTCTCCTGACTGATTAGTCTCTCCTGACACGCTGCGGCTCACCTTGCAAGATTACAGAAGTGAAAGATGCTACCATTGCAACCAAGTACCCAGATATAGCTCCATAAGTAATGCAAATAGGCCATTCCTACCAATGAAGTTAAATAGATCGAGGCATTAGAATAGGACAATCCAACAACACATTCGCAGAATAAAGAAAACCAGATGGCTAATTTTCATAAAGTTATTCATTCAACCAGAATAGGTCTCAACGGTGAGGACAAGATTCCTACTCACCGGTGAGTAGGCAAGTATTGTTCAAAATATATTACAAATAAGGGCATAATTGACTTTTCACACTCACATTTGACGTCCCTAACGGCCACCGGTGAGTATGAGTAGGAACCTCCTCCTCACCACCGTGACACAATGATAGAATGACAATGTGGACCTAAAATTAGATTTTGCGAATACAAGGAACCAAAAACTAGATGACGAGAATGCAAAATAGGTCCACCAAGAAATAGTTTCATATAGAATAATCAATTCGATTTTGTTTAAAGAGAGCGGTAAGGACAGCAAAGAATCAGCTCCTTTGTCGATGTATTGTGTTCAGAAACAAAGAACAATACAAATAAATAACAATAACAAGACCTTGCAGTGCTCAACAACAGAATCATAGTGAAGATTATAAGCTAATTGATATTGTATCTTATAATTAAGAGAATGTTTGCAGTGTGTCTTTGCTATGCTAAATTAATATATTATAATGTTTCAGTGAGACAACTAGCTTAAGTGTACAAAAGTGAGAAATTGTAGTAGTCATGAATCAACCATCACTCTAGATGAAAACAAATGAAAGAGAAAAATGTGATTCCAGAGTTAACAAATTAAAGACGAGCAAAGAAAATAGCGTACTGCATTCAACTTCATATATTATTAGCAATAAAAAGGACACAATACCTGCCAAGGGCTTTCCCAATCAAGTGGCATAGGCCAAGCCCCAAACCAGGCTCCAATAACAGCTCCGTGTGCAGGTAGACAGATCATATAATCTATAGATCCAGATGGCCTGAGAGTGAATAATGCGAAAATTCATAACAGCACATAATATATGATGCTTTGAACCAAGGATTGGTAAATGCATGGAAACATTTCTTTTGACAAAATATAATGATAATTGAACACTCATAAATATTGAAATGAAAAAGATAACTATTCATAACCAGCATAGCTCCCATATAGCAGCAAATGAAGATAAACCACCCAATAACATAAGAGAACATACTTCGTTTGTGCAAATATTCGCTGCCAATCAGTCCACGATGAACCAAAAACAGAGGCTGCAGGGACAAACTGCCAAAACATAAAGAAGTTGGTATGCCAAAGTATGCAAGGCATACAGACCAACAAGAGAAACAGCAAAACTCGACTTGCAGGTGAGTTGGGAATATATCAGAATAATGTAAGCAAAAAAAAAAAAAAAACGTAAATACTTGCATACACTTAATATATGTATATGGTACCAAGGCAATATATTATCCTAATATTTTGCTTTTGAGAGTAGACAATGGACAGAAATCCTAGCATATAAATAATACATTTTGGAATAATTCACAGAATAAATCTCTTTCCAAATAAAGTCCAGTAAGTGCAAGATAGAACATGAAACATGATACTTAACGGCTCTTCATAAAGCTAAATATTAAGCACCAAAATTCAATGCTGAATTACTGATACCGGAGATTTCAGTTAATGAAATATTATTCAAGGATAAATCTAATGATTCAAATCGTGTGATGCCTATTCTCGGTTCTTGTAGCAGATATTGTTACAAATTCATATGACGACAATAAGTTATCCGAATGCCCTATTGCAGACATTAGAGAGCATCTAATCCATTAATAAAATTGAAAATCTAAAGAGGTCAGAAGCTGTTAGAATTAAAAAGTGCAGAAAAATTTCAGCGCAAGTGTTTAGTCCAGTCCTCCCTTATCAAGTAGCAATTCTATGTCTGAAATTTGTAGGTGGAAATGACAGAGCTCGGTTGAGGAGACCTAAATCAGTGCAAAAGATAAAGTTGTCTCCTTGAAACTCCCTGCTCCACTTGGTTGGAAGAAAAAGGCTTCTCTCTCTAAAATTCTCTCTAAATAAAAATTTACAACATCTATTATCTGTGGACCTTCAATTCTTTCAATTTATATTCATACATGGTCTCTTCCTTGTCTATGATTGATCTAAATTGGAATTATTAGTCTCCTTTTCCTGAATTTGGTAATTGGGTACTTTCAATTAAAAAAATAGAAATAAAAAATCTTCAGTATTTGGCAAGGATCAAAATTTCCTTCTGTTTCCATTGGAGCAACTGAAACACACTCATTTCCTAGTGAGTCACAATGAAACATGGGTGTAAAACCGAAATTAATGTGCTTCTATCGAACTAAATTTGTTCCCTTGGAAACATACAGAACAATCAGAACATATCGAACAAATTAAATATTTCATCTATGTCAATTGCAATTTCAAAGACTGGTAAAAAACAGTATCAATACTTTTCTTTTCCTATTTTTTTCCAAAATAAAGAGTAGGAGAGTGAAGGATTTGAACCCAAAGTTCTAACAAAAAATCTCTAATTTGAGAATTAGTAAATAAATGGAAGAAATAAAAGAAAAGGAAAAGAAGAGAGAGGAGATAGGAGGATAACTTACTGTAATACTTAGTTGCTATTTGTTACAACTTAACTAATTGTTTTACTAAGTTGTGTCAAGATTCTTACTTCATGGATATTGCATAGTTCATGCCTATTATGTCACAGTATTTATTATCTTGTATATATGGTTTTACTAGTAAAGTAGTGTTTGATGTTATTTTGACAATCACATTTGCTATTGTGTGGATGAATGAGTAGGCTCAAAACGACGTTTTCCATGTGTTTTCAAAATGTTTCGGTCTCCAAGCCAAGTGAAGTGCCACTCTCTTACAAAGTTTTGATCCTTGACTCTCGACTTTCATTGAATTATGTTGTTTCTTATATGCATCTGAGTGAGGCTTGGATCATCAACTGTAATAATTAACAGAGAGATTGGAGTTCCGTCACATTAGAACAGGATATCATGGTTTTATTTGCTTAAATTGTGACAATATGCGGAGATTACACAAAAGGGTGGTTTTATTGATTAGAGTCATAATTATTGCATATTACACAATTTTAGGATGTTAAAGAGATTCAATATATAAAACTCTGAAGTCTTATACAAATCCTTCTTTATTTCCCTAATCCTTTGTAATATTTGATTTATCAATGACATTAAGGACTACCAATTTTACTTGCTAAATGGTTCATTAGAATATGAATTAAAGATATAATGCTCTTTGTTACTAACCAAATCAGTTCTATGCCCTTCATGCGCACATGTACTTGTTCACATAAAATGACAGAACAACTACAAAATTGAAGCCTTATACAAATCCTTTCCTATTTTCCCTACTCAATATTTAGAAGATGTGATTAACAACGAATCAGTATACTACCTATTTTTCACTTTTGTTAAATATTTCATTAGAATATGTATTAAAGATATTACTAACCGAACTGGCTTTATAGGCACATTGAGAGCCAACTAGTTAATTCTAACACAAACTTCCTATAAGCATGTTCAATGAGAAGTGACAAGTCAAGTCTCTCAAAGAGAAAAATTAAAACCATTAAAGCAAAAACCAGTTTTAGCTGTAACTAAGAACCACTGAGCTTTTACAGTTGTACAAGTAATAAGAGGTAGTAAGTAAATGGATACTCACTGTTAACAGTGACATGAAAAGTGACCAGTTGAGGGTCTTTGGAAAGTACCTGTGTCCAATAAGTAATAACATGTTTTTAAAACATACATCTAGTAACAACGGCAAATTAACGATTCTATAAGTTAAAACGATTGTAAAATATTAACTTTTGTGATCACTGTAATATATTTCTTAATCTTTTCTGAATTTTCGAAATGTAAATCACAGTTGAGGTTGGAGAGCACAGTGAATCTTGAAATGAAAAATCCCAGATAAATTTATACAATATAGTTTGTTGTAGTTTATTCTTTAATTAACAACCAAAACCAATAAATATGAAGCAAGAATAAAAAATTCTAATATTTTTTAAAATCCAAAGGTATTATACCTGGTTGTGATAAAAGGAATTGTTTTTTGTTTAAGGCACAGAATGACGGAAATTCATTTCCTTTCAACCCCAACTGTGACTTCACTTTTGCATTATCATGGTAACATATATATATATATATATATATATCAACAAACCACTGATTTCACATACTGAATGCCGATAGGTGCCCCCAAAGCAATAGCTCCAAGAGCATTCACTAAAGCCCCTACAGATTTGAACACAAATTATGCTAGGCACCTTGTACATAAAGAGCTAAACAGAACATAAACTCATATAACCAAGAAAACATTTCAAACTTTAGCATGGAATTTTTGAAGGAAACCATTTCCCATTAAATTGCAGATATAAATATTAAATTTTAAGCATGAATATAATCTTTTCCACCAGGACAGTGAAGAACGGTCTCACCCAAATTCATAAAGAGAAGAAAAAATTGTCTTCGTCAGAATTTACCATCAAAATAAATGGATCATCAAGACTTCAATTTGCCTTAGACGCAGAGTATCACCTTCACATCTAAAAGTTAAGTTGTTTGTTCTTTTCTAAAGACATACTAATCTTTAATATCTTATTTGAAAAATAAAAAATAAAAAGAAAAGGAAAACAAAGCTAATGCAACTTAAATAACTCTTAAATTTTATCTAATAGGTATCAATATCAAGAAAACATGAAATAACTAACCCTTTCTTTTTTGAATAACGCTACACGAGGTCAACCTCATGACAGTTTTCATGAGTTCTATGTATTTTTTACGTGATAATGTTCAAATATTGAGGTGCGCATCTAACCGTTTGAAAGAGAATTGCATGAGAATTATATAGTCAAAATTTCATACCAAAACACAAGTCAGTCAAACTTTTACATTCTCTTTCTTTTGGCCAAATTAAACTATCATCTTTGACCATCTCGTATAATTTTATTGTATGACATTTTGAGCTGATTTTAGAGTAATGCTACATGACGATGTAATTTGTGCATTATTTTTTTCCCCAAAATGTGCTAATTTATTGGAGAACTACCTTACACTAGCATTACTCTTCTTTCTTTAAAAAAAACAAAACATATACACAAATATGCACAGACATAATGTATGCATACATATTTACATAAATACACACACACACATACATACTTATACACACGATCACAAGTATACAGATGTGTATACAAACTCTAGCCGGGATTTAAGACTAACCAGCAGGAATCCCCAACAAGCCTCGTCTCACAGCTTTCAAGTACTGATAACCCACATAAAAACCAAATAAATTACAACAAAAATTAAAAATTAATTTAAATAAGAAATAAATTCAATAACGAGAATAATTTGAAATACCGAGCATTGCTTAGGATTTTGCCGAAAAACACTGTAGAGAAGGATCACAATCGGGGCTTCAATGACCTGAAATCCAGACTCAAACACATTTAATTAAAAAAAATTGAAATAGAATGAGAGAGAATCACATGGCACTGTGTGAATGGACGGTGATGATGAGGGTAGTACCCAGATCAGACGGAGGGTTTGAGATGGGTTGGTGATGAGATCGAGAGAGTAGACGTTATGGGCAACCCAGAACGCTGATGATAATCCTAATGCGCAGATCAAATGCAAGAACAAAACCTGTGATGGCGACGCGACTGATACGGTGTCGTTTTCAGATTTTGAAGCTTTGAGGGGCTTCTTTCTCTTTTTCTTCTCCATATTGTTATTTTTCTCTGATCATTAACTGTCAGTTGAGCCTGTTCATAACTTCCAACTATTAAATTTTACATTTCACCCCTTTAGGTTTCTCAAAGTAATAATTTTGCCCCACACTTTCTGAAATAGCAAATATTCCCCTCTTTTTTAATATCTCAATTTATCATGGGTAGCTTATGACTTTATGACTATACCTGTAGATGGATCGGATTCAAACAGGACCAGGTCTGATTCAATTCGAACCCTATAAGAGCCATAGCCGATATGATTTGATCTGATAATCCGACAAATTATATATAATTAAATTTATATCCAATTTGTTATTAATCCGATATTCGATTCGATAATCCGATTCGAAAAAGAAATTAATTTTTTTTTCAAAAGAGATTATTAAATAATGATTATGAAAAAAAAGAGATGAAAAATAAAATATAAATAGAAAAGTAGTAAAAAATAAGTGTTTGACTTTTTATTAAAGAAAAAACTATAAAAAAGACAAAATAGAGGGAGAGAAGAATAAGAAGGAAATAATGATAAAAAAATATTTTAGTAGTATGCAAATATTATATGTTATAACATTAGATAATATATTTATAATAAATTATATATTATATTATTTCGGACCGGATTATTATCGGATCGGATCGATCATAATCCATCTCTAATTTCTTTAGTTAACGGATTATCGGATTCGGATCGCTAATGGATTATCAAATTAAATGTCCAATCCATATCTTAATTATTGGCTCAAATTCAAATTAAAATCCAATCCATTAAAAGGTCTATTTACGAGGGTCATTTATACAGTTAGTATCGATACAAATCTAATTATACCAAAACTTCCAGTTCAGTCGCGATGTTTACTATCTATTCTTCATTTATCATGTTTAAGCTGGGAAAATAATGCTCTTCATTTAATTAAATCATGATAAACATTATGATTTTTTAATTAAACCATCTAAGCTATCTTATTTCATGTATCACATGAACTGAATGGGAGATATGTCAAATTAGGACCCTACTGATATTTTTTTTTGTTTTATAATTTAATAGTATTTGACCACTTGATCATTTGAATTTCAAAGGTAAAAATTGGATTATTAGAATTAAATTTTATGTATCAAAAAACTCGACCTTGTGAAATTAAATTGGTGGAACCATAATATGCAAAGGGTAAATGATTGTTTGGCTTAGCATTTTTGGTTCCATCGAACAATCTTCAAGATCTAAATGAAGTTGTTTTGTTCCTTTCTAGAAAGCATAAATATTGATACGAGACACGAACACGATACGATAAGAGTATGACGATACGACAAATATAAAAAAAAAAAAAAAAAAAAGATACCGGTACGACATGATATGGCAATATAAAAATAATAAATTATATATAAATGAATTATTAACATTTCTTTATAAAATATTATGATTAAGAAACAACTTAAATAAGAGTTAAGAGACATATTGCATAATTTGCATGGATAAATTTTGTACTAAATCATAATATATATCTCAACATTTTTTTTTAAAATAAGTTTTAAACTTTTCTTAAGAATTATACTATGATATTATTGTTGAAAAAAAGTACATTTTAATGTTCAAAACTTGTTTAAAATGTATTTTGTAATATTTGAAAAGTATCGGATACATGGTCGAAGTATCTAAGAAGTATCAGATACGCGTTATATATATTTTAATTAATTAAAATTATGCATACATTTAAGAAGTATCCAACTTAGTGAATATCTTATTAAAAGAATAATGAGATAAAAATGTAAAACAATGCTGAGATGGTTTGAGGCACACCCTTTGAATCTTCTGAGCATGAAATGGTCTTTCAGTCTTAATATGATTGCTTGATTTTGCCAAATATTCTACTGTTATTTTTATGAAACTCAGAATTTAAGCCTTTTCTCCTTGCTTGAAACTTGACCAATGATTGTGAAGGAGCCTTTTTTTTTTTTTTTTTTAAGTATATTTATTTGCTTGTTTTTTTGAAAACAAGTGTCTCGTTTAAAATCTTAGGGATAGTAATGTCACCGGAACAAATGGTTTTAATGCTTGAGGTTTTGAAATTCTTTTATTTGTTTAATTTCTAGTTTTTTCATTTTTGAAATTTTGCTTATGAGGATTTGGGTTCAAAATTTTAATTATTTGTGTCATTTCGTGTGTCAATAATTGTGAGAGACTGTTTGTTAATCCTTCAATATTTTTAACATTAAATCGAAAGTTATGAAATTACTGTCTCCATCACAATAATCTTCCTATGTAACATGTCAAAGTTAGATTTTATAAAAGTTGTAAAATACTTGTAATTAGCTTTAAAAAGAAACCTTTGTGGTCTTATAAATATTTCAAAGTTAAACAAACTATTTTTGATAGCAAGAATTTATTTTTCAATTGGAGCATAATTTAACTCGGTTTGAATGTTCCCGGAACATATTAACAAACTTTTTCTTGGATAACGTCTTAATTTTTTGGATTCAACATTTTGTGAGTTGCGCGGTGCGGAAGCGGCTGTGAAAATTAGATTTAAAACCTAGAAGGGGGTGATTAGGTTTACTCGCTTTTTGCATAATCTTTCAAATTATTCAATTGTAAGTCCAATTAAAAATTAAAGCAATCTCACAATGCAAGTAAATAAAATAAAATGCAGTAAAGTAAATGAATGCACCAGATATATGTGAAAAACTCAGATCGGAGAAAAATTATAGGTGAGGCTTTGTATCCCTAGAGAAATAAATCCACTATTGTCGAAATAAAATACAACAGACTCTATTCCAGACTCACACCCACTCCACTCTGACAAGAACTTGATGCGAACATCTCAGGCTTACTATTGCGATTACCTCATCCAATTGCTGCAGATTCCTAGCTTACATCAACATCCTTACAGAAGGGTAACTAGAAGAACACGAACACTCAGCAAGTATTTTGTCCTATTCGTAGCACAATATTCTTTTCATTCCTCACCAACGAATAGTTGTAGAAGAAACCAATCTAGCAACTTGATCACGAAGAAATCTTTAATGTAGTCTTCGAACAGTTTGATCAAGCAAATAGTGACACCTTAAATCACTCAGTGAATATATGTGTGCTCTCAAAAATATAAATAAAGAATTGAGGAAAAAATTATCTTGCTAGAAAAATATCTTAATGATTTCTCTCTCTAGAATATTAATTTCTTGTCTGTGGAAAGCGTAATGAAAGAGAACTCATATGAGGTTTTTATAGAGATAAAAAAATCCTAATTTTTCTTTTAAAAAAATTTAAAAATAAATAGGAAACAAGTCCCAAAGTTTAAGGAAATTTCAGAGTCAAATTCGGATAAAAAAATAGGACACTACAGGACCAAATTTTGCCAACAGCAAGCTTGGACCGGTCCAGCCTATTCCTTGGACCGGTCAGCCTTCTGCCTATAGAAACTGGAATCCTGAGACCTCTTGCACCAGTCTAGGGTTTGAGCTGGACCGGTCCAACATTGAATATTTCACTATTTTGCTAAAAAAGTTCTTTTATTCAAGGCCGAAACCTCCCAGTTTGAAATATACGTGTTCTTACCAATTTACCTGGACTATGTGACTCTCATATGTGATCAACGATGTCCTCATACATTCAGAACCATCTCGAAACTTTAATTGATCAAATCCTTGTTCAGACCATTGATGGCTCTTCTGAAGATTCAAATTTCATCATCTAAAGAGCACTTGCATGGTTGGTGTATAACTTCATGCTCACTTTGAGACTTCAATTAAATGATCAATGATAATAATATAAATGTAAGATTACAGCTCAATTATGTTTAATTTTACCACCGAAAATTGGCAATTACAAAAATATATGTCACAATCTCCCTCCTTGGCAATTTCGTGACAAAACCAACCTAAACAATTATAACCTAACCACTGAAAAAATTAAATTACAATATGTCCCAAATACAAAAAATATAACTTGAAGATCTCAGAGTATCATAAGCAAGCTTTCAAACTTTGTATGTAATGTTTGCCAAAAACCTGTAAAATTTGCACATTATGCAAACAACACTACCTGTAAAAGCTTAATAAAAAAAAATATAATGATATAAAAATAAACTCCAAACTCCCTCTTAATCATATAACCAATGAAGTATACTGTCTCCCATATCTCCCCCTTTATCACATACACAATTCATCTCCTCCTTTTTAGAACAAATTGACAAAGTAAGACCAATGAAAACAAGAGAGAACCATTTAACACATGATTAAGTGAGATAAAAACATAACCTTTATTCAAACATATCACATATGTTCCAAAATGATGAAGAGTTACACATAAGCATATCATAAAAACCATAAAAAGCATAGAACATCACATGTCTAAGCAAATAAAAATATAGAACATAACAAGTTTAACCAACAAAGACTAGACATAACATGTATGAGCAATAAATAAAACTAACTACTCAATGTCTAGCAAAACAAACAACTAGGTCTAAACCACTAACACTTAATCCTCATCTTCCTCATCATCATCATCAGTTCCAGAAACTAAATATCAACATCTAAAAAAAAGATATCCTTAGACATGTAACTCCATATATTAAAATTTGCATCAAAGTTCACAAATGTATGATCCAAGCACAAGTATGGTATCTATAGAATTAACATGCAACCTAATCAAAAACACCATGTTTAACCAAAAATAAACAAGTTAAAGTCATAAACCTAGCAAATAGATGAACTAGTTTGAATCATCAAAGCCTAAAAATTAATTATCATAAGTGATGTAAGAAAATGAATGATATCCATTAGCAAAGATGCATTAAGTTCTCATAAGGCTCAAATCATTATCCTCTATAGATGGTCTATCAAGATTTGTCCTCAAATATTACAAAATCATATCACATGTTAAGATCAAGAATACCAATTACTTGAATCAAATATATATTTCCATAAAAAAATGTCATCCAAATCATATAAAGACTCTCAAACGTTGTCCTAAATAAATTCAATTCTTTCTTCTTCACTGGTAAAAGCACTTCTCTTAGCTCTTAGATATCTCCATTAGAGATGCAATGAATGAAAGCATAAACAAGGGCACAAGCTCCATTAAAGAACCCCATCAAACATTTGGAGATCAAGATTTGAAACAAAATTTTTTTTTTGAGCACAACATGTTTGAATCAATCATTCCAAATCAACCTAAATCCTCCAAAGATCAATCCCTTCCACCAGTTCAACTCAAAATCAATAACAAACATCAATCAATTTGATGAAGATTAAGTAGCAAAAGGTATGTTAAGAGTCTTGGCAAAGTGAGGGAAAAGAGGAGAAAAGTGCACACAAGGAGAAGGTAAGCACAAAATGAACACGATGCACACATGCAAACTCTAAAAGCTCTGGCCGAGCCTTGCTGGACTGGTCCAGCTTGTCCCTTGGACCAGTTCAGCTAGGTAAAATTGGTTTGTTGACCAAGTTTAACCAGATTTGCAATTTTTCAAAAAAATGCGTAAAATTCTCAAAAAAATCTTAAAAATCTAAAAAAAAGAAAATCTTTTTGAATATTTATTTATGTGAAAATAAAAAATATATAATAATCATATAGTCATTAAAACCAATTTTTCACATAAAATAATAATGAGTTCTAAAATTTTTGAAAATTTTTTAAAAAATTCATAAATGCACAATTTTAAAACTCATAAATTTGACAACAAAATTCATACTTAATTTCATGATCATGGCACAATTTTCAATACAAAACTATTTATAAAAATTTTAAAATTCATTTAACAAATCCACGTGTGTGTGTGCAATCCAACATTGTCAAAAATTAATCAAATTCATTTGATCCATCTTCTAAAACACATTGGATAATAAGTAAATAAAACCACACATGATCAAATATTTTTCATTGAATTTCATTTTTTTTCTTTCTAAAACAGTGGCTTTCATTCTTACAGGTAGCCATCTATTTCCTCAAAACAACTTCTTTAAAAAGATATCTCATTGGAGATTTATGTCGTAGTAGTAGCTTCGAACAAATCCTGAAGGTAGCATTTTCCTTTTTGTTTTAGATTTTCAGCAATTATTTTCAATTTTTTTTCATGCTGAATAAAGATAGAATCTTTCCTTTTCATTTTTCATTAATCATTTAAGCCTTCAATGCTACTCATACAATATACTCTAGTCAACTTCACATTAGTTTTCAATCAATTCTCTTAGAGTTGGACTAGTACACAAATTGTATGGACTCAAAAGATTAACTTCTAAAAATAAATAAACATAGCACATTAGTCATCAATGCTTAGATCATAAACTTAAGTACTTCATCCATTGATAAATTAAGTGTCTCAATTATGTATTCACAAATCAAAGTGAACTTAAACAGAAACATAGAGAATTCACATTATTTCATAAAAAAAAAATATGATTTTTACATTCACATGATTATCATAAAAATAAACAAATCTTAACCTAATCTAAATGATATGGTCCAATGAAAATAAATAATGAACATAAGTTCAGTCCATGACCACAAAAGTCCTAATGACCTCAGTTAGGGGGTTTTTGCATCCAAAGACCTATTAGGAGTAAATTTCATGGTATCAACAGGCACGAACTTCTCCAAATCTTCCTTTCTCATACAAATTGTTTTAACATACAATCTATCAAGAAAATATTGTGGAGAAACATAAACATTTTTTTTCTTATTTAAATTCTTTTTAGCTTGAGAATTTTTGGAGTTATTCCAATTATATGACTTTTTAGCATAAGCCATATTCTTAACAAAAGAATTATGCACATGCAAATCAGAATTAGAATGTTTTCTCTTTTTATAACAATAGTATTGATTATATCCATTCTTACCACAAAAAGTACAATGAAGCATATTGCGCACAATATTAGCATACATAGACTCAACTTGAAGCTTAGATTTGGGTGCAAACAAATTCAAATTCTTGGGTTTAACAAAAATAATTTTACCCTTAGATGATGACTGACGAATGTAGAATAATGGATGTTTGTCGTTGCTTGTCTACACTTCGTACAAAAAATAATAAAACCTGCAAAAACTCTACTAAAAATTGTATAGTAATAAGCAGGGTCGAACCACTCTCAAGTGAGATTTCGAATGAGCTCAAATTCACACACTAATTTATGGAATGAAAATTATTTTTTTAAAAACATTTTTTATTTTGGAATTATAATGAATAAATGAAACTATAATAATAAAATAAATCTTAAGGGAAGGGAATCCACCACCATGAATCCACATAAATAAATTTTCTAATATTCTTATCTAGTTTTTTTCTCCAATAATCAATACACTTCACCAATCCAATTAGAACTTAAAAAGATGAAGGAAAATATGGAATAAAAAAGAATGACTTGATTATATATAAGAGAGACATTCATTTACTTAATCTGATGCACATTGGCTAGGTAAATAGAGGTAGGCATTCTTCGAATTACCATTATTTGGCAAACACGAAGAATCCTCCCTCTAATTTTAGAAAATAAAAATCCAGAATAGAAGAGTAGAAGAATGCTCTTGGGAGGAAAAATTAGAAAAGAAAATAAAGAACTTACTTATATTTCATCATAGTGGCTTCATTACTCCCTTGAGAGGTGTGTTTACAAGAAAAGAAAATGAATACAAAAAAATATTTACAACTACACTTTATTTTTTTCTACAATTTCTAACTCCCTTCACCATCTCCTAAGACCCCCTATTTATAGAGTTAGAGGGGAATGGTTTAGGTGGGAAAAATTTAAAATACAAAATTCAAAATACAAATTTGAAATACAAAATTCAAAATTCAAAAACAAAAATTCAAAATACAAAATTTTGAATTTAAATATCTAATATTTGATCTCCATATCTTTAATTTGAATTCTGGACTGCAGACGTAAAAAGTATTTTGCAAAGTTTTGAACTTGAGACCTCTTGTGAAGTAGATTGCATAGAATACCATCTCTTCTACAATTCTTCTGATGTTTATCTTTGGCTATATAAATCCTTTTTAGGCCTTTTCTGCTGCTTTTCTTCTTATTTGGAAATCAACCCCTATAAAACACAAAATGCAAAGATAAGAATATTTAAATAAAGTAAAAGAGTAATTAAAGACTTATTTTGATATATAAAATAACATGTTTTGTGCACTTATCAAATTACCCCCAAACGAGCTTTTGCTAGTCCTCTAGCAAATACAAGCAAAAGATATTAGAGCACAAAACTGCTACTTTTATTTAACTCCTAACTAAAGATGTGCCACTTTCGCAGGCTGTTTCGATTGCATTTACCATATGCAATAAGGCCTTAAACCCTTAGGTTACCCCTAGTGGACGAGCTATAGCCTCGTGAGGGTTTCAATAATGATACCCACAAACATAAAAAAATGGTAATTAACACTCAAAGATTTTTTTTTCTATTAATGGGTATAAATCAAGAATAACTCAATCATTCTACTTTAGTGCGAAATAAAAAATTAAAAGAAAAGATTAAATACTATTCAAAAGTTAAAAATTTTCATTACTATTCTTGACTCAGAGTGTGTGTGTGAATAGCCACCAATAATATACTTCTCAATTTTAAAGCAAATGCATTTTAGATTTTCTTAGAAAATTAGCTTTGATTTCAAATCTCACTTATGATATTTCACTCAAAATTGAACACTAAGAGATTGGCTAATTTTGCACTCAAGTATATGTGAGTAGAATAATGTAGAACAAATGCAAATTATCTCACATATTTTCAACAAAGAACGAATTTTTCAAGAAAATACATTGGTCTCATGAAAGGAATATCAAATATTAAGAATTTATACCACACAACAATATACTCAGTCATGTCCATATCCGAACTATACTATCCTTAAGATCAAAAAGGACTTTTATTAGGATGTAACTTTAGGTAAAAGGAAGATAAAAAAAAGTGATAATGATAATGGTAAGGTGTATTCGAGAATGTTTGGGAAGAACTAACTCACTTAGAGCATATTACTTTCAACTTTTTCTTCCAAAATTTTGTCAATTGGATACTTTCTATTTCACTTCTTTTTATATACACTTCTCAAAATCTCATCAACAATTATACTCCCTCCTTTTTTTTCTTTTTTCTTTTTTCTTCTCTTTTTTTTTTCTTCACCCTCTTGTACATTGATCACATCCATTCTCGGAAACCTAAAAATAGTTATAAAAGAAAGGCTAGACCAAAAAGCTTCACTGATTATCACATTCATTCTCGAAAAACCGTAACAAAAAATATGGTTATAAAAGAAAGAATGGGCAAAAAGTTCAACTGGTTAACAAGTGGTAATTCATAACTAAGAAAAAAATTTGAAAGGCTCAAATAATGAAAGATGGCCAAAAATCATTTCTGAAGGATATGTATAGTTCTTCAACATACATGAGCTTAAAAAACAAATTATGTGGCATAATATGGTGAATTCTTAATATCTGACCAAAAGAATGAAATAATGAGACTAATCAACAAAATTATGTGGATTTCAAGAAAAAATAGAGTAATTAGCATATAACCCTCAAAATAAAAAGAATGGTACAATACCTCACTGGGTTAAATCTCCACGTTTATTCGTCAAATCTTTAACATGCAATCACTTATCAATTTCGAATCGTATTACGGGGCTTTAGTGAATTTTTTTTTCTTCTGAGTTTTAGAAATTCATGAAATTGTTCTAACTGAAAGATAGGATAAAATCTTAACTTTTATGAACTTATTAATGCACTAAAGGTTAAAGATTTTATTTTTAAAATTTATACACATTTAATATAAAAAAAATCAAATCATAGTGTGAAAATTACCATTATCACAAAACATTTTTCAAAAAAATTACAAATTCAACGCTTTTTCTGAAAATTTAGAAATTTAATGTCATACCCCCAAACCTAAACTCAATAGTGTCCTCAATGTTGGACAAAATAACGATTAAGCACAAATAGAAGGTTGAAAGAATATTACCTTAATCAGAATTAATTGATTTACTTTAACTTTTCATTAAACAAAAATGAAGCATTAGTAATCACATGAAAAGTTCAATACTATGCATGAAAAAATGCAATTTTTGTTTCTTATTTTTTTCAACAAATAAAAAATAAATAAATAAAATTACAACTCCTACAATTTTTGTTTTTTTGTTTATTAAAGTAACTCGAGGATTACCAGTTAAGGTCTGCCAACAACACAACCAGGAAAGTTCCCAGGAAAGTGTGGAGAGGCGCTTGGCCTGCTTAATGACGGTACGTCCACACTCCTTAGACAGAACTTTCCTAAGCATTGTGAAGTTGGAAGGTGCTCACTGGAGTTACCAAGAGTTAGCTCTACTTTTATAAATATTTTTAAATAATAAAAAGAGCATTACTACAAAAATCCTAAATTAAAATTCACAAAAAAATGTTAATTTAAAGATGTACAAACAAAATAAGTAATAAAAATAAAAATAAAAAAATGAGTGAGTGTGTGGTCTTTCTTCTTCTTTTTTTTTTTTATAAAAAAAAAGAACAAAAAATAAAAGAAAAAAAATGAAGAAAGTGTGACCTTAGGGATATTTCTAAGTTATTTTATCCTAGAGTTCGCATGTGAAAGTTATCAACCTAAAAAAAAAACTATGTTTTCTTAATCTAAAAAGAAAAGAAAAATGATGTAAAAGAATTAGGTACTTACCTGGATGACAGCTATTGTTCCTCTTCTAAGAATGTTTGATGGTGGCATCAACAGAAGCAATTCATCATAAGAACCTGCCATGGCAATTTTTTTTTTTCATTATTTTCTTCAAATAAAAATAAAAATAAAAAAAACTAAAAAAATAAAATAAAAAATAAAAGAATAGGAGTAAGGGAAGGAAAGTTTGTCGTTGCTTGTCTACACTTCGTACAAAAAATAATAAAACCTGCAAAAACTCTACTAAAAATTGTATAGTAATAAGCAGGGTCGAACCACTCTCAAGTGAGATTTCGAATGAGCTCAAATTCACACACTAATTTATGGAATGAAAATTATTTTTTTAAAAACATTTTTTATTTTGGAATTATAATGAATAAATGAAACTATAATAATAAAATAAATCTTAAGGGAAGGGAATCCACCACCATGAATCCACATAAATAAATTTTCTAATATTCTTATCTAGTTTTTTTCTCCAATAATCAATACACTTCACCAATCCAATTAGAACTTAAAAAGATGAAGGAAAATATGGAATAAAAAAGAATGACTTGATTATATATAAGAGAGACATTCATTTACTTAATCTGATGCACATTGGCTAGGTAAATAGAGGTAGGCATTCTTCGAATTACCATTATTTGGCAAACACGAAGAATCCTCCCTCTAATTTTAGAAAATAAAAATCCAGAATAGAAGAGTAGAAGAATGCTCTTGGGAGGAAAAATTAGAAAAGAAAATAAAGAACTTACTTATATTTCATCATAGTGGCTTCATTACTCCCTTGAGAGGTGTGTTTACAAGAAAAGAAAATGAATACAAAAAAATATTTACAACTACACTTTATTTTTTTCTACAATTTCTAACTCCCTTCACCATCCCCTAAGACCCCCTATTTATAGAGTTAGAGGGGAATGGTTTAGGTGGGAAAAATTTAAAATACAAAATTCAAAATACAAATTTGAAATACAAAATTCAAAATTCAAAAACAAAAATTCAAAATACAAAATTTTGAATTTAAATATCTAATATTTGATCTCCATATCTTTAATTTGAATTCTGGACTGCAGACGTAAAAAGTATTTTGCAAAGTTTTGAACTTGAGACCTCTTGTGAAGTAGATTGCATAGAATACCATCTCTTCTACAATTCTTCTGATGTTTATCTTTGGCTATATAAATCCTTTTTAGGCCTTTTCTGCTGCTTTTCTTCTTATTTGGAAATCAACCCCTATAAAACACAAAATGCAAAGATAAGAATATTTAAATAAAGTAAAAGAGTAATTAAAGACTTATTTTGATATATAAAATAACATGTTTTGTGCACTTATCAAATTACCCCCAAACGAGCTTTTGCTAGTCCTCTAGCAAATACAAGCAAAAGATATTAGAGCACAAAACTGCTACTTTTATTTAACTCCTAACTAAAGATGTGCCACTTTCGCAGGCTGTTTCGATTGCATTTACCATATGCAATAAGGCCTTAAACCCTTAGGTTACCCCTAGTGGACGAGCTATAGCCTCGTGAGGGTTTCAATAATGATACCCACAAACATAAAAAAATGGTAATTAACACTCAAAGATTTTTTTTTCTATTAATGGGTATAAATCAAGAATAACTCAATCATTCTACTTTAGTGCGAAATAAAAAATTAAAAGAAAAGATTAAATACTATTCAAAAGTTAAAAATTTTCATTACTATTCTTGACTCAGAGTGTGTGTGTGAATAGCCACCAATAATATACTTCTCAATTTTAAAGCAAATGCATTTTAGATTTTCTTAGAAAATTAGCTTTGATTTCAAATCTCACTTATGATATTTCACTCAAAATTGAACACTAAGAGATTGGCTAATTTTGCACTCAAGTATATGTGAGTAGAATAATGTAGAACAAATGCAAATTATCTCACATATTTTCAACAAAGAACGAATTTTTCAAGAAAATACATTGGTCTCATGAAAGGAATATCAAATATTAAGAATTTATACCACACAACAATATACTCAGTCATGTCCATATCCGAACTATACTATCCTTAAGATCAAAAAGGACTTTTATTAGGATGTAACTTTAGGTAAAAGGAAGATAAAAAAAAGTGATAATGATAATGGTAAGGTGTATTCGAGAATGTTTGGGAAGAACTAACTCACTTAGAGCATATTACTTTCAACTTTTTCTTCCAAAATTTTGTCAATTGGATACTTTCTATTTCACTTCTTTTTATATACACTTCTCAAAATCTCATCAACAATTATACTCCCTCCTTTTTTTTCTTTTTTCTTTTTTCTTCTCTTTTTTTTTTCTTCACCCTCTTGTACATTGATCACATCCATTCTCGGAAACCTAAAAATAGTTATAAAAGAAAGGCTAGACCAAAAAGCTTCACTGATTATCACATTCATTCTCGAAAAACCGTAACAAAAAATATGGTTATAAAAGAAAGAATGGGCAAAAAGTTCAACTGGTTAACAAGTGGTAATTCATAACTAAGAAAAAAATTTGAAAGGCTCAAATAATGAAAGATGGCCAAAAATCATTTCTGAAGGATATGTATAGTTCTTCAACATACATGAGCTTAAAAAACAAATTATGTGGCATAATATGGTGAATTCTTAATATCTGACCAAAAGAATGAAATAATGAGACTAATCAACAAAATTATGTGGATTTCAAGAAAAAATAGAGTAATTAGCATATAACCCTCAAAATAAAAAGAATGGTACAATACCTCACTGGGTTAAATCTCCACGTTTATTCGTCAAATCTTTAACATGCAATCACTTATCAATTTCGAATCGTATTACGGGGCTTTAGTGAATTTTTTTTTCTTCTGAGTTTTAGAAATTCATGAAATTGTTCTAACTGAAAGATAGGATAAAATCTTAACTTTTATGAACTTATTAATGCACTAAAGGTTAAAGATTTTATTTTTAAAATTTATACACATTTAATATAAAAAAAATCAAATCATAGTGTGAAAATTACCATTATCACAAAACATTTTTCAAAAAAATTACAAATTCAACGCTTTTTCTGAAAATTTAGAAATTTAATGTCATACCCCCAAACCTAAACTCAATAGTGTCCTCAATGTTGGACAAAATAACGATTAAGCACAAATAGAAGGTTGAAAGAATATTACCTTAATCAGAATTAATTGATTTACTTTAACTTTTCATTAAACAAAAATGAAGCATTAGTAATCACATGAAAAGTTCAATACTATGCATGAAAAAATGCAATTTTTGTTTCTTATTTTTTTCAACAAATAAAAAATAAATAAATAAAATTACAACTCCTACAATTTTTGTTTTTTTGTTTATTAAAGTAACTCGAGGATTACCAGTTAAGGTCTGCCAACAACACAACCAGGAAAGTTCCCAGGAAAGTGTGGAGAGGCGCTTGGCCTGCTTAATGACGGTACGTCCACACTCCTTAGACAGAACTTTCCTAAGCATTGTGAAGTTGGAAGGTGCTCACTGGAGTTACCAAGAGTTAGCTCTACTTTTATAAATATTTTTAAATAATAAAAAGAGCATTACTACAAAAATCCTAAATTAAAATTCACAAAAAAATGTTAATTTAAAGATGTACAAACAAAATAAGTAATAAAAATAAAAATAAAAAAATGAGTGAGTGTGTGGTCTTTCTTCTTCTTTTTTTTTTTTATAAAAAAAAAGAACAAAAAATAAAAGAAAAAAAATGAAGAAAGTGTGACCTTAGGGATATTTCTAAGTTATTTTATCCTAGAGTTCGCATGTGAAAGTTATCAACCTAAAAAAAAAACTATGTTTTCTTAATCTAAAAAGAAAAGAAAAATGATGTAAAAGAATTAGGTACTTACCTGGATGACAGCTATTGTTCCTCTTCTAAGAATGTTTGATGGTGGCATCAACAGAAGCAATTCATCATAAGAACCTGCCATGGCAATTTTTTTTTTTCATTATTTTCTTCAAATAAAAATAAAAATAAAAAAAACTAAAAAAATAAAATAAAAAATAAAAGAATAGGAGTAAGGGAAGGAAAGTTTGTCGTTGCTTGTCTACACTTCGTACAAAAAATAATAAAACCTGCAAAAACTCTACTAAAAATTGTATAGTAATAAGCAGGGTCGAACCACTCTCAAGTGAGATTTCGAATGAGCTCAAATTCACACACTAATTTATGGAATGAAAATTATTTTTTTAAAAACATTTTTTATTTTGGAATTATAATGAATAAATGAAACTATAATAATAAAATAAATCTTAAGGGAAGGGAATCCACCACCATGAATCCACATAAATAAATTTTCTAATATTCTTATCTAGTTTTTTTCTCCAATAATCAATACACTTCACCAATCCAATTAGAACTTAAAAAGATGAAGGAAAATATGGAATAAAAAAGAATGACTTGATTATATATAAGAGAGACATTCATTTACTTAATCTGATGCACATTGGCTAGGTAAATAGAGGTAGGCATTCTTCGAATTACCATTATTTGGCAAACACGAAGAATCCTCCCTCTAATTTTAGAAAATAAAAATCCAGAATAGAAGAGTAGAAGAATGCTCTTGGGAGGAAAAATTAGAAAAGAAAATAAAGAACTTACTTATATTTCATCATAGTGGCTTCATTACTCCCTTGAGAGGTGTGTTTACAAGAAAAGAAAATGAATACAAAAAAATATTTACAACTACACTTTATTTTTTTCTACAATTTCTAACTCCCTTCACCATCCCCTAAGACCCCCTATTTATAGAGTTAGAGGGGAATGGTTTAGGTGGGAAAAATTTAAAATACAAAATTCAAAATACAAATTTGAAATACAAAATTCAAAATTCAAAAACAAAAATTCAAAATACAAAATTTTGAATTTAAATATCTAATATTTGATCTCCATATCTTTAATTTGAATTCTGGACTGCAGACGTAAAAAGTATTTTGCAAAGTTTTGAACTTGAGACCTCTTGTGAAGTAGATTGCATAGAATACCATCTCTTCTACAATTCTTCTGATGTTTATCTTTGGCTATATAAATCCTTTTTAGGCCTTTTCTGCTGCTTTTCTTCTTATTTGGAAATCAACCCCTATAAAACACAAAATGCAAAGATAAGAATATTTAAATAAAGTAAAAGAGTAATTAAAGACTTATTTTGATATATAAAATAACATGTTTTGTGCACTTATCAAATTACCCCCAAACGAGCTTTTGCTAGTCCTCTAGCAAATACAAGCAAAAGATATTAGAGCACAAAACTGCTACTTTTATTTAACTCCTAACTAAAGATGTGCCACTTTCGCAGGCTGTTTCGATTGCATTTACCATATGCAATAAGGCCTTAAACCCTTAGGTTACCCCTAGTGGACGAGCTATAGCCTCGTGAGGGTTTCAATAATGATACCCACAAACATAAAAAAATGGTAATTAACACTCAAAGATTTTTTTTTCTATTAATGGGTATAAATCAAGAATAACTCAATCATTCTACTTTAGTGCGAAATAAAAAATTAAAAGAAAAGATTAAATACTATTCAAAAGTTAAAAATTTTCATTACTATTCTTGACTCAGAGTGTGTGTGTGAATAGCCACCAATAATATACTTCTCAATTTTAAAGCAAATGCATTTTAGATTTTCTTAGAAAATTAGCTTTGATTTCAAATCTCACTTATGATATTTCACTCAAAATTGAACACTAAGAGATTGGCTAATTTTGCACTCAAGTATATGTGAGTAGAATAATGTAGAACAAATGCAAATTATCTCACATATTTTCAACAAAGAACGAATTTTTCAAGAAAATACATTGGTCTCATGAAAGGAATATCAAATATTAAGAATTTATACCACACAACAATATACTCAGTCATGTCCATATCCGAACTATACTATCCTTAAGATCAAAAAGGACTTTTATTAGGATGTAACTTTAGGTAAAAGGAAGATAAAAAAAAGTGATAATGATAATGGTAAGGTGTATTCGAGAATGTTTGGGAAGAACTAACTCACTTAGAGCATATTACTTTCAACTTTTTCTTCCAAAATTTTGTCAATTGGATACTTTCTATTTCACTTCTTTTTATATACACTTCTCAAAATCTCATCAACAATTATACTCCCTCCTTTTTTTTCTTTTTTCTTTTTTCTTCTCTTTTTTTTTTCTTCACCCTCTTGTACATTGATCACATCCATTCTCGGAAACCTAAAAATAGTTATAAAAGAAAGGCTAGACCAAAAAGCTTCACTGATTATCACATTCATTCTCGAAAAACCGTAACAAAAAATATGGTTATAAAAGAAAGAATGGGCAAAAAGTTCAACTGGTTAACAAGTGGTAATTCATAACTAAGAAAAAAATTTGAAAGGCTCAAATAATGAAAGATGGCCAAAAATCATTTCTGAAGGATATGTATAGTTCTTCAACATACATGAGCTTAAAAAACAAATTATGTGGCATAATATGGTGAATTCTTAATATCTGACCAAAAGAATGAAATAATGAGACTAATCAACAAAATTATGTGGATTTCAAGAAAAAATAGAGTAATTAGCATATAACCCTCAAAATAAAAAGAATGGTACAATACCTCACTGGGTTAAATCTCCACGTTTATTCGTCAAATCTTTAACATGCAATCACTTATCAATTTCGAATCGTATTACGGGGCTTTAGTGAATTTTTTTTTCTTCTGAGTTTTAGAAATTCATGAAATTGTTCTAACTGAAAGATAGGATAAAATCTTAACTTTTATGAACTTATTAATGCACTAAAGGTTAAAGATTTTATTTTTAAAATTTATACACATTTAATATAAAAAAAATCAAATCATAGTGTGAAAATTACCATTATCACAAAACATTTTTCAAAAAAATTACAAATTCAACGCTTTTTCTGAAAATTTAGAAATTTAATGTCATACCCCCAAACCTAAACTCAATAGTGTCCTCAATGTTGGACAAAATAACGATTAAGCACAAATAGAAGGTTGAAAGAATATTACCTTAATCAGAATGAATTGATTTACTTTAACTTTTCATTAAACAAAAATGAAGCATTAGTAATCACATGAAAAGTTCAATACTATGCATGAAAAAATGCAATTTTTGTTTCTTATTTTTTTCAACAAATAAAAAATAAATAAATAAAATTACAACTCCTACAATTTTTGTTTTTTTGTTTATTAAAGTAACTCGAGGATTACCAGTTAAGGTCTGCCAACAACACAACCAGGAAAGTTCCCAGGAAAGTGTGGAGAGGCGCTTGGCCTGCTTAATGACGGTACGTCCACACTCCTTAGACAGAACTTTCCTAAGCATTGTGAAGTTGGAAGGTGCTCACTGGAGTTACCAAGAGTTAGCTCTACTTTTATAAATATTTTTAAATAATAAAAAGAGCATTACTACAAAAATCCTAAATTAAAATTCACAAAAAAATGTTAATTTAAAGATGTACAAACAAAATAAGTAATAAAAATAAAAATAAAAAAATGAGTGAGTGTGTGGTCTTTCTTCTTCTTTTTTTTTTTTATAAAAAAAAAGAACAAAAAATAAAAGAAAAAAAATGAAGAAAGTGTGACCTTAGGGATATTTCTAAGTTATTTTATCCTAGAGTTCGCATGTGAAAGTTATCAACCTAAAAAAAAAACTATGTTTTCTTAATCTAAAAAGAAAAGAAAAATGATGTAAAAGAATTAGGTACTTACCTGGATGACAGCTATTGTTCCTCTTCTAAGAATGTTTGATGGTGGCATCAACAGAAGCAATTCATCATAAGAACCTGCCATGGCAATTTTTTTTTTTCATTATTTTCTTCAAATAAAAATAAAAATAAAAAAAACTAAAAAAATAAAATAAAAAATAAAAGAATAGGAGTAAGGGAAGGAAAGTTTGTCGTTGCTTGTCTACACTTCGTACAAAAAATAATAAAACCTGCAAAAACTCTACTAAAAATTGTGTAGTAATAAGCAGGGTCGAACCACTCTCAAGTGAGATTTCGAATGAGCTCAAATTCACACACTAATTTATGGAATGAAAATTATTTTTTTAAAAACATTTTTTATTTTGGAATTATAATGAATAAATGAAACTATAATAATAAAATAAATCTTAAGGGAAGGGAATCCACCACCATGAATCCACATAAATAAATTTTCTAATATTCTTATCTAGTTTTTTTCTCCAATAATCAATACACTTCACCAATCCAATTAGAACTTAAAAAGATGAAGGAAAATATGGAATAAAAAAGAATGACTTGATTATATATAAGAGAGACATTCATTTACTTAATCTGATGCACATTGGCTAGGTAAATAGAGGTAGGCATTCTTCGAATTACCATTATTTGGCAAACACGAAGAATCCTCCCTCTAATTTTAGAAAATAAAAATCCAGAATAGAAGAGTAGAAGAATGCTCTTGGGAGGAAAAATTAGAAAAGAAAATAAAGAACTTACTTATATTTCATCATAGTGGCTTCATTACTCCCTTGAGAGGTGTGTTTACAAGAAAAGAAAATGAATACAAAAAAATATTTACAACTACACTTTATTTTTTTCTACAATTTCTAACTCCCTTCACCATCCCCTAAGACCCCCTATTTATAGAGTTAGAGGGGAATGGTTTAGGTGGGAAAAATTTAAAATACAAAATTCAAAATACAAATTTGAAATACAAAATTCAAAATTCAAAAACAAAAATTCAAAATACAAAATTTTGAATTTAAATATCTAATATTTGATCTCCATATCTTTAATTTGAATTCTGGACTGCAGACGTAAAAAGTATTTTGCAAAGTTTTGAACTTGAGACCTCTTGTGAAGTAGATTGCATAGAATACCATCTCTTCTACAATTCTTCTGATGTTTATCTTTGGCTATATAAATCCTTTTTAGGCCTTTTCTGCTGCTTTTCTTCTTATTTGGAAATCAACCCCTATAAAACACAAAATGCAAAGATAAGAATATTTAAATAAAGTAAAAGAGTAATTAAAGACTTATTTTGATATATAAAATAACATGTTTTGTGCACTTATCAAATTACCCCCAAACGAGCTTTTGCTAGTCCTCTAGCAAATACAAGCAAAAGATATTAGAGCACAAAACTGCTACTTTTATTTAACTCCTAACTAAAGATGTGCCACTTTCGCAGGCTGTTTCGATTGCATTTACCATATGCAATAAGGCCTTAAACCCTTAGGTTACCCCTAGTGGACGAGCTATAGCCTCGTGAGGGTTTCAATAATGATACCCACAAACATAAAAAAATGGTAATTAACACTCAAAGATTTTTTTTTCTATTAATGGGTATAAATCAAGAATAACTCAATCATTCTACTTTAGTGCGAAATAAAAAATTAAAAGAAAAGATTAAATACTATTCAAAAGTTAAAAATTTTCATTACTATTCTTGACTCAGAGTGTGTGTGTGAATAGCCACCAATAATATACTTCTCAATTTTAAAGCAAATGCATTTTAGATTTTCTTAGAAAATTAGCTTTGATTTCAAATCTCACTTATGATATTTCACTCAAAATTGAACACTAAGAGATTGGCTAATTTTGCACTCAAGTATATGTGAGTAGAATAATGTAGAACAAATGCAAATTATCTCACATATTTTCAACAAAGAACGAATTTTTCAAGAAAATACATTGGTCTCATGAAAGGAATATCAAATATTAAGAATTTATACCACACAACAATATACTCAGTCATGTCCATATCCGAACTATACTATCCTTAAGATCAAAAAGGACTTTTATTAGGATGTAACTTTAGGTAAAAGGAAGATAAAAAAAAGTGATAATGATAATGGTAAGGTGTATTCGAGAATGTTTGGGAAGAACTAACTCACTTAGAGCATATTACTTTCAACTTTTTCTTCCAAAATTTTGTCAATTGGATACTTTCTATTTCACTTCTTTTTATATACACTTCTCAAAATCTCATCAACAATTATACTCCCTCCTTTTTTTTCTTTTTTCTTTTTTCTTCTCTTTTTTTTTTCTTCACCCTCTTGTACATTGATCACATCCATTCTCGGAAACCTAAAAATAGTTATAAAAGAAAGGCTAGACCAAAAAGCTTCACTGATTATCACATTCATTCTCGAAAAACCGTAACAAAAAATATGGTTATAAAAGAAAGAATGGGCAAAAAGTTCAACTGGTTAACAAGTGGTAATTCATAACTAAGAAAAAAATTTGAAAGGCTCAAATAATGAAAGATGGCCAAAAATCATTTCTGAAGGATATGTATAGTTCTTCAACATACATGAGCTTAAAAAACAAATTATGTGGCATAATATGGTGAATTCTTAATATCTGACCAAAAGAATGAAATAATGAGACTAATCAACAAAATTATGTGGATTTCAAGAAAAAATAGAGTAATTAGCATATAACCCTCAAAATAAAAAGAATGGTACAATACCTCACTGGGTTAAATCTCCACGTTTATTCGTCAAATCTTTAACATGCAATCACTTATCAATTTCGAATCGTATTACGGGGCTTTAGTGAATTTTTTTTTCTTCTGAGTTTTAGAAATTCATGAAATTGTTCTAACTGAAAGATAGGATAAAATCTTAACTTTTATGAACTTATTAATGCACTAAAGGTTAAAGATTTTATTTTTAAAATTTATACACATTTAATATAAAAAAAATCAAATCATAGTGTGAAAATTACCATTATCACAAAACATTTTTCAAAAAAATTACAAATTCAACGCTTTTTCTGAAAATTTAGAAATTTAATGTCATACCCCCAAACCTAAACTCAATAGTGTCCTCAATGTTGGACAAAATAACGATTAAGCACAAATAGAAGGTTGAAAGAATATTACCTTAATCAGAATTAATTGATTTACTTTAACTTTTCATTAAACAAAAATGAAGCATTAGTAATCACATGAAAAGTTCAATACTATGCATGAAAAAATGCAATTTTTGTTTCTTATTTTTTTCAACAAATAAAAAATAAATAAATAAAATTACAACTCCTACAATTTTTGTTTTTTTGTTTATTAAAGTAACTCGAGGATTACCAGTTAAGGTCTGCCAACAACACAACCAGGAAAGTTCCCAGGAAAGTGTGGAGAGGCGCTTGGCCTGCTTAATGACGGTACGTCCACACTCCTTAGACAGAACTTTCCTAAGCATTGTGAAGTTGGAAGGTGCTCACTGGAGTTACCAAGAGTTAGCTCTACTTTTATAAATATTTTTAAATAATAAAAAGAGCATTACTACAAAAATCCTAAATTAAAATTCACAAAAAAATGTTAATTTAAAGATGTACAAACAAAATAAGTAATAAAAATAAAAATAAAAAAATGAGTGAGTGTGTGGTCTTTCTTCTTCTTTTTTTTTTTTATAAAAAAAAAGAACAAAAAATAAAAGAAAAAAAATGAAGAAAGTGTGACCTTAGGGATATTTCTAAGTTATTTTATCCTAGAGTTCGCATGTGAAAGTTATCAACCTAAAAAAAAAACTATGTTTTCTTAATCTAAAAAGAAAAGAAAAATGATGTAAAAGAATTAGGTACTTACCTGGATGACAGCTATTGTTCCTCTTCTAAGAATGTTTGATGGTGGCATCAACAGAAGCAATTCATCATAAGAACCTGCCATGGCAATTTTTTTTTTTCATTATTTTCTTCAAATAAAAATAAAAATAAAAAAAACTAAAAAAATAAAATAAAAAATAAAAGAATAGGAGTAAGGGAAGGAAAGTTTGTCGTTGCTTGTCTACACTTCGTACAAAAAATAATAAAACCTGCAAAAACTCTACTAAAAATTGTATAGTAATAAGCAGGGTCGAACCACTCTCAAGTGAGATTTCGAATGAGCTCAAATTCACACACTAATTTATGGAATGAAAATTATTTTTTTAAAAACATTTTTTATTTTGGAATTATAATGAATAAATGAAACTATAATAATAAAATAAATCTTAAGGGAAGGGAATCCACCACCATGAATCCACATAAATAAATTTTCTAATATTCTTATCTAGTTTTTTTCTCCAATAATCAATACACTTCACCAATCCAATTAGAACTTAAAAAGATGAAGGAAAATATGGAATAAAAAAGAATGACTTGATTATATATAAGAGAGACATTCATTTACTTAATCTGATGCACATTGGCTAGGTAAATAGAGGTAGGCATTCTTCGAATTACCATTATTTGGCAAACACGAAGAATCCTCCCTCTAATTTTAGAAAATAAAAATCCAGAATAGAAGAGTAGAAGAATGCTCTTGGGAGGAAAAATTAGAAAAGAAAATAAAGAACTTACTTATATTTCATCATAGTGGCTTCATTACTCCCTTGAGAGGTGTGTTTACAAGAAAAGAAAATGAATACAAAAAAATATTTACAACTACACTTTATTTTTTTCTACAATTTCTAACTCCCTTCACCATCCCCTAAGACCCCCTATTTATAGAGTTAGAGGGGAATGGTTTAGGTGGGAAAAATTTAAAATACAAAATTCAAAATACAAATTTGAAATACAAAATTCAAAATTCAAAAACAAAAATTCAAAATACAAAATTTTGAATTTAAATATCTAATATTTGATCTCCATATCTTTAATTTGAATTCTGGACTGCAGACGTAAAAAGTATTTTGCAAAGTTTTGAACTTGAGACCTCTTGTGAAGTAGATTGCATAGAATACCATCTCTTCTACAATTCTTCTGATGTTTATCTTTGGCTATATAAATCCTTTTTAGGCCTTTTCTGCTGCTTTTCTTCTTATTTGGAAATCAACCCCTATAAAACACAAAATGCAAAGATAAGAATATTTAAATAAAGTAAAAGAGTAATTAAAGACTTATTTTGATATATAAAATAACATGTTTTGTGCACTTATCAAATTACCCCCAAACGAGCTTTTGCTAGTCCTCTAGCAAATACAAGCAAAAGATATTAGAGCACAAAACTGCTACTTTTATTTAACTCCTAACTAAAGATGTGCCACTTTCGCAGGCTGTTTCGATTGCATTTACCATATGCAATAAGGCCTTAAACCCTTAGGTTACCCCTAGTGGACGAGCTATAGCCTCGTGAGGGTTTCAATAATGATACCCACAAACATAAAAAAATGGTAATTAACACTCAAAGATTTTTTTTTCTATTAATGGGTATAAATCAAGAATAACTCAATCATTCTACTTTAGTGCGAAATAAAAAATTAAAAGAAAAGATTAAATACTATTCAAAAGTTAAAAATTTTCATTACTATTCTTGACTCAGAGTGTGTGTGTGAATAGCCACCAATAATATACTTCTCAATTTTAAAGCAAATGCATTTTAGATTTTCTTAGAAAATTAGCTTTGATTTCAAATCTCACTTATGATATTTCACTCAAAATTGAACACTAAGAGATTGGCTAATTTTGCACTCAAGTATATGTGAGTAGAATAATGTAGAACAAATGCAAATTATCTCACATATTTTCAACAAAGAACGAATTTTTCAAGAAAATACATTGGTCTCATGAAAGGAATATCAAATATTAAGAATTTATACCACACAACAATATACTCAGTCATGTCCATATCCGAACTATACTATCCTTAAGATCAAAAAGGACTTTTATTAGGATGTAACTTTAGGTAAAAGGAAGATAAAAAAAAGTGATAATGATAATGGTAAGGTGTATTCGAGAATGTTTGGGAAGAACTAACTCACTTAGAGCATATTACTTTCAACTTTTTCTTCCAAAATTTTGTCAATTGGATACTTTCTATTTCACTTCTTTTTATATACACTTCTCAAAATCTCATCAACAATTATACTCCCTCCTTTTTTTTCTTTTTTCTTTTTTCTTCTCTTTTTTTTTTCTTCACCCTCTTGTACATTGATCACATCCATTCTCGGAAACCTAAAAATAGTTATAAAAGAAAGGCTAGACCAAAAAGCTTCACTGATTATCACATTCATTCTCGAAAAACCGTAACAAAAAATATGGTTATAAAAGAAAGAATGGGCAAAAAGTTCAACTGGTTAACAAGTGGTAATTCATAACTAAGAAAAAAATTTGAAAGGCTCAAATAATGAAAGATGGCCAAAAATCATTTCTGAAGGATATGTATAGTTCTTCAACATACATGAGCTTAAAAAACAAATTATGTGGCATAATATGGTGAATTCTTAATATCTGACCAAAAGAATGAAATAATGAGACTAATCAACAAAATTATGTGGATTTCAAGAAAAAATAGAGTAATTAGCATATAACCCTCAAAATAAAAAGAATGGTACAATACCTCACTGGGTTAAATCTCCACGTTTATTCGTCAAATCTTTAACATGCAATCACTTATCAATTTCGAATCGTATTACGGGGCTTTAGTGAATTTTTTTTTCTTCTGAGTTTTAGAAATTCATGAAATTGTTCTAACTGAAAGATAGGATAAAATCTTAACTTTTATGAACTTATTAATGCACTAAAGGTTAAAGATTTTATTTTTAAAATTTATACACATTTAATATAAAAAAAATCAAATCATAGTGTGAAAATTACCATTATCACAAAACATTTTTCAAAAAAATTACAAATTCAACGCTTTTTCTGAAAATTTAGAAATTTAATGTCATACCCCCAAACCTAAACTCAATAGTGTCCTCAATGTTGGACAAAATAACGATTAAGCACAAATAGAAGGTTGAAAGAATATTACCTTAATCAGAATGAATTGATTTACTTTAACTTTTCATTAAACAAAAATGAAGCATTAGTAATCACATGAAAAGTTCAATACTATGCATGAAAAAATGCAATTTTTGTTTCTTATTTTTTTCAACAAATAAAAAATAAATAAATAAAATTACAACTCCTACAATTTTTGTTTTTTTGTTTATTAAAGTAACTCGAGGATTACCAGTTAAGGTCTGCCAACAACACAACCAGGAAAGTTCCCAGGAAAGTGTGGAGAGGCGCTTGGCCTGCTTAATGACGGTACGTCCACACTCCTTAGACAGAACTTTCCTAAGCATTGTGAAGTTGGAAGGTGCTCACTGGAGTTACCAAGAGTTAGCTCTACTTTTATAAATATTTTTAAATAATAAAAAGAGCATTACTACAAAAATCCTAAATTAAAATTCACAAAAAAATGTTAATTTAAAGATGTACAAACAAAATAAGTAATAAAAATAAAAATAAAAAAATGAGTGAGTGTGTGGTCTTTCTTCTTCTTTTTTTTTTTTTATAAAAAAAAAGAACAAAAAATAAAAGAAAAAAAATGAAGAAAGTGTGACCTTAGGGATATTTCTAAGTTATTTTATCCTAGAGTTCGCATGTGAAAGTTATCAACCTAAAAAAAAAACTATGTTTTCTTAATCTAAAAAGAAAAGAAAAATGATGTAAAAGAATTAGGTACTTACCTGGATGACAGCTATTGTTCCTCTTCTAAGAATGTTTGATGGTGGCATCAACAGAAGCAATTCATCATAAGAACCTGCCATGGCAATTTTTTTTTTTCATTATTTTCTTCAAATAAAAATAAAAATAAAAAAAACTAAAAAAATAAAATAAAAAATAAAAGAATAGGAGTAAGGGAAGGAAAGTTTGTCGTTGCTTGTCTACACTTCGTACAAAAAATAATAAAACCTGCAAAAACTCTACTAAAAATTGTATAGTAATAAGCAGGGTCGAACCACTCTCAAGTGAGATTTCGAATGAGCTCAAATTCACACACTAATTTATGGAATGAAAATTATTTTTTTAAAAACATTTTTTATTTTGGAATTATAATGAATAAATGAAACTATAATAATAAAATAAATCTTAAGGGAAGGGAATCCACCACCATGAATCCACATAAATAAATTTTCTAATATTCTTATCTAGTTTTTTTCTCCAATAATCAATACACTTCACCAATCCAATTAGAACTTAAAAAGATGAAGGAAAATATGGAATAAAAAAGAATGACTTGATTATATATAAGAGAGACATTCATTTACTTAATCTGATGCACATTGGCTAGGTAAATAGAGGTAGGCATTCTTCGAATTACCATTATTTGGCAAACACGAAGAATCCTCCCTCTAATTTTAGAAAATAAAAATCCAGAATAGAAGAGTAGAAGAATGCTCTTGGGAGGAAAAATTAGAAAAGAAAATAAAGAACTTACTTATATTTCATCATAGTGGCTTCATTACTCCCTTGAGAGGTGTGTTTACAAGAAAAGAAAATGAATACAAAAAAATATTTACAACTACACTTTATTTTTTTCTACAATTTCTAACTCCCTTCACCATCCCCTAAGACCCCCTATTTATAGAGTTAGAGGGGAATGGTTTAGGTGGGAAAAATTTAAAATACAAAATTCAAAATACAAATTTGAAATACAAAATTCAAAATTCAAAAACAAAAATTCAAAATACAAAATTTTGAATTTAAATATCTAATATTTGATCTCCATATCTTTAATTTGAATTCTGGACTGCAGACGTAAAAAGTATTTTGCAAAGTTTTGAACTTGAGACCTCTTGTGAAGTAGATTGCATAGAATACCATCTCTTCTACAATTCTTCTGATGTTTATCTTTGGCTATATAAATCCTTTTTAGGCCTTTTCTGCTGCTTTTCTTCTTATTTGGAAATCAACCCCTATAAAACACAAAATGCAAAGATAAGAATATTTAAATAAAGTAAAAGAGTAATTAAAGACTTATTTTGATATATAAAATAACATGTTTTGTGCACTTATCAAATTACCCCCAAACGAGCTTTTGCTAGTCCTCTAGCAAATACAAGCAAAAGATATTAGAGCACAAAACTGCTACTTTTATTTAACTCCTAACTAAAGATGTGCCACTTTCGCAGGCTGTTTCGATTGCATTTACCATATGCAATAAGGCCTTAAACCCTTAGGTTACCCCTAGTGGACGAGCTATAGCCTCGTGAGGGTTTCAATAATGATACCCACAAACATAAAAAAATGGTAATTAACACTCAAAGATTTTTTTTTCTATTAATGGGTATAAATCAAGAATAACTCAATCATTCTACTTTAGTGCGAAATAAAAAATTAAAAGAAAAGATTAAATACTATTCAAAAGTTAAAAATTTTCATTACTATTCTTGACTCAGAGTGTGTGTGTGAATAGCCACCAATAATATACTTCTCAATTTTAAAGCAAATGCATTTTAGATTTTCTTAGAAAATTAGCTTTGATTTCAAATCTCACTTATGATATTTCACTCAAAATTGAACACTAAGAGATTGGCTAATTTTGCACTCAAGTATATGTGAGTAGAATAATGTAGAACAAATGCAAATTATCTCACATATTTTCAACAAAGAACGAATTTTTCAAGAAAATACATTGGTCTCATGAAAGGAATATCAAATATTAAGAATTTATACCACACAACAATATACTCAGTCATGTCCATATCCGAACTATACTATCCTTAAGATCAAAAAGGACTTTTATTAGGATGTAACTTTAGGTAAAAGGAAGATAAAAAAAAGTGATAATGATAATGGTAAGGTGTATTCGAGAATGTTTGGGAAGAACTAACTCACTTAGAGCATATTACTTTCAACTTTTTCTTCCAAAATTTTGTCAATTGGATACTTTCTATTTCACTTCTTTTTATATACACTTCTCAAAATCTCATCAACAATTATACTCCCTCCTTTTTTTTCTTTTTTCTTTTTTCTTCTCTTTTTTTTTTCTTCACCCTCTTGTACATTGATCACATCCATTCTCGGAAACCTAAAAATAGTTATAAAAGAAAGGCTAGACCAAAAAGCTTCACTGATTATCACATTCATTCTCGAAAAACCGTAACAAAAAATATGGTTATAAAAGAAAGAATGGGCAAAAAGTTCAACTGGTTAACAAGTGGTAATTCATAACTAAGAAAAAAATTTGAAAGGCTCAAATAATGAAAGATGGCCAAAAATCATTTCTGAAGGATATGTATAGTTCTTCAACATACATGAGCTTAAAAAACAAATTATGTGGCATAATATGGTGAATTCTTAATATCTGACCAAAAGAATGAAATAATGAGACTAATCAACAAAATTATGTGGATTTCAAGAAAAAATAGAGTAATTAGCATATAACCCTCAAAATAAAAAGAATGGTACAATACCTCACTGGGTTAAATCTCCACGTTTATTCGTCAAATCTTTAACATGCAATCACTTATCAATTTCGAATCGTATTACGGGGCTTTAGTGAATTTTTTTTTCTTCTGAGTTTTAGAAATTCATGAAATTGTTCTAACTGAAAGATAGGATAAAATCTTAACTTTTATGAACTTATTAATGCACTAAAGGTTAAAGATTTTATTTTTAAAATTTATACACATTTAATATAAAAAAAATCAAATCATAGTGTGAAAATTACCATTATCACAAAACATTTTTCAAAAAAATTACAAATTCAACGCTTTTTCTGAAAATTTAGAAATTTAATGTCATACCCCCAAACCTAAACTCAATAGTGTCCTCAATGTTGGACAAAATAACGATTAAGCACAAATAGAAGGTTGAAAGAATATTACCTTAATCAGAATGAATTGATTTACTTTAACTTTTCATTAAACAAAAATGAAGCATTAGTAATCACATGAAAAGTTCAATACTATGCATGAAAAAATGCAATTTTTGTTTCTTATTTTTTTCAACAAATAAAAAATAAATAAATAAAATTACAACTCCTACAATTTTTGTTTTTTTGTTTATTAAAGTAACTCGAGGATTACCAGTTAAGGTCTGCCAACAACACAACCAGGAAAGTTCCCAGGAAAGTGTGGAGAGGCGCTTGGCCTGCTTAATGACGGTACGTCCACACTCCTTAGACAGAACTTTCCTAAGCATTGTGAAGTTGGAAGGTGCTCACTGGAGTTACCAAGAGTTAGCTCTACTTTTATAAATATTTTTAAATAATAAAAAGAGCATTACTACAAAAATCCTAAATTAAAATTCACAAAAAAATGTTAATTTAAAGATGTACAAACAAAATAAGTAATAAAAATAAAAATAAAAAAATGAGTGAGTGTGTGGTCTTTCTTCTTCTTTTTTTTTTTTATAAAAAAAAAGAACAAAAAATAAAAGAAAAAAAATGAAGAAAGTGTGACCTTAGGGATATTTCTAAGTTATTTTATCCTAGAGTTCGCATGTGAAAGTTATCAACCTAAAAAAAAAACTATGTTTTCTTAATCTAAAAAGAAAAGAAAAATGATGTAAAAGAATTAGGTACTTACCTGGATGACAGCTATTGTTCCTCTTCTAAGAATGTTTGATGGTGGCATCAACAGAAGCAATTCATCATAAGAACCTGCCATGGCAATTTTTTTTTTTCATTATTTTCTTCAAATAAAAATAAAAATAAAAAAAACTAAAAAACTAAAATAAAAAATAAAAGAATAGGAGTAAGGGAAGGAAAGTTTGTCGTTGCTTGTCTACACTTCGTACAAAAAATAATAAAACCTGCAAAAACTCTACTAAAAATTGTATAGTAATAAGCAGGGTCGAACCACTCTCAAGTGAGATTTCGAATGAGCTCAAATTCACACACTAATTTATGGAATGAAAATTATTTTTTTAAAAACATTTTTTATTTTGGAATTATAATGAATAAATGAAACTATAATAATAAAATAAATCTTAAGGGAAGGGAATCCACCACCATGAATCCACATAAATAAATTTTCTAATATTCTTATCTAGTTTTTTTCTCCAATAATCAATACACTTCACCAATCCAATTAGAACTTAAAAAGATGAAGGAAAATATGGAATAAAAAAGAATGACTTGATTATATATAAGAGAGACATTCATTTACTTAATCTGATGCACATTGGCTAGGTAAATAGAGGTAGGCATTCTTCGAATTACCATTATTTGGCAAACACGAAGAATCCTCCCTCTAATTTTAGAAAATAAAAATCCAGAATAGAAGAGTAGAAGAATGCTCTTGGGAGGAAAAATTAGAAAAGAAAATAAAGAACTTACTTATATTTCATCATAGTGGCTTCATTACTCCCTTGAGAGGTGTGTTTACAAGAAAAGAAAATGAATACAAAAAAATATTTACAACTACACTTTATTTTTTTCTACAATTTCTAACTCCCTTCACCATCCCCTAAGACCCCCTATTTATAGAGTTAGAGGGGAATGGTTTAGGTGGGAAAAATTTAAAATACAAAATTCAAAATACAAATTTGAAATACAAAATTCAAAATTCAAAAACAAAAATTCAAAATACAAAATTTTGAATTTAAATATCTAATATTTGATCTCCATATCTTTAATTTGAATTCTGGACTGCAGACGTAAAAAGTATTTTGCAAAGTTTTGAACTTGAGACCTCTTGTGAAGTAGATTGCATAGAATACCATCTCTTCTACAATTCTTCTGATGTTTATCTTTGGCTATATAAATCCTTTTTAGGCCTTTTCTGCTGCTTTTCTTCTTATTTGGAAATCAACCCCTATAAAACACAAAATGCAAAGATAAGAATATTTAAATAAAGTAAAAGAGTAATTAAAGACTTATTTTGATATATAAAATAACATGTTTTGTGCACTTATCAAATTACCCCCAAACGAGCTTTTGCTAGTCCTCTAGCAAATACAAGCAAAAGATATTAGAGCACAAAACTGCTACTTTTATTTAACTCCTAACTAAAGATGTGCCACTTTCGCAGGCTGTTTCGATTGCATTTACCATATGCAATAAGGCCTTAAACCCTTAGGTTACCCCTAGTGGACGAGCTATAGCCTCGTGAGGGTTTCAATAATGATACCCACAAACATAAAAAAATGGTAATTAACACTCAAAGATTTTTTTTTCTATTAATGGGTATAAATCAAGAATAACTCAATCATTCTACTTTAGTGCGAAATAAAAAATTAAAAGAAAAGATTAAATACTATTCAAAAGTTAAAAATTTTCATTACTATTCTTGACTCAGAGTGTGTGTGTGAATAGCCACCAATAATATACTTCTCAATTTTAAAGCAAATGCATTTTAGATTTTCTTAGAAAATTAGCTTTGATTTCAAATCTCACTTATGATATTTCACTCAAAATTGAACACTAAGAGATTGGCTAATTTTGCACTCAAGTATATGTGAGTAGAATAATGTAGAACAAATGCAAATTATCTCACATATTTTCAACAAAGAACGAATTTTTCAAGAAAATACATTGGTCTCATGAAAGGAATATCAAATATTAAGAATTTATACCACACAACAATATACTCAGTCATGTCCATATCCGAACTATACTATCCTTAAGATCAAAAAGGACTTTTATTAGGATGTAACTTTAGGTAAAAGGAAGATAAAAAAAAGTGATAATGATAATGGTAAGGTGTATTCGAGAATGTTTGGGAAGAACTAACTCACTTAGAGCATATTACTTTCAACTTTTTCTTCCAAAATTTTGTCAATTGGATACTTTCTATTTCACTTCTTTTTATATACACTTCTCAAAATCTCATCAACAATTATACTCCCTCCTTTTTTTTCTTTTTTCTTTTTTCTTCTCTTTTTTTTTTCTTCACCCTCTTGTACATTGATCACATCCATTCTCGGAAACCTAAAAATAGTTATAAAAGAAAGGCTAGACCAAAAAGCTTCACTGATTATCACATTCATTCTCGAAAAACCGTAACAAAAAATATGGTTATAAAAGAAAGAATGGGCAAAAAGTTCAACTGGTTAACAAGTGGTAATTCATAACTAAGAAAAAAATTTGAAAGGCTCAAATAATGAAAGATGGCCAAAAATCATTTCTGAAGGATATGTATAGTTCTTCAACATACATGAGCTTAAAAAACAAATTATGTGGCATAATATGGTGAATTCTTAATATCTGACCAAAAGAATGAAATAATGAGACTAATCAACAAAATTATGTGGATTTCAAGAAAAAATAGAGTAATTAGCATATAACCCTCAAAATAAAAAGAATGGTACAATACCTCACTGGGTTAAATCTCCACGTTTATTCGTCAAATCTTTAACATGCAATCACTTATCAATTTCGAATCGTATTACGGGGCTTTAGTGAATTTTTTTTTCTTCTGAGTTTTAGAAATTCATGAAATTGTTCTAACTGAAAGATAGGATAAAATCTTAACTTTTATGAACTTATTAATGCACTAAAGGTTAAAGATTTTAT
Source organism: Cornus controversa (assembly GCA_026545225.1). Lineage (NCBI taxonomy): Eukaryota > Viridiplantae > Streptophyta > Magnoliopsida > Cornales > Cornaceae > Cornus > Cornus controversa. The sequence goes on from CM048845.1 coordinate 55,722,681, forward strand.
TTTTAAAATTTATACACATTTAATATAAAAAAAATCAAATCATAGTGTGAAAATTACCATTATCACAAAACATTTTTCAAAAAAATTACAAATTCAACGCTTTTTCTGAAAATTTAGAAATTTAATGTCATACCCCCAAACCTAAACTCAATAGTGTCCTCAATGTTGGACAAAATAACGATTAAGCACAAATAGAAGGTTGAAAGAATATTACCTTAATCAGAATGAATTGATTTACTTTAACTTTTCATTAAACAAAAATGAAGCATTAGTAATCACATGAAAAGTTCAATACTATGCATGAAAAAATGCAATTTTTGTTTCTTATTTTTTTCAACAAATAAAAAATAAATAAATAAAATTACAACTCCTACAATTTTTGTTTTTTTGTTTATTAAAGTAACTCGAGGATTACCAGTTAAGGTCTGCCAACAACACAACCAGGAAAGTTCCCAGGAAAGTGTGGAGAGGCGCTTGGCCTGCTTAATGACGGTACGTCCACACTCCTTAGACAGAACTTTCCTAAGCATTGTGAAGTTGGAAGGTGCTCACTGGAGTTACCAAGAGTTAGCTCTACTTTTATAAATATTTTTAAATAATAAAAAGAGCATTACTACAAAAATCCTAAATTAAAATTCACAAAAAAATGTTAATTTAAAGATGTACAAACAAAATAAGTAATAAAAATAAAAATAAAAAAATGAGTGAGTGTGTGGTCTTTCTTCTTCTTTTTTTTTTTTATAAAAAAAAAGAACAAAAAATAAAAGAAAAAAAATGAAGAAAGTGTGACCTTAGGGATATTTCTAAGTTATTTTATCCTAGAGTTCGCATGTGAAAGTTATCAACCTAAAAAAAAAACTATGTTTTCTTAATCTAAAAAGAAAAGAAAAATGATGTAAAAGAATTAGGTACTTACCTGGATGACAGCTATTGTTCCTCTTCTAAGAATGTTTGATGGTGGCATCAACAGAAGCAATTCATCATAAGAACCTGCCATGGCAATTTTTTTTTTTCATTATTTTCTTCAAATAAAAATAAAAATAAAAAAAACTAAAAAAATAAAATAAAAAATAAAAGAATAGGAGTAAGGGAAGGAAAGTTTGTCGTTGCTTGTCTACACTTCGTACAAAAAATAATAAAACCTGCAAAAACTCTACTAAAAATTGTATAGTAATAAGCAGGGTCGAACCACTCTCAAGTGAGATTTCGAATGAGCTCAAATTCACACACTAATTTATGGAATGAAAATTATTTTTTTAAAAACATTTTTTATTTTGGAATTATAATGAATAAATGAAACTATAATAATAAAATAAATCTTAAGGGAAGGGAATCCACCACCATGAATCCACATAAATAAATTTTCTAATATTCTTATCTAGTTTTTTTCTCCAATAATCAATACACTTCACCAATCCAATTAGAACTTAAAAAGATGAAGGAAAATATGGAATAAAAAAGAATGACTTGATTATATATAAGAGAGACATTCATTTACTTAATCTGATGCACATTGGCTAGGTAAATAGAGGTAGGCATTCTTCGAATTACCATTATTTGGCAAACACGAAGAATCCTCCCTCTAATTTTAGAAAATAAAAATCCAGAATAGAAGAGTAGAAGAATGCTCTTGGGAGGAAAAATTAGAAAAGAAAATAAAGAACTTACTTATATTTCATCATAGTGGCTTCATTACTCCCTTGAGAGGTGTGTTTACAAGAAAAGAAAATGAATACAAAAAAATATTTACAACTACACTTTATTTTTTTCTACAATTTCTAACTCCCTTCACCATCCCCTAAGACCCCCTATTTATAGAGTTAGAGGGGAATGGTTTAGGTGGGAAAAATTTAAAATACAAAATTCAAAATACAAATTTGAAATACAAAATTCAAAATTCAAAAACAAAAATTCAAAATACAAAATTTTGAATTTAAATATCTAATATTTGATCTCCATATCTTTAATTTGAATTCTGGACTGCAGACGTAAAAAGTATTTTGCAAAGTTTTGAACTTGAGACCTCTTGTGAAGTAGATTGCATAGAATACCATCTCTTCTACAATTCTTCTGATGTTTATCTTTGGCTATATAAATCCTTTTTAGGCCTTTTCTGCTGCTTTTCTTCTTATTTGGAAATCAACCCCTATAAAACACAAAATGCAAAGATAAGAATATTTAAATAAAGTAAAAGAGTAATTAAAGACTTATTTTGATATATAAAATAACATGTTTTGTGCACTTATCAAATTACCCCCAAACGAGCTTTTGCTAGTCCTCTAGCAAATACAAGCAAAAGATATTAGAGCACAAAACTGCTACTTTTATTTAACTCCTAACTAAAGATGTGCCACTTTCGCAGGCTGTTTCGATTGCATTTACCATATGCAATAAGGCCTTAAACCCTTAGGTTACCCCTAGTGGACGAGCTATAGCCTCGTGAGGGTTTCAATAATGATACCCACAAACATAAAAAAATGGTAATTAACACTCAAAGATTTTTTTTTCTATTAATGGGTATAAATCAAGAATAACTCAATCATTCTACTTTAGTGCGAAATAAAAAATTAAAAGAAAAGATTAAATACTATTCAAAAGTTAAAAATTTTCATTACTATTCTTGACTCAGAGTGTGTGTGTGAATAGCCACCAATAATATACTTCTCAATTTTAAAGCAAATGCATTTTAGATTTTCTTAGAAAATTAGCTTTGATTTCAAATCTCACTTATGATATTTCACTCAAAATTGAACACTAAGAGATTGGCTAATTTTGCACTCAAGTATATGTGAGTAGAATAATGTAGAACAAATGCAAATTATCTCACATATTTTCAACAAAGAACGAATTTTTCAAGAAAATACATTGGTCTCATGAAAGGAATATCAAATATTAAGAATTTATACCACACAACAATATACTCAGTCATGTCCATATCCGAACTATACTATCCTTAAGATCAAAAAGGACTTTTATTAGGATGTAACTTTAGGTAAAAGGAAGATAAAAAAAAGTGATAATGATAATGGTAAGGTGTATTCGAGAATGTTTGGGAAGAACTAACTCACTTAGAGCATATTACTTTCAACTTTTTCTTCCAAAATTTTGTCAATTGGATACTTTCTATTTCACTTCTTTTTATATACACTTCTCAAAATCTCATCAACAATTATACTCCCTCCTTTTTTTTCTTTTTTCTTTTTTCTTCTCTTTTTTTTTTCTTCACCCTCTTGTACATTGATCACATCCATTCTCGGAAACCTAAAAATAGTTATAAAAGAAAGGCTAGACCAAAAAGCTTCACTGATTATCACATTCATTCTCGAAAAACCGTAACAAAAAATATGGTTATAAAAGAAAGAATGGGCAAAAAGTTCAACTGGTTAACAAGTGGTAATTCATAACTAAGAAAAAAATTTGAAAGGCTCAAATAATGAAAGATGGCCAAAAATCATTTCTGAAGGATATGTATAGTTCTTCAACATACATGAGCTTAAAAAACAAATTATGTGGCATAATATGGTGAATTCTTAATATCTGACCAAAAGAATGAAATAATGAGACTAATCAACAAAATTATGTGGATTTCAAGAAAAAATAGAGTAATTAGCATATAACCCTCAAAATAAAAAGAATGGTACAATACCTCACTGGGTTAAATCTCCACGTTTATTCGTCAAATCTTTAACATGCAATCACTTATCAATTTCGAATCGTATTACGGGGCTTTAGTGAATTTTTTTTTCTTCTGAGTTTTAGAAATTCATGAAATTGTTCTAACTGAAAGATAGGATAAAATCTTAACTTTTATGAACTTATTAATGCACTAAAGGTTAAAGATTTTATTTTTAAAATTTATACACATTTAATATAAAAAAAATCAAATCATAGTGTGAAAATTACCATTATCACAAAACATTTTTCAAAAAAATTACAAATTCAACGCTTTTTCTGAAAATTTAGAAATTTAATGTCATACCCCCAAACCTAAACTCAATAGTGTCCTCAATGTTGGACAAAATAACGATTAAGCACAAATAGAAGGTTGAAAGAATATTACCTTAATCAGAATGAATTGATTTACTTTAACTTTTCATTAAACAAAAATGAAGCATTAGTAATCACATGAAAAGTTCAATACTATGCATGAAAAAATGCAATTTTTGTTTCTTATTTTTTTCAACAAATAAAAAATAAATAAATAAAATTACAACTCCTACAATTTTTGTTTTTTTGTTTATTAAAGTAACTCGAGGATTACCAGTTAAGGTCTGCCAACAACACAACCAGGAAAGTTCCCAGGAAAGTGTGGAGAGGCGCTTGGCCTGCTTAATGACGGTACGTCCACACTCCTTAGACAGAACTTTCCTAAGCATTGTGAAGTTGGAAGGTGCTCACTGGAGTTACCAAGAGTTAGCTCTACTTTTATAAATATTTTTAAATAATAAAAAGAGCATTACTACAAAAATCCTAAATTAAAATTCACAAAAAAATGTTAATTTAAAGATGTACAAACAAAATAAGTAATAAAAATAAAAATAAAAAAATGAGTGAGTGTGTGGTCTTTCTTCTTCTTTTTTTTTTTTATAAAAAAAAAGAACAAAAAATAAAAGAAAAAAAATGAAGAAAGTGTGACCTTAGGGATATTTCTAAGTTATTTTATCCTAGAGTTCGCATGTGAAAGTTATCAACCTAAAAAAAAAACTATGTTTTCTTAATCTAAAAAGAAAAGAAAAATGATGTAAAAGAATTAGGTACTTACCTGGATGACAGCTATTGTTCCTCTTCTAAGAATGTTTGATGGTGGCATCAACAGAAGCAATTCATCATAAGAACCTGCCATGGCAATTTTTTTTTTTCATTATTTTCTTCAAATAAAAATAAAAATAAAAAAAACTAAAAAAATAAAATAAAAAATAAAAGAATAGGAGTAAGGGAAGGAAAGTTTGTCGTTGCTTGTCTACACTTCGTACAAAAAATAATAAAACCTGCAAAAACTCTACTAAAAATTGTATAGTAATAAGCAGGGTCGAACCACTCTCAAGTGAGATTTCGAATGAGCTCAAATTCACACACTAATTTATGGAATGAAAATTATTTTTTTAAAAACATTTTTTATTTTGGAATTATAATGAATAAATGAAACTATAATAATAAAATAAATCTTAAGGGAAGGGAATCCACCACCATGAATCCACATAAATAAATTTTCTAATATTCTTATCTAGTTTTTTTCTCCAATAATCAATACACTTCACCAATCCAATTAGAACTTAAAAAGATGAAGGAAAATATGGAATAAAAAAGAATGACTTGATTATATATAAGAGAGACATTCATTTACTTAATCTGATGCACATTGGCTAGGTAAATAGAGGTAGGCATTCTTCGAATTACCATTATTTGGCAAACACGAAGAATCCTCCCTCTAATTTTAGAAAATAAAAATCCAGAATAGAAGAGTAGAAGAATGCTCTTGGGAGGAAAAATTAGAAAAGAAAATAAAGAACTTACTTATATTTCATCATAGTGGCTTCATTACTCCCTTGAGAGGTGTGTTTACAAGAAAAGAAAATGAATACAAAAAAATATTTACAACTACACTTTATTTTTTTCTACAATTTCTAACTCCCTTCACCATCCCCTAAGACCCCCTATTTATAGAGTTAGAGGGGAATGGTTTAGGTGGGAAAAATTTAAAATACAAAATTCAAAATACAAATTTGAAATACAAAATTCAAAATTCAAAAACAAAAATTCAAAATACAAAATTTTGAATTTAAATATCTAATATTTGATCTCCATATCTTTAATTTGAATTCTGGACTGCAGACGTAAAAAGTATTTTGCAAAGTTTTGAACTTGAGACCTCTTGTGAAGTAGATTGCATAGAATACCATCTCTTCTACAATTCTTCTGATGTTTATCTTTGGCTATATAAATCCTTTTTAGGCCTTTTCTGCTGCTTTTCTTCTTATTTGGAAATCAACCCCTATAAAACACAAAATGCAAAGATAAGAATATTTAAATAAAGTAAAAGAGTAATTAAAGACTTATTTTGATATATAAAATAACATGTTTTGTGCACTTATCAAATTACCCCCAAACGAGCTTTTGCTAGTCCTCTAGCAAATACAAGCAAAAGATATTAGAGCACAAAACTGCTACTTTTATTTAACTCCTAACTAAAGATGTGCCACTTTCGCAGGCTGTTTCGATTGCATTTACCATATGCAATAAGGCCTTAAACCCTTAGGTTACCCCTAGTGGACGAGCTATAGCCTCGTGAGGGTTTCAATAATGATACCCACAAACATAAAAAAATGGTAATTAACACTCAAAGATTTTTTTTTCTATTAATGGGTATAAATCAAGAATAACTCAATCATTCTACTTTAGTGCGAAATAAAAAATTAAAAGAAAAGATTAAATACTATTCAAAAGTTAAAAATTTTCATTACTATTCTTGACTCAGAGTGTGTGTGTGAATAGCCACCAATAATATACTTCTCAATTTTAAAGCAAATGCATTTTAGATTTTCTTAGAAAATTAGCTTTGATTTCAAATCTCACTTATGATATTTCACTCAAAATTGAACACTAAGAGATTGGCTAATTTTGCACTCAAGTATATGTGAGTAGAATAATGTAGAACAAATGCAAATTATCTCACATATTTTCAACAAAGAACGAATTTTTCAAGAAAATACATTGGTCTCATGAAAGGAATATCAAATATTAAGAATTTATACCACACAACAATATACTCAGTCATGTCCATATCCGAACTATACTATCCTTAAGATCAAAAAGGACTTTTATTAGGATGTAACTTTAGGTAAAAGGAAGATAAAAAAAAGTGATAATGATAATGGTAAGGTGTATTCGAGAATGTTTGGGAAGAACTAACTCACTTAGAGCATATTACTTTCAACTTTTTCTTCCAAAATTTTGTCAATTGGATACTTTCTATTTCACTTCTTTTTATATACACTTCTCAAAATCTCATCAACAATTATACTCCCTCCTTTTTTTTCTTTTTTCTTTTTTCTTCTCTTTTTTTTTTCTTCACCCTCTTGTACATTGATCACATCCATTCTCGGAAACCTAAAAATAGTTATAAAAGAAAGGCTAGACCAAAAAGCTTCACTGATTATCACATTCATTCTCGAAAAACCGTAACAAAAAATATGGTTATAAAAGAAAGAATGGGCAAAAAGTTCAACTGGTTAACAAGTGGTAATTCATAACTAAGAAAAAAATTTGAAAGGCTCAAATAATGAAAGATGGCCAAAAATCATTTCTGAAGGATATGTATAGTTCTTCAACATACATGAGCTTAAAAAACAAATTATGTGGCATAATATGGTGAATTCTTAATATCTGACCAAAAGAATGAAATAATGAGACTAATCAACAAAATTATGTGGATTTCAAGAAAAAATAGAGTAATTAGCATATAACCCTCAAAATAAAAAGAATGGTACAATACCTCACTGGGTTAAATCTCCACGTTTATTCGTCAAATCTTTAACATGCAATCACTTATCAATTTCGAATCGTATTACGGGGCTTTAGTGAATTTTTTTTTCTTCTGAGTTTTAGAAATTCATGAAATTGTTCTAACTGAAAGATAGGATAAAATCTTAACTTTTATGAACTTATTAATGCACTAAAGGTTAAAGATTTTATTTTTAAAATTTATACACATTTAATATAAAAAAAATCAAATCATAGTGTGAAAATTACCATTATCACAAAACATTTTTCAAAAAAATTACAAATTCAACGCTTTTTCTGAAAATTTAGAAATTTAATGTCATACCCCCAAACCTAAACTCAATAGTGTCCTCAATGTTGGACAAAATAACGATTAAGCACAAATAGAAGGTTGAAAGAATATTACCTTAATCAGAATGAATTGATTTACTTTAACTTTTCATTAAACAAAAATGAAGCATTAGTAATCACATGAAAAGTTCAATACTATGCATGAAAAAATGCAATTTTTGTTTCTTATTTTTTTCAACAAATAAAAAATAAATAAATAAAATTACAACTCCTACAATTTTTGTTTTTTTGTTTATTAAAGTAACTCGAGGATTACCAGTTAAGGTCTGCCAACAACACAACCAGGAAAGTTCCCAGGAAAGTGTGGAGAGGCGCTTGGCCTGCTTAATGACGGTACGTCCACACTCCTTAGACAGAACTTTCCTAAGCATTGTGAAGTTGGAAGGTGCTCACTGGAGTTACCAAGAGTTAGCTCTACTTTTATAAATATTTTTAAATAATAAAAAGAGCATTACTACAAAAATCCTAAATTAAAATTCACAAAAAAATGTTAATTTAAAGATGTACAAACAAAATAAGTAATAAAAATAAAAATAAAAAAATGAGTGAGTGTGTGGTCTTTCTTCTTCTTTTTTTTTTTATAAAAAAAAAGAACAAAAAATAAAAGAAAAAAAATGAAGAAAGTGTGACCTTAGGGATATTTCTAAGTTATTTTATCCTAGAGTTCGCATGTGAAAGTTATCAACCTAAAAAAAAAACTATGTTTTCTTAATCTAAAAAGAAAAGAAAAATGATGTAAAAGAATTAGGTACTTACCTGGATGACAGCTATTGTTCCTCTTCTAAGAATGTTTGATGGTGGCATCAACAGAAGCAATTCATCATAAGAACCTGCCATGGCAATTTTTTTTTTTCATTATTTTCTTCAAATAAAAATAAAAATAAAAAAAACTAAAAAAATAAAATAAAAAATAAAAGAATAGGAGTAAGGGAAGGAAAGTTTGTCGTTGCTTGTCTACACTTCGTACAAAAAATAATAAAACCTGCAAAAACTCTACTAAAAATTGTATAGTAATAAGCAGGGTCGAACCACTCTCAAGTGAGATTTCGAATGAGCTCAAATTCACACACTAATTTATGGAATGAAAATTATTTTTTTAAAAACATTTTTTATTTTGGAATTATAATGAATAAATGAAACTATAATAATAAAATAAATCTTAAGGGAAGGGAATCCACCACCATGAATCCACATAAATAAATTTTCTAATATTCTTATCTAGTTTTTTTCTCCAATAATCAATACACTTCACCAATCCAATTAGAACTTAAAAAGATGAAGGAAAATATGGAATAAAAAAGAATGACTTGATTATATATAAGAGAGACATTCATTTACTTAATCTGATGCACATTGGCTAGGTAAATAGAGGTAGGCATTCTTCGAATTACCATTATTTGGCAAACACGAAGAATCCTCCCTCTAATTTTAGAAAATAAAAATCCAGAATAGAAGAGTAGAAGAATGCTCTTGGGAGGAAAAATTAGAAAAGAAAATAAAGAACTTACTTATATTTCATCATAGTGGCTTCATTACTCCCTTGAGAGGTGTGTTTACAAGAAAAGAAAATGAATACAAAAAAATATTTACAACTACACTTTATTTTTTTCTACAATTTCTAACTCCCTTCACCATCCCCTAAGACCCCCTATTTATAGAGTTAGAGGGGAATGGTTTAGGTGGGAAAAATTTAAAATACAAAATTCAAAATACAAATTTGAAATACAAAATTCAAAATTCAAAAACAAAAATTCAAAATACAAAATTTTGAATTTAAATATCTAATATTTGATCTCCATATCTTTAATTTGAATTCTGGACTGCAGACGTAAAAAGTATTTTGCAAAGTTTTGAACTTGAGACCTCTTGTGAAGTAGATTGCATAGAATACCATCTCTTCTACAATTCTTCTGATGTTTATCTTTGGCTATATAAATCCTTTTTAGGCCTTTTCTGCTGCTTTTCTTCTTATTTGGAAATCAACCCCTATAAAACACAAAATGCAAAGATAAGAATATTTAAATAAAGTAAAAGAGTAATTAAAGACTTATTTTGATATATAAAATAACATGTTTTGTGCACTTATCAAATTACCCCCAAACGAGCTTTTGCTAGTCCTCTAGCAAATACAAGCAAAAGATATTAGAGCACAAAACTGCTACTTTTATTTAACTCCTAACTAAAGATGTGCCACTTTCGCAGGCTGTTTCGATTGCATTTACCATATGCAATAAGGCCTTAAACCCTTAGGTTACCCCTAGTGGACGAGCTATAGCCTCGTGAGGGTTTCAATAATGATACCCACAAACATAAAAAAATGGTAATTAACACTCAAAGATTTTTTTTTCTATTAATGGGTATAAATCAAGAATAACTCAATCATTCTACTTTAGTGCGAAATAAAAAATTAAAAGAAAAGATTAAATACTATTCAAAAGTTAAAAATTTTCATTACTATTCTTGACTCAGAGTGTGTGTGTGAATAGCCACCAATAATATACTTCTCAATTTTAAAGCAAATGCATTTTAGATTTTCTTAGAAAATTAGCTTTGATTTCAAATCTCACTTATGATATTTCACTCAAAATTGAACACTAAGAGATTGGCTAATTTTGCACTCAAGTATATGTGAGTAGAATAATGTAGAACAAATGCAAATTATCTCACATATTTTCAACAAAGAACGAATTTTTCAAGAAAATACATTGGTCTCATGAAAGGAATATCAAATATTAAGAATTTATACCACACAACAATATACTCAGTCATGTCCATATCCGAACTATACTATCCTTAAGATCAAAAAGGACTTTTATTAGGATGTAACTTTAGGTAAAAGGAAGATAAAAAAAAGTGATAATGATAATGGTAAGGTGTATTCGAGAATGTTTGGGAAGAACTAACTCACTTAGAGCATATTACTTTCAACTTTTTCTTCCAAAATTTTGTCAATTGGATACTTTCTATTTCACTTCTTTTTATATACACTTCTCAAAATCTCATCAACAATTATACTCCCTCCTTTTTTTTCTTTTTTCTTTTTTCTTCTCTTTTTTTTTTTCTTCACCCTCTTGTACATTGATCACATCCATTCTCGGAAACCTAAAAATAGTTATAAAAGAAAGGCTAGACCAAAAAGCTTCACTGATTATCACATTCATTCTCGAAAAACCGTAACAAAAAATATGGTTATAAAAGAAAGAATGGGCAAAAAGTTCAACTGGTTAACAAGTGGTAATTCATAACTAAGAAAAAAATTTGAAAGGCTCAAATAATGAAAGATGGCCAAAAATCATTTCTGAAGGATATGTATAGTTCTTCAACATACATGAGCTTAAAAAACAAATTATGTGGCATAATATGGTGAATTCTTAATATCTGACCAAAAGAATGAAATAATGAGACTAATCAACAAAATTATGTGGATTTCAAGAAAAAATAGAGTAATTAGCATATAACCCTCAAAATAAAAAGAATGGTACAATACCTCACTGGGTTAAATCTCCACGTTTATTCGTCAAATCTTTAACATGCAATCACTTATCAATTTCGAATCGTATTACGGGGCTTTAGTGAATTTTTTTTTCTTCTGAGTTTTAGAAATTCATGAAATTGTTCTAACTGAAAGATAGGATAAAATCTTAACTTTTATGAACTTATTAATGCACTAAAGGTTAAAGATTTTATTTTTAAAATTTATACACATTTAATATAAAAAAATCAAATCATAGTGTGAAAATTACCATTATCACAAAACATTTTTCAAAAAAATTACAAATTCAACGCTTTTTCTGAAAATTTAGAAATTTAATGTCATACCCCCAAACCTAAACTCAATAGTGTCCTCAATGTTGGACAAAATAACGATTAAGCACAAATAGAAGGTTGAAAGAATATTACCTTAATCAGAATGAATTGATTTACTTTAACTTTTCATTAAACAAAAATGAAGCATTAGTAATCACATGAAAAGTTCAATACTATGCATGAAAAAATGCAATTTTTGTTTCTTATTTTTTTCAACAAATAAAAAATAAATAAATAAAATTACAACTCCTACAATTTTTGTTTTTTTGTTTATTAAAGTAACTCGAGGATTACCAGTTAAGGTCTGCCAACAACACAACCAGGAAAGTTCCCAGGAAAGTGTGGAGAGGCGCTTGGCCTGCTTAATGACGGTACGTCCACACTCCTTAGACAGAACTTTCCTAAGCATTGTGAAGTTGGAAGGTGCTCACTGGAGTTACCAAGAGTTAGCTCTACTTTTATAAATATTTTTAAATAATAAAAAGAGCATTACTACAAAAATCCTAAATTAAAATTCACAAAAAAATGTTAATTTAAAGATGTACAAACAAAATAAGTAATAAAAATAAAAATAAAAAATGAGTGAGTGTGTGGTCTTTCTTCTTCTTTTTTTTTTTTATAAAAAAAAAGAACAAAAAAATAAAAGAAAAAAAATGAAGAAAGTGTGACCTTAGGGATATTTCTAAGTTATTTTATCCTAGAGTTCGCATGTGAAAGTTATCAACCTAAAAAAAAAACTATGTTTTCTTAATCTAAAAAGAAAAGAAAAATGATGTAAAAGAATTAGGTACTTACCTGGATGACAGCTATTGTTCCTCTTCTAAGAATGTTTGATGGTGGCATCAACAGAAGCAATTCATCATAAGAACCTGCCATGGCAATTTTTTTTTTTCATTATTTTCTTCAAATAAAAATAAAAATAAAAAAAACTAAAAAAAATAAAATAAAAAATAAAAGAATAGGAGTAAGGGAAGGAAAGTTTGTCGTTGCTTGTCTACACTTCGTACAAAAAAATAATAAAACCTGCAAAAACTCTACTAAAAATTGTATAGTAATAAGCAGGGTCGAACCACTCTCAAGTGAGATTTCGAATGAGCTCAAATTCACACACTAATTTATGGAATGAAAATTATTTTTTTAAAAACATTTTTTATTTTGGAATTATAATGAATAAATGAAACTATAATAATAAAATAAATCTTAAGGGAAGGGAATCCACCACCATGAATCCACATAAATAAATTTTCTAATATTCTTATCTAGTTTTTTTCTCCAATAATCAATACACTTCACCAATCCAATTAGAACTTAAAAAGATGAAGGAAAATATGGAATAAAAAAGAATGACTTGATTATATATAAGAGAGACATTCATTTACTTAATCTGATGCACATTGGCTAGGTAAATAGAGGTAGGCATTCTTCGAATTACCATTATTTGGCAAACACGAAGAATCCTCCCTCTAATTTTAGAAAATAAAAATCCAGAATAGAAGAGGTAGAAGAATGCTCTTGGGAGGAAAAATTAGAAAAGAAAATAAAGAACTTACTTATATTTCATCATAGTGGCTTCATTACTCCCTTGAGAGGTGTGTTTACAAGAAAAGAAAATGAATACAAAAAAATATTTACAACTACACTTTATTTTTTTCTACAATTTCTAACTCCCTTCACCATCCCCTAAGACCCCCTATTTATAGAGTTAGAGGGGAATGGTTTAGGTGGGAAAAATTTAAATACAAAATTCAAAATACAAATTTGAAATACAAAATTCAAAATTCAAAAACAAAAAATTCAAAATACAAAATTTTTGAATTTAAATATCTAATATTTGATCTCCATATCTTTAATTTGAATTCTGGACTGCAGACGTAAAAAGTATTTTGCAAAGTTTTGAACTTGAGACCTCTTGTGAAGTAGATTGCATAGAATACCATCTCTTCTACAATTCTTCTGATGTTTATCTTTGGCTATATAAATCCTTTTTAGGCCTTTTCTGCTGCTTTTCTTCTTATTTGGAAATCAACCCCTATAAAACACAAAATGCAAAGATAAGAATATTTAAGTAAAAGAGTAATTAAAGACTTATTTTGATATATAAAATAACATGTTTTGTGCACTTATCAATGACCCAACAAAATCTAGTCCAGTCTTATCTCCTACAAGCTTACCAACACTAATCATGTTATTAAGATTAATCTGTCCAGAAGTAAATGCAATTAATTTTTCTTGTAATTTTTTCAATTCAGGCTTAAGAAAATTAATTCTAGCAACAAGAGTATCTCTAGCAGAAATAACTTGACTTACCTCGCTTTTGATAAACTTAACTTTACTTTAAATATTCAAAAATTTTATTTTATCTTCTTTAATCTTCTTCTGGATCTTCTCAGATTCTTCCATCAAAACTTCTTTTCCACTTTCCACCATCTTCAAGAGTATCAATTGCTTGATTCGTGTGTTAATGCTTGTGAAAGACTGTTTGTTGATCCTTCAATCTACAGCAAGCAAGCTTTCCCCCTTCCTTTGTTGTGGGTCGCGCCTCACTCGCAGGCACTGAATGAATGAAATGAGTGGAGATCTTTCTTCCCCCTTGCTAATTACCTTGATCCTTTAATATTTTTAACATTAAATCGAAAGTTATGAAATTACTGTCTCCATCACAATAATCTTCCTATGTATCTGTCAAAGTTAGATTTTATAAAAGTTGTAAAATACTTGTAATCAGCTTTAATAAGAAACCTTTACGGTCTTATAAATATTTCAAAGTTAAACAAACTATTTTTTATAGCAAGAATTTATTTTTCAATTGGAGCATAATTTAACTCGATTTGAATGTTGACGGAGTATATTAACAAACATTTTCTAGGATAGTTTCTGAACTTTTTGGATTCAACATTCCACGCCAAATTGTGTATATATATAAGCATCCATTTCAACTATTAAAAATCGTTTTCTTAAAAAAAAAAAATGGCCTTTCTAATTTACTGGCTATTTTTTTTTTTGTCTTTTGTCAATCTTTTGAATGTCATTTTTGTTGAACATCCATTTTTCTCCTTTTCTAAGCTTTTTTAGTTAAAATTATAGTATATTGTGTTAGATTTGGGAGACAATATCTCATATAGTTTACACATCCTATGTCACACCCCGGATTTTCACAGAGAAATCCGGGATGTGAAAAATAAATAAAAACAAAATTAAAATAAAATAAAGGATGAAAGGGAAATCTAAAGTCTCCAAATAGTCCCTTTATACATAAAGTCCTGTACAAATGCTATTACATTGGAAGATAATATTAAATATATTTCTTCCATACAATTCCTAAAAATATATACAATATCTCAAAAACTAGACATGAATGAATTCTATGATCCCACACTGCTACTTCTTCGACCGATACTACCAAGTCTCGTAAATTGTCCCCGTGTCAGCAACCTAACCTACAAAGTCTGGGAGGGGAGTGAGCTCGAAGCTCAACAAGGATATGCTGAACAATCTTTCATTGTCACAGCAAGTTGACTTTTACGTCATAATCTCAAAATAATTTAATGTAAATATAAATAAGTAAATACCATCCAATATTACAATTTAATCCTAGAACATTTAACATTCAATGAATTTAAATCGACAAAAACATATCGGCAAGTACAAGCAACTGTATACAATTTGTGCACATAACCTGACATAATATAAATGCACCAATTATACATCCACAAGTACAAATAACAATTACCATTGTATACATAAAATGACATAATTTAAATGCACAATTTAGTCAATGAGCACATTTAATTGTACAGAAAAGTTAACTAGCACACACTTGCAAATTAACAAATAATGCATATAAAATAATACACCTATTGCACTGAAGTATCAAAACACGTGAATAAATTACAACACAATCACCTTTATCAACCATGATTTAAATTGCAAAAACATAATTTCAAATAAAGCAATTTAAATTCCCATGTCCATAGTCATCACGTAAATAAAGTATAACACAAACACCCTTATCAACCACGATTTAAATTGCAAAACATAATTTCAAATAAAGCAATTTAAATCACCATGTCCATAGTCATCAATATATATATATATATATATATATATATTTATATTTATATATATATATATTCGTACACATAATAATTTTCAATATATATATATATATATTATATATATACATTTAATGCAAGTAAGTATTTAAAAATACTAACACATCGAATTTATATATATATATATATATATATATATGTATATATATATTTATATATATAAATTCTATACACATTAAATCACGTATGCACATATATATAAAATATACGTAAATTAAATATAGGCAAATAGGATCAAAGAGCAAGTATCAACTTGCCTTGGGTTTATTATCCAGAAGCCCGTGAATCCATAATCGTTTGGACCATCCCGTAGCGGTTCAATGTTAAAGTTCAATTAATTGTGCAGGCCCATCCATACAACAAGCCCACTCCAAAAAGATATGCAAGCCCAAATAACTTCAGCCCATAACTCAAACCCAACTTTAAACACCACTTATAATGAGCTCAACATAGAGCCTAACAAATGTTCAAACGATTGGACCCAATAATTTGGGTCATCAAGTTCCACACTGGCTTGTGATATTCAGCACCCCATCCATATGTATGATAAAAAGAAAAAAAATGCCATGTTTCATTGTACATGAACAGACCAATACTAACCAGCCACCCTCATCAATCACGTTCATTCTAAATCCATAACTAAACAAAGAGACCCACCATACACTCACAACCGTGTCCACCAAAACCCACACCACCATAAGGACTCAAAACTGAAACCATGGTCAACCAAGCCCAAACTAAATAAGCCCCACTTTTGGCAGCCTTCTCCGACCACCACACATCCACCGTCGGACCACCCTCGGCATCTCTGCAGCAAGACCCATCAATGGCTGCCTCCAGCCATCACCATAACAGCCATGGTAGACTACACCCCAAGCCATGTCGGCGCCTCCTTCGACAACCGAGAAGATCCACGCACCAGCGCCACCTTCCTCTCTCTTTCTCTCTAGATTTTTATCTCTTTAGGATATGAATCTCTCTCTTTGCACAACTCTCTCTCTCTAGTGTTCTCTCACTAGTTTCTCTCTTTATCTTCAGTTTCTCTTTCCTTCTTCTCTTTCTTTTTCTTTAAGCTTTTGGTGCATATAAATAATATATATATATATATATATGTATATATATATATATGGAAGACCACATAATGCTCTTACGTCGGCGTCACCGTGAGCCTTGAGAAGACCCACCAGCCGTGAGCCATCACACCCGAAACTGAGTCACCACAGATGAGCTAAAACTGCCCGCAGACCCACACGACCAAACAACCACTCTCTCTCTCGACTGCTCTTCTTTCTCTCTCTATCTTTCTTTCTCTAGAAATCTTTTTCTCATTTCCTCTAGGGTTTTCTCTTTTGCCTAACCCTATTCCCTTTTCTCTATTTTACATTTTTTGAAATTCTAATAAAATACTAAAAAAAATAAAATATGAAATCTATATATTTAGCCCATAATAAAAATATATATACCCTTAACCCAACATCTAAACAATTATACTTCAGCCCGAACTCAATACTCGAACCTAAACTCTCCCTAACCCAATCCGAAAAAAATAATTTAAAAAGAATAACAGAAAATACAAAAGTCTAGTCCAACCTAAAAAAAATAAAATAAAATAAAACAATCTAAAACATTTAGCATTTAAGACACCCAATATTAATTTAAACCAGTAAAACATTTAACATTTAAAGCATTCAATCAACAATTTAAACAATTAGAAAAATACCAAATTAAAATTACGTAACCTCAAAATTATGGAGTATTACATCCTAAGAATCTTTGAAGTTTCTTAGCATCTTTAATTAATCTGAAAAATCCTTAAGTTTATTTAACACAAGAGGTTGAAATATGAATTTTCCTTTTTTTTTTTTTTTTTGGTAATGGTCGTTTTTATATATAATGGGAAGAATATACAATATCAAGCTCACTAGGAGCAACAAGCTCGCCGGAAGAAAAATAACTCTTTTGAGAGTCTCACTTGGAGAATAGCTAAAAACTAATCAAAACATTTTGTGCAGCAAATGTATGAAGGAAAGCAGCAATGAAGTAGAGGTAGCAGAAGTGGAATAGAAGCTGAGTTTCATGATAGAATTGGAGCTTTTATGGCATGGGATCAAGTCCCAAGGTTAGGATAATGAGGTGGCCTTCTTGGAGGATGAATGAATGAGCTTAAGAGATGCCAGGTTGCTGCCAAAGATCTTGCTGCTTTGTTGTATTTGAAGATATGAGGATATAGACTATACTTTATAGTTTCAATGATTGTATTGATAATTGCAGGAGGTTTGGAGACCTTGCTTTTGAAAATCCTATTGTTTCTTTCAGTCCATATGTAAGAAATTGAGGCTACCAACACTAATATTTGATACATATGTAGAATTGGGTGAGTTCATGTGGAGGATGCCAAGGATAGAAGGTTTTGCCAATTATAAAAAGTGAGGTTGGAGTTTAAAAGTTGTTAGAAGTGCTTTCATATGGTTGAAGAAAAGGGGCATTGAAAGAAAAGATGAGAGTGAGATTCAAGGGGCGAGTGACAAAGGATGCACCTATTTAGTATCATAGGATGCACTAATTTAGTATCATTTTGTAAGCCATGGAGGATTTATCAAGAGTGGATAACCTTTCCAATACAGCTAACCAAAGAGTAAAACTATGTTTGAGGATTTCTAGTTTGTGCCAAACAATAGTGGACCAATTAAAGGATGTTAGAAAAGGGTTATTGGATTCAAATGTGAGTGATAGATAAAAATGTGGTAGGTTAATCCACCTAAAGCAATCATTTTTGGATGGGTTTAGAGGAGGAAATTGTGCATGGTCTCTGAGATTTGGAATGATTCTCTTAAGGCATGTTGGGACTGCCTATTGCCCATCATTTATTATTGGGCTCACAGTGGCATATCTGCCAAGTGTTCTGCTCAATGAGCTGGAATGATACATTTTGTTCACAAGAGGACTACAATTGAGCCATGAATCAAACCAAAAGGAGGTTTGGCAGCCATTTCCAATCTTTGCAGTGATAAGAGGACTTGCCAAGGGTCTTAACTACATAACTCTCTTCATATACCAAGAATAGTAACTAGGACACTTAGCATCCCAAATTTGTTCCCCTCTAGAACAGAGATATGAGTCCATTTAGACCAAAGACAGTTTGTCATATAGAAGAGATACCAAATATGTTTGGTCATGGAAGCTCTGTTAAGCTTTGCAAGTCTATGGAGACCAAGCCCACCATTATGCTTGGGAAGACATAATTGTGCCCAAGCCATTTTAGCTCTTCTAAGGAGTTCAGTGGAGCCTAACCAAAGAAAATTTCTCATAAGTACATTGATGGAAGTGATGACCTATCTAGGAAGGATGAACACATTTATCAAGTAAAGCTGCATGCTGTAGATGATAGATTTGCAAAGTTGAAGCCTACCAGCTTGAGAAAGAAGCTTGCTTGACAAATGTGTGATTCTAGTTGTGATCTTGTTGACTAAATTGTTGCAATAAGTTGAGCTAAAAGAGCTGGAAATAAGGAAAACACCAAGGTAGATATATGCCAGGAAGACTTATAGTGGAAAATTGGAGGATGTTTGAGATGTTTTGTTAAGTTCCTTCAGAGACACTTGAGTAAAATACTTGGATTTTAAAGTTGTTTGCAGAAAGATCAGACATTGAACAGAAAATGTCAATGCCATTCTTCAGGACAATAACAACTTTAAGGGAACCTTTGGCAAAAAAGAATAGATTATCAGCAAAGATAACATGAGTTATTCCAAGAGGCTGACATCTCCAATGATATGAGAAATCAGGACTAAAGGATTGATGTGGTTTTAGTAAAAACAAGTGAGAGAACCTCCATGGCTATGACAAACAAAAATGGAGATATGGTTCCCTTGCCTCACACCTCTGAATCCTTTAAAAAAATCATGACTTTCTCCATTGATAGAAATTAAAAAACAGGGATGTAGTAACCCTTGTGGACGGGTGTGAGTGGGCGGGTGCATAGACAGACACTGGGCTGAGCTACCACACTGACAGGGTACAAGGTGCTCAATCCCACATCGCCTGGGTGTGGAAAAGGGGATGTGCTTATATGTAGTATGTTCTCTTCAAATGGTATGAGGCCTTTTGGGTAAAACCCAAGAGAAAAACCGTGCGGGCTTAGGCCTAAAGTGGACAATATCATACCATGAGTTGGAGCGGGGTATTACAGTTGGTATCAGAGCCTGAACCCAGCCGGAAGTGTGCCGACGAGGACGTCGGGCCTCGTAGGGGGGTGGATTGTAGTAACCCTTGTGGACGGGTGTGAGTGGGCGGGTGCATAGACAGACACTGGGCTGAGCTACCACACTGACAGGGTACAAGGTGCTCAATCCCACAATCCCTGGGTGTGGAAAAGGGGATATGCTTATATGTAGTATGTTCTCTTCAAATGGTATGAGGCCTTTTGGGTAAAATCCAAGAGCAAAACCGTGCGGGCTCAGGCCCAAAGCGGACAATATCATACCATGAGTTGGAGCGGGGTATTACAAGGGAGATGATAGGCACTGTTGTGTTATCTATGGTTAGACCTAAGAAGTCTATTTTACAATTTCTAAATATCAATTTTCTTCTCACTTATTATGATACCATGTTTTTTTTATGACTTAAGTTAATAAAATGTGTAAAAATGTAAGTGAGAAACCTAAAGGAGGAGGGAGTGAATAGGTTCTACGATATTTCTTCCAAAAATCACAAGTATAACTACCAAAACCCAATCACACAGTTTTGACACAATTATTTATAGAGGTAAAATCCCAATGTGGGGAAACATCCTCTTTGGCTATCAAGCCATAATTGAGTTCCACTATGTATGAAAAGGTAGTACAGTAATTCTCCAATCACTCTCTCACTCACTCAACTCACTACATAGTCACTTCAGCTCTCACCCTATTTCATAGACTTCCTAAGCCTGAACCACTCTCACCAATCCTCACAACAACTTTCTACTCTCATCTAGCCCAGGCTTCTCAAAGCCCAAGCTATCTTTCACCAAGCTTTGCACAAATCACTCAAACTCCCCCTGTCTAAAGTATTCCTATATTTAGACTACAAATAGTAACTATAGAGTCAGTACAATATAGTAATCAGCAACTCTTCAAGCTAAGATTTGTGAATATTCAAAGAACAACTTGATATTGGAAAGGTCACTTGAATCTTTGGCAAATAATGACAGTTGAATTTCAACAGTGATAGTCTTCAACAATGATAACTTCAAGTGCAGTATCCAAGAACTTGAAGATGACTGTTCTTTATGAAAATCTTCTTTTCAGCAACTAAGACTTTCATTCAGCTTGGTATTTACGTTAGATGCTTGTTCTGGTATAACTTTGTACCTGTTCTTAAAATAGACAAGACTGCAACTAGAGTAGACTTTAGTAGCACAAAAATTATGGATGTAAGTTTAGCAATTAGCACTTAAAGAACCCAAATATGCCACATGTATTTTTAGCAATAATGAAGCTCAAAGACAGCATATAGTTCAACAATAATAAGCTCAAAAATCATCATAAAATAAGTCAAAAATTAGCTAGTATACGATCACAAATCAACATAGTATATAGTAAAAAATCAGCAAGTATAAGCTTCACAAATCAGCAATATAAGTTCATAAAATCAGCAAGAATAAGCTTCACAAATTAGCAATATATGTTCAAAAATCAACAAGTATAAACTTCACAAATCAGCAATATAAGTTTATAAAATCAGCACAAGTATAAGATTCAGAAATCAGCAATATAAGTTCATAAAATCAACAAGTATAAGCTTCACAAATCAGAAATATAAGTTCATAAAATCAACAAGTTCATAAGATCAGAAAGTATAAGCCTCACAAATCAGTAATATATGTTCAAAAATCAGCAATATGAGTTTACAATTCAGCAATAAGAGTTTACAAATCAGCAATATCAAAATCTCACAAAAAAGCAATATGAGTTTACAATTCAGCAATAAGAAAGACTCACAAATCAGCAATATGAGAACTCACAAATCAGAACTTAGCAATATATAATTTTTAAAAACAGATAGGACAGTAACAACATGTAATTTTAGAAAATGAATCATAACATTAGCAACATGAAGTTTTTGTAAACAAATATAACATTACATCTAGCAACATGATAATATTAGAGAACTCCGTAGAAATTAGCAACATGAAATTTAAGAGAACACCGAAGCAATTTGCAAAATGAATTTTTAGAAAACACTGAAGCAATTTGAAAAATGAAATTTCAAAAAATAAATAAAGATATTATCAATATGAAAGTTTTTGAAAGCACACAGAACATTACATCCAGCAACATGATAATTTTCTAGAACTCTAAAACATTTAGCTACATGAAATTTTAGATAATACTGAAGCAATTTGCAATATGAAATTTCAAAGAATTAAAATGATCAATACAGAGATTTAAGAACATATAACACAGAACAATGTACGCTTGTGATGAGTGTGTGTCAACAAAAAGACCACAACCAGTGCACATATGCTATGTGTGTGTCAACATGAAAGCCCCAACTAGTGTGCCTATGAGAGTGTGCATACATATATGTAATAGATCAACTATTTGTGCAATTTCAGGCCATACTCACAGAGAAGAGAGTTTCGACAGAGAGGGCTCTGAGATTTTATGAGATTGGCGAAGAAGTCTTTGAAATTTTTGTGCGAGATCAATGAAGAAGGCTTCAAAATTCTGTGCAAGATTGTTGAAGAAGGCTTTGACAATTTGTGTGAGTGCGACGATGAAAGCTTCAACAATCTGTGTGAGTTTGACTGATATTCTCTCTCAATTTAATCGCACACCAAAGAGCCATGTACAACCTTTGTAGTTGGGGTCACCAACTTGGAATGACAGACGCTGCACTCTATCATCTCGTTCTCTATCAACTAAACCCCCAAAATTTTACTTTATAGAAGCCTGAATCCCAACTATGTGATATCATAACCAATCATTTCAGGTCCACTATAAGAACCACCTAACTCGCCGAAAGTTAATTTGCCGATCAGATTTGGCATCTCCAACAACCGAAACTCAATTGTAGAAGACTGTGTTGAAGCCCAAGTGTTTCTTGTTTCTCACTATATTCTCTTTCTCTCTATACTATCGTTTCTTTGGCTTTTCAATTTTAAGCACACACACATACATGGCTCACACACACACACACACACTCATGTTAGGAATATATGCAAAAACATAATCAGAAGATAAAACAATTACACAAAAACACAAAAAATTTACTAAGTTCACCCGAACAATGGGTTACGTCTAAGGAGTACACCAAACAATTTTACTATGAAAAATATGATGGAGGATTACAATCACTCAAACTCTCTTCTCTCTTGCTCTCACTAATTTCACAAAATTGGATTTCTTCGGCTCACAATTGTTCTCACAATTTTAGGGTTACACAAAACTCCTATTTATAAAGAGAGATATCTTGGTCACCAAGTTTTTAGATTTTAGAAGGAAAGTTCAATTAGGAATTAAATTCCCAAACAAGTCCAATAATAATTGGAAACAAATTTTCCAGCAGTAAACCTCCAAAAACCATTGTCCTCAGGCTCCACAACCACAACAATCTCCCACTTAGAGATTGGAGGACTAATGAATCTTCTCTATCAACTCTTTTTGTGTATCGCAATTCACTTTGGTATGCTCATCTTCTATTTTCAAGCTGGAAGACCTACTGAAGTTGCACATTATTTTAGTTTCTCCATCGTCACTGCTTTGGTTAACATGTTAGCAAGATTCTCAGTGCCAATAATCTTCTCAAGTAACAACACCCCATCTTCTAACAATGAGTGAATGAAGTGATATCGAAGTCCCATATGCTTGGTCCTTGAATGAAATGCATAATTCTTCCCTACGTGTATTGCACTCTGACTGTCACTGTGTAAAACATTCTTCACCTACTTAAATCCTAACTCTACCAACAAACCTTGTAATCAAATCATCTCTTTATTGGCCTCTTTGACTACTATGTACTCTACCTCTATTGTGGACAACGCTACAATCTTTTATAACTGTGAAACCCAACTAACTTCAGTAGTACCAACTGTGAACACATACGCAGTTGTACTCTATCTGTGATCAACTTCCTAGGCAAAATTAGCATCTACATAACCATGTAGTCGCAAGTCGCTTCTTTCGAAGTACAAGCATTTTTTTGTGGTAGCACGTAGATATCGCAATATCCATTTCACTACTTCCCAATGTAACTTTCTCAGATCACTCATGAACCTACTCACAGCTCCCACTACAACCAAACATAGTCACTAATAAGCGCATAAACAATACAACCAAATACTTTCAGCCATGAAAGATTTACCTCCTTGTCGCTCTAACAACATTGACAGTCCTCAATTAATAAGTAGACTGCTGTATTGACTGCCTTGGCCCAAAACTGTTTAGGTAGACCTGATTGAATGCACATGCTTCTGGCTCTTTCTGTCAATGTTTGGTTTAACCATTTTGCCACCCCGTTTTGCTGTGGGGTTCCTTGCATAGTCCATTCCAAATGGATCCCATTCTCGAAATAAAATTTCTTGAACTCGGTGTCTTCATACTCACCACCGTTGTCTGACCTCAACCTCTTAATCTTCAAGCCCGTCTCATTCTCTACCATATCCTTCCACTTCTTAAACACCTCAAATACCTCAGATTTGTGCACCAAAAAATAGACCCATACCTTTCGTGTATGATCATCGATGAAAGTCACAAAATAGGACTTTCTGTCAATGGATGAGATTGGGGCTGGCCCCTAGACATCTATGTGAACTAACTCAAGCTTCTCACTCTTGAGAATTCTGCCACTCTTCTTGAAACTAACCCTCTTCTGTTTGCCATACACAAAATTCTTATAGAAGTCAATATCAATCGATTTCAGCCCTAGTAGTTTCCCCAATGAGTGCATGACTTTGAGCTCTTTTTCACTAATGTGACCTAGTCTCTAATGCCACAAGTTATGATCTTCTTTACCTTCAACAATCACTATTGATACTTTAGCACTGACAGTTGTTTAAAGAGAGCCATTCTTCTTACCACGTGCGATGATCATAATGCCTTTGGAGACTTTCCACAAATCCCCAATGAAGTTTATAACATAACCTTTATTTGATAATTGACTAACGAAAATCAGATTCTTCCTCAAGTCTGGGATGTGTCTCACATCCTTCATCTTCTAAACAGATCCAGTTAGCTTGATCTGTACATCACCCTTGCCGAATATGTCGCATGGCTGATCATCACTGAGATACATCTTACTAACGTTACCGGGTGAATAGCTAGTAAATAGCTCTCTGTTTGAGGTAGCGTGAAATGAGGCTCCAAAGTCAATCACCCATGACTCTGCCTTGCTCTCCAAAGAGCATATTAGCACTTCATCTGAATCTTCCGAGCGAATGTTTGCTTCTGTCTTCTTTTCTTTTCTTTCCTTCGGGACTTTGCATGAAGTCCGATAATGATCCATCTTGTCGCAATTCCAACACTCAATGTCTTTACGATCTGGAGAATTTCCTTTAGGATTTCGAGACTTTGATTTTTCATTCTTTGACTTAGAACGACCATGTCCATTGCCGCTTTTCTTCTTGTTCAAACTTTTCCTTTTGCTTTTGACGTTTAACGCTGAGCCACTGGTAAAAACACCATCTGATTGCCTTTTACTTTTTTTGGTTAGAATCATGTTGGCAATGTCGTTGAACTCTAACTTTAATTCCCTGTAGAACTGCATATTGCAATAACTGTGCCACTCCAACTCTCGGTTAATTACCCTAGAATTAGAAGTGCGTGGACCTCATCTTTGAAGTCGATTTCAACAGATTCTAATTGTCCAACGATCTCATTAAACACATTGAGATGCTCATTGAATCTTCCACTTTTAGACATCTTTAAGTTAAACAACTTCTTTATAAGACGTACCTTGTTTGCTGTAGACAACTGTTCGTACATATCAGAAAGGGCTTCCATGAGAGACGCTGTCATCTTCTCATTTTTGATGTTGAAAGCGACCGATTTTGACAACATCAATTTGATCGTTGCAAGAGCCTTCTGATCAAGCTTGATCCATTCATCTTCTTTCATCTAAGATAGTCCTCTATCTGCATCTTTCAGAAACTGAAGTTTGTGCCATCAAACTTCTCAATCCTTGATGCTCTATCTTCTCACCCTAACAATGGTTACGTCCAAGGAGCACACTGAACAATTTTACTATAAAAAATATGATAGAGGATTACAATCACTCAAAGTCTCTTCTCTATTGCTCTCACCAATTTCACAAAATTGAATTTCTTCGGCTCATAATTGTTCTCACAATTTGATACACAAATTTTAGGGTTACACAAAACTTCTATCTATAAATAGAGATATCTTAGTCACCAAGTTGTCTTGGTCATCAAGTCTTCAGGTTTCAGAAGAAAAGTTCAATTAGGAATTAAATTCCTAAACAAGTCCAATAATAATAGGAAACAAATCTTTCAGCAGTCAACCTTCCAAAAACCATTGCCCTCAAGCTCCACAATCACAATAACTCATACTCTAATCGGCAACCATGGGAGTAGACCTATCAATGGATCGGATTTTGATCCAAATCCCAGCAAATAATTGGGATATGGATTGGACATTCAATCCGATAATTCGTTAGCAATCCGAATCTGATAATCCATAGGCTAAACAAATCGGATATGGATTATGGTCGATCCGATCTGATAATTATCCGATCCGAAGTAATTTAATATATAATTTATTTTAAATATTTTATCTAATGTTATAACATATAATATTTACATTCTATTTAAATTTTTTTTATCATTTATTTCCTTCTTTTCTTTAATAAAAATTCAAATACTTACATTTCTACTACTTTTTTTTTTTATATTTTATTTTTCTTCCCTATTTGTTTCCTACTCGTTATTTGTTAATCTCGTTTGAAATTAAATTTTTTTTTAAAAAAAAATTATATTTTTTTGGATTGGGTTATTGGATCGGATATTCGATTAATAAAAAATAGATATGAATTTAATTATATATAATCCATCAGGTTATTAGATTGGATCGGATTGCCTTTATTCGTTATCGGGTTCGAATCGGATCAGGCCTGATTCAGTCCGAATCTGATCCGTTTATAGGTTTACATGGGAGTAATACTAAGAAACTCTCTCTCTCTCTCTCTCTCTCTTTATCACTACACTCGGTTGCTCACACACACAAACTCTATATCTTCAATTTCAAGTGCTGAGCCCTAGAGTTGCATTTCGCTTTCTTTTCGTAACTCTCATATGTAAGGATAATACTAGGGTTTTCCTTGTAGTTGAAATTCCCGCTTTGCCTTTTTAATTAAAATATCCAATATGCTTTTGCAATTAGATTAGTGCATATACAATAATAACAGGGTAATTAAATAAATCATGAAAGTAAACCAATTAAATGCATTTAAGGTGACATGACAATAATGCCCCTGCAAATCCTTTTGACATTAAAACTTGGACAAACATGCTCATGGGCTTCTTGGACGATCAGTAAGAACTGGAACTCGAAGCTCTCTGTACAGTTGTGCAAGGTCCACTGATTAAGATCTAGAGGGTTGTGAATATATTTTTTTGAACAACTTAATTCTTATAATTGTATTCTAATTTTAAATTGAATGATAACTAATAAAACAGAAATATATTAACTCATGCAATATAAACAATGCATGCAATAAACATAATAGTAAATAAATAATGACGAAAAGCAGATTGTTTACATCAAAAACCCTCAATGAGAGAGAAATTAAAACTCTTGGGACCTTGTACAGGAAAACTAATCCAGTACTATTAAGAAAAAAAGTATTAGAACATATGTTACAATTCAAAATCTTCGAACCACTAGTTAATTTTTAGTTTGTTATTTGTGAAAATTAATTTGAGTATGCAAGCTTGATCCAATACACAAATATGCGAAATGCAATGACTAAAACAAAGTAAAGTAAAGTAAAAGACACACGATTTTTACATGAAAAACTAGTCCATGGAGTCCCAAGAAGGTAAGAACTCTAACCTGTCCCATGCTTCTTCGTCCAAATACGATTTAGAAGCGGGACCTCCACTGTGAGCAAGTTGATTGTTCTTGTTGATTTTGTTGAAACTAACCACAGAGTTCCTTTGATTTATATTCATTCACATAGACATATTCTATATGGTTCCTAAATTGAATATATGGCGATTCTCTCTAAGAGTGATAAATAAAAAAAATCTCATGTTCACTACTCCAAATATTCTCTATAAATCTCTCTTAATGTTTCTCTCGATTATTCCATCAAAGATCTTACTATGAATTTGATCTAACCCAACTTTATAACCAATATGATAGCCTAATACATTTTGTCTTTAAAACCAATTAAAATATTGATTTAAGAGTGTCCTCATAAAAATAGGATTCAATAGCTTTGATCGATCAAGTTATTAATCGAGACCTTCTATAAACCTGTTGATCCATCAACTTATGGACTGACGCTTATAGAAATTTATTAAATTTTCTGGATAATATCTCGATCGATCAGTCGATCGATCGAGGTATACTTGGAAAGCTGTCGATCGATTGACCATTCGATCGAGACTTACTGTTTCCAATTTTAATTCAAATTTTTAAAAATATAGTTTTATCAAGTTTTGAAAATTCATTTAATTCAAAAAATTTTTTCAAAAACATTTTAAACCCAAAGGCAAAAATAAAATAGGTTAAACTAAGGTCAATTCTAGTGCACTTACCTTTGAAGTAAATGTATGATTGAATATACACTCTCCTTGCATTTCTATATCTGTCATGTCTTCAACTGATGTTCTTGATCAACTCTTTACAAATATGTTTTGATTAGAAATATGTCTGACTTATTTCCTAACGGTGTAAATTGTTTTAGATATAGTAAACCAGTTTTTGAGCTCAAAAAGCTCAGTGGATGTTTCTCCTTTTTTGGGTTTTACCAAATTAAAATCGGTGTCACCCCTAATTTGATTATTGCAAAACCTTATATAAACCCTAATATTCTCGCAGAATTGATAGCCGGACAATTAAAAAATAGAGTTTCATTTCGCAAAACAATGAAAAAGGCTATTGAATTAATAGAATAAGGAGATACAAAAGGAATTCAATTACAAATTGCTGGGCGTATCAACAGAAAAGAAATTGTACGTGTCGAATGGGTCAAAGAAGGTAGGGTTCCACTACCATGATGGATGATTATTTCCATCTTTGGGGTGGGTCTAGAGCCTTTGGGGCTCCTTGATGGTATTAATTTTCGGATTTTATGAAATCCAAGCAATGAATTTTTGATTGAAAAGGGGTGGCCTGGAGAAAAATGCGATGTATACATACATATACATCAATCAATCCTGTTGAGAGTTGAAAGGCAATCCTTGCATCTAGTTTCATTATTAAGTATTAACCATCCAAATTGGTAGATTTATCTTGGTACCTAAAACCGACATCAAACCCCAAGCAAAGATTGACCTTCCACTTCTTTAGTTCTATCAAGTAACCAAATCATAATTGAAAAGAAATTTGAAACCTATACACACATTTTCTTTTACTATATATATATATATATATATATATGGAAAAGCTGTACAAAGGTTATGGGCTTGTTGGGCCCATAGAACAAGAAAAGAAATACAAACTGGCCATCGGGCCTACAGGGCTTAAGAAAGCCCAACACAAGGTTTACAATAGGTCAAAGCCCACCCAGACCAACAATTTTACATTCTGAACCATGCATGCAGATTAATACAATACAATTTTAATCGTCTTCTAGGCTATCCGAATTCCCAACAGCATACTGCATATATACAAACATGATGCCATGATGGGTCATCTTATTTTCTAAGCTACACTCATGGGATTGTAACAAGAACCATCAATGGCCACAAAACACACCCTCTCATGATGATATTGTAGTTATAACATATATACTATTCAGTGTACATAAGGGAATCTCTTTATATATGTAGTTCCTGGTGGACACGAACACTCACAGATACCTTACTGAGATGTGGAAATATGCGTGTATATATATATATATAGATATATATGAGAGCTTGAAATTGACTAAACTAGCTCAGGATGAAGCTGAGAATGGATTAGGAGGCGCGAGATTCGTAATCGGTACAGGTGTTGGTGCTGCTTTTGGCGGAGGTGGTGGGCTTTTTTTGGTTACCCAATCATCCTCTGTCACAAACAAGTTGTGTCCAGTTTCTGCATGCAGCAGATTGAGAATTAAATGTAACATATAGAAACTTTGATCCAAACCACTCTTACAGCAAAAATAGAGTTAATTCTTTTATATTTTTTATTTAAAAAATATATATCTAAAACTTGATAGCAAAGTAGCTATATAATCTATATTCCTTGCAAAGTATATGCATTCGTCTCATCAAGATGCATGTGATGTTAGGAGGGATGGACTAATACTAATTAACCTTTAACATTATTGCACAAAGTGAATACTCTAAACAAAACGTTGATCCAACTCTTATAATACTAATTTTGTAAGCGTAATGATACAAATGCTGAATTCGACAATTTTTGAATGCATTTTTGTGAGTATAAGATGTCAACATAATGACGTCATACCCCATTCACATAAGCTCATTTAGAAACAATCGAATTCGGAAGAAGTATCATTTTCCTTTGAGTAATGATAAACACAGTAAAAGTTATCATCGAATTGGGAGAAGTATCATTTTCCTTTAAGTAATGATAGACACAATGAAAGTTATCACTGAATTGAAAAAGTAAATTATCACTTTCATTCAATAGATTGTAAAATTATGGATCTTACTTGCATTAATATAAGAATGAGAGTGATTCATTTTTTTAATTTATTGTGCCTATCATTACTCTTTTTCTTTTTGTAACCAGTAATGATAGGCATAGTAAAAATTATCAAAGGAAAGGGAGTACCGAATCATTCTCATTCCATAGTGTTAGTAGAACCCAAACATTTATTATACTTTCACCATCTAATGAATGGAGAACTCAATTAAATAACTTTCACTGTATGAATCTTTTTCCTTTTGTAATTAGTTATAATTGAGTTAATTAATTTTGTGAATACAAGGGATTTCTGAAATTTCCGAAATCCTCTTCAACAAAAAAATAAATTTACAGTAGCCAATAGTGCACTTTCCAGAGGCATCAATGCTTTCACATATACCGCTAAATTGGTGACTCTAGAAGGTCTACAAATTAGTAATTTGTGTAATGCTACTCAAATTGAAAGATTAAACGAACAAAACATACAGGAGAGAAAATTGGATCAGTACATGCATAGATTCATGTGGGCCTCATGCGATTAATAGAATAAGGGAATTGTAAAATATATCTAACCTTTAGAACTTATTTTTATAGCCATTAGAAGGCAATCAAAACTTGTATCGATAAATGGCATATATATATATATATATACACACACACACACACACACACAAACGTACTGCAATAGAATGGTAAAGGAGAGGGACTACGTACTATTTAAAAAATTACCTGGTAAAATAACTAGAGTTCTTGCTTCAACCATAATTAAGGAAATTCCTAGAAAAATGAAGAGGGAGATGAAAAACATTGCCCTTATCATGAAGGACTTCATTTTCAATTCTGATGAGCATACAATAGAGTATGAGAGAAGAGAACATATAAAGTTGGTATATATAGAAGTTAGATATATAAAGTGAAGTTCATGTGGTTGGTAAAGCATAGACTATATGATATACGAATTAACTTAACGGCTAGTCTCTTAAATAATTTGAACACTATTAATTTAAACCACAGAAGCTGGAATATATATATAGTTTTCCCAATCGAAAAACCTGAGAGAGGAAAGAAATAAAAAATATATATTTATACAATTCAATTACCTTACCGAATATATATTTATGTATTGTAAGTGCACTAGCTCATTGGACTGAGAAAATGAGCATGTGAGCTAGGTATCTACATGTCAACTTTTGACTGGAAAGTTTGATAAATAATAAGTAGCAATGCAATTGTAAAATCGTTGTTCCTAGATGACTTTAAGATAAAAAAATTGGTAAAGCTAATCCAATATATTTGATTCAATTATTCATTTTCCTGTTCAATATTGTTCACTGATAGCATAAATTCACTTTAAGCAGATTTTTTAAAATCAATCATGGCATATATATATATATATATATATATGTGTGTGTGTGTGTGTGTGTGTGTGTGTGTATTATAGGTGCCCTAGCTCATTGGACTAAGAAATGAGCGTGTGTGATAGCTATATGTCAACTTTTGACTGGAAGGTAGTAATAAATCCCAATGCAATTGTAAACTCGATGTTCCTAGTTGAATTTAAGATAAAAACTTGGTAGAAAGTTGATGCAAATTTATTTGATTCAATTATTGTATTTCCTGTTTCAATTTTGTAATTGATAGCATAAATTCATTTTAAAGAGATTTTTAAAAATTAATCCTGGCATATATGCACACGGGAAAAGAAACTTAAACACCTATCATGCTCTTTTAACAAAAGCTCTAACATCACTTAGAGAGTTACTCACGTCCATTAAACAGGCTGACTATACAATACTTAAATAAAAGTAACCAATAGAGATATTAGTAAACGAGTCCCAGATCATGTTATTATATTATTGTCTATTGGTTGTTTATGTTTGCATTGTTTAGTCGGTAAAGTATTTCTCTTTAAGAAAAAAAATTCATCTTATAACGATAAAGCACAAGAATGTGGAAAGAGTTGTTCAAGCCCGTCGGCTTGAATAGAAATTTCTATCCAAACAAGAAACCAAACATGAGCACACAAGACAACACAAGATTTAATAGTTCCATAGTGTGTTTAATGTAAATTATGTAATTGTTCCTGCACTAAATTGGCTAAACCAGCTGATTTGATTAGTGAATGTACCAGAGCTGTTCGATCGCCTCGAAGAGAACTTAGGACTGGTCGAACACAGTATCTTTTCTCGAAAACAATATTGGATTAGGCAATTGTTTAGGAAGAGAGAGTATCAAACTCTCTAGAAAGTTATTTTTTGCCTCAATGAAGAGGACTTCTAAAAGATTTGCAATAGACTAGAAAGGAAAGAAAGTCGAATTGAAAGAAAGTGCAAGGAAATTAAAAGATTGAAATTTAAATGTGCAGAGAAAGTAAATTGACTAAAACACCGGGCAAAATTAAAATTGTGTTGGTCGGGGACCCCTAGCACATGGTCCTACATCACTTATTTATAGAATTTCAAAAGAGCTAACAACTTTTCTAAAAATAAGAAACAAAATAAAAATAGAAAATAAATAAATGAAATAAGTACACATCTAGAAATTCACTTGTCTTCAATTCCTTTGCTTGAGAGTTTTAATTCCACACTTCCATTATAATTATGTCTTCACCAAAGAGTCCCACTTGATATTTACCTTATCAACAACACAATTTTCTTTAAACAAGAGTCATGGTAATACTTATCTGTTCGATCAATTAATCAGTCAGGCAAACCGATTCAATTGTCAGCGTGTGCGGACGTGACAGAGCCGTTGAATTAGCTCGATTGAATATCAATTAGTTGAATACAAGTATCTCCTTTGAGTATTGTATTGGATCAGGTGATTGGCTAGGGAGACAGAATACCAAACTCCCTAGTGAGTTCTTTTTTGCCTCAATTAAGAGGACTTTTATTGTGTGTAAAGAATTGCAAGACTGAATCGTAGCAATGGGGAGGTAGAAGGAGGGAGATAGAAAGTGAGGGAGATGTAGATAGATAGACTGATTAGAGGAGGTAGGGAGTAATAAATTTATGACGGAGATGTAGATAGATAGACTGATTAGAGGAGGTAGGGAGTAATAAATTTATGACGGAGATGTAGAATAAGTAGAAAATAGAACAATATTCTTGGAGAATATTGTGTTTGAGAGAGATTGCACGTGATGGAATTGTTTTTGATGTGGTTGTGGAACCCTTAATATAGAGTTTTCTGCATTTATTTATAGAAAACTTTCATACCTAATCTCTAGCTCTGAGTTACAAGATAATACTGAAATAAAACAATTATAAAAAGAAATAAACAAAATATATCCTAGTGCACCGCGTCTTCAAGTTCCCAACAATGTAGCTCCTTTAACGTCAGCCTTCCTAGAGTCCAAGTCCTATTACACTTCATCCTCAATGCAACCTTCATTTAGCCCATGATTTACCAAAGTCTTCCAATGTAACCCAAATTCATAGGAGTCATTGTTCAATACAAACTAATCCATGTATATAGACAGACCATGTTATAAGTATATTCTGTATAACCAACTTTATAGTAGTAACTTGATTATAAGAGTCTTTATCAGAAATACCCCCCACAAAATTTTGCGCATGAGGTGGCCAGTCTCATACACAAAATATGGGAGATACATACAACTGGTAGCAACAAGCATAGAAGACAAAAGACAGAATAAAATAATTTCTAAAAGCTGAACAGAAAATCCCACTCAATTGAAATAACCGATAAATAAATAATTATATACTTGGTAATACAATTTGGAAGTCCTGTAACCCAAGGACCCCTTAACCAAAATGAACAAAAGTTTTTAATTCTAAAATTAATACCAACAATCAAAGTCTAAAAAGTTCATAGTCTGACTCTTGAAGAAGATAAGTTCCTACCCTGTAACTGATGAGATGAGACGTCTGCTACAACCATACCCTAAAACTCTATCCTCATCGTGGAACCTGTTTAGAATCTGAAATGTCAACAAAGTGGGTTAAACCCACGAGCAAGTTCTATCTACTACATCCCAATCAGAGAACCATTATACATACCCTCAGTATAAGGGACACAAAAGAAATTCATAGATTGAACATACAAGTTATTCTTTTATCCAGTTTCATGTTTCCAAAACAACAGTCATTATTTATAATATTTTACCTAAATCCTTATTATGCAAAAGTGATCACATTTCTTAAGTTCAGCAGAAATAAACATAACATGAAATAATATCAAGTTTAAGCAATCTTAACATGCCACCATTTAATCCTTTGATACCTTAATAGGTATAGGTATATACATACTGGTCATTCCCTACCTAGTTCATGTTTTTAGAAAACAAAATCATCTTATACATTATCCCAACAAACCCTTATCATTCAACAATGAACACATTCTTTAAGTTCAAAATAAAGAAACATATGCATACATTTTATTAAATCTAGGCAATCCTGACATGCCAAATATAATGTATAGATACCTTATTAGGTATGGGCGATCCTGACACACCGGACAATCCTGACATGCCAAATAAAATGTATAGATACCTTATTAGGTATGGGCGATACTGACACGCCGGGCAATCCTTACATGCCAAATAAAATGTATAGATACCTTATTAGGTATGAGCGATCCTGACATGCCGGACAATCTTGATATGACAAATAAAATGTATAGATACCTTATTAGGTATGGGCGATCCTGACACGCCGGGCAATCCTTACATGCCAAATAAAATGTATAGATACCTTATTAGGTATGGGCGATCCTAATACGCTGGGCAATCCTTACATACCAAAAATAATATATAGATATTTCCCAATATGAAACCTAAAATAAACAAGGTACATTATGATTTTAATTTGCACAAACAAAGTAATTCAAATTATCCGATAAGAAATTATCACCATAAGATAAATTGTTCACAAGTAAACTATAATCAAGTATTTCATGGGCATTTATATCTTTAAAGGAAAATACATTCAAGTAAATCAAATAACACAATTATTCACTTTAGAAGTAAACACCCAATCAAACCTCCAATTTATCTAAACTTTTAAGGGAGTCAAAACCTAACTCGAATTTAAGTTCTTGGACCTATTCTGCTTCTAAGAACCCTATTTAAACATTCTAGAATTTTATGAAATTTTGAAAATTTAGAAAAATATTTTTCCACCCACATAAAATAAAACAAAATTTGGAGGCATACTTTAAAATCGATAAAACCACAAGGGAAACTAGTTTTCACCAAAAACTTAAAACCCAGGTGTATTTCATCCCTATAAAGTTACCTAAATTTTTCTAGAATTTTCTGGAACTTTAAAATATTTTCTACAAATAAAAGAAGGTGAAAACCCAACTTTTAGACACTTGAAAAATTAATTGAACACTAAGGGAAGCTCATTTCGAGATGTCAATTTAAACCCAAGTTTATTTAACCTCTATAAAGTTACAATAAACATTTTGGAATTTTTGAAATATTTTAAGTATTTTCTAAAATTAAAGAAGGTGAAAAACCCAATTTTTGGACATTTTAAAAATTAATTTAAAAACAAGGGAAAATTATTTCGATATCAAACTTAAAAACCAAGCTCCTAAAACCCCCAAGAAAATAACATAAAATTTTGGAAATTTTTGGAATTATAGAAGTATTTTTAAAAAAAGATTTTTTGAATTTTCAAGTTTCTGAAAAATTAAAAAAAATATTAAAATAGATCGGAATGGGCCCGTATTGGACCCCGAGGTGGGCCCCAGCGAGTGGGCCCAAAAATGATTTTTCGGCGATCACTCGACTCTGGTGTTGGCCGCACGGGCTCCCACGCGCTGGCGACGTGTGGGGGGGTTTCTTTTTTTTATTATTTTTTATTTTTTTTCTTTTCTTCTTCCCTCATCTGAAGCTCCCACGTTAAACAATGGTGGCCAAACTTTCAGACCATTTTTCGATCACGTCCGGGCACCGAATCGCACTTATGAATATAACATTGAACTCGTCTCGATCTAAGCTACGCATTGGTACCAAATTCACACCCTCTTGTGGCCTAAATCAAAAATGCCCAATTTCAAGTTTCAAAAATCTAAAATTTCAAAGTCAGATTCCTGTCAATCTACCTAATGGTTCGCAACCAAATTTTCAAGGATTGTTCTAGGAAGCAAGATCTACCTATTGACCGGAACAAAAACCCTCAAAAATGATAAACACAGTAGACCCAAATTTCATGTTCGTACATATATATATATATACACCCGCATATACAGTCATTATATATATGCCAAAATACCCTAAAACAGTACCAAAACTCCAAAATCTTCATATTTAATTCACAGAATTATACTTAGCATGCAAAATCATTTAATTTCATAATTAAATGCATACAAATTTCTAGCAACATGTCTATACAATTAATATATATATATTCCAGCAACATGTATATACAAATAATATATATGTATACAGATTCAAAGGGATAATAAATAGTTCGAACTTGTCTCTTTGATGATTCAACAACTAATTCACTCGATCATTACTTCACTCCCTTCTCTCTTTCGTTTACTCTCTTGATTTTTGTGCGTAAAGCAAACGGCAGAAACCCTAGTCTCTTATTTTATTTTTGTTTTAATTATTTTTATTCTATTATTGGTTTTTCCAAAAACTAAATAAACTAAAAATAATAATACTATAACCATAACCCTGACCCATCAACTTAAGCATATTTCTAGGCCAACCATTCCAGTCCAGATTCCTCCCTATCCCAATCCAAAACATTTAAAAGCTTCAAACCAAACAATACATAATCAATAAACAATTCACATAAAATGATAAAATATAAATAGAGAAATTTATATGAAATAATTGGAATCTATAAAACATAATCAATCCACATAAAATGAGAAAATGCATGAAATAATTGGAATCTATAAAACATAAACAATCCACATAAAATGATGAAATGCATATGAAGAAAAAGCAACTCACATAAAATGAAAAAATATAGAGATAAGTCATTTCACATGAATTAATAAAAAAATAATAATAATATAAAGAAATTCAAATTCTTTAAAATAATAGGCGTCCAAAATTTTGGGGTATTACATTATCCATGAAAAGTTCACCAATACCTATCTTCTGTTTTGCCTGAGAGTTAGCTAGAGTCTAAAGTGTGGATAACTCTATCCCCTAAATTCCTATAGAGTCCAAGTCACACTTGGACTTATACACAGCCAGCCTTACCCGTAACAGCCTACTATCGTAGCCGTCAACCTTCACAGAGTCTAGGATTTAGCAAATACCTCCCAATAATATAACATACCCTTGTAAGAGCCTATATTCAATGTAAACTGATTAACTATATATATATATATATATATATATATAAATATAAAGTCCACGCATATCCAAAGTCAATGATGAAGTTTCAAGAGTCCAAAACATCCATGATCCTATTCCTACCAGTCTTCAGAGTCATCATTTCTATGGACTATTGATAGAGTCCAATTTCACTAATATCTCTTGGTTAATCTGTTTCTTTTTTCATGTATATACTAATTTCTTATCCATATCAATACCAAAGTGGCAGGCACGTGTCACACCACTTTTGGGTATCAACATTTGCCCCCCAAGTTCAAATGTCTTATGGCTGATCAGGCCAATAAGATTTTTAAAATTTAAAATTGTATTGGAAGGAACCTTTCATAACCATGGCTGATTGAACTAGGACTTGGAAGTGAATGACAAATGAAATCACTCTCAAACAATGTGCACTTCATTTATTCTGAACCACCAATGAGGTAGTTTCTATTTTGAGTCAGCCCTATCACACTGGCTGATCACATTATTCTATTCACCCTTTAAAGTTGGCTGAGTCTGATTCTTGTACAGCCTACTGAAAAGTTGGCTGACAGCCATCGACTAACCATAGACCCAAGACAAGTTCCATTATCTAAATTTAGCATGGCATGGACCGCATGGTTGTGATCGACTAGGATCAAGTTATTATGCAATGTCATGTTGGCCGATCGAACTACTTGCAGAATGACATTGTCCCAATATACTCGAATTTTAATTCAATCGACCAATGAAGTTCAATCCTCAGCCGATGTATGTTTGTGGCAATTCTTTCAAGTCAGCATTAGCCAAGCTCTTCTTCACACTGGCCGATGCTGGTATTCCAATCTTACAATTTCTATTATACAACATGAAATCGACCATATACAACTTTGCATTCACTAGCCGATTTATTTTCTCCCATGAGTTTGACTTCACCTCTATCCAACCTTTTTGCTCCCCAGGGTCTGGACGTTTACCTCGGGGATGAAGTTTTTTATTTTCTAAGAAAATATATGGCTAATCAACCATGCTTTGCCCCCTTAGACTCATCTTAATCGTTGGCCGAGCAATGTCTTTCAGTGAGTCTTTGGAGTTATCATCAGCCAAGCTCTTCTTCACATTGGCCGATACTGGTATTCCTATCATATAATTGTAATCAGGAAGAATGGAATTGGCCACATAAAACTGTGTATTAACTCACTGATTAATTTTTCTTCCATGAGGCTGCCTTCATCTCTAATGAATTTCGTTGCCCCCCAAGGTTTGGAAGTTTACATAGAAGACTGTCATGCCCCGATTTCTGACTCTCAAAAATTGAGTGTGATTGGGTTTACCGAAACACAATTCGAATCACAATCCCTCTTGATATCATATTTTGATACCAAGACTTCACCTCAATATTGTCACTATGGTACCATGCTTCGGTACTAAAACTATCACACCCCGATTCTGAGTCACAGGGAACTGAGGGTGAACCCGTCCATTAACCTTAATGAACCCTCATTACTCTCGATTACCACAGAAGATTAACTCTATTCTTGCACATGGATGTGCACAACTCAACCTCAACCAACTTCAATGGGCCCCACATCAAACCACATTGAGTATTCCATATTTTGGTGGATTGCAAAATTTTGTTTAATTGAAATATAGGTTTCGCACAATCAAAAATCACATTTTGCACAATTGAAGTGCTTCGCATATTCGAAGTCCTTGCGAAGTGCTATCAAAGTTTTTCATCACTTGTGACTTTTGTTACTCAAAACCCCTGCAATTCTTTGCATGATTGAAAGTGCATTTTTGCACAATCGAATGAGTTCGATCATGAGAAATGGACATTTTGCACGATCGGTGTGCCTTTTGCTGAAATCCCGCACTTTTGTAATTTGTCCATTTCATGCCCCACAATCCAGTCTAGCAACCTAAACTCATCCACATTCATCTACACAACCTCTCAAACATCAATAGAATGCTCTAACATCATTCATCCTATTCTGACATAGTTTACCCATTACAAACATGCCACACTTATAAACTACTCAATTTTCAGAACTCAACTCCCGGTATGACTGGAACCTGAAACTGAAACCTACACCATTGGAAAGAGGATTAAAAAATAATTGATTTTACAAAAATCACACTCAATTTTGATCTAAAACGAAGGAGTTATGCCCGATTGAAATTCGAACACAACAGAAAATTTTGATTGTGCGAAATTGCCATTTCACACAATCAAAATTGCACTCTGCAGATTTCCTATAACTTAATACATTGGCCATTTTGAGTCCAAATCTCATCTAAACAACCTAGGATCATTCATACCTCATTCTAATCATCTACAAATGATAAATCATTATACACATACCCCAAAATCATATATTTGAATCACAAAACTCTTATAATCCTCATACATTTATTATAAAACCATACACATCATTACCCACATTCTCAAAATCCACAATGTACATGAACCAACCTCATTATTTATACATACAAGGTTCGAATGAATCTACAAGTTACATATAATATGAATGTAACTGTAACATCAACATAACTATTACGCCCTGATTTTTGACACCCGATTAAGAGCAAGGAAAATAGGGGTGAACGGTGAAAGTCAAACATCAATATTACTCATAACTAATTGTCTCTGATACATATCATATGTCTAATCTCATTATGGTACCATGCTCTG
Organism: Cornus controversa; assembly: GCA_026545225.1. NCBI lineage: Eukaryota > Viridiplantae > Streptophyta > Magnoliopsida > Cornales > Cornaceae > Cornus > Cornus controversa. Next base: position 55,763,238 of record CM048845.1, read on the forward strand.
GTACCAAGTTGTCACACCTCGATTTCTGACACATGGTCAAGAGTAAGGGAAATGGTGGTGGATAGTGAAAGTCCAGCTGGTTCACACTCATGAACTGCTTAATTCCAGAACTCAACTTCTGGTGTGTTTAAAATTTCAGATTGATACTTAATCCATTAGAAAGGGGATCCAAAAATACTCAATTTTGAAAAAAAAACTACACTCAATTCCAATTTAAAACGAAGGAATTATATCCGATTGAAGTTTAGACCAATTTCGGAGCATATTGTGAATAGTAATCACGATTTATTGTAATTACAAGGGCGATATTGTCCCTTAAACTCTAATGAACCACCTCAATCACTGAATCAATGCAGAATCATAATTACCTACATACATTTTTTCACGTATGACTCAACCTAAAAAATCCATTACGGTCAATTACATAATGTCCCTAAATTTCCCAATTCTATCTTAACAATCCACCCAGCCACACATTACGATACATCGTAATGTTGGTTACGATGCACTGTACAAGTTGCGTAACATCCTGTAAAATCTTCTGAAATCCCACTCAAAGCACTCAACTATTTACGATGCATTGTTATTGGGTTTACGATGCATTACCGTATCACAATGCATCATAATTGGGATGACAATGCATTGTAATCACTCCATTACTACTCTAACAAATCCACCAAGTGATTACAATTATCATTCTTATCCCTTTACTCATCCTAAACACACAATCATAGAACTTAATTATCATTTTTACACATCCTGAGGATCCACAATACGGTAATTCATCACAATTATACTCCACTTTATACACTTGAAGCTCATAAATGATAATACATGCATTTTATACACATACTTTAAAACCATATATAATATTTCTCTAAAGTTATACATAAACCACATGTGGAAATTACATTTGAGATTTGAAACATCAAGATAAATCAAATGCAAATATAATATTTCCCAAGAAAACTAGTCCACATGCCACATGTCGGCATACATAGCCATATACATAGTCCATACATAAAATACAAAATATGTCCCAAAGTACTCCAATAAGCTCCATTTTTCTAGTCAAGTTCCTTTCGTCATCGGTATTTTACCTCAAAAATGGTTTGGGGGAGCAGGGTGAGCATACAACTATGCCCAGTAGAGATGACCAAACCCGCCTAAGTATCAACTCGATGCCAACCTACATGATGTGCGTTATGCCATTCCTACACTACATGACATGCTCACACTGTCCATGCTATCAACATGTCAAATATGCAACAATTAACAAGTAATCAGAGAGAAGGGACAGAGATGAAGTGGAAGAGTTAGATAGAGATAGAAATATGTATCTATATGGCTGGAATATATTCTCCAGATATTTATGTCATCTTGGGGTGTAAAATGACCAAAGTGCCCTTAGTTCTCTTAACGTACCCTCTCGACCTCCATTTTCTATTTCAAAAGCGGTTATGGCTCTGAAATCATTTCCTTAACTCATTAAGCCTTTTGTTAGACCCAAATTCAAAAACAATTCTTTTTCAGAAGTTTCCTAGATTCTCAGGCCCACCCGGACCGCGTCCTGAGGTCCAGTTGACAAAAAAAGTCAAACTTCTCCAAACTTTTCGAAAACTTTCGAAAACCTTTAAACAACTTTACAAACGTGTTTCCCACTCTTGAAACATCCATAACATCATTTAAAATTCATTTATGGAGAAAATGATGAAAAATTCAAAAATTGATTAAATTTGGTTTCGGTCTTTACAACCTCCCCACCTTTAAATAATTTTGTCCATGAAATTAGAAACATACTCCAAATCTCAGAGTGTTGTCACCAAACTTTAAGTGATTTGCTTTAACTTCTTCTTCTTTTTTTTTTCACTAGTAACAACTATATACCTGCTGATATCCAACACATGGTTTTCACTCCCCAACTAACAAGGTTCTTGGTTATCACATCACACCATTTCACTTCACATTTCACAAAATATCCATCTGCTGGTACACCTCAAATGGTGTCCAAACATCTCCAAAATTATAGTACAATCATCATACTATGAACTACCACGACCACAATTATCCCCCGAACTAAGTTCAGGAAGGTCAAAACTATAACCAATTCACTTTCCAACCAACCCACTTTCCAATAAGCGAAAGTATAAATACACGTCTCTTTCTAGCAACTCATCCTCCCTGAATCACAACTTCCAAAGTTTCCACACCAGACAATACCATATTCATAATCTACACTTACATATCTCATACATAGCCTAATGCCAACGTTTCCTAAGGATTAATAACTCAATCCTTAACTAGTTCACATTCCCAAAACTCATGAAATCCTTACCCTCAAGTCTTACAACTAATCCATAGATCCTTTCAATTCCACCGGTACCACAAGACATGGTTCATAGGCAAACAAAAATCTGTAAAAACTTTTATTGCTCACGTAAAATATTTCCTCGGTTAACAACTGACCATGACAAACTAGCGGTATTCTTATCGTTGTTGGTCCGGGAAGCCGATGAGTATGTTTGCCCAAATTTTAATGTAAAAAGGATTTGTAGGGGCTTTAGTGTCATTTTACAATAAATGCATGTACTAGCCTTCATTTTATGATTTATTTAATTGTCTTGCTCTTTTATGTTCTTCCATATATTTGCACTAACCTAATTACAGGGGAGATTTGAGAATTAAAGGCATTAGGGTTTCATGTCTTGTGTAATAAAAAAAAAAAATTTCGAAAGTGATGTTTTGAGAAGACCTTTGTTTTTAGCTGATATATAGCATGTTAATGGTTGAGGTTGATTACTTATATTATATATGTTATATATATATATGCTGTGACTGATTGGTTAAAGCAAAATAAAAAAGGAGAAGGTTAGTTTTGTAATATAGATTATCATTAGGTCAATTGAAGATGGGGGTAGGTGAGGCATAGTATAAAAAGAAAGTGATAAAAAGAAATGAATGGCTGAACATCTTGAATTTGACGCATAGTGAGGGATAGACGTAGTATGAGAAATAAAAAGATGAGATTTAGAGAGAGACAGTGAGAATAGTGATGATACAGGGAATAAAATGTGTGGGTGTGTGAGAGTGATGCAAAGAGATGATATAATAGACAAATATATATGCACATCAGATTTCTCTCACGCTAAGAAATGTCCAAGTCCTTTCCATTCACTAGGACTATGCGAAGACAGCAAGTAGAAGTCATCCCGCTCTCCCACAAAACAAATGCTAACACCTTTCGGTGTGTACAAAGTCACTCTCCCCCAATGACAATCAATGTTGGCCCTATAGGTCGATTGTCAATGCATACCCAAAATCACATCAAAACTAGACATATCGAGAAGGATGAAATCAAGCACTAATCGATGTCTCAAAATCTTGATCTCGCAAGATCGGCATACCCTACTCAAAGTCACTTTACCACCTACTGGCGTATCAATGGATAAAATCGAGTCCGAAGATGACACCTCCAACCCCAAAGCACAAGCAAATGCATATGAAATGAATGAATGTGATGCACCCGAGTCCATTAAAACCCTAGACCATGAGTTGGATATAAGAAATATACCTCAGACCACCGACGGTCCTACCGAGGTCTCTACTGGAACAAGAGTGAAGGCACAACCCTGTGCTTTCTAACCCTACTATCCCATACCCTGATGTGTAGATTGCTGACTAAGAGTGTTAGACGCAGCTCCTCTAACTAGTGCCTGTGAACTCTGAACTGACACACTGTCCATGGTGGTGGCAATGCCCTAAAGCCTGACTGTGAGGAGCAGATTGTGTAGGACACTGCTGTGAACCAACGCCACTCTATGCACCCCTCCTCTGTGGGTAATCCCAACTAATATGCCCCTTCTGCTGACAATGGAAGCACCTCTTGTCTGCCACTAAAGGATTCTGCCCTTGAGTACACTTAGCCATTCTGTGTCCCGGCTTCTGATAATTGAAGCAAACCACTCTACATCGGATAGATTTAGTAGGTATTGGCATAGATTCTATTGATTGACTCTGTTGTCCTTATGAGAACGACCTATCATCCCTTTGCTTCTTTCTAACAAGATTGTTTATAAGGGACTTCGTGCTCCTTGTTTGGTTATTTGCTTCCTTTATCCTTTGGTTATCATTATCGAGCTCCTTGGCTACCAATGCCCTCTCTACCACTACTGCATAGTTAGTCAAACTCAAAATTCCAACTCTATCCTACAAAAAGGGTTGGAGACCCCTTATAAACTGCTTGATCTTCAACTCTTCTGTTAGGATCATTTCTTTCACAAACTGAGCCAAAGACGTGAATTTTGTCTCATATTCTATTACCGCCATCACACTTTGAGTCAAGTTGAAGAACTCTCTCCTCATGCTATCCTTCACCATCACTGAAAAGTATTTCTCAAGGAATAGTACTTGAAACATGTCCCAATCCATCGTCTTGATGTCATGGTAGTCTCCGATGAATTTCCACTAATGACTGGCCTTTTCTACATGATAGTGAGTGGCCACTTTCACCCTTAATTCCCCATCTATTTCAAGTACGGTGAAGAGCTTGATAATCTGATCTAGCCAGTTCTCTACCACCATGGGATCAGATCCCCTAGAATAGGTCGATGGACTATGTTTCTTAACATGTCCCAATGTCGTTATCATTCGGCTAGGAGAAGCTACTCTTGGCGGAGCTTGTGTCTTCGCTTGGGTTTCTTGTTGTGTCTCCCTAGCAATTTGTCCCATGGCAGTGACCATGTCGTGCATAAATTGCCTCCCTCCTATAGGAACTACTTCTAGTGTTCCTCCACGAGCTTTTATTGGTGGCATCTTTCTACATAGATGACAAGAAGATACTTAAGTCCAAGGCATGAATATCATTGTCCAATTCTATTCATACACACTCATAACATGTAACCTAACATGTTATATCAAACAAGTAAGCACATAAAAATTTTCATATGATATGCACTTAGTCCAAACTTACACTCAAAATCTTCAAATTTAGGATCATAAGTTTGAGGTCATAATCCTATAAATCATCATGTCCCTTCAACTTAAAACATGGCTTAATACTCCCGTCATCTAAAGGTATTCAAACCCAGTTAAGTCCTCGAACTTACACGTGGTATGACCATTCCCATCGTCCCTAGGTATTCTAACCTAGTGCTCTGATACCATGTTGTTGGTATCAGATACTTGATCTAATCCTCACAATTCCAAACGTGATCCGACCACTACCTGTCGTCCCTAAGTCCTGACCTAGAGCTCTGATACCATGTTATTGGTATCAAATACTTGATCTAACACTCACAAATCCATATGTGGTCTAACCATTACCCGTCGTCCCTAGGTATTCCAACCTAGAGCTCTGATACCATGTTATTGGTATTAGATACTTGATCTAATACTCACAAAAACATACGTCGTCTGACCATTACCCGTCATCCTTAAGTATTCCAACCTAGAGCTCTGATACCATGTTATCACACCCCAATTCCCATTCTCTAGAAACCAGGGGTGACTTAAGTTAATCATCCATACCCTAACCACAATCACTTTTTGATATCACGCTCTGATACCATGATGTCACGCCCCGATTTTCATTCTCCAAAAATCAAAGGTGAACTCATCCGATAATCCCTAATGAACTCTCATCACTCTTAAATACTGTAGAAGCTTAACTCTTTTCTTGCACATGGATGTGCTAACTCAACCTCAACTACAACCAATTTCATGAGCCTCGCATCAAGCCACATTTACATAACCCCTTAATTCTAGAACTCAAATCCTCGTGTGATTGGAACTGGAAACTAAAACCCTCGCCATTGGTTAGAAGATTCAAAAATACTCAATTTCATAAAAAAACACACTCAATTTCAATTTAAAACGAAGAAGTTATGCCCGATTAAAGTTTGGGCAAATTTCGGAGCATGCTGTCAATAGTGATTTCAATGCATTGAAATGTTCGATGCATTGCACAAGTATCGCTCAAAAACCACTCTCTGGACTTTTGGTTTCGCAAAATCCTATAGGTTTTTCAATGCATCGAAGTAGGCATTCCGATACATCGAAGTGCCCAAATCCTGCAACTATACAATTGGCTATTTTTGGCATTCTAAGTTCCTTTTACTATCATAATCATTTCAGACAACTCTAAAATCATGCAAGAAGGGAACCTACATTATTCACAAGCATTAAATCATACTCATGATCAATCACACCCCATGCATTCATATCCAAGGACTATACATAGTGGAAACAAAACCAACATTTATCCATCCATAGCCCAAAAGTCACATATCATCCATATATGGTCATTACCTTTGAAATTAAAGTGTACCAACATGAATCAAATGTAAATACAATGCTTTCAATCTAGTCCACATGCCACAAGCAGGCATGGACATCTATTTACATCTCAAAAGGTTAAAACTCAAAAAGAACTTCAAAGTCCATCAACCAATCATTCCTCATCCTCCATTAGTGCCTTATTTGAAAAGAGTTTGAAAATAGAGGGTGAGCACCATGGCGGCTCAGTATGAATGATCCACCCATCTCTACTTTAAATCAGGATCTATACATGAATGCATATCAAATCATTACAAATTTATATGAGAATCATTCATGCTTTTTACCCACAAACAATCACATTTTATAAATTATGCGTGATGCTTCACATTTTAATGTATACATATATATAAAAAATTGAACAAGTCATAATTCATATATATATAACTCACACCACATAGCTCCGAAAATCAATTCAATTTAATGGGGACTAGCTTATCACTCTAATAGTAAGGGTCTAGGTCTCTTCGGCACCCAAACTCTGCTTAAGCTTCTCGGTTTACTATTCCGACGGATGCACCATCTGCTTGGCCAAGTTTTGGGTCTTTCACGTTAGGGGTCATCCCCTTATCTTAATTCTCAAAGTTGTCACGCCCCAAAAACCTCACTTTTCACATAATACATATTATAACATAAATGCGTATATCCCACACAATGCAATGCATTTCATCAAATCAATGCATTTTCTTCCTCAACTCAAGCTTGTCACAATGTCATTCCACTCATCTCATGAAAATCATCATTCTTATGCATTTTTCAAGAAAATCATATCTTCATGCACAATTCTTACTAGAAACTCAGATTTTCACATTTTCATCAAATGAAAATAATTTCATCAAAGAGCATTCATAGTCTCATTTTCATCTAAACTCAAGAAATCTCAAACTATCTTTCATGTCACAATTAAGGAACCTATAGAATTAAAGTAAGGAAGAATTTCATACCCCTACCTTGAATCTCATGCTTGGAAGTTAACTTTCAAAAATTCTAGCCCTTTCAACTTCATGAATAGTAGACTTTGTTCGGTTAAAACAAAAGCTCTTGGTGTCCCCTACGCACTTCCCTTATTCGGGAACTTCCAAATCACACCCTAACTAGTCCAAAATCTAGAGATAAGGGAGAGATATGAAGTGGGGGAGTTTAGAGAGTGAAGGGGATCTGTAAAATGAAATATCCCAGACCCCTTTGATATTTGTCTCACTCCTTGGGATGCAAAATAACAGATTTGCCCCTGAGCCACTTAATGTACCCTCCCGACCTCTATTTTTGATTTTGAAAACTCCGATAGTCTTGAAATCATTTTATTAACACTCTAAACATTTTATTTGGTCTATAGCAAAAAATAAAAATTTTCAGAACTTTTCCAAAATTTTCAGACTCACTTAACCTCATCCCGGGACTCCCGTTGACCAAAAAGTCAATCTTTTCTAAAAGTTTCCAAAACCCTAATACAACTCTCCAAACATGTTTCCTGCATTCAAAATATATTAAATATCATTTAAAATGCATTTAAAGTAATAAATGATGAAAAATAATTGAAAATCGACCAAAATTGGGTACATTCTTTACATCACCTAAGCACATTTTAGTCATGCATGACCAATGCACACATTTTCTATATAAAGATATCATGCATTTAATTCACATAGCATCACATAACATAATTATGTTCATTTAATACATTTTCACATAAGTGCACAAAACCTAGCATATAAGCATACATGCTAATTTCTCCCACTCATTCACTCCTCATATCTTGTATACTACCATATATAAATCAATTACACACAAGAGACTAAAGAGAAGTTAAAAACATCATATCCCACCCCTCTTACCACTCTAAATTATGCAATACACATCCTTAGTCCTGATCGTTTCACCCGAAACCCTAGAATTAACAATTAAATGAGAAGATAAACCCCTACCTCAAGTTTAAAGGCCTTCTAAGCACTTCACCAATTTTATAGCGATGTGTATCTTGCCAAAAACACATATTTGTTTGGTTCAAACTAAAACCCTAGCCGTCCCCTACGTATCTCCCTTCTTTGGCAAAACTTGAATCACAATCGAAGGCTTCCAAAACCTAGAGAGAAGGAAGAAAGGAGAAGAGGGAAAAAGATTAGAGAGATGAACCACTGTGAGTATTGCTGACTCTCTCTCAGCCACATGTTTTAAGTGGCATCTTGGCATGTAAAATGTCTAAGACGCCCTGGGGCCACTTAACGTACCTTCCCGGACTCCGTTTTTGATTTTAAAAACTCCTATGGCCTCGAAATCATTTCCTGTACTCTCTAAACATTTGATCTAATCCATTTCGAAAAATAATTGTTTTTCAAAATTTTCCAAATTCTCGGGCCCACTTAGACCACATCTCGGGCCTCGATTTGACCAAAAAGTCAAACTTCTCCAAAACTTCCGAAAACTTACCACAACCCTTAAAACACTTCCCAAACATGTTCCCCATACTCAAAACATGTTAAACATAACTCAATATGCGTTTATGAAAATTATGACGTGAAAAATGTAAACCGGCCAAAATTGGTCACGGTCTTTACAACCACCCCTCCTTAAAGGAATTTCATTCTCGAAATTAGAAACATACCTCAAGTAGTAAACAACTCGAGGTACTTTGAGCAGACTTCTTGTTCTCGCTCCCAAGTAGCCTCCTTTACACTGTGATGTCTCCAAAGGACTTTAACCAATGGAATGGTCTTGTCCCGAAGCACTTGCTCCCTAGTATCCAAACCCTGTACCAGTCTCTCCTCGTAAGACACATCCTCTTCCACCTCAAGGTCTGTCCAATCTAAAATATGTGAAGGATTAGACTCATACTTTCTCAATATCAAAATGTGGAAAGTATTGTGCACACTTGACAATTGCAGAGGCAATGCTAAGCGGTATACAACCTCACCCACATGATCCAATATCTTGAATGGACCAATAAACCATGGAGTTGGCTTCCCGCTATGCCCAAACCTCATCAAACCTCATCATGGCAAGACCTTTAGGAAGACATGGTCCCTCACCTTAAATGCTAAAGGCCTCTGCCTTCTGTCGGTATAGCTTTTCTGACGACTCTAAGTCATGAGCAAACGCTGCTGTATGATCTTGATCATTTCTGTGGTCTCTCTAACTATATCTGGCCCTAAAGCCACTGTCTCACTGACCTCTATCCAACAAACAGGTGACCTGCAAGGTCTACTGTACAAAGCCTCAAATGGAGCCATCTCAATACTAGGTTGGTAGCTATTATTGTATGCAAACTCTACCAATGGAAGGTGATCCTCCCAATTGCCTCAAAAATTAAGTGCACATGCTCTAAGCATATGCTCCAAGATCTGAATGGTACACTCTCACTGATTATCTATTTGAGGATAAAAAGCCGTACTGAAATGGAGGTCCGTATCAAGTGTATCCTGAAAACTCTGCCAGAAACTGTGACATGAATCTCGAATCCTTGCCAGACACAATAGAAACTGGCACTTCATACAGTCTCAAAATCTGAACAATGTATAACTGACTAAGAGTATCCACATCATCAGTCACTCGAATCGGAAGGAAGTGAGCCACTTTGCTCAATCTATCCACAATGACCCAAACTGCGTCGTGACTCTTCCTCGTCCTAGGTAACCCTATCACAAAGTCCATATTGACTGGTTCCCACTTCCATATAGCTACCGGTAATGACTGCAATAAACCTGCTGGCCTTTGATGCTTGGCCTTCAATTGTTGACAAGTGAGACACCTCGCCACAAACTGTGCGATATCCATTTTCATGCCATTCCACCAATACTGTATACAAAGATTATGGTACATTTTGGTACCACCGGGATGTCTGCAAGCCTGGAGCTATGAAACTCCCTCAAAACCTCATCCCTACAAGCTAATGGAACAACTATTCTATCTCTAAACCTCAGACCTCTGTTTAAATGAACAACCCAATCCTCCACCACTTCGCCACCTATAATCAAAGTGCGAATGTTCTCTAACTTAGTGTCATACCTCTGCTCCTCAACCACCCTACTCACTAGAGTTGGTTGTGCTATGAGTGTGAACAAAGTGGCCTGTCCACCACTCTCACTGAAGTACAATCCCACATCAGAGATGTCTTCCGTCATCTTCCACTCTTGGATGACAATACTAGTACCATGTGATTTCCTACTCAATGCATTGAGAACCACATTAGCCTTTCTCAGGTAATACTGAAGATCAAAGTTATAGTCTTCCATGTATTCAACCCATCTTCTCTGTCTCATATTCAAGTCCTTTTGTGTAAAAAGGTAATTCAAGCTCCTATAATTGGAGAAAACCTCAAACTTCTCTCCGTAGAGATAATACCGCCAAGTTTTCAAAGCAAAAATTACCGCCGCCAACTCCAAGTCATGAGTCGGGTAATTCTGCTTGTGGATTTTTAACTGTCAGAAACCATATGCAACAACCCTCTCGGTCTACATCAACACACATCCCAAACCATCCCGTGAAGCATAATAGTAGATGACATAACCCAAACCGCACTCGAGAATAATTAAAATCAGAGCACTAGTCTATTTACACTTTAATTCTATAAAGGAATGCTCGCAAGCCTCGTTCCACTCAAACTTAACTCCTTTATGAGTAAGCTTGGTCATCGGCATTGCTAACTTCAAAAATTCTTTTATGAAACACCGGTAATATCCTGCCAACCCCAAGGAGTTACGTATCTTGAATACATTTTTAGGCCTTTCCTAATTCATTACCGTTTTACCGATACTCCTCTTTCCGACACCATGTGTCCTAGGAACTCACCTCTGTTAGCCAGATTTTGCATTTTTCAAACTTGGCATACAAACAGTGCTCTCTCAAAATTTTCAACACTGTCCTCAAGTGGATCTCATGCTCCTCCATAGAAGAAGAAAACACAAGAATGTTGTCCACGAAAACAACCACAAACCTATCCAAGTACAATCTAAATATCCGGTTCATCAAATCCATGAACTCTACTGGTGCGTTCATCAATCCAAATGGCATTACTAGAAATTTATTGTGGCTATATCTAGTTTGGAAAGCTGTCTTCGAAATGTCCTCTTCCTTTACCCTCAGTTGGTAATACCTCGACCTCAAGTCGATCTTTGAAAAAAACAAGTCAAACTTTTAAGCTGATCAAACAAGTCATCTATCCTTGGCAAAGGATACTTGTTCTTAATCGTTGCTTGGTTCAACTTACGGTAGTCTATGCATAATCGTAAAGATCCATCATTCTTTTTAGCAAATAGGACTGGAGCTCTCCAAGACGATGTACTAGGTCGTACAAATCCGTTATCCAACAATTCTTGCAACTGATCTTTCAACTCCTTCAACTCAGTCGATGCCATAAATATAGGCGTGGTACTAGGAGCAAAATCAATGCTGAACACCACATCTCTCATCAAAGGTAACTCTGTCAAGTCCCCCAGAAATACATCTACAAACTCCCTAACCACCAGTGGAAATTCTCCACTAGTCACAATCTCATCCTCCTTGGCTAATAAGCTAGCTAGGAAATATTCAACCCCGTCATATACACCGGAACTAAGCAAAGATGGAACGTAAATATCATCCCATTATCCCACAAAGTAAAAGCAATCATCCTCAGGTGTGCACAATGTCACTCTCTTACAGAGACAATCAATCGTGGCTCTAAATGTAGATAGATAGTCTATACCTAGAATTACATCAAAAGTGGTCATATCTAGCATCACAAAGTCGAACACTAATCAACGCCGAGCAACCTCGATCTCGCAAGACCAACACACTTTATCCAGGGTAACCCTACCCCTAACAAGCGTATCAACGAACAATGGTGACTCCAGTGATGACACCCATAACCCTAAGGCATAAGCAAATGCAACAGATATAAATGAATACAATGCTCCTAAATCTATCAACACCCTAGCCTATGAGCTAGAAACAAAGAAAATACCTCTGACCACTAACAGTCCTGGTATATCATCTGTCGGAGCAAGCATGAACACACGGCCCCATGTCTGCTAACCCTGCTGGCCAGTCCTTTGTAAGCCCGATTACTGACTAAAAGTAGGCGTAGAACTGCTCGCTACCTGAGATCCCTAAACTGACTGTGCTGGCTGTGGTAGTGCCCTAAGCTAGACTACCCTTTGTAAGCCCGATTACTGACTAAAAGTAGGCGTAGAACTGCTCGCTACCTGAGATCCCTAAACTGACTGTGCTGGCTGTGGTAGTGCCCTAAGCTAGACTAAACTGTAGTTGTCTGTACCGACCTCTATTGAGACACCGAACCACTCTGTGTCACTTGCCTCTGCGGGTAGTTAACCCTTGTTACTACTGAGAACCCGACTTACCCTCTCTATACCTCTTTCTTCTCTGATTACCTGAAGATACCCCCACACCCTTCGCTTACTGTTTAGAGTCCTATATCCTTTAGGTGTCTCTGTCATCCTCTTCCGCCACTAAGCCTTTGTCAACAACCTCATTGTAGGTCCTCAAACCTAGAATGGATACTATTTACTGATAGAGGTTTTCAGTCCCTTTACGAACTTCTTTACTTTCAATTCCTCATTCATCACCATCTCCATGGCAAAGTGAGCCAATGATGTACACTTGGTCTCGTACCCCATAACATCTAAGTCTCCTTGGACTAGATCTATAAACTCCTACCTCATTCGGTCTCTCACGGAAGCCAGAAAGAACTTGTCGAAAAATAACCCCTTAAAGGTTTCCCAATCCATGGTCTCGGTGTTGTGGACATTCCCAATGAATTGCCACCACCGATCCACTTCCCCTTGCAAGTGAAGCGCTGCCACTCCCACTTTTAGATCCTCATCGATTGCAAGGGCAACTATGAGTTTATGAGTCTGATCAATCCAACTTTATGCCACTAATGGATCACGTGAGCCATCAAAGGTAGACGACTTAAATTTTACGTACTCTTTCATATCCACCATTTGACGGCTCCAGGCAACCCTAGGCATTGTTTGAACCTCTTCTTCTCTGGCTTCCCTTGCCATCTATCTCATAGTGTCAGCTATGTAACACATAAATTATGTTCCATCTGTTGGCTGCTGAGGAGCATCAGTGCCTATGTCTCGTGCTCCTTTTGGAGGCATTTTACTATATGCACAACAAGAAAATTTTAAAACCAAGAACTGATACTTATACCATTTTCCACCATACTTACACACGCCATTTTAATTTCATCCATAAAGGCATGTTATGAAAGCGTAAAAACCATGTTACACGTAATCAACTCATAACCCTAGGTCAAAATCCTTACGTCTACGTCCTTAACTTAAATGATCACTAGAACAAGTCTCACCCTTCATCCTTAGATTTTCAAACCTAATGCTCGGATACCATGCTATCACACCCCAAAATTTGGACTACCGGGACTCCCTTGGGCTGACCCCAAATTCTGAGGGTGAACCCGTTCACTTAACCACATGAACAATTTCGACACTAATACTTACCTTGATATCAAGCTCTAATACCATTTCCTGTCATGCCCAAAATTCAGACCACCGGGACTCCCCCAAACCAACCCCAAATTTCGAGTGTGAACCCATCCATTAACCCTAATGAACCTTTCCTATCTCTCATATCCTGCGAACCTTTCTTATCTTTTATATCCTGTGGAAGCATAATTTTCAAATGTACACGTATGTACATGTACTACAGACCTTACAAACCCTAATGGACCCTTCAAATATCCTCTTGCATCAAACTGTAAGAATTCAGAATCCATACACATCGATGCATCGAAGTGATGATTTCGATGCATCAAACAAGTGTCGAACAAAACTCACTCTCGGTACTTTTGGTTTCAAAAAATCCTACAGGTTTTTTGATGCATCGTTCCTTCTTATTTCGATACATCAAAATGTCCGAACTGATGCACCTGCAGAAAATCTTGCAACTATGCAAATGGCCATTTTTGGCATTCTATGTCCTTTCCATCATCGTACTCCATTCATACAACTTTGAAATCATACATGAAAGGTACTAACATCAATCACACATTCTAAATCATACTTATGGTTAAATAATACATCCATTTGAATTATTCTCTTTCACAACATAAGCAATTGATATTGAAAACATCCATCAAATGAGCTAAGTGCTACCACAAGCATTACATAACCAAGTCCAAAGTCTTTTCATATACAACAAGTTTATCGCCTAAGCATACATCAAGGTTACATTTATACAAAATATAACTACAAATTGAAATGAAGTCTCATGCCACAAGCTAGCATGGATAGCCACAATATATACAATATCCAGAATATAACAAGATGCTTCTAGAGTTCTACATGGACACTTAATTATCATCTGTCATCGATGCCTTATCTATAAAAAGAGTTTATGAAAAAGGGGTGAGCACCACAATGGCTTAGTAGAGATACCCCAAGCCATCTAAGCGCTGACTCGACACTGACTCACATGAATGCATGTCATTACATTACACGTATCATCCAACATATATCATATTCGTTCACAAGCAACACATATATAAGAATGCATTTAAACAGGAGTCATCCTTCACAATAAACAAAGTAAGCAATTTAATACATTTGTCTCTCTCTCGGACTCAACCCGATGCCCTAACATAATTTTTGACCAACCAAGCGACCTGGAACTCTTCCCACACAATTTTAGAATTCGTCACCAAGTATTACCTACTCTAAAGTGATTAGACCATTTTAGAATTCGTCACCGAGTATTGCATACTCCAAGGTGATTAGACTGTTTCAAAATTTTCACCGAGTATCCACCTACTCCTAGGTGATTAGATAGTTTCGAAATACATCACCGACTATTACATACTCCAAGGTGATTAAACCGTTTCAAAAATTTCACCGAGTATCCACCAATTCCCAGGTGATTAGATAGTTTCAGAATACGTCACCGAGTATTTCGTACTCCAAGGTGATTAGACCATTTCATGACCATCACTGAGTATTTATCTACTCTAGGTGACTAGGCTATTCTACCACTTTTCCCATTTTCCTCACAATGGCCCTATATATACATTTCAAACATATAAAGATCAAGCATTTAAAATTCATGCTTCACAATGCGTAAGTCATTTATAAAAGCTCTTAACATGAATTTCACCTCCACAAAGTCACACGTATAAATCACCTATACATGTAAAACTTAGCATACAAATTCACATATGCTCATAAACTTCACGAAAGCGTATTTTAGGCATGCTTCACCAATGGACACATTTTTTTATATAAATATAGCATGAATTTAACTCACACATAGCATTACATAACATAATTATGTTCATTTAACACACTTTCACATAAGTGCACAAAACCTAGCATATAAGCATACATGCTAATTTCTCCCACTCATTCACCCCTCATATCATGTATACTACCAAACATAAATCAATTACACACAAGAGACTAAAGAGAAGTTGAAAAATATCACATCTCACCCCTCTTATCACTCTAAATTATGCAATACACATCCTTAGTCCTCACTGTTTCACCCTAAACCCTATAATCGACAATTAAATGAGAAGAGAAACCCCTACATCAAGTTTGAAGGCCTTCCAATCACTTCACCAATTTTCCAGTGATGTGTATCTTGCCAAAATGCGCATTTATTCGGTTCAAACCAAAGCCCTAAACGTCCCTTACATATCTCCCTTCTTTGGCAAAACCCGAATCACAATCGAAGGCTTCCGAAACCTAGAAAGAAGGAAGAGAAGAGGGAAGAAGATGAGAGAGATGAACAACCATGAGAATGGTTGACTCTCTCTCAGCCACATGTTTTAAATGGCACCTTGGCGCGTAAATTATCTAAAACGCCTCCGGGCCACTTAACGTACCTTCCCGGACTCCGTTTTCAATTTGAAAACTCCTACGGTCTCGAAATCACTTCCTTTACTCTCTAAAAATTTCATTGATGCCATTTTCAAAAATAATTATTTTTCAAAATTTTTGGAATTTCTGGACCCACTTAGACCGCATCCCGGGCCCCGGTTTGACCAAAAAGTCAAACTTCTCCAAATCTTTCAAAAACTTACCACAACCCTTAAAACACTTCCCAAACATGTTACCCACACTCAAAACATGTTAACATTACTCAATATGTGTTTAGGAAAATTATGACGTGAAAAGTGTAAACCGGCCAAAATTAGTCACGGTCTCTACACCATAAGTGGCAAATGGTCCTCCCAACTGTAATACCCCGTTCCAACACATGGTATGATATTGTCCGCTTTGGGCCTGAGCCCGCACGGTTTTGCTCTTGGGTTTTACCCCAAAAGGCCTCATACCATTTGAAGAGAACATACTACATATAAGCACATCCCCTTTTCCACACCCAGGCGATGTGGGATTGAGCACTCTGTACCTTGTCAGTATGGTAGCTCAGCCCAGTGTCTGTCTTCGCACCCGCCCACTCACACCCGTCCACAAGGATTACTACAATTCACCCCCCTACGAGGCCCGACGTCCTCGTCGGCACACTTCCGGCTGAGTTCAGGCTCTAATACCAACTGTAATACCCCGCTCCAACACATGGTATGATATTGTCCGCTTTGGGCCTGAGCACGCACGGTTTTGCTCTTGGGTTTTACCCCAAAAGGCCTCATACCATTTGAAGAGAACATACTACATATAAGCACATCCCCTTCTCCACACCCAGGCGATGTGGGATTGAGCATCCTGTACCCTATGCATTCGCGACTGGGGATGTAATACCCCGCTCCAACACATGGTATGATATTGTCCGCTTTGGGCCTGAGCCCGCACGATTTTGCTCTTGGGTTTACCCCAAAAGGCCTCATACAATTTGAAGAGAACATACTACATATAAGCACATCCCCTTTTCCACACCCAGGCGATGTGGGATTGAGCACCCTGCACCCTGTCAGTGTGGTAGCTCAGCCCAGTGTTTGTCTTCGCACTCGCCCACTCACACCCGTCCACAAGGGTTACTACAATCCACCCCCCTACGAGGCCCGACGTCCTCGTCGGCACACTTCTTTCGGCTGGGTTCAGGCTCTGATACCAAATGAAATACCCCCTAGAAAATTTCGCGCATGAGGTGGCCAGTCTCATACACAAAACCTGGGAGATACATACAACTGGTAGCAACAAGCATAGATGCAAAAGACAGAAATAGAATAATTGCTAAAAGCTGAATAGAAATCCCATTGAATTGAAATAATTGATAACTAAATAATTAAATTCTGGTAGTACAATTTGGAAGTCCCGTAACCCAAGGACCCCTTAACCAGAAAGAACAAAAGTTTAACACTTAAATTGAAATCCAAAACCAAAACCTCTAAATGAGTTCATAGTTTTACTCCTGAAGAAAAAATAGATTCCTACCCTGAGACTGGTGAGAGTAGATGTCTGTCACAACTAACCCTAAAACTCTATCCTTGCAGTGGAACCTGTCTGAAACCTGAAATATCAACAAAGTGGGTTAAACCCACGAGCAAGTTCTATCTACTACATCCCAATCAGAGAACCAATATACATACCCTCAGTATAAGGGACACAAACGAAAACAATAGATTTAACATAGAATCTATTCTTATTCTAGTTTCATGTTTTCAAAACAACAATCATTAATTATAATATTCCACCCAAATCCTTATTATGCAAAAGTGATCACATTTCTTAATTTCAGCAAAAATAAACATAACATGAAATAATATCAAGTTTAAGCAATCCTAACATGCCATCATTTAATCTTTTGATACCTTAATAGGTATAGATATATACATACTAGTCATTTCCTATTTAGTTCGTGTTTTCAGAAGTAAAATCATCTTATACATTGTTCCAACAAACCCTTATCATCCAACAATGAACACATTCTTTAAGTTCAAAATAAAGAAAACATATGCATACATGTATAGATACCTTATTAGATATGGGCGATCCTGACACGCCAAATAAAATGTATAGATACCTTATTAGGTATGGGCGATCCTGACACGCCGGGCAATCCTTACATGCCAAATAAAATACATAGATACCTTATTAGGTATGGGCGATCCTGACACGCCGGGCAATCCTTACATGCCAAATAAAATACATAGATACCTTATTAGGTATGGGCGATCCTGACACGCCGGACAATCCTTACATGCCAAAATCAAATGCATAGA
The DNA here is from genome assembly GCA_026545225.1 of Cornus controversa. Lineage (NCBI taxonomy): Eukaryota > Viridiplantae > Streptophyta > Magnoliopsida > Cornales > Cornaceae > Cornus > Cornus controversa. Next base: position 55,781,707 of record CM048845.1, read on the forward strand.
TACATTCCAATATGCAATACAAAATAACAAGGTGCATTATGATTTAATTTGCACAAACCGTTATTTCAAATCATCCAACATTAAATTATCATCATAAGATAAATTGTTCACAAGTAGACTATAATCAAGTATTTGATGGGCATTTATATCCTTAAAGAAAATTACATTCAAGTAAATCAAATAACTCAAACATCCATTAAAGAAGTAATTTCCCAATTCAACTTTCAATGCACCCAAATATATGAGGGAGTCTAAACCTAAATTTTATCTAGGTTTCTGGGCATATTCTACTGCTAATAACCCTATTAAATCATGCTGGAATTTTTGAGAATTTTAAAAAAATATTATTCTAGCAAAAAGAAAATAAACATAATTCGAGGCATACTTTCACAACCAACACAATCACAAGGGAGACTCATTTTGACATGAAATTTAAAACCCAAGTGCATTTTAATCCTATAAAGTTACCTAAATTTTTCTAGAATTTTCTGGAATTTTAAAATATTTTCTAAAAATAAAAGAAGGTGAAAATCCAACTTTTAGACACTTTAAAAATAAATTGAACAACAAGGAAAGATTATTTTGAGTTGAAATTTAAACCCAAGTGTATTTATCCTCCAGAGAATTACAGTAAAAATTTGGGAATTTTTTGGGATTATAAAAGTATTTTCTAAAATTACAGAATGTGAAAAACCCAACTTTTGGACACTTTAAAAAATCAATTGAACAACAAGGAAAGATTATTTTGAGTTGAAAATTTAAACTCAAGTGTATTTAGCCTTAAGAGAGCTACAATAAAAATTTCGGAATTTTTGGAAATTTCTAACTATTTTCTAAAATTAAAGAGGCTGAAAAATCCAGTTTTTAGACACTTTAAAAATTAATTTAAAGACAATGGTAAATAATTTTGATATGAAATTTAAACCCCAAGCGCCTTAAGCTCCCAGGAAGTTGACATAAAATTTTGGGAATTTTTAGAATTATAAAAGTATTTTTTAAAAAATCATTTTTCCAGATTTTCAAGTTTTCCCAAAAATTTCAAAAATACAAAATAAATATCAAAACAATTCGGAATGGGCCCATATTGGACTCAGAGGTGGGCCCCCGAGAGTGGGCCCCAAAAATAATTTTTCGGCCACCGGCGCCGGCGGCACGCGCCCCCACACGCCGGCGAACGCGTGGCGCCTTTTCTTTTTCTTTTTTTTTTCTTCTTTTTTTTTCTTTCTTTCTTCTTCCTTCTTCCCCGGCTGAAGCTCCAGCGGCCAACAATGGAGGCCGAGCTTCCCGATCACTTTTTGATCACTTCCGAGCACCGAATCGCGCATATGAATATACCATTGAACTCGTATCGATCTAAGCTACGTATTGGTACCAAAATTATCCCCTCTCGCGGACTCAATGAAAAACGCCCAATTTCAAGTTTCGAAAATCTAAAATTTTAAACTCAATTTCCCGTCAATCTACCCAACGGTTCATAACGAAACTTTCAAGGATTGTTCTAGGAAGTAAGATCTACCTTTTAATCGGAACAAAATCCCTCAAAAATGATAAACACAGTAGACCCAAATTTCATGTTCGTATATATATACACCCGCCTATACAATCATATATACATGTATATACATATGCAAAAATACTCTAAAACAGTACCAAAATTCCAAAATCCTAATGTTTAATTCACAGAATTATTCTTAGCATGCAAAATCATTTAATTTCATAATTAAATGCATACAAATTTCTAGCAACATGTCTATACAATTAGCATAATTAATTCTCACAAAATTTATCAACAGAGAAAAAAACATACAATTATATACAAATTTCCAAAATAAACACAATCCTCAAACCTAGACTATGCATACGGATTCAAAGGGGAAGAGAAGAATCAAACTTGCCTCTTTGACGATTCAAACACTCGTTCACCCGAACTCCTTCTCTCTTTCGTTTACTCTCCTGATTTTTGTGCGTAATGCCAACGGCAGAAACCCTAGTTTCTATTATCTTTTGTCCTAATCATTTTTATTCTATTATTATTATTATTATTATTTTTTCTAAAAACTAAATAACTAAAAATAATAATAATAATAACCATAATAATATAACTATATCCATGGCCCAACAACTTAAGCATATCCTTAGCCCAACCATTCCAGCCCAGATTCCTCCCTAACCCAATCCAAAGCATTTAAAATATTTAAATCAAATAATACACAATCAATAAACAATTCATATAAATTGATAAAAATAAAAATAGAGCAATTCACATGAAATGAAAGAATTTATAAAGACAACCAATTCATATAAAATAATAATTGTATAAAGACCTAACAATTCACATGAAATGATAAAATGCATATAAAGGCATTCCACATGAATTGAAAAATCATAATAATAATAATATAAAGAAAATTTAAATTCTTTAAAATAATAGACGTCCAAATTTTTTGGGGTATTACATTCTTCCTCCCTAAAAAGAGGAATTCCGTCCTCGGAATTCAGCTCATACCTGAAAGAAAAAGATCTGGATACTTTGCTTTTATTTCATTCTCCTTTTTCCAAGTGGACTCCACCTAATTGTGGTGACTCCACTGAACCCGAACTAAAGGAATAGTCTTAAGATGAGGGAATTGATTCCTATGGTTATGAGTACAGTACAGTTACTCTACATATGTTAGATCTAGCTGCAACTCAATCTCCCCAACCTCAATGTGCTGATCAATAACATCCTCCTTACGGAATTTCTATAACATAAACACATAAAAGATATGATACACCCTATGCATTGTGTTTAGTAACATCACTATATACGTTACTGTCCCGATCCTATCAGTAATCATGAAAGGAGCAAAAAAAAACGAGGTGACAACCTCCCATTTTTTTTTTTTTTCCAAACCACATTGCTCCCTTCATGGGAGAAACCTTGAATAGAACCTGATCCCCCACCTTGAACTCTAGTGCACGAGTTCTTTGGTCAGCATAACTTTTCTATCTGCTTTGTGCAGTCCGCATACGGTCTCTAATAAGGACAACTATTTCTGACGTGTCCTTGATGAACTCAGGACCCAAAAACCTATTCTCTCTAACTTCCAACCAGTAATCCAACGATCTACAAGTCATCCGTACAGAGCCTTAAATGGTGTCATACCAATAGTCTTTTGATAACTATTATTATAGACAAACTCAATTAGCAGCAAGTAATTCTCTCAATTACCCTTGAAGTTAAGTACACATGCTCACAAAATACCCTCCAGAATCTGATTAACCCTCTCAATCTGACCATCGGTCTGAGGGTAATTAGTTGTACTGAGGTGCAGAGCTGTACCCATTGCTTGTTGAAAGCTCTCCCAAAACCCTGAAACAAAACTCGGATCTCTATCCGATATAATGGACAAAGACACACCATGAAGCTTCACTATCTCTGCAATGTAAAGCTTCGCGTATTGCTCTGAGGTGTAACTCGAGCAAACTGGTAAGAAATGTGCTGATTTCATCAACCTGTCCACTATCACCCAATAGCATCATGATTTTGCTGTGAGGTGGGAAGTCCCACAATGAAATCTATAAAGATGTTCTCCCACTACCACTCCGGTATAGGCAGTGGTTGTAAAGACTCTGACGGTCTCTGGTGATCATTCTTGATCATTTGACAAGTGTTGCACTTAGAGACAAATATAGCTATGTCCCTCTTCATGCCTGCCATCAAAACTGTCATTTTCATGTCTTGGTACATCTTATCCCCTCCCAAGCGTACCAAAACTGAGAACCGTAGGCCTCACTCATCATGCCACCTCCATCTGTACCCATTGTATAAAATGGTACCTATCCAAATTTTAACTCAGCCACCTTCTCTACGCACTACGGGTCGGTAAGCTGATCTGAAATTACCCTCCAAATAATAGTAGGTGTAACCATTACACACGCTACAAAAAAATTTAGCTAAATCATCAACGTTTTTCTTGTGAGAACATATATTGCAACCTTTTACAGTTGTTGAACAAAAGTCTTTCCCAAGAGATAATGTCACCAGGTCCTCAAGGCATAGTCCACACGCACCCCAGACCCTAAAATGACGCATCGATACATACCAAGTACTCAAAGCCACTCTAAAGGGTAGCTAGAATAGGTGCAGTTGTCAACCTGTTCTTCAACTCATCCAACACCATCTAACAAGAATAATTGGAAACGAAAAGCACACCCTTTTTAGGTAAATGGGTGAGAGGGCTAGCACTCTTGAAAAAGCCCTTAATGAACCTACAATAATAACCAACTAACCCCAGAAAACTACGAATCTCCGTGGGTGAGCTAGGTTGCCCCCACTCCATATCGCGGACATCTTGCTTTGATCTACCACTATCCTTTCTCAAATACTATATGACCCAAGAACTTCACCTCCCTCTGCCAGAAATCTTACTTCTCAAACTTTACCTACAACTGTGATCTCTCAGTGTCTACAAAATGATACAAAGATGTCTGGCATGATCCTCCTCTGACCTAGAAGTAGGCCTGGTGCCTGAAGCTAGGTAAATTACAAAGTCTATCTCACGACTCGGTGGTAGTCTTAGAATTTCCTAAAACACATCCTGAAAGTCTCGTACCACTGGAATGGGATCCGTAAAAACTGTATTTCCCTCCGAAAACTCCTCACTTAATAAAGAGTAGGTGAGTTTTAGACCCTGCATTTGATTGTGGTATAACAACCAAATACACCTCTTGACCCGGTATAACAAAAGAATTGCCTGATCATGGCAATTGACATGGGCATAATAATGCGATAACAAATCCATCCCGAGTATGACATCATATGAATTTGTGTCTAGGACCCATAGGTCTGCCAAAAACATGAGATTACCAACGCCTATAATGAATTTCACTACAGCATTCCCGTAATATTGTACTAACTCCCAATGGTGTAGTCATAGTAAGTAGAGAACTACACGACTGAGTAGGTATACCCGATATCCTAACAAACGACTGAGATACAAAAGAGTGAGATGCCTCAGTCTCAAATAAGAACACGATCAAAGTCAACCTTTATCGGAACCCTACCCTCAATCGGCTGAGGAGTCTGCTCATCATATGGCATGACGTTGTAGACCCTCCCATAGTTCATCTATTGAATAGATTGCCCTACTGTTTCCATTTTTCTTTCCACTATCTGGCTAGCGGAGTATCTATCATTTCTTTTCTCCCCTATCATTTCCTATAATCCCTCCTTATTTGATAGTGCTGCAATGCAGCATTAACCACCTGAGTGTAAGTGAAATAAGCTAGATTACCCACAATGACCTGTCGAGTAGTCTAAATCAATCCCTTCACAAAACAGCTCACCTTCTTCTCTTCAGTGTTCACCTCCTCAGGTGCAACAAAGATAAATTGGTGAACTCCTATTCTGACCCTGCGATTGTCTTGTCCTTCTTCAGTAAGTCCAGGAATTCCCTTATGTGAAAGAGTTTTGCATCCTTCCCAACTGTTAGACTGTTCCACTGGTAATGGAACATGCGCCATTTATAGTGGCTGCAGATTCTAAAGAGCAGTCGCCACTCTTGTAGCTACAACCTAAACTACCATGGCTGCCAAATCGAGAGGAAGTTCAACCTTTCCATCCTGAACATTATCTTGACTTTAGTTGTGGTACGCCTTCCTACTCCAATGGGGTGATATCTAAATAAGCCCCAATAATAGACTAAGATGTATAGAGTACAATGAATCCTCTACTTAGACTCTATTTATCAGAATACGCAACGCGGAAGATACCCAACGACGGACCCTACAGACTCAAGGATACTTGAACCTGGAATGCTCTGATACCAACTGTAATACCCCGCTCCAACACATGGTATGATATTGTCCGCTTTGGGCCTGAGCCCACACGATTTTGCTCTTGGGTTTACCCTAAAAGGCCTCATACCATTTGAAGAGAACATACTACATATAAGCACATCCCCTTTTCCACACCCAGGCGATGTGGGATTGAGCACCCTGCACCCTGTCAGTGTGGTAGCTCAGCCCAGTGTCTGTCTTCGCACCTGCCCACTCACACCCGTCCACAAAGGTTACTACACCAACCACCGCTAAAATCCAAAATACAAGCACGAGGAATATCCTCTAATATTTGAATTGTACACTCCGATTGTCCTTCAGTTTGAGGTTGAAATGTTGTGCTAAAATGCAACTCTATTTCCAATACTATTTGAAACCCCTGCTAGAATCTAGAGGTAAATCATGGATCCCTATTTGACACAATGGATACCAGAACTCCACGTCACCTCACAATTTGCTCCACATACGGCCTACTAAGTATTCTCACATCATCTGTTAATCTCATAGACAAGAAGTGTGATGTCTTAGTCAATCTGTCAACAACAACCCAAACTGTATCATTAGCTTTGTTCGACCTTGGAAGTCCCATGAGAAAGTCCATGGTAATATGTTCCCACTTCCACTCTGCCACTAGTAATGGTTCCAATAACCCAACGGGTTTCTGATATTTTGTCTTTACTTATTGTCAAGTAAGGCATCTCGCCACAAATTGTGCCACATCCCTCTTCATACCATGCCACCAATACTGGAGCCTCAAATTGTGATACATCTTCGTAACCACCGGGATGGACTACAAAACGAGAGTGATGAAAGTCTTATAATACATCCTCACGACAGTTAAAAGAGACTACCATCAACCCTCTTAACTACAGACCCCATCCGAATTCAAGGTATAATCTTTTATTGCCGTAGTGCTAACAATCTGTTAGCGAATTGCCTCTAACTCATGATCTTGTTTCTGTGCCTCAATCACATTGCTCACAAGTATATGTTGAGCTACCAAACTAAACAACGTAGCTTTCTTACTGTCATCACTGAAATATAATCCCAACTCTGAGAAATATTTCATCATTTTACATTCTCAAATGGCTATACTAGCTAGAGTCCCGTGAGACTTCCTGCTTAATGCACCTGCCACTATATTTGCCTTCCCCGGATGATATTGCAAATCAAAGTTGTAATCCTCTATGTACTCAATCCATCATCTTTGTCTTATGTTGAAGTCTTTTTAGGAAAAAAGGTACTTGAGACTCTTGTGATCCGAGTACACCTCGAATTTCTCACCATACAGGTAGTGTCTCCATCACTTCAAGGCAAAGATCACCGCTGCTAGTTCTAAATCATGCGTAGGATAATTATACTCATGAGTCTTTAATTGTCTAGACCTATGATTCGTGTGTGAGTGTGACTCAAAAATATATCAATTAAAAATTTCCACACTTCGCAATAGAACGAATTCCTTGCAGAATAAGGCTATCGAAAGGGGTATCGTACCTCAGGGATTATGGTATGATGAGTTGGAATACAGAATTAACTTTAATTAAATTTATAAGAAAAGAATTCTGATTTTTAAACTAATTAAAAAGATAAAATAAAATAAATCAAAGTAAACAAGATAATGAAGATAATATGAGAGAAATCTAGGGTGTTTGACTTCACCACTAACTCCACAATCAATGGTCAATTGAATCAACTATAGGGGAATTACATCATGCATAAGTGGTGTTGGTGGCTACAAGCTCACCTTCATCCGTCAAGAAGATAACATATGATTAAGGCTAAGCCATGGACTATCTTCGATTGGCATGGGCCATCTGCCTAACTACTCTAATCTAGGGTGCAGTATGGTTCATCTTCTCTAGGCATAATCCATCAAAGCTCATAACAATATATTCAGTGATTACCATTGTGTAATAATCTCTCTCATGATCACAGAAAATAAGAGAGATTGAGTTCAATAACAACAACTAAATATCTAAGACAAGATAAGAAATCATTGAGATTGAATTTACAAGACTTTTATTGCTCAATTCTATAATAAGAATCCTCTGAATTACACAATCTATGCATGTATATAAAGGTCCCCAATAATTAAAACAATCAAACCATTGATGCTTTGTTAGGGCTACATCAAAACCCTAGTGGATGAACTACCGCTCATGGTAGAAGAAAAAGCTTCCACTGTTGAGGAAGAAGACATCATCTTTCCGAATTCTGCGTATGACTTTTTCTCCAATGGCTCTGCGATATGTTTCTGTTCTCTTCTCAGCCCTCTCAGACTCTCCAAGCTCTGTTCTCTCTGTCTAATCTTTTTCCAGCTCTGCCTCCAAGTCTTCACTTTATTCCCCAAGAGAATACACCAAAGTCCTAATCCAATTAGGAATAAATTAGGGTTTCCCGCAGCACTAATCAGGTGGGTTTTTCCTGCTGACTTCGGCCCAACTTTTGACCCACTAGAAGTCCGATTTACGGAATTTTCGTGAAATACAAAAGTGTGCAGAATCAAATTTTGTTCAACCTGAAGCGAGAATTATGTCAATTTGAGGCTCGAAAATAAGACTTCTAGTCCGTTTTCCAAAACGGGATTAAGACTGTATTATGCGCAGATTTGGGCTTCAGGCCCGAAACCTTCTTAAGCAGTTGTTATTCTCTTGGACCTCTTTCTTGGGCTGATTTGAGTTGAAATAAATGGTTGAGTGAATCTCGTTGATGTAGGCTTCATCTCACCATCTTGGATGTCTTCTTTAAAAGCCCAAAAGCTTGGTTTTAACTGAAATAATCCTTAAGGCCCTGAAAATACAGAAAACACTAAAACAAAGTAAAATCACAAAATAATCTATCACTAAGAGAATAAAATACATAAGTTAAGAGGCTAGAATGCGTAACATTCAACGCCGATCACACCCCCAAACTTACATATTGCTAGTCCCTTAGCAATAGAATAAAACAAAACTAAAACAAAGAAACTAACAAATACTAACTAAACTACCCAACTCCACTTTCGTGGGAGAAACGATTGCATTTAGCATATGCAACAAGCCTTTAAACCCCTAGGTTCCCCCTAGTGGACGAGTATAGTCTCGTGAGGGTTTCCAAAAATGTTACCCACAAACATTCAAAATTCTGTTTCAACATTAGTTCAAGAAGAAGATTACAATATATAGTTACAAGCTTGCATTCAAGAATAATTTCAAACTTTCAAATTCTATAATTCAAATCAATGGTCCTCATGCATAATTCACATCAACATATCTCAAAAGAACCAACTCTAGCTCCCTGGTGTAAAGTGAACTAGCAATCATCTTATGTAGCATAACCAAGTTCTGAATATATTAAGGCACATACCCTTTCAACTCACTAGCTCCCCTTATTGAACTCATACTTCCCAACATGCATACATGACTTTTTCATCACTTTTTCTTTTCATTCCTTTTTTTCATTGCTTTATTGGTTGTGCAATATCTTAATTTATTAAGCTTTCTGAAAGATCCATGTAGCAAGCTTTCAGTCAGTGACTCCCAAACCAGATGGCTTTAGGGCACTAGGCTTTGAGATACCTTGAAGACCTAATTACTCGAATCAGTCAGGCTACAAATCAAGACAACCAATGCTCATCTTTTCTCACCCTTTCACTTTTGACGCGAACACTCGGTGCTTCCTGAGGCATAGAGGCCCGGTTACTCATGAAAAGGATCAAATTGATTTGCTTATTCATCACTTTTTTTTTCTTTCTTTTTTCACTTCTTTTCTTTCTTTTTTTTCATTGAAGTCAAGTATAACACATCATCGGTACTCATTCTCAAGAGATACTAATTAATATCAAGCATATGTAACTCAATAACTCAAAACCAAAGTTTATACCCCACAAAATTCTGTTAGTGTGTCTGTGCATGTAAGGAAACTAAAATTAATCACCCCAAAACATGTTATTGCAAACTATGATTAAAACCACTTAATTTAAACCATAGTTTCCAAAAATTTAAAACATACTCAAATATTGCAAGTTATGCACCTACATAAGGTATTAATCCCTTGAATAATGTCAAAACATTCTATCTAAAAACAAAACAAAATAGAATAAAAAACAAATTAAGAAAAAATAAAATAAAATAAAATCCTAATACAAAAAGAATTTCACACAAATTTCCCCCCATATTATATTAAAGCAATCAAATAGGCATCGCCTCACCCCCAAACTTAAACTGTACATTGTCCTCAATGTACACCCAATTAAAGCATAGAGAAGAGTAAGAACGATGTTACCAGAAATCCAGAGTACTGGAAAGAAAATAGAGTACATCACTAGCATGAAGGCAATGAAAGCACACCCCCAAACTTGGATGTTAAAACCTGTCAAAACAAACCACTATACCCCAAAGATCAAGTGAAATAGTATGGGTGAAAATAAATATGAAAGAGAAAAATCCTAAAAAAAATAAAATATTTTTTTCATTTTTCATTTTTTTTTTGATTGAGATTAAAATCCTAACTACAAAAAGAAAAATAAAAACTAAAAATAAAATAAAATACAAAAGATGGTTACCTTCCTGTCAAGGGTGTGGTGGTGACTGAGCATCTGGATCCAAGTTTGCTTAACGCATCAGTGCACGCATCATCCTCCTCATCTCTAGTTGCTCTAGGCGAGTGTCACGGAAGTGATCCGCCATCTCTGTTCTCATTGCTCCAAACTGTGTGGAGACCGCTGTCTGTAGGGTGCCAAACTGGGCTGTCAACCCAGCAATCTACCCCTCTAAATATTGATAATCATGGCCACCAGCCTGTGCATGCACCTCTTCTTCCTCTGCCCCCATCTCTTCTGGATCTTCCACCGGTGGTGGTATATCTATATGCTCTCCTCCCTGGGCCAACCGAGATACCTCACTAGGCGCCGCTATGACTCTCTGGTGCATATGAGATCGACTCAGGTTCCAGTCATGCATGCCATAATGAAGATCACGTGGAAAGGCAAGCTCATCCTCATGGACTGCATACCCCTGTGCCACAAGCAACTGGTGAATAATAGTAGGGAATGGAAACTCCCAGTCACTTGCACTGTCTGGTGCCTTGGCTACAACCTTGGAATAAAACTTCTCCATCTGGCCCCAGACAATCTGTGGAAATGACAGCCAATGCCCAAAATGTATGGCACATAATGATCTGAGGAACTCTTGACGTCTCTCGGTTTTATGTCCAATTGGACATACATTCTTGAGTAGAATAGCGTCAAGGAACCATAAATGATTTGGCATTGAAGATTTAGAAGCTGCATTCCTTTTCGGCCCAGAAAATTGGTTGGCACACAAACGTGCAACCACATTACCCACTGACAACTCGTCGGGTAAAGGAGTATAGATATGAGATAAATCAGCCGGGCACTCATGAGGACAACCCATGGCAATGGCAATGGATGACATGTCCACCCGAACTATTGTTCCATCTACGGAAGAAGTAAGCACATCCCGCTCATCAGGTGTCGGCATTAAATTCTGATAAAATACCTTGACAAGCCTCGGGTAAATAGTAGATGAGAGTGGAACAAAAATGGATGCCGACCGACGACGACGAATGTCGGAAATCCCCCATCGTGTCTCGAGAAACATACCATAAAGTTCGGCTATGTCAAACGTGGTTTCGAAGTTCAAAGCCCTTGGATGCCATCTCTCTTGAATACCTTCTCGGCGAGATCGTGAAGAACCTGTGGTCGGATCATGCCTCGCTCGGCGAGGATTACGTGAACTTGAAGCACCTTGGTGACTTACTCTTTTCGGTGTCATAGAAGTAGAAAAAGTGTGGTTGAGAAATTAAATCGAACACTTGGCGTGCACAATTAACTTGTACCCTTCAACCACCTCTTTTCGGCAATTTTTTCACCCAAATCGAACAAATGAATGCACCAAATTGATCCCCCAAACTTGGTCTTCAAAAGCCCTCAAAAAGATTTGAATAAATTCTTCAAAGAAAAATTTCACTTACTTTGATGTTGAACTTGAAAAAGTGAGATCTTCTTTTGAGAACTAGTGATTTTTGATCCAATTTGATGTTAAAGTTGATGATGATCAATGTTGAATTCTTGTATAATAATCACCAATTGAAGAAAATAATCTTTTGGATGATGTAGGACTTGAATTGGAGTTTGATGTGGTCGGAACTAAATTATATTGCAAGCTTAATTTTGCCCTTTTTATCAAAATATAATTTAACCACTCGCAAGAGCACGAATCTTTGCAGATAAGGTTCTATATAGAGGGTATCGATCCCACGAGGACTAGTCGTTAATTGTCATAGAGAAAGATTAATTCTACTTTAATTCAAACAAAACAAGTTTTTGGTTTTGTGTTTAAAGCTATTGCATAAAGGAAATGACAATAAAATTAAAGAGTAAAGTTGGGAGAGAGAACTAGGGTTGGTTTCCACCCCTAGCCATTCACATGTTCATAAGTGTAGCAAGCAAGGGATTCATTAATTAAATGCCTAACAATGTCATTAGGCTTGTGACCTCAATGACATATCAAAAGATCAATGTGTGTGCTAACCTATCATAATCCATCTTCAACAAGCATAGCTCTTCAACCTAACTAACTACCTACTTACTCTACTCTCTAAGTGAACACTACATGCATCCAAACTACCTTGTCTTGGCATGGTCTATACAAACTAGCATCACACATTCATTTAAACACCATTATCTAGCCATCATTTGCACTTCTTGTGGAATATGCAAATGTTGTGCATTCAAGTGACAAAACCTACTCTAAGACAAGAATAAATTCCATATCAAATGAATATATAAAAGAAATGTATTTGTGTACATAATCACTAGGCTAAATAATCAACATTTAATTACAAGTCCCAAGAGCTACAAAGATGAACAAGTTTACATGGCTAGGGGTTGAAACCAACACCCTAGTAGAAGAGTTAGTTGCTCATGGTTGCCTTGCACCCTTCCATTGATGAAGAGAATGAAGCTTCTTGGTCTGGTTCAGCCCTTCCTCTTCCTCTCCCGAAGGTCTCTCTCTTCTTCCTCTAATTTGTATGTGTTGAGAGATATGTGAGATATGTGGCTTTTTGGTGCTTTTTGTATGCTTTTTGGCTCCTTTGGGCCCACCATATATATATATATATCATTATATATATCTCTTGTATCAAGAAGGCCCCCAAAAGTCTTGTTCAAGTCAGACAATCCCCTTAAGTCGTGCAAAAAGGGGGATTTTGTTGCAAGTGGGAGAGCAGGTGAGCAAGTGGCCAAGTGGGCTCTGCAGCATTTCGATTGATCGAAATTGCATTTCGATTGATCGAGATTTCGATCAATCGAAATGAGATTTCGATCAATCGAAATTTCGATTGATCGAAATCCACATCTCGATTGATCGAAATGCCTTGGCAACAGTTTCTGATTTCATCTCTTGACTGCAGAAAACTTCCAACTTTGCTCCATTTACTCCAATACCTGCAATACATCAAAAACACAAAAATACCGTAAACATATCTCGGTAAACGCAAAAACGGAACTAACGTATGCAATAAAGAGGGTTCAAATGCATAGAATTGAACACTTATCACACCCCCAAACTTACATATTGCTAGTCCCTTAGCAATACAATATTACAAAAATGAAATCAACTATCTTATACAAAAGTTTAATCATGCTCAGTCATCAACTAGATAAAGGGCGCTCATCCATTCATTTCACAATTGGCAAATGCAACAAGTATTACAGAACTATGTGGTCATTAGCAAAAATGGACTTTCACAAGCTATAAATGAACGACAGTCCCCACATGCTGGCCAGCCCGAACAACTATAACAATTCCAACCCCAAAATCCTCTTTGAAAAGTGAACATGCATTCTAACGTGTGGCTTTTGTCATATTTGGAGAAGAAAACGAACAAATCTGTTTTTAAGAGAAAAACTCATTGAAAATGCTCAACCCGGCTGTTTCATTATCACAAAACATTCATGATTGCTCATGTGCGGATGACCGTGCAATGCTTAGCTCTTTTTGCTTTCTTGTAAGCCCATGTAGCGGCATTGGGCCAATGACTCCCAAACCAATTGGTTTTAGGGCATTAGGCGAAGAAGCACCCCTCGGACTTAATAACCGAGCTTACAAGGCGATGAGCGTAAGCAAGCCATCCGCTTATTACTGCTCAACCTTACACACTTTTACACGAATATTTCCTGCTTTGAGGCATAGAAATCCGGTTTATTTAGTGAGAAGGCTTATTGCATATTTTTCTCTTTTTATTTCTTCTTTTTTTTTTTTTTTTTTTTTACAACAACCGGAAGAACTTATTCTTTAAGATGTTCAGATAAAAACAGAAATTTTCAAAAATTCTCCCTCAGACTTATACCCCACAATTTAAACTGCATGTGTGCGAATTTGTGCGGTTAAGGACAAATTTAGGGCAAGAATTGTACGTGCTCGAGTTTGGACAATAATGTAGACCGCTCTAGCCTACTATAAAGCTTGCAAAAGTGCGGGTATTTACAATGTTAAAGTTCTTAACTACCTGCTGCATTTACCTCGGACATTTATTCGAATGATCTTCCTTTACAAAGCAAGACATCATAGCAAGCATGCAAAAATATCACAGAAAAAAACTGCTCTACAATGACACTCAATATAATGACTGAACATTGCATGCATATGCAAGTGGTATAGCATACCGCACCCCCAAACTTATATGCAACATTGTCCTCAATGCTTGGACAAGAAGAGCAAGGAAAGAAGTTACCGGGATGGCAGAATGCGAGAAAAATGGAATTCCACAGCAGCGGTCATCCTGTAAATAAGAAAAATCTGCACAGAATACCAACTGGATACCACGAGCATTACGAGGAACAAAAAGTAGATAAATAGAACATAATGAAATACTTATGCACAAACAGACAATGCCAATATCACTGTAAATCTAATGGTCTGAACTGGTGTTTCCCGATTGTCTAAGAGGTCTATGCGACAAGATATTGACTATCCAGGCGCGCTAACGTATAGCACGCAAAGGGGCTGCCTTTCTTTATTACCGCCATACTGTGTTGAAGCAATCTCAACAGTATTGAGAATTAAAACCAGGCGGTAATAAACGGAAATCATCAACTGAATCGCATATAACAATTAGACAAGTGGTACTACATACATAGTCAAAGTCTAGAGAACAGATAAATTGACGGAAAGCAAAAAGAAAAGGCAGTAAAGATAACACATGTCATAAAAGCAAATATAAATGTATTCCATATAGATGAAAATGCGTTTCAGTACAAAGGGTACATGTAGGCGGAATACGCAAAAAGAAACTAAACATGGCCAACATGGCCTATCAAAAATAAAGAAAGAAAAATACAGAAAGTAAAGCATAAAAGGTGAATAAAGTGCAGCTACTCGAGGGCGGGTGGTGGTGGTGGTGGCTCGGTGGGAGCAGAAGTGGAGGTGGAGGCTCGACCTGCGAACAGGAACTGCAGATCCTGCCGGAAGGCTCGGAACTCATCTAAGATCGCTCTCTGGCCCTGCACCAGAGAAGAAATGTCCGTCCGAATACCCGCCAGCTGACTCTGCGTCACCTGGACGTGCTCGTCAAAACCCTGCTGGAGCCGCTCTACGTCAGCCGCCAGGCAGGAATAGCCTGTCGCTAAGATATCATGCCGCTCTGCAGCGACATCCATCTCCTCGTCCTCCATCTCCTCGTCCTCCGCCTCAGCCCCTGCTGGCTCTCCCTCATCCATCTCCACCGGGGCATCCATATCTACATCGTCTGGTGGATCACCCTGATGGTCCTGTCGCTCTAAGTGTCGCCTCACCCGATCCCACTGAGTAGATGTGAAGCGGGTGGGCGGTGCCAACTGAATGTCAGTCCGACTGACTGGTATACTGGCACTGCTGAGAAAAACGACGATCAGGAATGGAAAGGGAAGCTGCCAACTCGCTGCTCTCTTCTTCCTCTTGTTGATAAGGCCATCCCAAACTTTGTGCATCTGCCCCCAGATAAGCGATGGGACAGAAAACCAAGTGCCCGTATGGAAAGCATAGAGGCAACGGAGGAGGTCGCCCCTGCGCTCTGCCACGTGCTGCAGCGGACACGCGTTCTTGAGGAGAACGGTGTCCAGGAACCAATATCTGCTCGGGCACATCGATTTGGACGTGCAGTTGCGACGGGGTGTGGTAAACTCCCCGCCACACATGTCCATCACCATCGAGAAGAGCGTAGTGTCGGCTGGGAGCGCGGCTCTATAAAGTGGCTGACCGTCCGGGCCAACCATATCCGTCGGCTGCTGGTGAGGAATGCCGAGCATATGAGCAATCCGGCTCGGCGTAATCGTGATCGTGACCGTGGCCACGGTAGTCTCGAGTGTATCTGGCGCTGTGCAGGAGTAGGTCATATGCTCGTAAAAGACCTGCACTAGGCGCTCGTGTGCCACGTCTGTGGGAGGCACACATAGCCGATCGAGGCGACGCCTCCTGAGCTCGGCAACCGTCCACTCGGTGTCGGGACGCCTCTCAAACTCGGCTAAGTCGAAAACCTGCTCCGGGTGGAACTTCCGAGACCGGAAGGCTCGCCCGGGCACGTCACGAACAGCACCGGCGGCGTTCTTCACTCTTGCCATGGCCGCGGAACAGTCTGCACTGGATTCCAAAAGGTACGTAAATAAAAGATGAATAAGAAGAAAGTTAAACTACTACTAGACTAAAAGAATAAAAATAAAAATGAAGTCCTAGTCCAAGGTACTGACAAAAATGCACAAAATTGCACTCGAAGAGGCAATGTGAACGGGCGCAACCGAAACGAAGGTGCCACGGTTATACACCGAACACTAAGCGTTTGAAATGAAGAAAATGCCAAATCCCACTCCTGCTTGAATTCCTACCCCCCCCCCCCGAAACCCACAAAAACTGGATTCGGACATCGCACTCGCAACCATCCACCCCAACATGATCTAACTATGTTTATTCCGCTGTAAAACTATCAAAAATGGCGAGAGAATAAACAAAAAGTAGCCATGCATCACTTACCTCGTGAGGAAGAAGATGAACGGCTCAACCGAAGAAAACTCCACGCGCAGCCGCGAAGAGAAGATCGCGCAGATGCTTGCGGCGGATCGGACTGCGTCGGATGGCGGCGGATGATCGGGAATGGAAGATCAAGTGCTCGGGAGTGCTTGGAGAGGGCTTGGATCGCACAGAGGGAGAGAAGAAGTCGGATGGTCTTTTAAAATGGGAGGGAAGCCCAACGGTTTAAATAGATTTTCGGCTCACGTGCAGGCTCCGCGTGCATTTCAATTGATCGAAATGTGCATTTCGATCAATCGAAATTTCGATTGATCGAAATCTTGCTTCGATCAATCGAAACTAACTTCGATGGATCGTGATTGTCTCTTCGATCAATCGAACATTCCTTCCCTAAATCACATTTTTACTTCGATCAATCGAACATTTAATTGATGCAATCGAACTTTTAGTTCGATCAATCGAAATCCCATTTCGATCAATCGAAAGTTTCGATCGATCAAAGACCTATCGAAGTGCAATCGAAGAATATCAGCTCTCGGGACTTTGGACTTGGCAAATCTCTGCAATTTTTCGATCAATCGAAACCAAAATTTCGATCAATCGAAATTTTCGATTGATCGAAATCTTGGTTTCGATCAATCGAAATGCTCAAAAACAGTCAGTTTAAAATATGCTTCAGAGACTTGGATATTGGGGAATTAGATACTACATTGCTTAGATACAAACCTACTTTGGATTAAAGGGACACCATGGAAGCTTGATAGCGACCATGGCGTCGCCACCTTACACGTCTATGGCGCGACGTCCGGATCGGCTCACGAGTCAAAATACACGGGATCCGTCAAAGTGACGACATCCACGTATTCGGTGGTGACTTGGTCATCCACGCACACTTTTAAGCGCTGCCCGTTTACTTTGAACATCGAGCCATCTTTCAAGTCCTTCAATTCCACCGCTCCGTGGGGGGCGACGGAATTAACAAAAAATGGTCCATCCCAACGGGAGCGAAGTTTTCCGGGAAACAAATGGAGGCGCGAGTTGTACAACCAAACTTTTTGGCCCAGCGAAAATGTTTTGACTCGAATATTACGATCATGAAAGGCTTTGGACCTTGCCTTATAGATTTTCGCATTCTCATACGCGTCATGTCGCAATTCTTCCAATTCATTTAATTGAAGCTTTCGATTAGAGCCGGCCTTTTTCATGTCAAAATTGAAGGTCTTGGTGGCCCACATAGCTTTATGCTCCAATTCAACCGGAAGATGGCACGCCTTGCCATAAACTAACCGATAAGGTGACATTCCAATGGGAGTTTTATATGCGGTTCGGTATGCCCATAATGCGTCGTTTAGTCGCAATGACCAATCCTTCCGGTCAGGCCGAACAGTTTTCTGAAGAATGTTCTTAATCTCCCTATTGGATACTTCTACTTGGCCACTAGTTTGAGGATGGTAGGGGGTGGCTACTTTGTGTGTGACGGAGTATTTGAGAAGCAAGGTTCGAAGGAACCGGTTACAGAAATGCTTACCTCCGTCACTGATGATGGCCCGAGGCGTACCAAATCGGCTAAAAATGTTAGCTTGTATGAATTTAACCACGACTGCGTGATCGTTGGTTTTGGTAGCAACGGCCTCTATCCACTTAGATACGTAGTCCACCGCCACAAGTATGTACTCATGACCAGTAGAGGGTGGAAATGGTCCCATGAAGTCAATGCCCCACACATCAAATATTTCAATGACAAGAATAGGGTTAAGAGGCATCATGTCCTTCCGAGACATCGCGCCGAGGCGCTGACATCGCTCACACGAGCGGCAGAATGAATATGCATCCCGATGAAGTGTCGGCCAGAAAAATCCGCATTGAAGAATTTTTGCTGCGGTTTTCTTAGCACTAAAGTGTCCCCCACAAGCAAGTGTATGACAAAATTTAAGAATGCTTTGGAATTCACTGTTGGGTACACACTTACGAATTATTTGATCGGGGCAGTATTTGAACAATTGAGGATCGTCCCAATAATATGATCGTGATTGGGAGAGAAAACGATCCTTCTCTTGTTTGGTCCAAGAAGATGGTATTTTACCGGTTGCCAAATAATTAACCACATCCGCATACCAAGGGATACTTTCTTGAGAGATGACAAAGAGTTGTTCATCCGGGAAGGATTCACAAACTGGAATGGAATTATGGAGGGATTCAACAAGAATTCTAGAAAGGTGGTCAGCTACCACATTTTCAGTTCCCTTTTTGTCTCTAATCTCAAAATTGAACTCTTGCAACAAGAGTATCCAGCGGATCAACCTAGGCTTGGTGTCCTTTTTCGTCAAAAGATGCCGGAGGGCAGCATGGTCCGAATAGACAATGACCTTTGAACCTAATAAATAAGCTCGAAATTTGTCTAATGCAAATACTACCGCAAGCAATTCCTTTTCCGTTGTGGTATAATTGATTTGAGCTTCGGAAAGGGTTTTACTTGCGTAATAGATGACATGTGGCAGTTTGTCTACTCGTTGCCCCAAGACCGCACCCATGGCATAGTCGGATGCATCACATATAATCTCAAATGGGAGAGTCCAGTTTGGAGGGATTAGAACTGGAGCGGTTGTAAGCATGGCGCGGAGTTTTTCAAAAGCGTCAAGGTACGCTTCATCAAAGGTAAAGCAAGACTCTTTTTCAAGAAGGCGACACAAAGGCCGAGAAATCTTGCTAAAGTCTTTGATGAAACGGCGATAAAAGCCCGCATGCCCAAGGAATGAACGAATCTCTCTCACCGTGGATGGTGGAGGAAGTTTGGAAATGAGCTCAACCTTGGCTTTATCAACCTCTATTCCTCGCTTAGACACAATATGCCCTAGGACAATACCCTCTTGAACCATAAAGTGACTCTTTTCCCAACTAAGAATTAGGTTGGTTTCTTGACATCTTTTGAGAACACAAGCTAGATTTTGGAGGCATGATTCATATGAAGGTCCAAAAACGGAAAAATCATCCATGAACACTTCTAAGAATTTTTCCACCATGTCCGAGAAGATAGACATCATACACCGTTGAAAAGTTGCCGGTGCATTGCACAACCCAAAGGGCATGCGTCTATAAGCAAATGTGCCGAAGGGACATGTAAAGGTGGTTTTCTCTTGGTCCCTCGGGTCTATAGCAACCTGATTATAGCCGGAATATCCATCCAAAAAGCAATAAAAGCTTTGCCCGACCAATCTCTCCAATATTTGATCAATGAATGGGAGGGGGAAGTGATCTTTCCGAGTGGCTGAATTTAATTTCCTATAATCAATGCACACTCTCCATCCTGTGGTGGTGCGTTGGGGAACTAATTCACCCTTATCATTAGGTTGCACCGTAATACCAGACTTCTTTGGAACCACTTGAGTGGGACTAACCCACTTGCTATCAGAGATGGGGTATATGATCCCCGCATCTAGTAACTTCACCACCTCCTTCAGGACAACGTCCTTCATATTTGGATTTAATCGACGTTGTGCCTCCCTTGAGGTCTTTGCATCCTCTTCCAAGTGTATGCGATGCATACAAACAGAAGGGTCTATTCCCTTAAGATCTATCACACTCCATCCTATTGCTTCTTTGTGCTCTTTGAGCACCTTTATGAGTTCCAATTCTTGAGCATTTGTGAGATTGGAAGCAATAATGACTGGAAGGGTCTCATTTGCGCCCAAGAAAACATACTTGAGTGTAGCTGGAAGAGGCTTGAGCTCCAGTTGTGGTGGGGAAATTAAAGAAGGAGTTTGGGGAGTTTTGGACAAAGGGGGCAAGGGTTCTCTCGGAACTCTCCACTTAGGCAAATCCATGACAGTATTAACATCGAGCATGGAATTGACTTCACATATGGATTGCTCAATGTCAAAATCGTCATGGTTAAAATGATTTAGGCATGCCTCTAAGGGGTCCGTGGAAAGAATAGAAGGAAGTGCTTCTTGAACAAGGTCGTCCACTACATCGACACAAAAGCACTCACTTTCATCGTCGGGTGTGTGGTGGGAAGCATTGAAGATGTTCAAGCGGACTTTCATATTCCCAAAAGAGATGTCCATCACTCCAGTACGGTAATTAACGCAAGCGTTTGCCGTGGCCAAGAATGGACGACCTAGAATGATAGGAATATGATGATTCGGATTTTGGACCGGTTCCGTGTCAAGGACTATGAAGTCCACCGGAAAATAGAATTTGTCCACTTGAATGATGACATCCTCAATGATGCCACGTGGTTGCTTCACCGAACGGTCGGCAAGTTGCAACACAACCGTGGTATGCTTGAGTTCCCCCAAACCTAGTTGTTGGTAAACTGAGAATGGAAGCAAATTGACACTAGCCCCTAGGTCCAGAAGTGCTTTTTCAAAAGATTGATTTCCGATAGTGCACGAAATGGTCGGAGCACCCGGATCTTTGAATTTAGGAGGGGCTTGGTGTTGGAAAATGGAGCTTATGTGCTCAGTTAAGAGGACTTTCTTAGGAACATTATTCCTAGATTTGCGCTTTTGAGTGCATAAGTCCTTCAAGAATTTCGCATAAGAGGGAATTTGTCGAATAGCATCAAGGAGAGGGAGATTGATCTTTACTTGTTTGAAGATCTCCATCATGTCTTGGATTTTCTCTCCTTGCTTCCCGAAATGAGAAGGTTCCTTCAATCGTTGAGGAAAAGGAACCGGAGGTTCATAAGAGGTGTCAGGATTTGGAATCGATGGTGACATAACTTCACTTGCCTTTCCTTTTGGATTTGAAGGGGTATTTTGCAAATTTGGATTTAACGGCAACAATTTTGGATTTAATTGGGATTCTTTTGGATTTTTAGGTTGCTCTTGAAATTCCTTTCTCTCTTCCTCCCCTACCTTGGAGTTAATGATTTTTCCACTCCTCAAGGTTGTGATTGATTAAACTTGCTCTGGAGGAGCATTACAAGTTGAAGATGATGGATCTTCAATCATATGCACACCCTTGGGATTCGCCACCGGTTGACTTGGCAACTTACCTTCCTCCCTTCTATTTAAGGCATTAGCTAGTTGCCCGATTTGAGCTTCTAACCTAGCCATAGATTGAGCATTGGCTTCTAGCTTAGAGATTGATTGAGAATGAGTTTGCAATAAGCGGGTGTTGGCCTCAAGATTGCTTATCACTCGATCTTCAAAGCTTTGGCTTCTCAGAGGAGGTGGTGGTTGTTGGTAATTAGATCTTTGATTGTAAGGTTGAGGGTTTGGCCTATAATGCGGCTGTTGAGATTGGGGATTAAAAGAATTTTGCCCTTGGAAAGGGGGACTTGATTCTTGATTCTTCCATGAAAAAGCCGGATGATTCTTGTAACCAGGATTGTACGTGTTCGAATATGGATCATTCATTTGTTTAGCGTACAAGGCATTCGCTTGCTCTTGAGCATAATCGGGAGATTGCCCGGCAATAGGGCAATCTCGCACAAAATGCGAAGTGCTATAGCAAAACGAACATCCCTCCTGATTTTGAACAGATTGGTTAGGAGTAGGCAGCCCATTTTTCATGATTAAATCCATTTTTCGGGATAAGGCTTCTACTTGCATGGCTACCTCATCTACCCGTGAAATCTCATGCACTCCTCTACAAGGTTGGGTGGCCTTCCCTTTCCTAGTGGAGGAGCGTTGAGCTGAATTGTTGCTTAGGGTTTGAAAAAGTTTCCATGCCTCATCGGGGCTTTTCAAAAGATACCCACCCCCACACGCGGAGTCTATCATTTGTCTATGTTGCTCACTCACCCCATCATAAAAACTTTGCACTAGCTGCCATTTTGGGACAGCATGATGCGGACAAGATTTTAAGAGATCTTTTAACCTCTCCCACGTCTCATGGAATTGTTCTTGGTCAATTTGGGTGAATCCGGTGATTGCTCGCCGAATATCACTTGTCTTACCCATTGGGAAGTATTTTTTTAAGAACTCTATTTGCATTTCCGCCCAAGAATGGATTGAGTTGGGTTCTAGGGAATTGAACCAACTTCTAGCCTTATCTTTTAGGGAAAATGGAAACATACGTAGCTTTAGATCATCCTCCGTAAAGTGTGGTACACGAATGGTGGAACACACGGAAAAGAAGTAATCTAAGTGCCGGTATGGATCCTCATTAGGAAGACCGTGAAAGCTGTTAAGAAGGTTGAGGGTGGAGGACTTTATTTCAAATTGATTTGCCGCTACATCCGGAAATTGAATACACGAAGGTACTTCAAATGTAGTCGGAAGGTAAAAGTCCATAAGCAACTCTCCTTGAGGAGGTGGTGGTGGAGGCGGTTGTTCATGATTAAAAGGAGGTAGACCGGGAGGTTGTCTCTCATTTGGATCCATGTTTTCAGTCCTAGGCAAAATAGGGTCTCTAGAGGTTCCTCTACGTCGTCTAAGTGTTCGTTCAAGTTCACTATTACAAGGAAGCAAAGGAAGTGACAATGACCGTCTACCTAGCATGCATTATCAATTGAACAACACCTCTATACACAAAAGTAACAAAAATATATACAAAAGAATGTGAATGAACTCAAACCACCAGTTTTTGAAGTTATACTCACAAAGGGTTCCAATTTGAATTCTTTTAGATGCCCGCAATGTGGTATACCTAAAATCAAGAAGTTTAAGATATAAGAACAAGATATATACAAAAAGAATGAAAGAATTTCTAGCCTAAGAATTAAACCAGATTTAATCTTCCAATGGCGACAATTAAACCGTAGTCCCCGGCAACGGCGCCAAAATTTTGATGTGGTCGGAACTAAATTATATTGCAAGCTTAATTTTGCCCTTTTTATCAAAATATAATTTAACCACTCGCAAGAGCACGAATCTTTGCAGATAAGGTTCTATATAGAGGGTATCGATCCCACGAGGACTAGTCATTAATTGTCATAGAGAAAGATTAATTCTACTTTAATTCAAACAAAACAAGTTTTTGGTTTTGTGTTTAAAGCTATTGCATAAAGGAAATGACAATAAAATTAAAGAGTAAAGTTGGGAGAGAGAACTAGGGTTGGTTTCCACCCCTAGCCATTCACATGTTCATAAGTGTAGCAAGCAAGGGATTCATTAATTAAATGCCTAACAATGTCATTAGGCTTGTGACCTCAATGACATATCAAAAGATCAATGTGTGTGCTAACCTATCATAATCCATCTTCAACAAGCATAGCTCTTCAACCTAACTAACTACCTACTTACTCTACTCTCTAAGTGAACACTACATGCATCCAAACTACCTTGTCTTGGCATGGTCTATACAAACTAGCATCACACATTCATTTAAACACCATTATCTAGCCATCATTTGCACTTCTTGTGGAATATGCAAATGTTGTGCATTCAAGTGACAAAACCTACTCTAAGACAAGAATAAATTCCATATCAAATGAATATATAAAAGAAATGTATTTGTGTACATAATCACTAGGCTAAATAATCAACATTTAATTACAAGTCCCAAGAGCTACAAAGATGAACAAGTTTACATGGCTAGGGGTTGAAACCAACACCCTAGTAGAAGAGTTAGTTGCTCATGGTTGCCTTGCACCCTTCCATTGATGAAGAGAATGAAGCTTCTTGGTCTGGTTCAGCCCTTCCTCTTCCTCTCCCGAAGGTCTCTCTCTTCTTCCTCTGATTTGTATGTGTTGAGAGATATGTGAGATATGTGGCTTTTTGGTGCTTTTTGTATGCTTTTTGGCTCCTTTGGGCCCACCATATATATATATATATCATTATATATATCTCTTGTATCAAGAAGGCCCCCAAAAGTCTTGTTCAAGTCAGACAATCCCCTTAAGTCGTGCAAAAAGGGGGATTTTGTTGCAAGTGGGAGAGCAGGTGAGCAAGTGGCCAAGTGGGCTCTACAGCATTTCGATTGATCGAAATTGCATTTCGATTGATCGAGATTTCGATCAATCGAAATGAGATTTCGATCAATCGAAATTTCGATTGATCGAAATCCACATCTCGATTGATCGAAATGCCTTGGCAACAGTTTCTGATTTCATCTCTTGACTGCAGAAAACTTCCAACTTTGCTCCATTTACTCCAATACCTGCAATACATCAAAAACACAAAAATACCGTAAACATATCTCGGTAAACGCAAAAACGGAACTAACGTATGCAATAAAGAGGGTTCAAATGCATAGAATTGAACACTTATCAGAGTTCAAAGAGACTTAGGATGCATGTGGTAGCAACATAGGAGGATAAGGAGTCCATTTATAGAAGAAAGGCTCGGCCAGCCCCTCTATACCCTTGGGCGATCGATCCCCCTTGGAGTGGGCGATCGATCGCCCACCTGCTGGTGGTGCTCCTCATGGAAAATCATGGGGCGATCGATCCCCCTCCTCTGGGGAGATCGATCCCCCTCCTGGATGCCTGTTGGACTTCCATCGCCCAAGGTCGACCGAGACTTGATATTTTTGAGTCTCCATCGCCCAAGGTCGACCGAGAGCACTATTTTTTACCCGTCTTGAGTCCGAATACCTCGGTACACCTCTTGGCATCCTCCGGAAGCAACTTATACATCAAAAACTCGAAGAAAAAACATTAAAACGCAACTAGAATTGAAGAAAAATTTAAGAAAACTAAAATTAAAAATTAAAATTAAAGAAAACTAAAGGAAATAAAGTATAGAAATACATACAGAACCTACAATTTAACGTCCGTAGGAGACGATTGACTCTCCGAAGGGATTAAGTCGGATAGACGGGATCCGTCAAGTCAACGGACTCTACGTCTCTTCTTGGCACACATCCTTCCACACAATGCTTCAACCTTTGGCCATTAACTTTCATCAATGCAATTCCAAACAATTGCTCATCCGGGAATGAGTCTCGAATAGGTAATTCATCGATCACCGGCTCAAACTCAATCCGAGATAAATGATCCGCAACCACATTCTCCGTCCCCTTTTTGTCTTTTATCTCCAAATCAAATTCTTGCAGCAATAAAATCCACCGAATAAGACGCGGTTTGGTTTCTTTCTTTGCCAATAGGTGTCTCAATGCTGCATGATCAGAGTAGACAACCACCTTAGACCCCAATAAATAAGAACAAAACTTGTCCAAGGAAAATACTACAGCTAGAAGCTCTTTCTCTGTGGTGGTATAATTGAGTTGGGCATCAGAGAGAGTCTTACTAGCATAGTAGATGACGTGTGGTCGTTTTTCTTCTCTCTGTCCCAACACTGCTCCCACTGCATAATCAGAGGCATCACACATGATTTCAAAAGGTAAAACCCATTTTGGAGACTGCATAATTGGTGCAGAGGATAACAGAGACCGAAGCTTTTCAAAATCTTTCACACAATCTTCATCAAAGATAAAGGGAACATCTTTAGATAACAAATGGCACAATGGTCGAGCCACTTTACTGAAATCTTTGATGAATCTTCTATAGAATCCAGCATGGCCTAAGAAAGATCGAACTTGCCTTACCGAAGTTGAATGAGGCAGAGTTGCAATTAGGTCGATCTTTGCTTTATCAACTTCAGTGCCCCTCTCTGAAACAATATGACCCAATACAATACCTTCTTTCACCATAAAATGGCTCTTCTCCCAACTAAGTACCAAATTCCGTTCTCGGCACCTTTGAAGCACAAGTGATAAATTGCTCAAACAGTGTTCAAAGGATGATCCAAAAACAGAGAAGTCATCCATGAACACCTCCAAGAATTTTTCCACCATGTCAGAAAATATGGCCATCATACACCTCTGGAATGTAGCTGGAGCATTACATAATTCAAAAGGCATACGACGATAAGCAAAAGTACCAAAGGGACACGTGAAAGTTGTCTTCTCTTGATCTTCCGGATCCATAGCTACTTGGTTATAACCAGAGTAGCCATCCAGAAAGCAATAATAGCTCTGACCAGCTAACCTTTCAAGTATTTGATCAATGAATGGAAGAGGGAAGTGATCCTTCCTTGTCATAGAATTGAGCTTTCTGTAATCAATGCAAACACGCCAACCTGTGTTTGTACGTTGTGGAACAAGCTCTCCCATAGAGTTAGGGACAATGGTAAGACTAGACTTCTTTGGAACCACTTGTGTTGGACTCACCCATGTACTGTCAGAAATTGGATAAATGATACCTGCATCAAGTAACTTGACAACCTCTTTCTTTACCACCTCCTTCATGTTGGGGTTCAGTCGCCTCTGTGCCTCTCTGGTTGGCTTACATCCTTCTTCCAGATGAATTTTGTGCATGCAAATCGAGGGATCAATGCCCTTAAGATCAGCAACACTCCATCCAATTGCTTCACGATGTTGGTATAAAACCTCTACTAAGCTCTTCTCTTGAATTTCTGTCATATGAGAGGCAATTATAACAGGAAGAGTTTTCTGTGCCCCCAAGAATACATACTTCAATTTGTCAGGCAAGGGCTTCAATTCTAATTCTGGAGGGGACTCCAATGAAGGCACTAGGGGAGTGCTAGAGAGAAAAGGTAGTGGCTCAATTGGAATTCTCCATGGTGGAGCATTCTGAATAGCATCCACTTCCAGCATAGCATGCACTTCTTCACACAACCCTTCATCATTAATGTTCTCAAAGTTATAAAGAGACTTACATACCTCCAGGGAGTTTCGAGATATAGAGGATGAAACAAATTCCTCTACACATTCATCAATATCATCCATGCAGAACACATCACTCTGATCTGGGGGGTGTTGTATAGCATTGAACACATTAAGCTTGACATTCATATTGCCAAATGAAATATCCATGATCCCTGACCTACAGTTTATGCAAGCATCAGCAGTAGCTAAGAAAGGTCGACCAAGGATCACTGGAATGTGCCTCTTCGGATTGTGAACCGGCTCAGTGTCAAGCACAATGAAATCAACAGGAAAGTAGAACTTGTCCACTTTAATGAGCACATCTTCTATGATTCCTCGGGGTTGCTTTGTTGATCTATCTACAAATTGTAATACCACCGAGGTAGGCTTCAATTCTCCCAAGCCCAATTGTAAGTAGACTAAATAGGGTAGCAAATTCACACTTGCACCCAAATCAAGAAGAGCTTTATCCACATGGTGCTCCCCAATAATGCATGAGATAGTTGGAGCACCAGGATCTTTGTACTTGGGAGGAGTACACTGCTGAATTATTGAACTTACTTGTTGTGGCAGCATCACTTTCTTTGGCACATGGCTTTTAGAACACCTTTTCTGAGTGCACAAGTCCTTCAAAAATTTTTCATAAGGAGGAATTTGCTTGATGGCATCAAGGAGTGGCAAATTAATTTTCACTTGGCGAAATACCTCCATCATGTCATGCAGCTTGTCCCCTTGCTTCCCCAATTTAGATGCTTCTAGGAAACGTTGTGGGAAAGGAGCCTTGGGCTCATAAGGAATTTCAGCACTTGGACTTGTGGTCACTTTTTCTTCTTCTTTCTTCTCACCCACTTTATTGTCAATTATTTTCCCACTTCTCAAAGTGGTAATAGCTTGGACTTGCTCATGGTGTGGGTTGCTTGTGGAAGCTTGCATCCCTCTTGGATTAGCAATTGGTTGACTAGGGAGCTTCCCTTCTTCTCTTCTGCATAATGAAGTTGCAAGCTGTCCAAACTGAGATTCCAGTTTGGCAATGGATTGAGAATGCGAGTGCACTAGCTGAACTGTAGATTGTACTGTTGCTGCAGTAGCTTGCACTATCTCTATGAGAGAATCAAGCTTGTCAAATTTAGACAAGATAAGAGTCAGCTTGTCTTCAATAGCAGAAATTCTTTGGGCCATAGGACTTTGTGTTTGATATTGTTGTTGAGGCACAAAAGTCCTAGGTTGATATGATGGTTGCATTGCTGCCCCTTGATTACTGTAAGAAAAACCAGGATGATTCCTCCATGTGGGATTGTAAGTATTACCTCGTGGAGGATTCATTGGTCCAGTGAAAGTAGCTTGAACTTGCTCATGTTGAATATCAGAAAATTGCCCCACCGAAGGACAATTGCTCACATTATGCATAGGACTAGAGCAAAATTCACAAGGGCCTAGCAATGAAGAATTTGAAGCAGAAGGAGTTTGATTGGCAGCCATAATTACTACTACCTTCTGTGCAATTAAATCAATGTCAGTTGGCATAGCTTCTGAAGCACTAACCTCATAAATTCCATTAGTTTTCCTGGTAGTGGCAGGTCTGCTAGAACGAGTAGAGGACACATGTTGTAGAGAGTTATCACTAAGATTTTCAAATAAGGTCTATGCCTCTTCTTCACTCTTCAACATAAAAGTACCTCCACACGACGCATCAACCATCTGTGTGTTGGCTTCTGTCAGCCATTCATGAAAACTCTGCACTAGTTGCCACTTAGGAACTTGATGATGGGGACACTTCCTAAGAAGGTCCTTGAATCTTTCCCATGTCTCATAAAATTGTTCCCCCTCATGTTGGGAGAAACCAGTGATAGCACGTCTGAACTGATTGGTCTTCCCTATCGAAAAATACTTCTTGAGAAACTCATGTTGCATCTGAGTCCAAGTCGTGATAGAACCAGCCGGTAGAGAGTTGAACCAATACTTTGCTTTATCTTTCAGAGAGAATGGAAAAAGTCTCATTCTGAAAGCATCCTCAGAGAAGTTGTGAATTTTTGTAGTTGAGCACACTTCAATGAAGTCATCCAGATGCTTGTAAGGGTCTTCTTGAGTCAGCCCAAAATAAGATGGCAGCATCTGAATAATGCTGGACTTGATCTCATAATTCTGTGCTGTGACATTGGGCAGTTGAAAACCTGCTGGTGAGGTATATGTCTCAGGAACATAGTAGTCCCTAAGCAATCTAGCTCTTTCTCCATTAGCATTAGGAACAAGGTTGTTATTCCTCTCTTCTGCCATGTCTTCAATTATTTCTTCCTCTTGCCCAATTGTATCAACAGGGATGTTCCTCTGTTGTCTAAGAGTATGTTCAGGTTCCGGATCAAGAGGTATCAAAGGATCAGCTACAGAACGACGACCTTGCATATATTTACCAAGAGCACCTGAAAAGAAAACAAAAACAAAATTAAAAATAAAATATAAAAATTTCCTAAACTAAAAATCCAATTAAAACTAATTCTGTAAAATCCAATCAATCAAATAGATAATCCCGGCAACGGCACCAAAAATTGATTCGTGTGTGAGTGTGACTCAAAAATATATCAATTAAAAATTTCCACACTTCGCAATAGAACGAATTCCTTGCAGAATAGGGCTATCGAAAGGGGTATCGTACCTCAGGGATTATGGTCTGATGAGTTGGAATACAGAATTAACTTTAATTAAATTTATAAGAAAAGAATTCTAATTTTTAAACTAATTAAAAAGATAAAATAAAATAAATCAAAGTAAACAAGATAATGAAGATAATATGAGAGAAATCTAGGGTGTTTGACTTCACCACTAACTCCACAATCAATGGTCAATTGAATCAACTATAGGGGAATTACATCATGCATAAGTGGTGTTGGTGGCTACAAACTCACCTTCATCCGTCAAGAAGATAACATATGATTAAGGCTAAGCCATGGACTATCTTCGATTGGCATGGGCCATCTGCCTAACTACTCTAATCTAGGGTGCAGTATGGTTCATCTTCTCTAGGCATAATCCATCAAAGCTCATAACAATATATTCAGTGATTACCATCGTGTAATAATCTCTCTCATGATCACAGAAAACAAGAGAGATTGAGTTCAATAACAACAACTAAATATCTAAGACAAGATAAGAAATCATTGAGATTGAATTTACAAGACTTTTATTGCTCAATTCTATAATAAGAATCCTCTGAATTACACAATCTATGCATGTATATAAAGGTCCCCAATAATTAAAACAATCAAACCATTGATGCTTTGTTAGGGCTACATCAAAACCCTAGTGGATGAACTAGCCGCTCATGGTAGAAGAAGAAGTTTCAACTGTTGAGGAAGAAGACATCATCTTTCCGAATTCTGCGTATGACTTTTTCTCCAATGGCTCTGCGATATGTTTCTGTTCTCTTCTCAGCCCTCTCAGACTCTCCAAGCTCTGTTCTCTCTGTCTAATCTTTTTCCAGCTCTGCCTCCAAGTCTTCACTTTATTCCCCAAGAGAATACACCAAAGTCCTAATCCAATTAGGAATAAATTAGGGTTTCCCGCAGCATTAATCAGGTGGGTTTTTCCTGCTGACTTCGGCCCAACTTTTGACCCACTAGAAGTCCGATTTACGGAATTTTCATGAAATACAAAAGTGTGTAGAATCAAATTTTGTTCAACCTAACGCGAGAATTATATCGATTTGAGGCTCAGAAATAAGACTTTTGGTCCGTTTTCCAAAACGGGATTAAGACTGTATTATGCGCAGATTTGGGCTTCAGGCCCGAAACCTTCTTAAGCAGTTGTTATTCTCTTGGACCTCTTTCTTGGGCTGATTTGAGTTGAAATAAATGGTTGAGTGAATCTCCTTGATGTAGGCTTCATCTCACCATCTTGGATGTCTTCTTTAAAAGCCCAAAAGCTTGGTTTTAACTGAAATAATCCTTAAGGCCCTGAAAATACAGAAAACACTAAAACAAAGTAAAATCACAAAATAATCTATCACTAAGAGAATATAATACATAAGTTAAGAGGCTAGAATGCGTAACATTGAACGCCGATCAACCTATAAGCAACTACTCCATCACATTGCATCAATACACAACCTAGCCCGTTCCTCGAAGCATCACAATAAATCACATACCCCAAGCCACGCTCGGGTATCACCAAAAGAGGAGTTGTAGTTAACTGCTTCCTCAATTTATGAAAGACTAAATCACACGCTTCATTCCACAAAAACTTCACACCTTTACAACTGAGTCGTGTCACAGGAGCTGCAATACTAGAGAAGTCTTTCACAAATCTTCTATATTAGCTCGCTAATCCAAGAAAACTCTAAATCTCAAAGACACTCTTAAGACTTTCCCAACTCATCACAACCTCAATTTTAGACGGATTAACTAAGACTCAACCTCCAGAAATAACATGTCCAAGGAATTTTAACTCCTAGAGCCAATACTCGCACTTTTCGAACTTAGCATACAATTGGTGCTCTCTAAGAAGTTGCAAAACAGTTCTCAAATGTAACTCATGTTCTTCCTCTAAAGATGAGTGCACAAGTATGTTATCTACAAACACCACCACAAAAATTTCTAGATACTCGTGAAATGCCCTATTCATAAAATCCATAAATGTCATGGAACTTAGAATCATCAATTCAAAAATTTAACATTTATTCGTCTCCCAATATTGTATATAAAACAAAATCATAAAGCATAATCATTAGCATATTTCTGAAACACTAAAGATCATATACATGATTAAAGTTTTGTATATAGTCCACATGCCAGACATGCATTTCAAATGTAAAAACACAGAGTGTTCTCAAAAGAAAGCTAACTGTAGCCTATGCTAACTCATGGTTAGGGAGGCTTCGCCACATCCTTGCCATTTCCTGAAAAGAGTTAATACTCATGGGATGAGCTCCAACATGCTCAGTAAGAATGTCTAAAACACAATTACACAAGTCTTGTGTGTACCACATAACACATAATCATGTTAAGCATAATTTTATATACAACATGTCATGCATCATGTTTGATATGCATAGTGCCATGCTCCTCTCAAGTGTCCTACACACACACACATGACCTAGAATACGAGCTCCCATTATGGCCCACCCGATATTCATTTTTCATTTCTCTTTTTGAACATCTAAACTGCTTTGTCAGCCCACCCGATGATGTTGCTATCGGGCTCCTTTGTCAGCCATCCGGTGTTCCTCTTTTTTTTCCACATACACCCTCATATCAATGTATGTGCAATGCATGAACAATTTATAATTCTCATGCTTAGGTCCATCT
This sequence comes from Cornus controversa, assembly GCA_026545225.1. NCBI lineage: Eukaryota > Viridiplantae > Streptophyta > Magnoliopsida > Cornales > Cornaceae > Cornus > Cornus controversa. Next base: position 55,814,387 of record CM048845.1, read on the forward strand.
CATCCCATGTCAAAGCAATTATTTCAATGATAAAAACATGCTTTACATGTAATCATGCTTTTTAAGACAATTAATCAAACATATAAGTGTCACATTCACATGTACACATAAAATATATACAATTCTCTCACATTGTTCATTCAACATACCATTTAGTCACATGTAACACTTATAAACACATAATTATATCACCTCACATTGAAAATTCATTCAATTGTATATCTAGCATGCTTTAACTTTAATAAAATCATCTAATTATACCCACTTAACCAATTGGTTACCATAGACAACCAATATACTCACACAAACCCTGAATTTTGTGCGTTAGGCATTCCTACCTTAGTTTAGAAGAACTTCTAAACAAAATTTTCCAAATTTCCAAATCTCACCAAAACCAACATTGTTTGAATTTGACCTCGAACATACCAAACTCGAGCCTTTGTTGCGTAGATCAATTCTTTCTTCTTCGGCGTTGTCCAATTCACGCTCAAAGCTCCTCAATTTCAATGGAGAAGGAAGAAGATGAATGTAGAAATATATAATTCTCTCAATTGGCTACTACAGTGAGAGAATGAATGTGTTGAATTATTCTCTCATTCATTTATTGCCATAGCCTCTCTAATTTACAAAAATGCCACTAGTCACTTAACGTACCTTCCTAGACTCCATTTTTAATTTTGAAAACTCTTACGGACTCGAAATTGATTTCATAATTTATTAAATATTTTATTTAAGCTAATTTAAAATTTTTGTGTCATTCCGACACTTTTGAATTTTTCGAGCCCACCAGACCTGCCCAACCCAAAAATCTCAATTTTTACCAAACGCTCCCAAAGGTTCCGCGGACCCTTATACAAGTCCCCAAACATGTATTTGACATTTAGAACACATATAAAATCATTTAAAATATGTATATGACAATAAATGGATATAAAGGAAAACCGGCCAAATATGGTCATAGTTTTTACATCTTTGACATGCGACTCTAGGGCACTGAGTTCTTCTTCTGCTGTACCTTGAGTTCACAAGGTGGTGAAGTACAATGAGCTTCCTCGCTTTACCGAGGACTCGATTCTAGATAGCGGGGCTTCACTTAAGGCTTACATAAAAGAGATGTGGCCTTTTAAGGATGCTCAATAGATGAATGAGGTTTCCATTAGCACCTTGATTGGTTCCTGCCCCAACATTATCACGAGGGTAATGTTCTTTTTCTTTCGGCGCTCTCTCTTCTCTTTTGTCCATTTGTTTTAATTTCGAAGTGTTTCGCAGAATGTATTTGGTGTGATGGCCCTATGCTGATTGGTGGAGCAAGTTGTAGTTAAAGGCAACAAATTTGACATGCTGAGAAGAAGGGCTAAGGTCGATCTGGTTGTGGCCATGAAAGAAGTGGTAGAGGAAAAAGTTAAGTCCAAAGCTTTTGAGGAGGAATTTGAGAAAAGCAGAACCTTTTTGTGAGCAGCTTTAGAAGGAAAAATAGACTGCTGATCTTGAGAGGGCCATCATTGAATCAAAAGTCAGTTAAGCCGAACTCACAATCGGGTCTCTCCACGATCGGATTCAGAAGCTTGAGAGTGGATCTAGAGCTATATTCGACAGAGTATCTAGAACCGTTCAGATCTAAAATGCTCAAACGTATAGGATCGAATTCGGGGATGATTTTGTTGAGGGTGAGAAGCAAGATTATCCGGGCAGCCCTAATCAATATGACAGAGAAATGGGTGTTGTTGACATGAACTACCTTGACCCTGATATTGGTGTTGAGGAGAAAGGCCTTCTAGAGGTTTTAAATCCTCATAGTGCCTCTGCCATAGCTGATCTGGCGGACGTGCCATCTACCCCTTCCAGCACGATTAATCTTAGTCGGGATGATAATGTTTCCTGAACTATAACTTTTTTTTGTTTCCAGTTTGTGGAGTTCATTTAATTTTTTTTTTCCTGAATGGGATTGTATTGAAAGAAAAGAAAAAGGACAAGCTCAAGAGCATACAAATACAAGAAGAGGGCATACCTCCTGAATCTAAAACCCAAAGGAAATGAGAAAACCCATTTCTAAAACAAAGAAAAAAAAAAGAATAAAGAATTACATCCAAAACAACATCAAGGAAGCAAAAGATCTATATCCTGAATTTGAAGGTCCAATAGCAGAAGACATTCAAATATGACTTCTCGAGCAACTTCTTTCAAATCCTTCTTAGAGCCCAGATGCAATGCAGAATTTCGTTGCCTCCAAATATACCAAATGGCAGTAGGAAAAATACGTTGCAGGAACTTGTGCCGCGTTAATGACCCCTTCACTTGAGACAAGAACCACTCAACCAGATGCACCATAGAGAGAGAGAGAGGATCAGGAACTTGGATAATACCAAAAACGGCATGCCAAAACGATGCTGCGTAGCTACAATGCACGAACAAATGATCCACCGTATCTGGCCCATTAAAACAATAATAACAAATAGGTTGAACCATGATACCTCGTTTCTACAAATTCACAAAGGACGGGATGGCATTCTACATGACTAACACTGTTGCCACCGCAACTTGAGGCCGACATTTATTCCAAACTAGAACCTTCCATGGAACACGCTGTCCATGCTCACGACAGAGCTCCCATATAGTTTTAAACGAGCAACCTCCATGCTGCCATTTAATCACATCACGCCCTCCCATAATCGGAACAACCTCAATGACTTCTCGGACTACAATAGGAACTTGGAGAGGGAGATTCCATTTGCCATTGTCTATAATTGTAGCAAGACCCGCCTGTCTATTAAATTCTCAGCAAGCTCTACTGCTGAATTTTTGGATCAGCGTAAAACCCTCACACCAGGGGTCGAACAGCAATCTGAACCTCTCACCATCACCTACCTTGAACAAGATATTCGACAAGACAAACTCACAAACACGCAGGATATTAAGCCAAATCGAAGAATCTTGAATTCTCGGAATACACTGCCAGACACTACCTCCTTTGAGGTACCGTTCCTTAAACCACCGCACCCATATCTTATTTTCATTCGTAAGGAAGTCCCAAAACATCAGGCATTTAGCAGCAAAGTCAACATCACCAATTCTCCTAATGCCTAACCCCCCTTTTGCCTTAGGAAGCGTGACTTTCGACCATTTAAGAAGGTGAATCTTACGCGTTGTATCAGTGTGACCCCAAAGTAAATTTCTAATTCTCTTCTCTATTTGAACTTGACAGGACGATGGAATTTTAACACTGAAGGACCAATAATAAATAGATGATAAGATCACAATTTTGATAAGCTCCAACCGGCCAGAAAGAGATAAATTCATCGCATTCCAATATGATAAACGCGCATTAATCTTGTCTAATAAAGGATTAAAATTAGACTTCTTTAAAACCGATGCATTCAAAGGGAGACCCAGAAATTGAATAGGAAGGCTGCCTCTTTTAAAAGAAAGAATCCTTTCCAAGCCCCTGGGTCTTCTCACGGCCTTTGAAAAAATTATTTCACTTTTTATCGTTGCTAACTTGAACGCCGAAAGCTTTAGAAAAATTCTTCAAGACGGTGAGCAACCCTTGGGCTGTATGAACATCAGCTTTCACCATAAAAAAAAGATCATCAGCATAAAAAATATGGGATAACTTAACCCCAGCCCGAACAACAATATTAGACAGCGAAACATTTCCTACATCCACAGCTCGATCCATCAGATTACTGACGTATTCTGTGACCAAAGTGAACAACAAAGGCAACAAGGGACAGCCCTGCCAAAGTCCTCTCCCTGCTTGAAAATACCCCGATGGCACACCATTTATAAGGAGGGAGAATTTTGCTGAGGAAATACAAGTCGTAACCCAAGCTATCCATTTATCACCAAAATTATGGAGCCTAAGAATCTGTAACAAAAAATCCCATGACACTGAATCATAGGCCTTCCTCAGGTCGATCTTCACTGCCATAAGAGCAGCACCCCTCTTATTGCTGAAGCCTCACACCATATCAGAAGCCAGCATAATATTGTCATGAATTTTCCTCCTTTCACAAATGCTGCTTACTCCAGACCCAGCAATCTTTGTAACCCACCAGCCATCTTATTCGCCATCACCTTTGAAATAATTTTATAAAGAGTAGAACAAAGAGAAATTGGCCAATAATCTGAAGCCTTTAAACCATGATCTTTCTTTGGAATCAGAGTAATAAAGGTATTATTAACCGCTTGAGGAAGAGAAACAGTCAAGAAAAAATATTGAACTGCTAGTATGACATCCTGACCAACTATAGACCAGAACTTCTGAAAAAATTGAGGAGGGAAACCATCAGCTCCAGGCGCCTTGTCTGGACTCATGGCCATAACCACCCCTTTAATTTTGTCGTGACCCACCTCTCTCTCAAGCCCTTCTTTTTCATGGTCATCTAACACTTGTCTAGCAGGCATCAAATCAGTTGTAGTAGTAGGGACCTCCTTGTAAAGGTTCTCATAAAATTGCACCAACCAATCTTTAACAACCACAGGGTCTTCAGTATAGGCACCCTCATCATTTAACAAAGAGGTAATCGCATTCCTATTCCGCCTTTGCTTAACCTTTTGATGGAAAAATTTAGAGCACTTATCATTTTCCTTGAGCCACGTCACCCGGGATTTTTGAGCCCAAAGCATATTCTCAAATCCATACAAGCTTTCCAAGCTTAAGGATGACTCTTTTTCCATGCGCAGTAATGACTCGTTAAGAGGATCATCTAAGAGCTTAAGTTGAACACCACTCAAGACCTTCCTAGCCTCCAGAATCTGATAATTGAGATGACCTTTCCCTTTATTCCAAGACTTGATTTTATCTTTCAAAATTTGAAGCTTCTTTAGAAGTCTATGAATAGGATTACCAGAAACCATCGATTGCCAGCCCTCCACCACTAACGTCTCCACTTCGGGCATAAAGCACCACATTTTAAGAAACTTAAATGGTTTTGGACCATATGAGTAGTTGGACGCCCACTTAACTATCATACCATAATGATCTGAAAGCGAGGCTGCAGAGAAAGAGAGTTTAGAGTCGGTAAACATGTTCAGCCATTCCGCATTAACAAAACCTCTATCAAGACGAGCACAAATCCGTTTATGAACAATCTGTTTGTTAGACCAGGACCATGACCCATTATTAACTGGCAGATCGTCCAATCCAACAGTTTGTAAAACACCATTAAATTCGTCAAGTAAGGACTGAGGAATAAGCCGACCCCCCACTTTGTCGGAGTGAAACCTAACCATATTCCAATCCCAAATCGCCAACCATGGCCTATTAACGGCCTGTAACTTTAGACTCTGCCAAAGATCCTTCCTTTCAGAAAGGGTATTGGCCACATAAACTGCCGATACATGACAACCAATCCCAGTTTCAAGAACCTTACAAACGATGAGCATATGTTGAGCATCCGAGAATAAAACTTCAACCTTTACCAACTCAGAATTCCACCCAATCCAAATCCACCCACCTGGATGAGAATCATAGTTAGCTTTCCAGTTCCACCCAAGATAAACTTTATTTGAAATTCTAGAAAATTTATTTTCTCTAACTCGAGTCTCCACAAAGATAATAATAGCACACCTGTGAGAGGCTATCCAGGACTTAACCTCTCTCTGTATATGAGGTCTATTCAGACCTCGAATGTTCCAGCACCCAATCATTAGTGGGGAATGGGTGGAAAAGCTCCACTTGCCAGTTTACTGTGAGTCACGCTTGAGACGGGTTCCACAACCTCATTCTTCTTCTTTTTTTCTTTCTCAACCATTTTTTTCTTATCCGACAGAACTTGTAAATGAGTCTCTTCAGACTGTGGGTCAATCTTACCAGAAGAAGAAGACCAAAACACTATACGAGTACCTTTGACAGTAGGAAAAACTAAATCCTGCTAGATAGGTTCTTATGAATGCATCACACTAGAATGAGAAAAGGACTTACCTGATGGAGAAGTCCACCTACCCGTATCTAGAGGAACTGAACATGGCTGGACAGGAGAATGATGAAGAGAACTAATGGTACCCTCATTCAGGGATGGGACACCCACACCGTCCACTGTGGACATTGGCAATTCCGAGCCCAAAACCTGAACAAGAGAAGGTGGCAAATACTCCTCTTCGGAAGTAGCCAAAGCGGCAAAGGAATTATGGATGTCCGCTGGTTCCCTCTGACCCCCCTGTTCACTGTATTATCCATATACTGAGATCTACCATGGATCTTGACTACCCATTTATCCACCCCTTTTTTCTTATTCGCTTTCAAAATTTTTTGAGGACATTTATCGACCAAATGGTCAACACCCTTACAAAAGGAGCAAACTTGTGGCTTCCATTCATACTCAAGGTGAATCTGGCAATCCACCCCATAAAAATCCACTAATAGCGAATCTGGAAGTTCGTCATACACATCTACTTCAACCATAACACGAATATATTGCCTGCTACCCCTGTTCCAAGAAGAATCATCCATATAAGTCAGTTTTGAAAACTGTGAACACACTTTCGAAATCACCGTATAATTACGGCAATGAATAGGTACTTCGAATAACCACACCCAAATTGGAACCGATCCCATAACTTCTTTTTCCAAATTTACATTTTTACACCACTTCTTTAGTATAATCAGGCGTCCTTCAAATGTGTGCACTCATCGTAGAATCTTCTGCAAATCTTCCTTTGAATTAAATTGGACTATAAAAAAGCCCTCCTTCAAATAGACTAGAGTAAAATCTTTGCATCATCGTCGCTCAATGAAGGCCTTAAAAATGGATAATATGGTTTCTTGCCCATCACGTACCCGATGACTGAATTCTTCCAGTATTCAACGTCCTCTATGACATCCTCCATGGGGATACTAGCTTTATCGCGTACACAATCATAATATTGTAGATTCTGGAAAGAGGAATTAGTGGAGGTCTCGAAAAGACTCCTCTGATTCGTGTGTGAGTGTGACTCAAAAAGTATATCAATTAAAAATTACCACACTTCGTAATAGAACAAATTCCTTACAGAATAGGGCTATCGAAAGGGGTGTCGAACCTTAGGGATTATGGTCTGATGAGTTGGAATACGGAATTAATTCTAATTAAATTTAAGAGAAAATAATTCTGATTTTTAAACTAATTAAAAAGTAAAATAAAATAAAACAAAGGTAAATAGAAAGTGAAGATAGTATGAGAGAAATCTAGGGTATTTGACTTCACCACTAACTCCACAATCAATGGTCAGTTGAATCAACTGTGGGAAATTACATCATGCATAAGTGGTGTCGGTGGCTACAAGCTCACCTTCATCCGTCAAGAAGATAACATATTATTAAGGCTAAGTCATGGACTATCTTCGATTGGCATGGGCCATCTGCCTAACTACTCTAATCTAGGGTGCAGTATGGTTCATCTTCTCTAGGCATAATCCATCAAAGCTTTTAATGATATATTCAGTGATTACCATTGTGTAATAATCGCTCTCATGATCACAGAAAATAAGAGAGATTGAGTTCAATAACAACAACTAAATATCTAAGACAAGATAAGAAATCATTGAAACTGAATGTATAAGACTTGTATTGCTCAATTCTATAATAAGAATCCTCTAAATTACATAATCTATGCATGTATATAACGGTCCCCAATAATTAAAACAATCAAACCATTGATGCTTTGTTAGGGCTACATCAAAACCCTAGTGGATGAACTAGCCGCTCATGGTAGAAGAAGAAGCTTCAACTGTTGAGGAAGAAGGCATCATCTTCATGAATTACTCGTATGACTTCGTTCTCTAATGGCTCTGCAAAGTATGTCTTCTGTTCTGTCCAAAGCTCTCTCAGACTCTCCAATCTCCTCTAAATCACCCCCCAACTCAGCCTCCAATTCTTCACTTTATACCCCAAGAGAATACACCAAAGTCATAATCTAATTAGGAATTAATTAGGTTTTCCCGCAGCACTAATCAGGTAGGTTTTTTCTGCTGACGTTCGGCCCAACTTTTGACCCACTAGAAGTCCGATTCACGGAATTTTCGTGAAATACAAAAGTGTGCAGAATCGAATTTCGTTTAATGTAAATGGAAATTAAATCGATTTGAGGCTCATAAATAACACTTCTGGTCCATTTTTCAAAACGGGATTAAGACTGTAATATGCGCAGATTTGGGCTTCAGGCCCGAAACCTTCTTAAGTAGTTGTACTTCTCTTGGACCTCTTCCTTGGGCTGATTTGAGTTGAAATAAATGGTTTAATGGATCACCTTGATGTAGGCTTTATCTAACCATCTTGGATGTCTTCTTTAAAAGCCCAAAATCATGGTTTTAACTGAAATAATCATTAAGGCCCTGAAAATACGGAAAACACTAAAACGAAGTAAAATACAAAATAATTTACCACTAAGAGAATAAAATACATAAGTTAAGAGGCTAGAATGCGTAACATTCAATGCCGATCATCTTCCATGAAGTGCGTTTAGGGGACCCAGTCCGTCCAGGTAACGCCGAAATGCCGGAGGAGGATTGACCCCCCTCCATGTTAGTGCCGTCACCGCCACGCAGAGCCACTGCTTAAAACCCTAATCCAATTACAAGTTAATGTAAACATGTGTTGTCTGCGTTACAGTTCATTTAATTTTTAACTTTTCAAATTAATGAAATACTTGGCTCATTTACTTGCTATTTCTCACCCAATCGTGATCCGTACTCAGATCTTATATCCATTTGGTTTGTCATACTTAGGCAAACTGACCTTAATATGGTGTTCAACTGGTCGTGACTTAGCCAACTATTTTCAATGTGGCATTCAGCTTGCCTTGCCCTGGCCATTTTGATTTATAAATGACGTTCTACTAGTCATGCCTTAGTCAACTAATTTCAATATGGTGTTCTGCTAGTCATGCCTTAGCCATTTTGATTTATAAATGACGTTTGACTGGTAATACCTTAGTCAACTAATTTCAATATAGCATTCAACTAGTTATGCCTTAGCCATTTTGATTTACAAATGATTTTTGGCTTCTCATGCCTTAGCCATTTTGATTTATAAATGGCATTTGGCTAGTCATACCTTAGTCAACTAATTTTAATGTGGCGCTCAGCTAGTCATGCCTTAGCCATTTTGACTTACAAATGATGTTTGGCTTGTCACGCTTTAGTCAATTAATTTCAATGTGGCGTTCAGCTCGTCATGCCTTAGCCATTTTGATTTATAAAAAATGTTCGGCTGGTTATGACTTATTCAATTCATTTTAATGCGGCGTTTGGCTGGTCATACCTTAGCCATTTTGATTTATAAGTGACGTTCAACAGGTTGTGCTTTAATCAACTAATTCAATGTGGTTTTCGGCTAGTCATGCCTTAGTCATTTTGATTTATAAATGACGTTCGGCTGGTCATGCCTTAGTCAATTAATTCAATATGGCATTCAGTTGGTCATGCCTTAGCTATTTTGATTTATAAATAACGTTCAGCTGGTCATGCCTTATTCAATTAATTTCAATGTGGTGTTCGGCTGGTCATGCCTTAGCCATTTTGATTTATAAATTTGTATAAAAAGTCAAGACAGTGGCATTGTGTAACAAGACCTTTCTTCGCTGCGCAATCCTACTACCTTTACATATTGGGGTGGATTTTTGCATATAATTTTTATACTGGCGTGTCTCCTTATTCGATGTGGGACCCAACTTACAAAAGATAATCTTAAAAAATTGCGTGTCTCATTTATTTAACTTGGAATTAATGAATTTCACTAGTGGGGTTACACATAATACCTTTTTAGGTGCATTGTATTCCATGGTTTCTTAACTAGTGCCCCCGTCTCCATGTACTTTATGTAATTTATAAGCCCCTTTCTCGATCACCCCAGTGATTTCGTATGGTCCTTCCCAGTTTGGCTGCAAGCTTTCCTGCATTTAACTCCTTAGTGTTTCTAGTGACCTTTCATAAGACCTAATCTCCTAGTTCGAAGGTCTTGGGCTTGATTTTCTTGTTGTAACTACTCCGGATGGTGTATTGCTATGATGCCAATCTGATCTACGCCACTTCCCTTTGTTCTTCTAGCAAATTTAAATTGCGTTCGATCTGTCGATTGTTTTCTTTTCCATCAAACCATTCTGACCCGAGGGTTGAAACTACGAGTTCAGTTGAAATGACTGCTTTTGTTCCATAAGTCAAATTGAATGGACTTTCTCCGGTTGGTCATCGAGGAGTTGTCTTTGTAGGCCCATAACATGGTTAGGAGATCTTCCAGCCAATGACCTTTTTTGTTCTCTTACTTCTTTTGGATGTTAGCGAAGATAGTTTTTTTTTTTTGTGATATCAGTATGCCCATTTCCTTGTGGATATGATCTTGAGGAGAGGTGCTGGTTAACGCCATATTTCTTGAAGAATTTTTAAACAGATCGATTATCTAAGTTCTTCCCTTTGTCCATAATTATCGATATGGGGAGCCCGAAGCAGCAAATAATGTTGTTCCAAAGAAACTTCTTCACTTGCGAATATGTAATTGATGCATGAGCTTCAACTTCGACCCATTTGGTGAAATAATCCGTTCCCAAAAGTATGAATCACTTCTTTTTTGTTGTGATTGGTAGAGGTCCTACTATGTTCATTCCCCATTGTGCTAAGGGCCATAGGCTGCTTATCACATTCAAGTCATCTAGTGGTTGATGTAACATTTTTACATACCTTTGCCAGTTGTCACAATTTCTAGAGTACTCTATTGCATCTCGAACCATAAATGGTAAGAAGTATCCCTGCGTCAGGGCCTTTTGAGCTAAAGATCTTCCTCCAGTGTGGTTTCCACAAACCCCTTTAGGAATTTCTTTGAGAACCATCCCAACTTTAGAAGGTGTCAGACATATGAGCAAAGGCCCTGAATAGGATTTTCTGTACAAACGATCATTGATGATTGAATATTTTGTTGTTTTCATTCTGAGCTTTCTTGCCTCTTTCTTTTTCTTTAGAAGGACCCCTTTGATCAGGTAAGCCATGAATGGGTCCATCCAGCTCAGTTCCTTTCAGCTTGTGGACACTTGGTGGGGCTGCCCTATGCTTAGCTCATTTAATATTTATAGTGTGGATATCCTGGTCAGCAGTTCATCCACGTAGGAAGCTGAACAGGCTAACCGGTTTACTTCCTCATTCTATTTCCTTGGAATATGGTTGAGCCTAATTTAATCCAACTCCTCTACTTCCTTGATTACTATTTTTGATAAGCATTTATTTTCTCTTCTTTGGTGTGATATTCCTTATTAATTACTTCACAATTAGTTGAGAATCACTAAAAAATGATAAATCCTTTACCTGCAAAGATTTTGCCAATCATAGACCCGCTAGGAGGGCTTTATACTTTGCTACGTTATTTGACTCTGGAAACTCGAATCTGACAGCATGATGGAGTTTCATTCCATCTAGAGTTTTAACTTCAATCCCTGCTCCAGCTCATGTTTAACTTGCTGATCCATAGACATAAACTTCCCAACCTGATGTCACCCGATTCTCCTCTTCCTCTTTTGGTTCGTATTCTAACAAGAAGTCTGCTACCACTTAGCCTTTCTTTGCTACTTTGGATTCAAACCGAATGTCAAAAGATCCAAGGTCCATTTCCCACTTCATCATCCTTCCTGATATCTATGGTTTGCTGAAGATTGCCCTTAGAGGTTGAGTCATTAGTACTATTATAGTGTTGGATTCGAAGTAATGCCTCAGTGTTTTTTTTCATGTGCACCAGGGCCAAGATTAATTTTTCTACTTTCGTGTATCTTTGTACAGCATCGGTCATTGTCTTACTAGCATAGAACACTAGGTGTTACTTTCAACCATCTTCCCTGACCCATGTCGGCTTGTTGATGCTTATGACACTGCAAGATACAGATACAGTTGTTATGCATCCTTCGGTATCGATAAGATTGGCGGGCTCAGCATGTATTCTTTTAATTTCTTCAGGGCCTTTGACTGGTCCCTGCCAGGCTACCCCATATATCTCTTCCCTTTTTTCTAATGGCAATGAAGAAAGACTGACATCTGTTTAAGAGTCGCAAGATGAACCTGTTGAGCGTTGCTATCCGTCTGGTTAGGATTTGCACATCTTTGTGGGGCTTAGGTTCTAAACTTTGGACAATGGTTATTATCTATGTAGGATTTGCTTCGATTCCAGTGAGGCTGACCATGTGTCTGAGGAACTGTCCAGAAGAGACTCCGAATGAACACTTTAATGGATTCAATTTCATGTTGTACTTGCTGATAATGTTGAACACCTCCTGCAAGTGTTTTAGATGATCTTCTTTTTTTAAACTTTTGACCACCATGTCATCTATATAAGCTTCCACCATCTTGCCAATCTTATCTTTAAAGATTTTATTAATCAGACGTTAGTAGGTTGCCCCTACATTCTCTAAATCGAACGACATCACCTTGTAGCAATAAGTTCTCCCTTCAGTGATGAAGGATGTCTTTTCCTCATCCCTTGGATCCATCGGGGTCTGATTGTAACCTAAGTACACATCCAGGAAGCTCAATTGTTCATACCCCACCATAACACCTACCATCTGATCAATTTTTGGAAGAGGGTAGTAATCTTTTGGATAAACCTTATTCAAATTAGTGAAATCTATGTAGACCCTCTATTTTTTGTTATTCTTCTTTACCACCACTACGTTTGAGAGCTAATCTGGGTATTTTACCTCTTTAATGAATTAGGCATGCAATAGTCATTCTACCTCTTCTGTAATTATTCTGTTCCTTTTTGGAGAGAACCTCCTTTGCTTTTGTTTGATAGGAGTACTTATAGGGTCGATGTTCAGACTGTGGCTGGCAAGGGCCGGATCTATTCTAGGCATATCCAGGTGGCTTCAAGCGAACACGTCGATGTTCTTTTGCAAGACCTCAACCAGTTTATTCTTCTCAATTTTTTAATAGAAGTGAGCCAATCTAGGTGTTCTACTCGTAACCCTTTTTGCCGAGGGATATCATTTGTAGGAGTTCTTTGGTCTGAGTAAGTTCCTCGTCCTCTTTGTCTTCGGAGTCGTTGGATATCTGTGATTACTATTGAGAACTGACGCCAATGTGAGCTTTTTCTTTCTTAGGTCTGGACTTGATTGTTATGGCATAGCACTCTTTGGTGGCTATTTGGTCATCAAGAAGGTCTATCGTTCCCTTCCCATTTGGTGCCAGACATCTCATAACCAGGTGTAGGGTGGGGGGAACTCCATGCATCATATGGATCCACCCTCTTCCTATAATGAGATTATAAGAAGATTGGACATCTACAATCATGAATTGCTCCTTTAACATTATTTGATAACAAAATTACTCTGATTGGGATAACTCTATTTCTGTTGAACCCCACAAGTGGAGTTTTGGCTAATTTAAATTAGTTTGGCCTGAGTTCCAATTGGTCAAAGACCCTGAGAGTTATATTATTTACACTCAATCCCGTATCAATGAGCACTCTTTTGATGAGGTAATTGGCTTCCAAGAGGTTGATCACCAATGGATCTTCATGTTGCATATGCACTCATCAGATCTAGATCTCTGAATGTAATATGAATTTCCAAATTATTGCATTGAACTGAATTTATTTCTCCCATCTTTCATAGCTTTTGCTCCTGGCGAAGATGAGATTGGCTTTGTCTCTGATCCTCTTGACTTGCATATCCGCGTATGGTTTTAATCGTTCGAATATGATTTATGTTATGATTTCCCCTTTGCGTTTAGGGGTTTGGCAATCATTCTGTTGCACTTGGTCTTTTATTACATACTCATGGAAACCTCATTTTGCTATGATAGCCTTGGTCTGCCCCCTCAGATTCCTGCACTTGTTAGTGATGTGACCAAAATCTCGATGGAAGGCACAATGCCTACTTCAGTTTCTCTGCTTTATTGGGATCTTGATAGGAGGGGGTGCCCGAAATATACCTGTCCTTGTTCCTTTGGTAGAGCCTTGCCAGAGAACACTTCAGAGACATATTATTCTCTTTGTGTTTGGACTTTTTTTTTGGTTTGGTGAGGATCAGAGAGGCTTTTCTCTGATTTTTCTGCTTCGCTACCCTATCTTTCGACTGAGCGCTCATGCTAACTAGGACTAGCCTCTATTGGTGTACTGCCTTGTCTTCCTATAGGCTTAGGTATCGTTGCCCCTTTGCATTCAGATCTCCCACGCTTTCAGGAGTGTTTCTCACTAAAGACGCATAGAACTCTGTCCCAGGTATAACGGTTACTTTGAAATCATCGACTGCTGCGGCTTGGTCATAACCATCTATTTGAGACATTTCCAGGTTAAATCTGGTCAAGAATGCCTTCAAAGTTTCTCCTTTCGCTTGGCTCATGGTTAAGAGAGATGAGATAGTTTTCTTCTGTCTTTGGTGTCCAATATACTGGGCGATGAAGAGTTCGCACAACTTATAAAATATGGGAATTGACCCAACTGACTGTTGTTTGAACCAGGTTAGGGCTGCTCCGGTTAAACTAGTCTGGAAGATTTTACACATGAGGTTCCCGTCTTTTGCGTTTAATGTCATCCTCTGTTAAACGTGGTATAGGTGTTCGACGGGATCGATCGTCTTGTCAAAGGTCATGAAGCTTGGAAGAATGATTTTTCTTGGATTTGGGGCCTTTCGTATTTCTTTGTTAAAAGGAGATTGGACTACTCTGCTTGTCAGCTGAGTTGCTAGGTTCGTAGGGGTCTAATTTTTCAAGTCCTTGGTCTAGACATCAACCTTCCTTTTAAGCCTATCTGCTATCGCTTGGAATGGGGTGTTCGACTCGAAACAATCATGTTTCGATCGAGCGAGTAGCTAGGATTTCCTATGGAGTGGATCGTGGTCTCATGATCTAATGGTGGATCGTCAGTCTGCTTTCTAATAAGACGAGTTAGTTTTGCTTGAAGCAATTCATTCTGCCAGTGGGATTCTTCTAGTTATTGTCGTAGTTGCTGCAACATCTGCTCCTGTGTTTGATTCTGCTCCATCGTGTCGCTATGAACTGGTGATTGTCGGCCTACCACAGTTTCGGAGCGTATTTTCATAGCCATGAACTTTTTAAGAAAAGTTAGTGAACGCTTCCCATAGATGTCGCCAAAGTGTAGATGCAAAAATCTACTCACCAAAAACTGTAAGTAAATTTAAGTAGAGACACTCGTGAATTTGTTATATGGGAAGTTCACTGCCTTTTGCAGTGTTTACTATTTCTTTTATATTCAGTTTTTGGGTTACAATTGTTCCAATATTTCTTCCCCAATCGGGGGGAAATGTATGATTTCGTCCTCAATCATTGTGATCTGGCTACATGGATCGCGCTAATTTTGAAAATTTGGCTAATCAATTTCAAATCTCAAGTTATTGATTTCCACTTTGTTGGACACGATGTGGACCCTACAGGATGAGGTGGTTGCCAAGTCATTGCCTCGTCGGATAGTACACGTGTCGCTTCTTCACTAGTTGGATGTTTTCCCTCCACAATTATTATTATTATTATTATTTTATTTTTGGAGAAGTACTTCATCATTTGATTCGTCCCTTTTTACATTGGGTAAATTAGACTTACCTCCCCTGAGGTTTGGTCTAATTACACCTGACATCAAACTAATGGATTTTGTTACAATGACCTCCCCTGAAGTTTGCTCCATTAGACAAAGACCCCCTCCGTCCAAAATTCCATTAGTTTTGTCAAAAAAATTAGGGTAAATTACACTGACCTCCCCTGAGGTTTGACCTGATTACACCTGGCATCAAACTAATTGATTTTGTTACAATGACTTCTCCTATAACAGAAATGAACTAATTGACGTTAACTTTTGGATGAAATGTCTATTATATCCTTAATATTATATTGATATAAAAATTAAAATATTTATATATATAAAATGACACTTTTGCCCATCTAATATAATAATATTTATTATATATATATAATATTTACTATATTATATATATATAGTAAATATTATATATATATATATATATGTATATATTTATGTGTGTGTGCGCGCACAGCCCCAACTGCCATCATCACCCCCATCGACACCACACCAAGACCACCTCCATGCCACATACTAGACCCACTACTCACGGCTGCCATGCCGTGAACCATCACAACCATCGTGCACAACCTTAACTGCCATGGCCACCACTGTGGTGAGGTTCATGAGCCACCACAACCATCGTACACAACCCCAACTGCCATAGCGACCACCATGGTGAGGTTAATGAAGCCGAAGGTTGGAGCATGGTGGGGCCCATGGCAGCTGGGGTTGTGCATGATGGTTATGGTGGCTCGACTAGCGATGGTTCACAACATGGCAGCCGTGAGTGGTGTGTCTAGTCTGTGGCATGGCGGTGGTGTTGGTGTGGTGTCGATGAGGGTGATGATGGTAGTTGGGGTTGTGCACACAAACACACACACATATATAATAATATTTACTATATTAATATTTTGATTTTTATATCAATATAATATTAAGTGTATAATAGACATTTCACTCGAAAGTTAACGTTTGTTAGTTCATTTCTGTTACATGGGAGGTCATTGTAACAAAATCAATTAGTTTGATATTGAGTGTAATCAGGCCAAAAATCAAAGAAGGTCAATGTAATTTACCCAACAAAACTAATATAATTTTGGACGGAGGGAGTATTTGTCTATCGGAACAAACCTCAAGGGAGGTCATTGAAACAAACTCTATTAATTTGATGTCGGGTGTAATTAAACCAAACCTCAGGAAAGATCAGTGTAATTTACCCTTTTATTTTTAAATTGGGTTAGTACTATTATATAAATAGTGCAGATGATTATAAAATAGAAGAACATTTAAATTACATTAACTACATATCATGGCTGGTTGGTTGAGATAAAATAAAAAATAATGGCAGATTAAATCACCATTTCAAGAATTGTCTTATTCAATGGACGGTCACTGATACAACAAATGAACTATATAATGGTTGCCTGGTTGGGTGAGTTGAACTCTACAATGACCCTTGCGCTTATGTTCAAATTTAAAAAGTCTTATCATCTCTCTTCTGCTCTCTTGCAGACTATTTTAATATTGCGTTTGGAGCATGAAATCGGTGATTTGTGAATTTGAATGAAATTCCAAGCATAAAAATAATAGCATATTTCACTATCATACAAAGGTTATATTAGTAGCTCATATTTTATGGACGTAATGAATGAAGTTGACATATGAACAATAAATGAGATTTTTAGGCTTTGTTTGGATAAACAGGAGAGAAGAAAAGAAAAGAAATGATAACATTAGTTATGAGAGAGGAAAAAAAAAGGATAACATGTATTTCTTATTTGGATAAATTATGATGGAAAAGAAAGAAAATGATAGCATTCTTGTTTAAAAAAGAAAAAGAAGAGAAAATAAAATAATTCATTTTAATCAATTTACTATGATACTCTTTTTGTATTTATATTACAAGATGGACTCAAATATCTTTAAACTTTATTCTTTATAATGTTAGGGATATTTTTGATATTATAAAATATTTACTTATTCTTATCATTTCTTTCCAAATCTTTTCACTTTTGAAAGGATAAAAAATAAGAGATTTGAAGAGATACGCTATCCTTCCAAATCTCCTATTATCCTTTCTTTTCTCTTACTAATAACAAATCAAACACAAAAAATACTATCCCTTTCTTTTGTTTCATTTCTTTTCAATTCCATCAATCCAAATTAGCCCTTAAATTTGTAATCATTCGAATAGAAAAGAACATTTTTAGCAGGTGCACAAGGGAATTGCAAGGCAGTGACCCATCAAATATAAAATCAGAAGTGAATCTATCGATGAATGGACGACAAATTTAAGAAAGAAGAAATATATATATTAGGTGGTAGAATTAAGGAGATATTTTATCTGAACTCAGGGAATCATAGGATGGAGACGCGCGAATAAAATAATCAAAATGACCTAATTTACTCCTTCACTACCCTCGTATGTGTCATTGTCAATTTACCTAATGCCCTTGGGTTAGAGGGACACTGCTAATTAAATTAAACAAAATGTGCCTTGTACTCCAATTTGATGGTGTCATTGTCGATTTTATTCTGCCAGCTTGTGTCTATTTCTTATAAATCAGAGAAATGCACGGTGTTAGAGTAATGTTTGGTTCCGTTTTTAAAAATAGGAAAGAGGGGCAAAATGCACTCACACCTCGTGAAGTTTGTCCTAAAAACACTCATGTGGATAATTTGCTTAAATTTACACTCACACCCCTTGAGGTTTGAGTTGTGAATGCACACAACTCTTAACCATCATTCATCAATTAAAAAATACATTGATTTTGTACAAAATATCTTTTTTACCCCTCCACTAACTGAAAAGACCATATTGCCTCCAATTTTACATTTTCACTTTTACAAAAATGCCATTACTTTAATTTTAACTTTCATTCAAATTTTGTAGTTACTGAGAACCAAAAAGAATCGAAGATAACAATTCAAGGAAAATGCTTTCATTAAGATATATTTTCTTTCTTTAATTTCTGGCATTTTATCTATAAGAAAATCATCCAAATAATAGAGCATTTTAATTTCTAGCATCCAAATAATTTCTAGCATTTTATTTAGAAAGGACTTTTTTTTTTAAACGAAAAATGAAACTTTAAATAGGATCTAAAATAACAAATTCATAATAAGGCATTCACAATAATATAGAATAATAAACAATAAAAAAAAAACCCTACCAAGGAGACATAAATTATTTTAAAAAGAACACACCTAAGAAAATTACAGTAGAGCATCTATAGTTAAAGAAAACAAAGAACAAAAATTTAAAAGGATATGCCTCGCTAATATATATATATATATATATATATATATATATATATATATATACATATTAAAAAAAAAAGCAACACTTTCAACCAAAATAAACAAAATAAATCTATCCACACAATTGGATGGAAGCCAAAGATGGATAAAATTATTTAGTCTTCACCAAAGGTGAAGCCTAAGTCTTTCTATAAAATTTACACTATTCCATTTCAAGTAACAAGTATTGAACGTACTAATTCAATATTCAAAAAATTAAATTTCTAATACGTGTTCAGTTCAATACACAACTCTGACATGGATCCTTCAGTATATCTAAGATAATAAAAATATGTTCCATTTACAACTTCTTAGATTAATGCAATAAATAGTTTGAGAATAGGAGAAATATGGACATGGTGCATTGTCATTATCATCCTTATTTAAAGGTCAATTTGGTCTTTTAAATTTATTTGATTTTTTAAATATAATATAGTTATTATATTGATGGGTAGCTTTGTAATTTCACATGCTAGTTGGTGACACTGTACTGACAAGGGGTATGAGTGTAGGTTTAAATAAACTATGCATATGAGTGTCTTTCAGGAAAACCTCAGGAGGTGACATTATGCATTTTGCCCTAAAGATAGTTGTTAAAAAATAAAAAAATAAAAAACTGTTCTCAAATAACTATTTAAATAAAGAACAGAAAGGCTGATACAAGTTCCTTCATATGTTATCCAACGAGACCACCTAAGAACTGCAAGGTTTTGTTGTTGTTGTGTCACTTGTGTGGTATCATTTACGGGCATCTTTCACAATTATATCTCCCAGGATTGCCACTTGTTATAATATTTTTCCTGTTAATGCATTTTATTTAAAGGAAAAAAATTGTATATATATATATATATATATATATATATATTTACCCTTTTACAACATATTTAAAAGGAATTATTCTCTCTATTAATATATATGTAACTATTCAAGGGTGTAGCCTAATAGTACTTTTTCACCTTCCAAAGTAAAAGGTTGAGGGTTCAAGTCTTCATAAGACCAGAGTGTGTATGCCAAACCAGAAAATTGATTACTTCTTCATTCTCTGTTCTTGGTTAGACACACCCAAACTAACGACTCTAGAATTCTAGAAGAGAAATGGAGGGAGGAGGAATTTTAGAAAAATACTTTATTCAAAGTGCAACGACTCAAGAATTCGGGAAGAGAAATGGAGGGAGAAACACTAGAAAAATACTTCATTCCACTTCATTAAAATGGGTATAATAGACACAACTTGGTCTTGTGACTTCATGAACTTGAACTCCATTTCCTTCTTGGTTAAGTTTTTTCTAATGAAATGGAATATATTATCAATATGTTTGCTTCGATCATGAAATATCGTGTTCTTGGCCAATACAATTGTCGATTTCTTGTCTACAAAAATGTCCATTGACTCTTCTTGTGACATATGTAATTCCTTCAACAAATTGTTTGACAAACACATGAAGTGACCAGAACATATTCCGCTTCACAATTTAAGAGTGAAACAATAGGTTGTTTTTCCACAAGTTCCTTAAATTTTTTGAAAATTTCATACACCTCCAATTTTTCTTTAAGAAAATACATCCAAATTTTTTGGCTAAAATCATCAATGAATAGAAGAAAATAATTACTCTTACCAAATGATGATGGAGAAATTGGACCACAAACATTCGAATGAACAAGTTTTAGAGGTGTCATGACTCTTGTGGTAGCTTCATTTGGAATTTTTTTCCTTGATTGCTCTCCAATGAGACAGCTAACGAAAGGCAATATCCTTTCACCATCTTTTTCTTGTCCAACAATTCAAGTCCTCCAAAATTCAAGTGCTCTAGTCTCAAGTGCTCTAGCCACATCAGTTTTAATATTTAGCAAGAACATCTGATTTTTTGTCATCAGAACTTTGGCAATCAAACATACAATAGAATTTCTTATCTAAAGACTACAATCCTTCACGAAAATAATGTAGCCTTTTTCAAAGAGTTGTCTCAAACTTAAAATATTATTTTTTATATTAGGCATATAATAAACATTAGAAATAAATTGATGTTTCCCATTCTTCAAACGAATCAATATTTTACCTCTCTCGCTTATCAGAATTTGTGATGAGTCTCCAAATGTCATGACCTTGCCATTTACTGATTCATCAAGATCAACAAACTTTTCTTTGCTACCACACATAATTGCTAGCACCGGTGTCAAGATACCACATGTTCTCTTCACTTAACCTTTGTATGCAAACAAAAAAGTAGGCTTCACTACTTCATTAACATAATTAGCCTTTTCTTTAACATTGTTAGAAATATTTCTACATTTCGAAGCATAATGGTTGTACTTTTGACAATTGTAACATTGAGTTTGAGATTTTTCATACCT
The DNA here is from genome assembly GCA_026545225.1 of Cornus controversa. Taxonomy (NCBI): domain Eukaryota; kingdom Viridiplantae; phylum Streptophyta; class Magnoliopsida; order Cornales; family Cornaceae; genus Cornus; species Cornus controversa. The sequence continues at coordinate 55,835,523 of CM048845.1, forward strand.
CTTTCTATATAGTCTTGAGTTGTTTCCTTTTCCACACCCAGTTGTGAGTCATAGATTTTTTATTCATTGTTGATGGTGTGGTGACCAGTTCTTTCTCCTCTTCCTCTTCCTTGGCCACATACATTTCCACGTCCTTGACTGCTTTGGTTTCATCCATGTTTTTCATCTCTTTGTTTCAAAGAAAGCTTTGTTTGTAACGCTTGTTACAAAGACTCTTGTTTTTCCACCATCTTTTCTTCATGAGCTTGCAACGAGCCTATGAGTTGATCAATGGTCAGGGCAAACCCAGTGCACAAAGGTCCCCCCATTATGGAGTCTGGGGAGGCTAAGATGTATGTAGTCTTACCTCTATATGTAGAGAGGGTGTTTCCATGTTTCAAACCCATGACCTCTAGGTTAAAATGGAGCAACCTTACTATTGCATCGAGGCTCTCCCTCATGAGTTGATCAATGGTTATGGAATCCAAATCCTTCAATTCTTTAATGGCTACAATAACAAAGTTGAATTTGGGATCCAACGACTGAATGATCTTTTCAACGATCCTTGTATCCTTCAAGATGGTTACACCATATCTCCTTAGTTGATTTATAATGGCCAGGACCCTTAAAAAATAATCTGAAATTGATTCAGATTCTGTCATATTTAATTCTTTAAATTCACCTCGTAAAGTTTGGAGGCAAGCCTTCTTCACTTTATCAACTCCTTGGTAGGATTTTTGGAGAATCTCCCATCGTTGTTTTGTATTGGTTGTATTAGAACCTCTTTGTAGCATTTCATCATCCAAACATTAATGGATGGTCATAACCACCTTTTGGTCCTTCTTCCTCATGGCTTGTAACGTGTCTTTTTGTGCTTAAGACAAGTTATTTTATCTGAAATATTTTGATGTATTTCTCACCATTTCCATTGATCTGCTGTAAAATATTTATACATTATGAATACACAAAGAAACCCTCAATCTAATATATTGTTACAAAGAATCAAATTCAAAAAGAAATTATTTACGAAACTCAATAAGGAGAGCTACTATCATGCCTTCAATGATAGGTCATTTACACAATCAAGGAGAGCTATTGTCGTGGCTATTGTCATAGCTTGAATGATGGGTTAGTTATACAATTATGTTTATCACACCCTCGCAAGCTAATGGGTTGAGAGCGGACCATAAACTTGAATTTCAATACTTGATACAAAGTTGATGAAAGAACTTTTGTGAACAGATCTGCAACTTGATCAACCATGCTAATGTAAGAGATAATAAGCTCATTTCAAACTACATTTCATGCACATAATGGTGATCAGCTTCAAAGTGTTTTTATTTTTCCATGAAATATTATATTAGAGGTGATCATAGAAATTGAACAAACATTGTCACACCAAATAAGTGGAGCTTTGGGAAGAAAAATGTGAAAATCCTGTAAAAGTTATCTTAGCCAAGAAATTTCTGCTATTGTGTGTGCAAGTTGCTGATATTCAACTTCTGTGCTAGAGCAAGATATAGTAGGTTGTTTCTTGGAACTCCATGAAATAAGATTAGGACCAAGATATAGACAATAGCCTCTGATGGATCTTCTATTTGTAGGACAGCATGCATAATTGGCATCTGAATAAGCTTCCAATTTTAAATCACCTGACGTGAAGAGTAATCCTTTATTGATTGTGCCTTTAATGTATCAGAGAATTTGTTTAACAGCTATCCAATGAACATTAGTTGGGGGATGCATAAATTGGCAAACTTGATTCACCACATATGCTAAATCAGGATGAGTGATTTTGAGATATTGCAACGCACCAACAACACTCCGATATTCTATTGGATCATCAAGAAACTCACCGTCATATGGCTCTAGCTTTTTGCCACTAACAGATGGATTACTATATGGCTTAGCATTCTCCATCTGAACATGCTTCAACAGATCAATAACATATTTGGTTTGAGTAAGATAGATACCTTCCTTAGTGTAGTCAGCCTATAATCTAAGAAAATAATGTAATTGTACACACAAATTTTGTGTCCAAAAATCTAGGAACGAAAATTAGTAACAAATAATCAATTTTATTAATTTAAGAAAATGGGTACAATTCTCTGTGAATCTTTACAAAAGAAAGATAAATTCCTCTGATTCGATCTCCTTGATGATCCGGCTTCAAGGGCTGCTAGAGCTTGATCTTGAATTGGATTGTTGAGAGTTCTCTTCAAGTGTTTGTTATTGGAGAAAACCGGTTTGAATTTGTTATCGAGGGCTGAAGAAGCGTGATCTCGAACAGTCTTGTTGATAATTCTTTGAATTTATTGAATCGTGGAGGAAGAACGATACGACTTTGAATGTGCTTATTGTTGTTCTTCTTCAAAGCGTTGAAGGTTAGATGAAATTATGTCTTTAGAGTTTCAAGTGTTGATTGAAGGCAGAGTCTAGCAGAGCTTCAATATTCTATCAGAGTCTCCTCCTCTCTCTTCACCCTCTACCTCTATTTATAGGCTTTTTGGTGGGGTAGATTTGTAACTTCTTTTTCTTTTGATATTTATCCTATAATTATCCTTTATGATAATTGTGATAATTATCCAATATATACATAATAATTATGTTTAATAATATATATATATATATATATATATATATAATTATCCATTTAACCAATTTTCAAGTGGGCTTAGACATTTTTAGACAATTTGGATCAGCCCATGACTCATTTTTTTTGTGGTGGGTCTAGGGTTTAGATTATCTGACTCATTGGGCCACATTCCAAAGTTGGCTAAACTAAAGATAAACCCAAATTATATTTTGGGTCCATCATGTAATTTTTGAATACCTACGAATTGCCCTTACTTCAAGTCTCGCGCTATATTGATCTTGTCACGTATCTAAAGCGGGACTTGAAGTATTTAATTTTCGCAAAGTTTTTTTTTCTTGCGAAAATTCAATTGCAAAGAGGATATATTCTTTGTCAAGTTGAATTAGAGTCTTGAAAACCTTATTGCAAATAGGACTTTTTCCTTGTCCAAGTGGAATTGAAGACTTGAGGATCCTATTGCAAATAGGATTTTTTTTTCTCTGTTCAAATTGATATGGAGTCTTGAAAACCGTATTGCAAATAAGATTTTTTTCCTTATTCAATAGGAATTGAAGACTTGAGGATCCTATTGCAAATAGGATTTTTTTGTTGTCCAATTTGAAATAGGATTTCATGTTTTCCATGTTCAAACGGAATTGAAGTCATGAAAATTCACTGGCAAATAGGATTAATGCACACCTATATATATATAACATACGCTCTAGACTCTTCACATCAGAGATAATTGAGAGAAATCCCATGAACTCTAGCAACGGTAAGCTCTTCTTTTTTTTTTTTTTTCTTTCTTTGTTCTTTCTTTCTCTCCCTACTGCCACTACTTTCTTCTTCTTCTTTTTTCCCTTTTTTTTTCTTTCCCCTTTTTTTTTCTTCTTCTTCTTCTTTTTTTTCTTACTTCTTCATTTTTTCACACTACTGCCTTCTCTCTATTCTTTTTTTTTCTTTTTTCTTTCTCTCTATTCTTATCTTTTTTTCCCTTCTTTATTTCTCTTCTTCTTTTTTTTTCCTTCTTTATTTCTCTTCTTCTTTTCTTTTTTCCTATCCTTTTTTTTTCTTTCTCTGTTACTACTGCCACTGCTTTCTTCTTCTTATTCTTCTTCTTTTTTTCCTTCTTCTTTCTTTCTCTCTTTTTTTTTTCTCTCTCTCCTACCTCCTGCTTCACGCGACTTACTCTTTTTTTTTCTTCATTCCCACTCTCTTTTTTCTGCTTTGTCTTCTTTTCCTTCTCTTTTCCTTTGATGTGGAAGAGGATGTGTAAAAAAATTAAGTTTCTTTTTTGGTTCTTGGTAGATTTGAACACAAGATCTCATGAGGAAACATTGTAGCACCACACCATCTCTGCGACACAACTCTATGTATTATAAACCCTTGGAATATAATATAACATACAACTGAACTTCGAAAAGCACACTTTTTTTAACAACTTTGCCTTCCATGATTAGTATTAACCAACTTTTTTTTTTCAGATCAGTTTTTACTTGTGGGCTCTGCTCAAGTTTTGTATTGCCTCTAGAATATCGTACAAATCCATTGAACCTATTGAAGAAGACAACTTTACGCGAGTCACTCAACTCTTCTCTTGTAACTTCAAATTTTTTTTTTGGTCAATTCTTGAAGGTCAAATCACTTCTCTTAGAATATGGAGTTTTAGATGTCATTCATTAGTCCCTTCGGGGTCCCTTAGTGCCCTTCGGGGTCACTTTAATGTCCCTTCGGGGTCCTTTGGTGCACTTCGGTGTCACTTTATTGTTCCTTCGGGGTCCCTTAGTGCCCTTCTGAGTCACTTTATCGTCGCTTCAAGGTCCCTTAGTGCACTTCGGTGTCACTTTACTATCCTTTTGGGGTCCCTTTGTGCACTTGGGTGTCATTTTATTGTCCCTTCCGCGGCAGGACAAGTCACCACAATGCGGCAGATGTCATCAATATCTTGGCGGTAGGCCAAGCCACCACGGTGCGGCAGACATCGTTGATAAGTGTTCAATACTATGCATTTGAACCCTTTTTATTGCATATGTTAGTCCCATTTTTACGTTTACCGAGATACGTTTACGGTATTTTTGTATTTTTGATGTATTGCAGTAAAAGGAGCAAGGTTTGAGGCCATTTGCAATTGAAGAGCAAAATTCAGAATTGAAGCCAAGGCATCTCGATCAATCGAGATGTTGATCTCGATTGATTGAGACTTGATTTCGATTGATCGAAATCTCGATCAATCGAGATTCCAATCTCGATTGATCGAGATTCTGCAGAACCACTTGCCCACTTGCTCACCTACTCTTCCCACTTGCAACAAAATCCCCCTTTTTGCACGACTTAGAGGGATTGTCTGACTTGAACAAGACTTGTGGAGACATTCTTGATATAGTTGGTATATATATTGATATATATATATATATATATATATATATATATATATATGGTGGGCCCCAAGGTTGAAAAAGAGGTCATAAAGCACACAAAGAAGCCATTCTCTCACATATCATACATACACACTGAGAGACATTCGGGAGAGGAGAAGAGGGAGCTGAACCAGACCTTGAAGCTCCATTTTCTTCATCAATGGAAGAGTGCAAGGCTGCTATGAGCAACTAACTTCTTTACTAGGGTGTGGTTGAAACCCCTAGCCATGTAAACTTGTTCATTTTTGTAGCATTTTGGGATTTGTATTTAAATGTTGATTATTTAGTCTAGTGACAATGTACACTTATACATCTCTTATATATATTCATTTGATGATGATTTTATTCTTGTCTTAGAGTAGAATCTATCTTGTGAATGCACAACATTTGCTTTTTCCACAAGAAGGGCAAATGATGGCTAGGTAATGGTGTTTAAATGAATGTGTTGTGTTTGCTTGTATGAACCATGCCAAGATAAGGTAGTTTGGATGCATTTAGGTTCACTTAGAGATTAGGGTAATTAGTTAGGTTGAAGAGCTATGCTTGTTGAAGATGGATCATGATAGGTTTGTACACACATTGATCTTTTGATATGTCATTGAGGTCACAAGCCTAATGACATTGTTAGACATTTAATTTATGAATCCCAAGCTTGCTACACTCATGAACATGTGAATGGCTAGTGGTGGACACCACCCCTAGTTCTCTCTCCCAACTTTTAACTCTTTAAATTCATTGCTTTTACATTCATGCAATAGTTTTATAAACAAAAATCAAAACCTTGTTTTTAGGATTAAAGTGGAATTAATCTTTCTTTAAGACAATTAACGACTAGTCCTCGTGGGATCGATACCCTCTATATAGAACCGTATCTACAAAGATTCATGCTCTTGCGAGTGGTTAAATTATATTTTGAAAAAGGGTAAAAATAAGCTTACAATTATAATTTAAGTTTAGCCACATCAAAATTTTGGCGCCATTGCCGGGGACTACGGTTTAATTGTCGCCATTGAAAGATTAAATCTAGTTTAATTGTTAGGCTAGAAATTCTTTCATTCTTTTTTATATATATTTTGTGCTTATCTCTCAAATTGATTGATTTTAGGTATACCACATAGCGGGCATCTCAAAGACTCAAGTTTGGACCCTTTGTGAGTATCAAGTCTAAAATTTGTGCATTTGAGTAATTCTTGTTATTTTTTTTTATATTGAGGTGTTGTTTTACTTTTAATGCATGCTAGGTAGACGGTCATTGTCACTTCCTTTGCTTCCTTGTAATATTAAACTTGAATGAACACTTAGACAACATAGAGGAACCTCTAGGGACCCTATATTGCCTAGGACTGAAAACATGGAACCAAATCAAGGACAACCTCCTGGACTACCTCCATTTCATCATGAACAACAACCTCCACCACCTCCCGCTCATCAAGGAGAATTGCTTATGAACTTTTATCTATCGACTACATTTGAAGTACCTTCATGTATTCAATTTCCCGATGTAGTGGCAACTCAATTTGAAATAAAGTCCTCCACCATCAATCTTCTTAATAGCTTCCATGGTCTCCCAAATGAAGATCCATATCGGCATTTAGATTACTTCCTTTCTGTGTGTTCCACCATTAGGGTACCACACTTTACGGAGGATGATCTAAAGCTTCGTATGTTTCCATTCTCCCTAAAAGATAAAGCTAAAAGTTGGTTCAATTCCTTAGAACCTAACTCAATCCATTCTTGGGCGGAGATGCAAATTGAATTCTTAAAAAAATACTTCCCAATGGGAAGACGAGTGATATTCGGTGGGCAATCACCGGATTCACCCAAATTGACCAAGAACAATTTCATGAGACTTGGGAGAGATTAAAAGACCTTCTTAAATCTTGTCCGCACCATGCTGTCCCAAAATGGCAGCTAGTGCAAAGCTTTTATGATGGGGTAAGTGAGCAACATAGGCAAATGATAGATTCCGCTTGTGGAGGTGGATACGTTTTGAAAAGCCCAGATGAGGCATGGAAACTTTTTCAAACCCTAAGTAATAATTCAGCTCAACGCTCCTCCACTAGAAAAGGGAAAACCACCCAACCTTGTAGAGGAGTGCATAAAATTTCAAAGGTAGATGAGGTTGACATGCAAGTAGAAGCCTTAACCCATAAAATGGACCAAATCATGAAAAATGGGTTCCCTACTCCAAGCCAACATGTTCAAAATCAAGAAGGGTGTTCGTTTTGCTATAGCACTTCACATTATGTGCGAGATTGTCCTATTACCGGTCAATCTCCCGATTATTCTCAAGAGCAAGCGAATGCCTTGTACTCTAAACAGATGAATGATCCATATTCAAATACCTACAATCCTGGTTACAAGAATCATCCAGCATTTTCATGGAAATCTCAAGAACCAAGCCCTTCTTTTCAAGGGCAAAATTCCTTTAATTCCAATCTCAACAGCCTCAATATAGGCCATATCCTCAATCTTATCATCAAAGATCCAATTACCAACAACCACCACCTCCTCCGAGAAGCCAAGGCTTTGAAGAAAGAGTGATAAACAATCTTGAGGCTAATACTCGCTTGTTGCAAACCCACTCTCAATCAATCTCTAAGCTTGAAGTTAATGCTCAATCTATGGCTAGGTTAGAAGCTCAAATCGGGCAACTAGCTAATGCCTTGAATAGAAGAGAGAAAGGTAAGTTGCCAAGTCAACCGGTGGTGAATCCTAAGGGTGTTCATGTGATTGAGGATCCATCATCTTCATCTCCTCCGGAGCAAGTTCAATCAATCACCACCTTGAGGAGTGGTAAAATCATAAATTCTAAGGTTGGGGAAGAAAAAAAGGAATCCATTGAGAAACCCAAAAATCCAAAAGAATCTCAATTAAATTCAAATGTGAACAAAGTCCCACAAAATCCAAAAGGAAAGGCAAATGAAGTTGTGTCACCTTCTATTCCAAACCTTGACACCTCTTTTGAACTTCTGATTCCTTTTCCTCAAAGATTGAAGGAACCTTCTCATTTTGGGAAGCAAGGAGAGAAAATTCAAGACATGATGGAGATCTTCAAACAAGTAAAGATCAATCTCCCTCTCCTTGATGCAATCCAGCAAATTCCCTCATATGCTAAATTCTTGAAGGACTTGTGCACTCAAAAGCGCAAATCTAGGAACAATGTTCCTAAGAAAGTACTCCTAACTGAGCAAGTAAGCTCCATTTTCCAACACCAAGCCCCTCCTAAATTCAAAGATCAGGGTGCTCCAACCATTTCATGCACCATTAGAAATCAAGCTTTTGAAAAGGCACTTCTTGATTTAGGGGCTAGTGTCAATTTGCTTCCATTCTCAGTTTACCAACAATTAGGTTTGGGGGAACTTAAGCCTACCACAGTTGTGTTGCAGCTTGCCGACCGCTCGGTGAAGCAACCACGTGGTATCATTGAGGATGTGATAATTCAAGTGGACAAATTCTACTTTCCGGTGGACTTCATAGTCCTTGACACGGAACCGGTCCAAAATCCAAATAGACATATTCCTATCATTCTAGGTCGTCCATTTTTGGCCACGGCAAACGCTTGCGTTAATTGCCATACCGGAGTAATGGACATCTCTTTCGGGAATATGAAAGTCCACTTGAACATCTTTAATGCTTCTCACCACACATCCAATGATGAAGTGAATGCTTTTGTGTTGATGTAGTGGAAGATCTCGTTCAAGAAGCGCTTTCTTCCATTCTTTCTAAGGATCCTCTAGAGGCATGCCTAAGTCATTTCAATTTTGATGATTTTGACATTGAGTAATCCATTTATGAAGTTAATTCAATGCTCGATGTCATGACCGTCATGGATTTGCCTAAATGGAGAGTTCCGAGAGAACCTTTCCCTCCTTTGTCCAATACTTTCCAAACTCCTTCTCTAATTTTCCCACCACAACTTGAGCTCAAGCCTTTACCGGCTACACTCAAGTATGTCTTCTTAGGCTCCAATGAAACCCTTCCAGTCATTATTGCTTCCAATCTCACCAATGATCAAGAGATGGAACTTCTAAAAGTGCTAAAAGAGCACAAGGAAGCAATAGGATGGAGTGTGGCAGATCTTAAGGGAATAGATCCTTCTATTTGTATGCACTGCATACACTTGGAAGAAGATGCAAAGACCTCAAGGGAGGCACAACATTGATTAAATTCAAACATGAAGGACGTTGTAATGAAGGAAGTGGTGAAGTTACTAGATGCGGGAATCATTTACCCCATCTCAGATAGTAAGTGGGTTAGTCCCACTCAAGTGGTTCCTAAGAAGTCCGGTATTACGGTGCAACCAAATGATAATTGTGAATTGGTTCCCCAACGCACCACCACGGGATGGAGAGTTTGCATAGATTATAGGAAACTAAATTCAACAACTCAAAAAGATCACTTCCCTCTTCCATTTATTGATCAAATCTTAGAGAGATTAGCCGGTCAAAGTTTTTATTGTTTCTTAGATGGATATTCCGGCTATAATCAGGTTGCTATAGACCTGAGGGACCAAGAGAAAACCACCTTTACATGTCCTTTCGGCATATTTGCTTATAAACGCATGCCCTTTGGGTTGTGCAATGCACCATCAACTTTTCAACGGTGTATGATGTCTATCTTTTCGGATATGGTGGAAAATTTCATGGAAGTATTCATGAATGATTTTTTCATGTTTGGACCTTCATTTGAATCATGTCCCAAAAATCTATCCCGTGTTCTCACACGATGTCAAGAAATCAATCTAATCCTCAGTTGGGAAAAGAGCCATTTTATGGTTCAAGAGGGCATTGTCCTAGGGCACATTATGTCTAAGAGAGGAATTGAGGTGGACAAAGCCAAGGTGGAACTTATTTCCAAACTTCCTCCACCATCAACGGTGAGAGAGATTCGTTCTTTCCTTGGGCATGCGGGCTTTTATCGCCGTTTCATCAAAGACTTTAGCAAGATCTCTCGGTCCTTGTGTCACCTTCTTGAAAAAGAGTCTTGTTTTACCTTTGATGAAGCGTGCCTTAATGCTTTTGAAAAACTCCGCACCATGCTTACAACCGCTCCAATTCTCATCCCTCCAAATTGGGCTCTCCCATTTGAGATTATGTGTGATGCATCCGATTATGCCATAGGTGCGGTCTTAGGGCAACGAGTAGAGAAATTGTCACATGTTATCTACTATGCAAGTAAAACCCTTTTCGAGGCTCAACTCAATTATACCACAATGGAAAAGGAGTTGCTTGTAGTAGTATTTACATTGGACAAATTTTGAGCTTATCTATTAGGTTCAAAGGTCATTGTCTATTCGGACCATGCTGCCCTCCGACATCTTTTGGCCAAAAAGGACACCAAGCCTAGATTGATCCGATGGATACTCTTGTTGCAAGAGTTTAATTTTGAGATTAGAGACAAAAAGGGAACTGAAAATGTGGTGGCTGACCACCTCTCTAGAATTCTTGTTGAATCCCTACATGACTCCATTCTAGTTTGTGAATCTTTCCCGGATGAACAACTCTTTGTAATATCTCAAGAGAGTATCCCTTGGTATGCGGACATTGTTAACTACTTGGCAACCGGTAAAATACCATCTTCTTGGACTAAACAAGAAAAGGATCGGTTTTTCTCCCAATCACGATCATACTATTGGGATGATCCTCAATTAATCAAATATTGCCCCGATCAAATAATCCGAAAGTGTGTACCCAACAGTGAATTTCAAAGCATTCTTAAATTCTGTCATACACTTGCTTGTGGGGGACACTTTAGTGCTAAGAAAACCGCAGCAAAAATTCTTCAATGCGGATTTTTTTGGCCAACACTTCATCGGGATGCATATTCATTCTGCCGCTCGTGTGAGCGATGTCAGCGCCTTGGCGCGATGTCCCGGAAGGACATGATGCCTCTCAACCCTATTCTTATTGTTGAGATATTTGATGTATGGGGCATCGACTTCATGGGACCTTTCCCACCATCTACTGGTCATGAGTACATACTTGTGGTGGTGGACTAGGTATCTAAATGGATAGAGGTCGTTGATACCAAAACCAATGATTATGCAGTCGTGATTAAATTCATTCAAGCTAATATCTTTAGCCGTTTTGGTACACCTCAGGCCCTCATCAGTGACGGAGGTAAACATTTCTGTAACCGGTTCCTTCGAACCTTGCTTACCAAATACTCTATCACACACAAAGTAGCCACCCCATACCATCCTCAAACTAGTGGCCAAGTGGAGGTATCCAATAGGGAGATTAAGAAGATCCTTGAGAAAATAGTTCGGCCTGACCGAAAAGATTGGTCATTACGGCTAAATGATGCATTATTGGCTTACCGAACTGCTTATAAGACTCCCATTGGAATGTCACCTTACCGGTTGGTTTATGGTAAAGCGTGCCATCTTCTGGTTGAATTAGAGCACAAAGCTATGTGGGCCCCCAAAATTTTCAATTTTTACATGCAAATGGCCGGATCTAATCGAAAGCTTCAATTAAATGAATTGGAAGAATTGTGACATGACGCGTATGAGAACGCTAATATCTATAAGGCAAAGTCAAAAGCCTTTCATGATCGCAATATTCAAGTCAAAACGTTTTCTCCGGGCCAGAAAGTATGGTTGTACAACTCACACCTCCATTTGCTTCCCGAAAAACTTCGCTCTCGTTGGGATGGTCCATTTTTGGTTAATTCCGTTGCTCCCCACGGAGCAGTGGAATTGAAGGACTTGAAAGACGGATCATTGTTCAAAGTGAACGGGCAGCGTTTAAAATCGTGCGTGGATGACCAAGTTACCACGGAGTACGTGGATGTCGTCACTTTGACGGATCCCGTGTATTTTGACTCGTGAGCCGATTCTAACGTCATGTCATAGACGTGTAAGGTGGCTCGGCCATGGTATCTATCATGCTTCCATGATGTCCCTCTAATCCAAAGTAAATTTTGTATTTAAGTAATTTTGTATCTAAGTCCCATAAGTCCAAGTCCATGAAGTATAAATCAAGCTGACTGTTTTTGAGCATTTTGATTGATCGAAGCAAAGATCTCGATCAATCGAGATTTCGATTGATCGAGATCTTGGTTTCGATCGATCGAAATAATGCAGAGATGTTGGAGCCTTTTGCAAAGATCAAAGTCCCGAGAGGTGGTTTTCTTCGATGGCACTTCGATAGGTCCTCGATCAATCGAAATTTTGATTGATCGAAGCAAGGATTTCGATTGATCGAGACTTAATCTCGATTGAATGAAGCAAGGATTTCGATTAATCGAAATCTCGATTGATCGAGATGTGCATCTCGATCAATCAAGATTGACACGATGCCTGCACGTGAGCCACTTATTTATTCGAACCGCTGGGCTCCCTTTCATTTCTACACTTCTCCCCAAGACCATCTGACTTCCTCCTCTTCTCTGAGCGATCCAAAACAACCTTGAGCGCCGTCCAACCCTTGTTCGATCATTCCCGACCATCCACCATCGTTCGCCGTAGTTCGAGTTCTCCGCGTATACGCGCACGTTCGTCTCTTCACGGTTGCGTGTTCAGATTTCATCTTCTTGTGCTGTTCATCATCTTCACCTAGAGGTAAGTGATGCATGGCTGTATTTTGCTTGCTTTATCGCCATTTTTGTTAGTTTTTGGGCGTAATAAGAATAGACAGATGAATTTGGTTTGGAGTGGTTTGCGTTCGCTATGTTCATAATGGGATCTTGCGGGTTTCGGGGGTAGAGTGCATGTATAGGTGAGATTTTGCATTATTTTTTTTTGTTCAGATACTTGATGTACGGTTTGTAACCGCGACCCCATTGTTTCGGTTGCATCCGCTTATGCTGCTTCGTTAAGAGCTAGATGAGTGACATATTCATATGTGTTGCTTTTGCTATCGAGTCTACATTGTCCATCCCGTGCATTTCACGAGTGGCATGTTTTTGATTCCAAGTAGACCAAATCGAGTCGAGCGTCTTTTGAAAAGTAGGTGTCGGCACCATGGACTAGAACCTCCTTTTTAATTTTTATTCTTATTTTAGTATTCATTTTATTTTCTTTTTATTTACGTATTTTTGGAATAAGTGCAGACTGTTCTGAGACTATGGCGAGGGTGAAAAATGCTCCCGGTGTTATTAGAGATGTGCTCGGGCGAGCCTTCCTGACACGGAAGTTCCACCTCGAGCAGCGATTTGAGTAGAGAGAGTATGAGATGCGTCCCGACTGCTCGTGGGCTGTAGCAGAGCTCAGGCGGTGCCGGCTAGACCGATTATGCGTGCCACCCACAGATGTGCCACACGAGCGCTTAGTGCAGGTCTTTTATGAGCGCATGACCTATTCCTGCACCGAGCCTAACACATTGGAGATGGTCGTAGGCGGCACGACGACTACTATCACACCGAGCCGGATAGCTTAGATGCTCGGTATTCATCACCAGCAGCCCCCAGACATGGTTGACCAGGGTGGTCAGCCAATCTACCGGCCCGAGTTCCCGGCGGACATGACCTTGTTCTCCATCATGATGGACTTGTGTGGTGGGGTGTTTACCACACCTTTCATTGAGTGAGAAGGCTTATTGCAAGTTTTTTTTATTGAATATGCACATAAAAATAGAATGCCAACAGAAATCGTTCTCGAAGTTTTTCAAATAGAAACAAACATTTCAAAACTCTCCTTATGACGTATACCCCACAATTAAAATGTGCGTGTGCATTTTTGTGCAGTTAAGGACAAATTTAGGGCAAGAACTATACAATATTCAAAAACTGAACAAAAATGTAGATTGTTCTAACCTAACATATAATTTTTAAAATTTTGGGTATTTTAGGATGTCTAAGCTCCTAATTACACGATGCATTTATCTTTGACGTTTATTGGGTTATCACACCCTCAAAAGAAAGACATCATGGCTAACATAAAACAAAATTACAATATGTGCAAAAATTAAAAATTTGCAAGTGTTCACCGTACCCCCAAACTTAAATTGAACTGTGTCCTCAATGCTCGAAAATAAGAAAAGTTGGAACAATGTTACCGGTGTACTTGATAGATTTCAAAAAGTCAAAACAACAACCGCTTCAGGGTAGTGGGTACACGGGGTACGTTCCTGACAAGTTGGGTGATAAAACCTGCACATGGGCGAACTACATACCAACATAATATAAACGAACTAGAAAATGAAATAAATGAATAAATAAATAAGATAAAACATAATTACACATAGACAAATAATAAAAATGCAGATATTCCATTAATTTAGAAAGTTGACAATACAAGTGACGGAATTTATGGAATGCAAAAGAAATGCTTCAAAAGAAACAAAATGGTGCCAACATGGCACGATAGTAGTACTAGAACAAAAAAGAAAGGAAATACATCAACTGGAAATAAAACAGTAAAAGAAAGCAGGAAATCCTAAACTATGGCTGAGGTGGTGACGATGGTGGTGTAGTAGAGGTGGAGGTTGTGTGAGAACCATAGGAGACCATAAGGAGACACTTGATGCACTCTTGTCCCTCCAAAAGAGCTATCATGCTTGCACCTAGAGTGTCCAGCCGCTCATCTGTGGCTTGGCGATGATCGGTAAAATTTGACTATAGCCGTGCCAAATCGACAGTCAAGCATGCATAGCCCATGGCTAAGTACTCATAATCAGCCACCCCCATGTCTGACGAATTAGAATCCTCAGGCTCATCCTCCTTAGTCGGGGCATCTATGTCCATGGCATCCTCTAATGCCTTCTCATCACTCTCCTAGGCCTTGCTCTCGGCAGCTACCCGGGGCAATGCACTTATATATGACACCATCATGTGCCAACTATGAAGTGTAAAGCACAGTGGTTCACCCATGGTAATCTTAAAGTCCTCAAAGAGAAAACCAGCTTCGTTCAGAAATGAGCTGCTCCCAGACTTTGTGAATTTGGCCCCAAATGATGGCTGGGATTGAGAACCATCAGCCTGTGTGCATAGCATAGAGTGCCATAGAGAACTCTCCTCGGCATTCGGTAGAATGTCCAAATGGATAGGCATTGATGTGGCCAAATTTGTCCTTATTTTTGCAGCTTACTATTGCCTATCAAAATATAATTTAAACCACTCGCAAGAGAACGAATCTTTATAGATATGGTTCTATATAGAGCATATCGATCCCCCGAGGAATACGTGGATGAATTGCACTATTGAGAGAGAATTTCTAATTTAATAAAAAAAAAATAGAATTTTTGATTTGAATTTAAAACTACTTCATAGAACGTAAAAACATTAAAAGTAAAAAGTTTATAAAGTTGAGAGAGAGAGAACTTGGGGTGGTTTCCACCTCTAGCCAATTGACAAGTACAAGTATGTAGCAAATGGGATCTTGTATAAGTATATGTATCACAATGTCATTAGGCTTGTGGCCTCTAATGACATATCAAAAGATAAACATGATTTCTAACTAAACATAGCCCATCTTTAACAAGCATAGTCCTTCAACCTATCTACTTATCTTACCTTCTAAATGTACCTACGTGTATCCGAACTACCCTATCTTGGCATGGGCTATATAAGCAAGAAACATCACATTCCATTAGAAACCATTACAAAGCCATCATTTACACTTTTTTGTGAAAGTTGTAATTGTTGAGCATTCAAAATAAAATATTTCTACTCTAAGACAAGATGAAGAAATAGTATCAAATGAATATATTGAAGAGGTTCACAAATATTATACAAAACACTAGGCTAAGTAATCAACATATAAATATAAATCCCAAAGTTGCTACAAAATGAACAAGTTACATGGCTAGGGGTTTCAACCACACCCTAGATGGAAAGTTAGTTGATAATAGGAGACTTGCAATCCTCCATGGCCAGAGATATGAAGCTCCAAAGGTCTGGTTCAACACTTCCTTCTCTCCTCTCCTCCAAGTCTTCCCCCTTTCTTGCTCAAAAACATGCATATATGTCCATCCACTAGTGTCCTTGGGTCCCACCTTGCCTATATATCTATATAATCCACCTAATATATATATGCTCCCTTCATATGTCTCCTTGAGTCAGAAAATCCTCCAAAAGAACGTGCAAGGGTCATTCATGAATACAAGTGGCAAGACAAGTGGCCAACTTGCAGTCTACAAAATCTCGATTGTGCGAAATTAAAGTTTCGCACAATCGAGATTTCGATTGTGCGAAATCATCATCTCGATTGTGCAAAATGCCTTCATGAATTTCTTAATTTCTTCACTTCCTCAGCATTTGATCGGAAACATCGCCCTTTTTGGGACACAACCTAATATTCGACAAAAACATAAAAATAGCATAAAAATACCAAGGTAAACATAAATACAGAATTAACATATGCAATTAAGAAGGCTTAAATGTGCAATATTTAACGCTTATCAGGCATTCTTCTAGAAAATGGTGTCCGGTCGAATCCTCCTCCGCCTCCTCATCTGAGGGCTCACTCTTTAAAGGCTCGTCCTCCTCTGCCAGCACTAGGGGATCATCCATGTCCATATCCTCACTCTCTTGCCCCTGGCACTGTTGACTCTCTAGATGCCTACGGACCCGTACCCAGTGAGTGTGCTGGAATTGGGGAGGCGGTCCTATCTAGATATCCATAGTACTGAAGGGACTATTGGCCTCCCTAAGAAAGGCTGTGACCAAGTAGGGGAACGGAAGTTGCCAAGTAGCAGCTCTCTTGTTCATTTTTCGGACGAGAGCGTCCCACAATTTATACATCTGACCCCAAATGAGCGATGGGATAGAGAACCACGTGCCAGTATGAGCTGCATATAAGCAGCGAAGAAGGTTACCCCAGCGCTCTGCCACATGTCCTAAAGACATGCGTTCTTGATAAGGTGGTGTCCAATAACCATAAGTCCCTCGGGCACATGGATTTGCTTGTGCAATTTTGATTGGGGGTGGTAAACTCCCCGTTCCACATCTCCATGACCATAGAGAACACGGTGGTGTCTAACGGGAGGGACTCCCTGAAGAGCAGATGGGCATCCTGGTCGACCATATCCAGAGGCTGTAGGTGGGGGCAGCCTATGAGCTAGGCAATCTGACTCGCCATGATGGTGATTGTAGTCCCTTCCACCACAGTCTGCAGACTACTGGGCATGGTGCACGAGTACGTCATATGCTCGTAGAAGACCTGCACCAGCCTACTATATGCGATGTTGGATGGTGGCAGGAGTAGTCTATCAAGTCTGCATCGTCGCAGCTCTGCCACAGCCCATGCTGTGTCACGTCGCGCCTGAAACTCCACGGGGTCAAAAATATACTCGGGATGAAATCCCCGAGTACGCCAAGCTTTGCTCGGCACATCTCGAATCTAAATACTGGGACTCTTCACTCGAGCCATATCCCTATACTGTCTGTAATTTGCACAAAATCTATTCTAAGACATGGCATCAAAATATGTAATCCAAGAACATGCTCAAAAGTCAAACTTTTTTAAATCTTCCAAAAACATTCTAAAACCTTTAAAACACTTCCCAAACATGTTCCCCACACTCAAAACATCTGAAGCACCACTCAAAATGCATTTATGGCAATTATAATGCAAAAAATGAAAAATCGGCCAAAATTGGTCATGATCTCTACATTGTGGGTTTCAGCCGAGAGGGAGAGAGTGTTTGGTCATGAGCGAGGAGAAGAAATGAGAAGGAGAGTGGGTGTGTTCAAAATTTTAAATGACTGGACATGCAGTCACGTGGCCTTGGACGATGCATTGAAATGCATGTTTTGATACATCGAAGTGATGATGCATTGTAAGGGTGTTTTCGATGCATTGAAGTGACGATTCATCACCCTTCTCTCGTAATAAGGTGTAAAACTTTCTGGATTCTTTTACGGATATGGTGGCTTTAATTAATGATGCATCATTCCATGATTCGATCCATCTAATGGACGATGCATTGAAATGGCTATTCGATGCATCGAAATGGCTTAACACCTTGATGTTGAAAAATTTCTAAGTATAGAAAAATTGAAGCTCAAGCCTCCAAATCACACCTCAAACAATTAGATACATTCCCATTGGATATGAAGGTCATATGGAATATGAGAGGACCGTGAAAATGCCAAGTTTACCATCTACGGTGAGACGTGAAAATAGATTAATTGTCCAAATATATGGGATCCGTCAATTCGACGATATCCATATATTCCATTTGCATTTGACTATTCACGTAAGGTTTCACATCTTGCCCATTAACTTTAAAGAGCGTTCCATCCTTGGAATCTTTCAACTCCACTGCTCCGTGGGGAGCAATGGAATTTATGATAAATGAACCGTCCCATCGGGAACGAAGTTTTTCAGGGAATAGGTGTAGCCTAGAACTATAAAGCAAAACTTTTTGGTCTGGAGAGAGCGATTTGGCATGGATATTGCTATCACGAAAGGCCTTGGTCTTTGCCTTATAGATTTTTGCACTTTCGTACGCGTCATTCCATAAATCCTCCAATTTACTCAATTGGAACTTCCGGTTAGAGCCAGCTAATTTCAAATCGAAATTGAATTTTTGAATAGCCCAAAAGCTTTGTGCTCAAGCTCAACCGATAAGTGACAGGCTTTACCACATACCAGACGATACGGTGACATGCCTATTGAGGTTTTATAAGCTGTTCGGTACGCCCACAATGTGTCATTTAGACGTTGTGACCAATCTTTGTGATTGGGGTGCACCATTTTCTCTAAAATGTGCTTAATTTCTCTATTAGATACTTCTACTTGACCACTCATTTGGGGGTGGTAAGGAGTAGCTACTTACGAGTGATATAGTACTTGATTAGCAAGGTTCGTAGGAACCAGTTTCAAAAGTGTTTGCCTCCGTCACTAATGATGGCTCGGGGCATACCAAAATGACTAAATATATTCATTTGAATTAACTTGACCACAACTGTGTGGTCATTGGTTCTGGTAGCCATGGCCTCAACCCATTTAGATACATAATCCACTGCCACGAGTATACACTCGAAACTCGAGGATTTTGGAAATGGGCCATAAAGTAAATGCCCCAAACATCAGAGATATCAACGATCAAAGTTTGGTTCAAAGGCATCATATCTTTATAAGACATAGCATCGAGGTGGTAACATCGCTCACACGAGTGTCGGAATAAGTATGCATCCCAATGCATGGTTAGCAAGAAGAAACCGCGTTGAATAATTTTGGAAGCGGTCTTCTAAACACTGAAATGACCTCCGCATGCGAGTATATGGTAGAAAGTAGAAATACTAGGAATTATCACTCTTAGGCACACATCGGCGGATGATTTGCTCGAGGCAATACTTGAAAAGCTTAGGATCATCCCAAAAATATGAATGTACTTGGGAGTAGAAGCGAGCCTTCTCTTATTTTAACTAATTATAAGATGGGATCTTCCCAATTCCTATAAAATTAACAATGTCAGCATACCATGGAAGTTTCTCATGAGTGACCTCAAAGAGTTGCTCATCTGGGAAGGATTTGCAAACTGGAATTAGATCTTGATGGCACTCTATGAGAATCTGAGATAAATAGTCAACGACCACATTCTCAGTACCCTTTTTATACCGGATCCCAAAATTAAACTCTTGCAATAAGAGTATCCATCGGATCAGCCGAGGTTTCGTATCCTTTTTAGCCAACAAATGCCTTAGAACGACATGATCAGAGAAGACAATTACTTTGGATCCTAAAAGATATGATCTAAATTTATCCAAAGCATAAACTACAACAAGTAATTCCTTTTCTATTGTGGTATAATTCATTTGATATTCGGAAAGGGATTTTCTTGCATAGTAAATAACGTGTGGCAACTTGTCTACACACTACCCTAAGACTGCACCCATATCATAGTTGGATGCGTTACACATTAACTTAAATGGGATAGCCCAATTTGGAGGGAGAAGAATTGGAGCAGTTGATAGAAGAGTGCAGAGAGTCTCAAAAGACTTAAGGCATGCTTCATCAAAGTTGAATGGAGTGTCTTTCTTAAGAAGTCGACATAAAGGTCGAGAAATCTTGTTAAATGGCGATGAAATCCCACATGGACAAGGAATGAACGAATATCCCTCATCGATGAAGGTGGAGGAAGCTTAGTGATGAGTTAACCCTTGACTCTATCAATTTCGATGCCTCTTTTGGATATAATATGTCCAAGGACAATTCCCTCTTGAACCATGAAATGACTCTTTTCCAAACTTAGAATGAGATTCGTGTCCTTACAATGCTTGAGCACAAGAGTAAGATTTTGAAGGCACGAATCAAAAGAAGGTCCAAAGACTGAAAAATCATCCATGAACACTTCTAGGAACTTCTCCACCATGTCAAAAAAAATAGACATTATACACCGTTGAAAAGTCACTCGTGCATTGCATAGCCTAAAGGGCATGCGTCTATAAGCGAACGTCCGTATGAACATGTGAAGGTTGTCTTTTCTTGGTCTTGCGGGTGTCTATTACTACTTGATTATAGCCAGAATATCCATCTAAAAAGCAATAAAAACTTTAGCCCGCTAGCCTCTCTAGGATTTGATCAATAAATAGAAGTGGAAAATGATCTTTCCTAGTTAAAGAATTCAGCGTCCTATAATCAATACACACCCGCCAACCGAGGGTTGTGCGTTGAGGAACTAACTCTCCTTGCTCATTTAAAAGCACGGTAATGCCTGATTTCTTTGGCACCACTTGTGTGGGGCATATCCACTTGCTATTGGAGATGGGGTATATGATACTGGTATCTAGCAATTTGATAACCTCTTTCATGACAACTTCCTTCATGTTAGGATTAAGTATGTGTTGCACCTCTATTGAGGTCTTTGCATCTTCTTCCAAATATATGCGGTGCATACAAATGGAAGGATCAATGCCTTTTAAATTGGCAAAGCTCCATCCTATAGCTCCTTTGTGTTCCTTTAATACCATTATGAGTGAACACTCTTGATCATTAGTTAGATTTGAAGCAATGATGACTAGTAAAGTGTCACTTGGGCCAAGGAACACATACTTAAGAGTAGATGGTAAAGTCTTAAGCTTAAGTTGTGGGGGAGACACAAGGGATGGAATTGTAAGAGTACTTGAAAGAGTAGGAAGAGGGTCTGTCGGTGTCTTCCACATTGAAAAGTCATTTATAATAGTGTCATCAAGTAGTGCATTTACATCTTTAATGGATTGCTCGATGTCAAAGGTTTTTAAATTGAATTGACTTAGACACACCTCTAAAGGATCTTTGGATAACATTTGGGGAAGCAGTTCTTCAACCAGCTCATCCACAATATCCACACAAAAGCACTCACTTTCCTCATTGGAAGTGTGGTGGGATGCATTAAAAATATTCAGCTTTACAGTCATATTCTTGAAAGAGATGTACATCATCTTGTAGGGTAGTTAATTCAAGCATTAGCCGTAGCCAAGAAGGGATGACCTAGAATGATCGAATTATGCCTAGTAGGGTCTTGGACAAGTTTGGTATCAAGGACTATAAATTCCTCCAAAAAATAAAATTTCTCCACTTTAATAAGAACATCCTCAATTATACCACGAGGTTGCTTTACCGATCGGTCGGCAAGTTACAACACAACTGTGGTTGGCTTGAGTTCTCCTAGCTGTAATTTCTTGTATACTGAGTAAGGAAGTAAGTTAACACTTGCTCCCAAATCAAGGAGGACCCTCTCGAATTGTTAATCACGAATGACACAAGATATTGTCGGGGCACCCGGATCTTTGAATTTAGGAGGGGTGTTATGTTGAAGAATGGAACTTACTTGCTCAGTTAGATGGACTTTCTTAGGAACTTGATCCCTAGATTTATGTTTTTGCGTGCATAAGTCCTTAAGAACTTTAGTATAGGAGAGAATTTGCCTTATAGCATCAAGTAGAGGTAGATTGATTTTCACTTGTTTAAAAAATTTCATCATATCTTGAAGTTTCTCTCCTTGCTTTCCAAAATGAGAAGGCTTCCTTAATCTTTGGTGAAATAGAACTCGGGGTTCAAATGAAACTTCTTGATTTGGAGTAGATGAAAAATTAGCTTCAATTGCCTTTCCTTTTCCTTTTGAAACATTTGAATTTTTGGAAGAATCATTTGGATTTTGAAAGGGGATTTTTGGATTTATCGAGTGCTCACATTCTTTCTCTTTTCTCTTGTCAATCTGATTTTCTAGAATTCTACCACTCCTTAAAGTAGTAATTGATTTAGCTTAATCTTGAGTAAACTCAAAAGAAATGGAAGCATCACCAACTACTTGTACTCATTTAGGAATTGCCACCGTTTAGCTAGGCAATCTTCCACCCTCTCTTCGATGAAATGCATTAGCTAGTTGTCCCAATTAGGATTCTATCTATGGAATGGATTGAGAGTGAGAATTAATTTTTTGAGTATTACTCTCAATGTTACCTAAGGCTGCCAAAACTTTATCCTCAAAGCTGGGATCTCGAGGAGGTGGTGGTGTGGGAATATAGTAGAAACTTGAATTAACTTGATATGGTCTAGTTTGGAATTGAGATAGACCTTGTTATCCTTAAGGTCCCCGAGGTCCTTGATTTTGGTAATGACCTTGGTTTTCATATTGGAATTGAGTTTGATCTCTCCATCTGGGATTATAAGAATTTTGACCTGACCTATAATAGAGTGTATTCACTTGTTCTTGATTATATTCGGGATGTTGCCTTGCATGACGACAATCCCTAATATAATGAGAAGGGTTGTCACAGAATGAACATACATCATAAGTGGGATGATGAGTGGGATTTGGAGGAGTAGGAAAAGGAGGAGGAGAAGAAGAAGAAGAAGCCCCGGCCAACATGACTTGGTAACTTTAAAGCCTCTATTTTCCTATCGGTTGCTTGCTCTTTGCGCAACTCAAAGACACTTTCAGTCTGAGCATTAGGGGGAGCAATTATCTTAGAAGAACGATGAGACAAATTTTCTCTCAAGTTCTCTAAGAGAATCAATGCTTCATTGGGACTTTTAAGAAAAAATGTACCCACACAATTAGCATCTATCATTTGTTTATGGGGCTCACCTAAATCATCATAGAATCCTTGTACCAATTGCCATTTGAGAATAACATGGTGTGGGCATGACCACAAAAGGTCCTTTATTGTTTCATATGTTTCATGAAAAGCTTCTCCATCCTGTTGAGAGAAACAGATGAAGGCTCTCCACGTATCATTAGTCTTTCCCATTGGAAAGTATTTCTTTAGAAACTCTCGTTACATTTCTTCCCAAGAGTTAATAGAATTTTTCTCTAAGGAATTAAACCATTGTTTGGCTTTGTCCTTGAGTGAGAAGGGAAAGAGATGAAGCCTTAAGTTGTTAGGTAGCCAGTGAAAATAATTAAGGAGATTAATAGTGGAGTATTTAATTTTGATGTTATTCCTCCCCGTATTTAGGAAACAAATACACGAAGAAGATGCATAGGTTAATGGAACATAGAAATCCCTAAAAACCTCACCACCCGGTGAGGGTGGTGGTGGTAAAACAAGATTTTGTTGGACATTTGGGTTATCATTATTAGCTATGTTTTCTCTCATATGTTCTCTAAACAATATAGGGTTCCTACAAACACTACTATGTTGTCTAAAAGTTCTTTCAAGTTCAAGATCACACAGTAATAAAGGTAATGGTAACGATCTCCTACCTTGCATGTGAATAACACAAAATCTAAGTTATATACAAAAATAAAATTTTAAACACTTAGGCGTAAGAAATTGGATACTATACTCACAAAGAGTCTGAGCTTAAGTCCCAAAGCTTTGATTGTAATGAGTACCTAAAATGTAGCACTTAACCAGTAAGAACTAAATTAATTACAAATAAAGAATTTAAAGAATGAATTAAGTTAAAAATTAAACTAGAATCAATTTTGTACTTTTAGCAATTAAACCATAGTCCCCGGTAACAGTGCCAAAAATTGATCTGCTACTTTTTGCTTTTGTGTGTTTGGAAATTAAATTATATTTTACCACTTGCAATAGAATGAATCCTTGTAGGATAGGGTTCTAGAAGAGGGTGTCGGTCCAACAGAGACTACATTGGTATAATTTGCTAAAGATAGAAGCTTGTTTATTGTTTAACTTACAAATATATTTTGGTTTGTTTGTTTAAACTACTTGAAAAATGAAAATGACAATAAAATGACGAAGTTTGAGAAAATGATAAAGGACTGGGGTCGGGACTTCACCATTAGCCTCATAACATGTAAAACTCATAATAAATAAGAAAATTTATATAAATGTGTAATATATGAATCATTTGGCTTGTGGCCTACAATGACTTCCCCAAGAAGATACATACACCTTAAAATACTATAGTCCATCTTTGATAAGCATAATCTCCCTACCTACCTATTTACCTAAATACCTAATTAACTAAGTGCAGTGAAATTACCATCTCTAAGCATGGACTATGCAAATCTAGCTATGCATGTTATAATGAAAATTAGTACAAAGCCATCACTTGTAGTTCTTGTGGAAATACAAGTGTTTGAAGATCATGTGAAGAAATCTAACATTCTAAGACAACAATGATGAATCAAAATACATAAACATACTGAATTTATAAACTTATATTGAATATAAGGCTCAAGACTAAGTATATATACACAAAATACAAAAAATCCCAATTTACTCCAATTAGAACATAGTTACAAAGCTAGGGTTTTGTCCAAACCCTAGAGAAGGATTAGTTGATCATGTTGGGTTAGAGGCACTCCGTAGATAGAGATGAATCCATGCTCAAAATGGTCTTCAAGGCCTTACAAAGCCCTCTTTGAAACTTTCCCTCTCTAGAAGTTCACTTTCTCTCTTTGGAATTACAATATATCAATATGGATTAATTCCAGTATATACATCTGACTTTAGGCTCAAAAGATCATAAAATTTTCGTGCAAGGCTTCTTCTAGAAGATTTTTGACAGGTGGCCATGTGGGAAAAATATACTATGAAAATATCTTCCGGCAGGAATTTAAGATCCATCGAAATGGACATTTCTATGCATCATTCTGGAGATGCATCAAAATGGTGATTTCAACGCATCGTAGGTCTCTGCTCTAGAATCCTTCAACTTCTTAGCTTTTTGGCTCCAGTCTTGACACACACTTCACTTATCCTCAATGTAGACATCCAATTAAGTATGCTCAGATTTAAGAATGCATTCATGAAATGCTAATGGAGTCGTAATGAGCCGTATTTTGGATTAGAACCTAAAATCATCAAAAACATGAAAACACATAAAAAAACACAATATGTGAATCTATAGGATTAAAACACATAAATAAAAGCGCAAGAATGTATAACATTCAGCACTTATCATAAGCTAAAACTTCCATATACTCCATCAACCTTCATTGTCTCATATTCAAATCTTTTTATGAGAAAAGGTATTTGAGACTTTTGTGATCGGAGAACTCTGATAAGCACAGAATGTTGTGCATTCGGTCCTTCTAATTTACATATGTTAATCCTTTATTTATGTTTATATTAGTATTTTTATAGTATTATTCTGTTTTTGTCATTTTCAGATCCTTAGATGAAATAATGGTTAATTCCATGGTTCTTGGGCTTTCAATGAGGCTTCCATAAGAACAAGAAATTGCCATTAGTTTGGGCCAACTTCCAATGATGAGTCCATGGATTGGGCCAAGCTATATTCAAGATTTAATGCAAAAGGGGCCAAAAATTTGAATTGGTTCATTCATTGGGTGAAGTACAAGTTCAAGACCAATCTCAAGCCCAAAATTCATTCAAAATTCTGATCTGCGCACTGTTTGTATTTTGACCATAACTTCATGCTCCAAACTCCAATTAAGGTAATTTTTGCAGATGTGGAAAGATAAAAGAGAGTTCTAAATACGTTTACGTTTGAGAAATCTCTAAATCTGACATCGTGGTGGTTAAAAGTGGCCAAAATAGTATCATTAATATTCTGGGCAGATTTTTCTTTGGTTGCTTTGAAAATTTGTGACAAGTGACCAATGCTATGACAACCAACCACCCCACTCAATGAATTCACCAAAGTGCTATACACATGGAGGGAGATGATCCAATTCTTCTAAAATGGAATACATATGGAGCTATTTAGGCCATATGATGAGTTTAAGTGGAAGAAATGGTGGACACTCATATTGCACTAACTTTGGCTATAAATTGAGGGGAATTGAGTAGTGTAAAGGGAGGAGAAGTGAGTGGAAATATTCTGCACACATAGAGAAATATGAACTGTTCTCCAACCATGAAGACTTGTAACTTAGCCATGTGGAGCTAAAATTCTTCCTAGGGCATTGATGTAGCCCTAGTCAAGCATTAATGGTATGATAATAGTATCTTTATTTGGGATTGTTATATGTGTATAATAAGTTGTATAACTTTGTTGATTACATTTGTAATTGAAGTATAAAGTTATGTTCAATCTTGACTTCATTCTTCTCTTGTCTTAGAAAGTATGAAAGTTATACAATAATTTTATATGAACATAAATTCATTAGATTTGATAATTCATGCTTAAGGAAGATGAATCGTTCTACACTTTTAATTTCATGTTATGTCTTTTATTTAAGTAGTTAGGTAGACGATTCATGCTAACTAAAGATGAATTAATCTTATATTTTGATTTATGTATTTTCTTGAAGATATCATGGTGGTATGTTACAAATCCCATGAATCATGATTATACATATGTAACTTTCCCAAGTTGAATTACATTCTTCCATTGATGTGAGGCTAGTGGTGAAATCAATACCTTAGTCCCTCTTTTATTTATCAATTTAAATTATAGCTAGTGCCATTTTATTTTATGTTAAACAAATACCAAAAATATCAACTTCTCTTTCAATGAATCAAATAAGACTAATTTAATCACATTCTCTGTGGGATTGACACATTTACAAGAGCCCTATCTTACAAAGGTTCGTGCTATTGCGAGTGGTTTATTAAGAATTGGTCAAGAATTATTTTGGTAAAACAAAATACCCTTTCCATGCACAACAATTTTTGGCGCCGTTGCCGGGGAATGTTGATTAAATGTTGTTTGATTATAGTTAGGATTTGTAAATATTTTGGTATATAATTTGTTTGTTAAGTGTGAAGGTACAAGAGTTGCTACAAGCTTTGAGAGTTGATCTTTCAAAAGAAAGCGGGTAAGTCTTGTATTTTACATTGTTTTAAATTTTTTTTTTGTAGTACATATATTTGTTTTGTTTGTTTTTGTGAATTGTCAAATCTCATGTTCAACGTCGGCACCCTTGAGAGTTGATCTTTCAAGCACATCGGGTAAGTTTTGCAATTTACATTGTTTACTTGTTTTCTTGCCGTTATATTTAGTATGTTTGTTTGAGTATTTTTAGTATTTTCATTCTAAAAAAAAAAAAAAAGATTTTTTTTCTCCAAAGGACTCAATTTTTAGTCACTCCGGTGAGTACCCTTTAATTTGAGTGGCGAAGGATAGTTAATATGAAATCTTGGATGTTCCGTCATTAAGCAAGCCTAGTACTTCTCCTCCTTTCATATGTACTACTTTGTTCTTGTTTTAAGGCCCTTAATTGTTAAGCTATTAATTGAAAAATTCAGAGAGAAGTAGTTTTTAATAAATAAAAAATATATAGTTTTTGGTTGTTTTTGTGTTTTTAATTTCTTATTTTGTTTGTTAGTTTATGTTTGGTCGCCGTTCGTTGTCATTACCATTGCTTCCATTAGACCCTAATCTTGAAAGAACTCTTAGGCATCTTAAAGGAACTGTAAGGGACTTTAATTTACCTAGAGAACCTTTAATTGAAAACATGGCAAAAGATGGTGTAAGGCCAGTAATTGTAGAAGAAGTTGTTCCACCCATAATGGTTGAGGAAAGACCAATGCTCCTTCGGGATCATTACATTCCTACCACATACAACTCTCCTTCAGGAATTCAATTACCAAATGTAATGGCCACCCATTATGAAATTAAGTCCAGTGTTATCCAAATGTTACCATCTTTTTATGGACTTGATGATGAAGATCCATATAGGCACCTTGATGAATTCCTTGAAATTTGCTCTACCCTAAGGATGCAAGGTTTTATGGAAGATGCCTTAAGGATGCAACTTTTACCATTCTCTTTGAAAGACAAAGCTAAGCATTGGTTGAAATCCTTAGAAAATAACATGATTACTTCTTGGACACAATTGTGAGTTGCGCGGTGCGAAAGCGGTTGTGAAAAATATTTTAGAACCTAGAGGCGGGGTGAATAGGATCACTTGCTTGTTTGCTTAATTTTTAATTAATTCAATTTTAAGTCCAATTAATCAAATAATTAAAGCAAGCAAATAAATAAAGTGCAAGTAAAGAAAAGAATGCACCAAATATACGTGGAAACCCAAGGCGGGAAAAACCACGGAGGGAGGCGGCACGCCTCAGGAAACCAATTCACTATGATGAAGCAAAGTACAACAGACTCTGTCTCAATCTCACACCCCTCTTCACTCTATCAAGGATCTGATGCGGAACACCTTAGGCTTATGATTGCGACAACACGTCCAACTGCTGTAGACTTCCGGCTAACGTCACCACCCTTACAGAAAGGTAGCTGGAAGAACCAAAATACTCAGCAAGTATTTTGTTCCCTTCGTAGTGCAATCTGGTCACCTTTCTTCCTCAGCAAGCAAGCAAGCGAAAAACCTTCAATCTAATGTTCTGATTAGCAAATAGATTTGATGCAGTCTTTGAGCAGCTAATCAAAAGTAGAACACCATCCTAAATATCACTCATGAAGTATGGATGTGTGTTCTTAAAAATATAAAGCCCTAATTATATTGTATATACTTTCTCTCTCTAAAAATATTAATTTTCCAGGGCGTCCTTGTAGAGAAAATATGAATACATATATATAGGCAAGGAAGTTCTAATTCTACTTGGAAGAGAAGTTGAATACCAAAATAGAACTCTCCTAGAAGTTTCAAACCCAATAGGAATCAGAATTTCCGTCAAAATATATTTCCTATTTGGAACAGGCTAAGTGGGACCGGTGCCAAATAATCAGGACCGGTGGTACTTTTTGAAAACCTGCAGAAACCAACCTACCAAAAAAAGTTGGACTAGTCCTAAATATTGGGGATCGGTCCTACTTTGAAAAACCCTAATATTTTCATGAAAACCCTAGTTTTTCAAAACAGGCTCGAAACTAAAAAGTGCAGAGTGTCCTCACCATACTTACCTATACTATATAGTGTTCTAACTGATTTAGCAGCTGCCATGCACTTGAGTGTCAGCTCGAAGTTATCGAAGATCTATTACATAAAATAATACAAAAATTACAACTCGATCGTTCAAGTTTTGATCACCGAAATATGTCAATTACAAATTTATATCTCACAACAATTACAACAAGAGTTCCTCCAGAAGTACTTTCCTATAGGAAAAACCAATCAAATTAGAAAATCTATGATTGAATTTGCACAAAGTGAAGGAGAACATTTCTATGAAACTTGGGAGAGATTGAAAGATCTTATTAGGAAGTGTCCTCATCATGCTGTCCCAAAATGGCAATTGGTGCAATGTTTCTATGATGGATTAACTGAACCACATAGACAAATGGTTGATGCCTCTTGTGGTGGAACATTCATGCTAAAGAGTGAAAGTGAAGCTTGGAAACTTTTTAAGAATCTTAGTGAAAATTCCATGCATCATGCTTCATCTAGTCGTTCTAAGGTCAAAGGTCTCTTTGAAGTAGGCAATTCAATAGATGTGTCTATTAAAGTGGATGTATTGTCAAAGATGCTGGATCAACTGATGGCAGCAAGTTAAGCACCTCCTACTCAGTCATCTGTGCCACCTTAGCTGTGTTTATTTTGTTCTAGCCCTTCACATCATGTCAAAGATTGTCAACTCAATGGCCAATTTTCTGAACTTGGGCAAGAACAAGTAAATGCTACTTTCTCTAGACCAGGGAATAATCTATATTCCAATACCTATAACCCGGGATGGAGAAATCATCCTAATTTTTCATGGAGACCCCAAGCTACGGGAAATTCAAATCTTCAACCTATTGGACAACCCATACAATCCAATTTTGCGTCCAATAGTCATCCTTTCAATCCCTCATCCAATTACCAACCTTCTCAACAACACCAAAACCAAGCAACTCCACTTCCTAGGCATTCAGCTTTTGAAGACAAGGTGTTGGCTGCATTGAGCAATCTTGAGTCAAATACTCAATTGCTACATTCCCATTCTCAATCCATTTCTAAGCTAGAATCCCAAATCAGAGAAATAGCTAATTCTTTGAATAGAAGAGAGGAGGGAAAACTTCCAAGTCAACCAGTGGTCAATCCTAAACCAAAAGGACGATACATGATTGATGAGAATACATCTAGTTCCTCTCATCATGAGCATGTCCAAGTCATCATGACCCTTAGGAGTGGGAAGGAGATAGATAACAAGATTGAGAAAAAGGCAAATGAAAAAAATGAGATTCCAAAAGTTTCAAAAGAAATCCCTAAAAATCCAAATAATTTTCCCCAAAATCCAAAAGATTTGGTGAAACAATTGTCAAAGGACAAAGAAGTCAGGAATGAAGTTCTTTCTTCACCTATTCCCATTCTTAAGACCAGATATGAGCCTAAAGCTCTATATTCGGAACATCTCAAAGAACCATACTGTTATGGAAAATAAGGAAAAAAGATCGAGGACATGATGAAAGTTTTCAAGCAAGTTAAGATTAATCTTCCTCTTCTTGATGCAATCAAACAAATTCCTTCATATGCCAAATTTTTCAAGGACTTGTCTACACAGAAGAGAAAATCAAGGAGTCATGTTCCAAAGAAAATTCTTCTCACTGAGCAAGTTAGTTCCATACTGTTGTACAACACACCTCCAAAATTCAAGGACCCTGGTGCTCCTACAATCTCGTGTGTCATTGGAAACTATGAAATTGGAAAAGCCCTACTTGATTTAGGTGCTAGTGTTAATCTACTTCCTTACTCAGTATACTCGCAGTTAGGCTTAGAAGAGCTTAAACCAACTCCAATTGTCCTACAACTTGCGGATAGATCGGTTAAGCAACCTCGAGGAATCATTGAGGATGTTTTCATCAAAGTAGACAAGTTCTACTTTCCAATCGATTTCATTGTCCTTGACACTGAACCCATCCAAAATCCAAAAAATATGTACCTATAATCCTTGGTCGACCTTTCTTAGCCACGGCTAATGCATGCATAAATTGCAGAACAAGGGTTATGGACATATCTTTTGGAAACATGAATGTAAAATTGAATGTCTTCAATGCTTCACAACATTCGTCAGATGCAAAAGAATGTTTCTCCCTTGACATCATTGATGAAATGGTTGAAGATTCACTTTAATCCTTTTTATCAAAAGATCCTTTAGAGGCATTCTTGACTCACTATGATTTCGAAGGTTATGACATAGAAAATAGTGAAGTCAATTATGCGTTTGAGATTTAGACTATCATGGACTTTTCACCATGGAAAATGTCAAAGGAGCCATTTCCATTATTGTCTAGTACTCCTTCAATTCCATCCCTTGAATCCCCACCCAAATTATAGCTCAAACTACTTCCGGACAAGCTAAAGTACGTTTTCTTAGGTTCCAATGAAACTCTTCCAGTTATCATTGCTTCGGACTTGACAAAGGACCAAGAAAGTAGTTTGTTGACTGTACTTCAACTGCACAAAGAGGCGATTGGATGGATTGTAGCTAATTTAAAAGGAATCAATCCTTCTAATTGTATGCATCACATTCATCTGGAAGATAATGCTAAACCATCTCATGAGGTACAAAGAAGATTGAATCCAAATATGAAAGAAGTTGTGATGAAGGAAGTAGTCAAGTTGTTAGATACAGGAATTATTTATCCCATCTCTGATAGCAAATGGGTGAGCCCCATTCAAGTGGTACCTAAGAAGTCTGGAATCACCGTAGTTAAGAATTCTACTGGAGAATTAATTCCACAATGCACAACAACTGGTTGGCGTGTGTGCATTGATTACAGAAAACTCAACTCTACAACTAGGAAGAATCATTTTCCCTTACCATTTATTGGTCAAATCCTAGAACATCTCGTGGGTCAGAGTTACTTTTGTTTTCTAGATGGATATTCTGGCTAAATCAAGTAGCTGTCGATCCAAAGGATCAAGAGAAGACAACCTTCTCATGTCCATTTGGAACATTTGCTTATAAACGCATGCCCTTCGGGTTATGTAATGCACCTACAACATTTCAAAGGTGTATGATGTCTATATTTTTGGACATGGTGGAAAATTTTCTTGAAGTTTTTATGGATGACTATTCAGTCTTTGGACATTCTTTTGAAAAATGTCTCCAAAATCTGTCAATTATTCTTCAGC
Source organism: Cornus controversa (assembly GCA_026545225.1). Taxonomy (NCBI): domain Eukaryota; kingdom Viridiplantae; phylum Streptophyta; class Magnoliopsida; order Cornales; family Cornaceae; genus Cornus; species Cornus controversa. The sequence goes on from CM048845.1 coordinate 55,867,769, forward strand.
GTTGTAAAGAGACAAATTTATCTTAAGTTGGGAGAAGAGTCATTTCATGGTAAAAGAAGGAATAGTATTAGGACACATTGTGTCAGAAAGAGGAATTGAAGTGGATAGAGCCAAGGTTGAACTCATTTCTCATCTTCCACCACCTACATCGGTGAGGCAAATTAGATCATTCCTTGGACATGCAGGATTTTATCATCGATTTATCAAAGACTTTAGCAAGATAGCTAAACATTGTGCAATTTACTTGCCAAAGATACTCCTTTCAACTTTGATAAAACATGTCTTAAAGATTTTGAAAAGCTCCGCTCTCTTAAAGCCTCTACCTTGATTATGAAACCTCTTGATTGGTCTCTACCATTTGAGATCATGTGCGATGCATTTGAATATGCTATGGGAGTTGTCTTAGGACAACGTGTAGATAAGCTTCCTCATGCTATCTACTATGCTAGTAAAACCCTCTCAGATGCTCAGTTGAATTATACCACAACTAAGAAGGAATTACTGGCCGTCATGTTTGCCTTGGATAAATTTTGATCATATCTGTTAGGAGCCAAGGTAGTTGTGTATTCTAATCATGCTGCTCTAAAGCACTTGCTAGCCAAAAAAGAAACCAAGCCCCATTTGATTAGATGGATACTCTTGCTTCAAGAGTTTGATTTTGAAATACGAGACAAGAGAGGTTCTGAAAATGTAGTAGCTGATCATCTTTCTCATATTATCATTAAATCTTCTAATTCCATCCCAGTTCATGATTCCTTTCTGGATGAGCAACTATTGACAATTACTGATGAGAAAGTACCTTGGTTTGCTGACGTTGTGAATTACCTAGCAATAGGTAAAATTCCTTTGAATTGGACCAAGCAAGAAAAAGATCAATTCTTTTCCCAAATAAGGAGGTATTTCTGGGATGATCCTGAATTATTCAAATACTGTCCAGACCAAATAATCCATCAATGTGTCCCCGAAAGTGAGTTTTAAAGTATTTTTACTTTTTGTCACACCTTAGCATGTGGAGGACATTTCAGTGCTAAAAAGACCTCTCAAGAGGTTTTACAAAGTGGATTCTTTTGGCCATCATTATTTCAGGATTCTTATAATTTTTGTCGAGCTTGTGAGCGACATCATAAATTAGGATCAATGTCTAGGAAAGACATGATGCCTTTAAATCCCATTTTAATCGTTAAAATCTTTGATGTATGGGGTATAGATTTCATGGGACCATTTCCACCATCATTTGGATGTGAGTACATACTGTTAGCTGTACATTATGTATCTAAATGGATTGAAGCGGTTGCGACCAAATCGAATGATCACAAAGTTGTGATTAAGTTTATTCAAATGAACATTTTTACTCATTTTGGTACACCAAGAGCAATAATAAGTGATGGAGGTAAACATTTTTGTAACAAATTTCTTCAAACCTTGCTCATCAAAGACTCTGTTACTCATAAAATAGTTACACCTTACCATCCTTAGACAAGTGAACAAGTTGAAGTATCTAATAGGGAAATAAAGTATATTCTTGAAAAAACAGCTAGGCCGGATAGAGAAGATTGGTCTTTAAGACTAAATGATGCACTTTGGGCCTATCGAACTGCCTTCAAAACTCCCATTGGAATGACCCCTTACCGTCTTGTTTATGGGAAAGCTTGCCATCTCCCAGTTGAATTAGAACACAAAGCTCTTTGGGCCATTAAGAAATTCAATTTTGACATGAACATGGCTGGCTTAACCTGGAAACTCCAACTGAATGAACTTGAAGAGATGAGAAATGATGCTTATGAAAGTGCCAAAATTTATAAAGCTAAAATGAAGGCATTTCAGGATAAAAATATTGTAAATAAAACCTTTGTTCCAGGTCAGAAAGTTTGGTTGTTCAATTGTAGATTAAACCTCTTTCCTGGAAAACTTCGTTCACGTTGGGATGGTCCTTTCATAATTTCATCTATTTTTCCCTATGGTGCTATGGAACTTCAAGATCCTAAGAATGATAATCTTTTCAAGGTCAATGGTCAAAGATTGAAGCTTTATGTAGAAGATAATGCGCAAGCAGAAGATGTTGAATCCGTTAACTTGACGTATCCTGTTTATTTTGACTATAGAGACATCATCATGTCTACCCTAGATGATAAACTTGGGTCATTCACTCCTTTTGCTTGGCGAGGAGTATAAAGATGAGATTCCAGGAATTGGTTGTATATGTGAGCCATTAGGGACCTGAACCCAACTCAGAGTTAGGAAATGGCCTACCCAGCTTTATAGGTTTCCTTCTGCACGAGTGGTAGCAAATAGTAATCGACGAGTTGGAACGGCATAACCAGCAGCTATCCATTGTTAAAGGAAGCTTGACCAAAAATGGTGTATTCAACACGTCTTGACAATCTGACGCTAAAAGAGTCATTTCTATGAATTTTGCATTTTTTTTTTGGTGATAAGATACAATAGTTGTATTATTACTATAGGCAACAGATTGCTTTAGCCCCAAAAGTTTTGATTTACAAATTTTTCATGGATCCATCGTCCACCAATGATAAAAAGGATACTTTGGTTTGGCGTCCAAATATCAAAGTGACTTCTTTATATGATAAACTTCTATTGCACCTTCTAGAAGACATCCTAGCAAGGATGAGTACATTTAATGGAAAGTCATCATTTGCTCATAGATGTAAAGCCAAGCGTTTGGGATGGTGTAAAAGTTATCTCTCTGAAACATGTCCCAGATTGCAACCATTGAGCGATTATGGCCGACCATTCATGGTTTATTACTGTACTCCTCGTTCTTACCAGGATCGTGCTCGGTTGCATGGAAAAGATCCACCTCGATAGGAAGATCCTAACTTGGGATAATATGTATTCCTATCGTTACTTCGGATCAAGTTTGGGGGTAACTCATTTCCTTTTGTCATTCTTGTTCACCTTTTCTTATGTATCTTTCTTTTGTTTTGCAATTTTTGATTTTGTGTTAATGTCTGTTCTGAAATTCTTACCTGCTTTTCTAAAAAAAAAAAAAAACCTAGAATTCACAACGGTCCAACATAGCCACCCATTCTCTGACTATGTGTGTAGTACCAATTCTATAATTTGTGATATGATTGATAAAGTTGATGATTTCCATTTATTAAAGTTTGGTTTTGATACCCAGTACTGTCGAGATTGCTTCAACACAGTATGACTTTAATAAAGAAAGGCAACCCCTTTGTAATCAATACTTATCACATACACATCTTAGAAAATTGGGAACCACCAGTTCAGAGAATGAGAGAAAAGTAGTACCCGTGGTTTTCACGTGAAGATTAAGTTTAAAAAAAATTAAAAAATTGAGCATGAAATTTTTCATAAATATTTCAGAAAGCCAGCAATACATGTGTCATTGATTTTAACACTGACTTTCAATAGGCTGATATTAATTTTGTTTTGAATGAGAAAAAGAAGGATTTCTCTCGACAATAGCTATAAGTCTCCCATGATTCTCCAGAATTCGATCACCGGAACTCTATAGCTCATCCAGATTCGTCTTCATTTCAATAGAATACTCACTTACAAGCTTTTGTAACTATTTATTCTCTGCTTTCAATTCTCTATTTTTTTTCTAAGAATCCTTAATTTTTCTCTGGAGAACTTTAACATTAGTTGTTAGCATCTGAACTTCATTCGTTGTAGCTAACAAATGTTGGCCCATGTTTGAAACAGACGCAACCAACCAAATACTGAGAGTCAAAGAGTCGTCAATGGCCATAATGTCAGACCTATTTGCCAAAACTCTTTTATCTTGAGTCAGCAAATTTTTAGTTGCTCTCATAGCGGTTGTATCATTAAGCATCACAGATTCCTCCACTGGGTGAGGGTCAATAGAGGATAGGAATGTTGTCTGCCCAACATTGGTTGATGGCACCTTAGGCAACACATATAAATCGAAGTGACTTTTGGAAGGAAAAGAGGAAGCCATTTTTGAGAGCTTGTGATGAAGAAGACAGATAGATATAATAATGTTACAATATTCAAAAAGCTGCTCTTCAAATACATAAAAATTTTGCACCAATCATACATCTCAAATTTTGAATTCTGATTTGAATTTTAACCCAATCTATGCTTTTAGAGCTGTGTTAGGTAATTTTGTCAAACATAGATGGCTTGTTTGTCAACGACAGCATTAAATGTGTGGCTGCATGTTTGGAATGTGTGCAATACAGGTACAATGCATGTATGAGAAACTCTTTGACCATAAAAGTGAGAAGAATTAGTTTGATTAAAAAAATTTGAAAGAGTAAGTGTTAGCAATTTGTGTTTCTTCTTCGTGTTATCCAAAATGTCTAAAACTACTTGTGGTGTTTGCAAATTCTTGAGAAACAAATGTGATAAGAATTGCATTTGTGCTCCTTATTTTTGCCATGAAGATAGTATAGACACTTTTGCTGCCATCCATAAAAATTTTGGGTATAGCAACTTCTCAAAACTCCTTACTCATCTCCCTGTAGAAAATCGAGGTACAGTTGTTCTAACTATGGCATATGAAGCTCAAGCTAGGCTTCACAATCCCATTTTTGGTTGCGTTTCATATATTCTTTCTCTTGAATGACAAATTCTCAATCTACAAGCACAACTAGTTTCTCTCAGTCACCTAGCAGCTCAAAACTTTGCTTCTAGCTCCTCCAGTGTAAACCCTAATGATATTTTTGAAGGGAACTTTTCATCACATCCACGAGATAATCATGTTCAAAGCTGGGTTCCATCTAAAAATGTGGACATGGCACCACTATTGAATTAGGACTTATGCAACAATTTTGACACCATGTTTTATTGTCAAAATCAGTTTATGGATCCAAACATCATACAAGATGATGGTGATGAGCTCCAATCAATTGTTTCTTCCTACCTTTGCCATTCATAAATTAAGCAACATGTTCATACTTTAGATGAATAATGAAATCTTCATTTTTTGTTCTTAATTTGTGTTTAACTTATTTTGGATGTTTAGATTAATTTTGTTTAGTTGGCTTGGTTGGTATGTATTGTGTTCTGCATGACAGGTTCTTGTATCCAAGTTTAGGGGGATGGCTAACCCTTGTTCATATGGATGCTTAACCAGATTTTAATATTTGTACTACCACGGTAATATTGTTCTATCACTTACCATATGCTTTATGTTTTTGTTACACATTGAGGACAATGTGTGATTTAAGTTTGGGGGTAAGGAAGAACAATTTTGTGTTGTTATGTTTTATTTGAAAATAAAAAAAATAAAAAAAAACAAAAAATAAAAAAATATTGGTAATTTTCGATATTCAATGTGTAAATAATTTTTGAAAATCTTGAAGCTTTAGTGTATTTTATAGATTTTATCCTATCTTTTAAGTTAGAATAAATTTCATGAATTTTAAAACTCAGAAAAATATTATTCACAGTAGCCCTTCGATATAATTTGAAATTGATGAGTGACCGCATGTTAGAAATCCAAAGAATAAAAGTGGAGATTTAACCCAGTGAGCTTTTATGATATTCTTATTATTTTGAGGGTTAAAAGGTTAAATTCTAAAATTTTCATTGAGTTCGCATAATTTGTTGATCAGTCTCATTATTTTTCTTTTGATCAAATATTGGGAATTTTATGCCACACTATCTTTTGAGTTCACACTTGTTGAAGAATTATACTAATCCTTGAGAAATGATTTTAGGCCATCTTTGGATATTTTTGAGCCTTTAAATTTCTTTTCTTGATAATCCAATACCACTAGTGAACCCGTCGAGCTTTAGCAAACCTTCCTTTCATAACCTTTTTTTCAAAGTGTTTCAGAATCGATATGATCAATAGATATCAAAAGAACAAGTGAGAATCTTACAAAAAAAAAAAAAAGTGAAGAAAAGAAGGTATGTGATTGCTGAAGAAAATTCTGAAGAAGTGTATACAAAAAGAATTGAAATGAAAAATGCTTGATTTGCAAAAGTACGAAGAAATTGAATGTAATATACTTTAAGGAGTTAGTTTTTCCCAAGCATTCTCGAATACACATTTTAATCTCACCATCACCTTTTTATCTTCATTTTACCAAACATTACATCCTAGTAAAATCCCTATTTGATCTCAAGGATGGTATGGTTCTAAAATAGTCATGACTGAGCTATAATATTATGGTATAAATTCTTAACGTTTGATATCCCTTTCATGAGACTACATGTTCCTTCATGTATTTGCGTTTCTTCATATGAATCATATGTGAGATAATTTGCACTTGTTTACATTATTCTTCCCATATATACTTGATTGAAAAATTAGCCAATCTCTGAGTACTTTATTTTGAGTGAAATATCATATGTGAGATGTGAGATCAAAGCTAATTTTCTAAAGAAATCTGGACAGCAGTCGCTTTTAATTTGAGAATTATATTTTTAGGCTATATTCACACACACTCTGAGTTAAAAATAGTAACGAAATTTTCTAACATTTGGATAGTGTTGAATCTTTTGACCTTTATTACACACTAAAGTGGATTGATTAAAGTATTATTAACAGTTGCACATTAATGGGGAAAATTTTATTGAGTGTAATTACCATCACTTGATGTTTGTGGGTAACATATCTGTTAAACCCTCACGAGACTTCCCGCGTCCACTAGGGATGCCTAGGGGTTTAAAATGCTTGTTGCATTTGCTAAATGCAATCGTATTTCCCACGAAAGAGGAAAATTGTTTTATTTTTCTTGTTGTGTATTGCTAAGGGACTAGCAATATGTAAGTTTGGATGTGTGATAAGTACAGAATGTTGTGCATTCGGTCCTTCTAATTTACATATGTTAATCCTTTATTTATGTTTATATTAGTATTTTTAAAGTATTATTCTATTTTTCTCATTTTTAGATCCTTAGATAAATAATGGTTAATTCCATGGTTCTTGGGCTTTCAATGAGGCTTCCATAAGAACAAGAAATTGCCATTAGTTTGGGCCAACTTACAATGTTGAGTCCATGGATTGGGCTAAGCTATATTCAGGATTTAATGCAAAAGGGGCCAAAAATCTGAATTGGTTCATTCATTGGGTGAAGTACAAGTTCAAGCCCAAAATTTGTTTAAAATTCTGATCTGCGCACTGTTTGTATTTTGACCATAACTTCATGCTCCAAACTCCAATTAAGGTAATTTTTGTGGACGTTGAAAGATAAAAGAGAGTTCTAAATACTTTTACTTTTGAGAAATCTCTAAATCTGACATCTTGGTGGTTAAAAGTGGCCAAAACAGTAGCATAAATATTCTGGGCAGATTTTTCTTTGGTTGCTTTGAAAATTTGTGACAAGTGACCAATGATATGACAACCAACCATCCCACTCAATGAATTCACCAAAGTGCTATACACATGGAGGGAGATGATCCAATTCTTCTAAGATGGAAGACATATGGAGCTATTTAGGCCATTGGATGAGTTTAAGTGGAAGAAATGGTGGACACTCATATTGCACTAACTTTAGTTATAAATGGAGGGGAATTGAGTAGTGTAAAGGGAGGAGAAGTGAGTGAAAATATTCTGCATACATAGAGAAATATGAAGTGTTCTCTAACCATGAAGACTTGTAACTTAGCCATGAGGAGCTAAAACTCTTCCTAGGACATTGATGTAGCCCTAGCCAAGCATCAATGGTATGATAATAGTATCTTTATTTGGGATTGTTATATGTGTATAATAAATTGTATAACTTTGAGGATTACATTTGTAATTGAAGTATAAAGTTATGTTCAATCTTGACTTCATTCTTCTCTTGTCTTAGAAAGTATGAAAGTTATACAATAATTTTATATGAACATAAATTCATTAGATTTGATAATTCATGCTTAAGGAAGATGAATCATTCTACACTTTTAATTTCATGTTATGTATTTTATTTAAGTAGTTAGGTAGACGATTCATGCTAACTAAAGATGAATTGTTCTTATCTTTTGATTTATGTATTTTCTTGAAGATATCATGGTGGTATGTGACAAATCCCATGAATCATGCTTATAGATCTGTAACTTTCCCAAGTTAAATTACATTCTTCCATTGATGTGAGGCTAGTGGTGAATTCAATATCAACTTCTCTTTCAATGAATCAAATAAGACTAATTTAATCACATTCTCTGTGGGATCGACACCTTAACAAGAGCCCTATCTTAAAAGGTTCGTGCTATTGCGAGTGGTTTATTAAGAATTGGACAAGAATTATTTTGGTAAAACAAAATACCCTTTCCAAGCACAACAAACACCTCAAACTTCTCACCATACAAGTAATATCTTTATACCTTGAGTGCGAATATCATCACCACCAATTCTAAGTCACATGTAAGGTAATTCTATTCATGTGTTTTCAATTTCCTTGAACCATACACCATTACTCTCTCGGTTTGCATTAACACACAATCCAAACCAAGTCGCGAAGCATCACAATAGATTTTGTACCCCAACCCACGTTTTGGAATGATCAGTATTGGAGCCGAAGTAAAATGACTCTTCAATTCAATGAATGCATCCTTGCAAGCATCATTCCACATGAATTTTACTCCTTTTTGGGTAAACTTTGTCATTGGTGCCGCTAACCTCGAAATGTATTTCACAAATCTCCAATAATATCCGGCCAATCCCAAGAAATTACATACCTCAAATACGCTCTTAGGTCTTTCCCAACTCATCACCACCTCTATCTTGGATGGATCCACGGAAACCTCTCCTTCGGACACAACATGCCCAAGGAATTTCACCTCCACTAGCCAAAATTCACACTTCTCGTATTTGGCATATAATTGGTTCTCTCTTATGAGTTGCAATACAATCCTCAAGAGACCCTCGTGTTCCTCTTTTGAATATAAGTACACTAGGATGTCATCACGAACATAACCACATACTTGTCCAAATACACATTGAACACTCGGTTCATCAAATTCATGAATGCTGCTGGTGCATTCGTCAAACCAAACGGCATCACCAAAAACTCGTAATGTTCGTATCGTGTGCGAAAAGTAGTTTTCTGAATGTCTGCCTCTCTAACCCCCAACTGATAGTATTCCGATCTTAAGTCTATCTTTGAGAAACATTTGAAACCCTTTAGTTGATCGAACAAATCATCTATCCTTGGTAAATGATACTTAGTCTTGATCGTTGCCTAATTTAACTTCTGATAGTCAATGCAAAGCCGCAAGGACCCATTTTTCTTCTTAGCGAAAAGAACTGCAGCTCCCCTAGGAGAATACTAAGATGTACAAATCCCTTGTCTAGTAGCTTTTACAATTGGCCCTTTAGCTTTTTCAATTCAATTGGTTCCATTCAGTACATGATAAGCATTGCATGTTACGCATTCTAATCTCTTAACTTGCGTATTTTATTCTCTTAGTGACAGTTTATTTGGGATTTTACTTTATTTTGTGTTTTCTGTATTTTCAGGTCTTTAATGGTAATTTTAGTTAAACGATGATTTTTAGGCTTTCGAATTTGACATTTAATAGGGTTATGAGAAGCCTACATCTAGTGGACCAAGTGTAGCTAATATTTCAACTCAAAATAGCCCAAGGAAATGGTCCAAGAGAATTATGACTGCTGAAGGAGATTATAGGCCAAAGCCCAATTTTGTGCCAAATACAATTTTAATCCCGTTTTGGAAAATAGATTGTAACTCTTATTCTTGACTGTCAAAATGGCCCAATTCCAAAATTAGTTGAATGAAATTTGATTCTGGACATTTTTGTATTCCACAAAAATTTCATGAATCGGACTTCTAGGGCATCAAACTTTGGGGTGAAGGTTAGTAGAAAAATCCACCTGATTAGGGCCTGCAGGAAAACCCTAATTGTCCCATAATTAGGTGGGGACACTTCACATTCTCTTGGCTATTAAAAGTGACGAATTGGAGCTGTATTGAGGACCCTTGGTAGCGGCTTGGAAGAGCTTTTGGAGTGGATAATCATTGGAGAACAAGGTCTTGCGCCTATTCTATGGAGATGTTTTCTTATTTCTCAACAGTTGAAGTAACTTCATCTGCCATGAGTAGCTAGTTCATCCACTAGGGTTTTAATGTAGCCCTAACTAAGCATCAATGGTTTGATTTTTTTAACTATTAGGGATTTTTGTATCCATGCATAAATTGTGTAATTTAGTGGATTCTATCTAAAGAATTGAGCAATAAAAGTCTTATAAATTCAGTTTCAATGATGTCTTATCTTGTCTTAGATACTTTATTGTTGTGATTGAACTCAATCCCTCTTATTTTCTGTGATTATGAGAGTGATTATTACACAATGGTAATTATTGAATATATCATTAAAATTTTTGATGGTTTATGCCTAGAAAAGATGGACCATACTGCACCCTAGAGTAGAGTAGTTAGGCAGATGGTTGATGTCAATCGAAGATAGTCCATGGTTTAAGCTTAATCACATATTATCCTCTTGACGGTTGGAGGTGATCTTGTAGCCACTGACACCACTTATGCATGGTATAATTCCCCATAGTTAGTGCAATTGACCATTGATTGTGAAATTAGTGGTGAAGTGAATAACTCTAGATTTATCTCATATTATCTACACTCCTTACTTCTCTTGCATTTATTTAATTGCTTTCATTAGTTAATTTAGTATAAAAATTAGCAGCCTATTCTTTCTTAATTTAATTAGAGTTAATTCCGTATATCTAACACAGTCAGACCACAATCCCTGAGATTCGACACCCCTTTCGATAACCCTATTCTGCAAAGAATTCATTATATTATGAAGTGATATATTGTAATTGATACACTTAGCCACAATCAATTTTTTGGTACTGTTGCTGGGGACTGTCTATTTGACTGTTTGAATTTTTAGAATTAGTTTTAATTAGATTTTTAGTTTAGGAATTTTTTATATTTTGCTTTTAATTCTTCTTTTTGTTTTCCTTTCAGGTACTTTTGTCACCATATGCATGGTCGCTGTTCGTTGGCTGATCCATTGATACTACTTAATCGTGAGCCTAAACGCACTCTCAAATAGTAGAGGAACATTCCTATTGATACTATTGTGTAAAAGGAAAAAAATTTTGATGACATGGCTAGAGTGCAAGACAACAATGACAACAATAATATTGTGCCTAATGCTATGATGGAAGGGGCGAGATTGCTCAGAGATTATTATGTCCCAGAGACATATACTTTGCCAACTGGATTCCAACTGTCTAATGTCACCACTCAAACTACAAGATCAAGTCTAGCATCATTTAGATGCTACCATCATATTTTGGACTGACTTAAGAGGATCCTTATAAGTATCTCGATGAATTCATAGAAGTGTGATTAACTACCAAAATTCACAGCTTATGTGAAAATGCTTTCAGAATACAACTCTTTCCATTCTCTCTGAAGGACAAAGCCAAGTATTGGTTCAATTTTCTACCGGCGGGCTCTATCACAACATGGACTCAAATGCAACATGAGTTCTTGAAGAAGAATTTTTCGGTAGGGAAGACCAATAAATTCAGACGTACTATCACTAGTTTCTCCCAACATGAGGGGGAACAATTCTATGAGACATGGGAAAGGTTTAAGGTTCTTAGGAGTGTCCTCATCAGCAGGTTCCTAAATTGTAGCTTGTGCATAGTTTTCATGAGGGGCTAACAGAAGCCAACAGACAGATGGTAGATGCATCATGTAGAGGTACTTTCATATTGAAGTGTTAAGAGGAAGATTTTTTGAAAATCTGAGTGACAACTCTTTACAACATGTGTCTTCTACTCATTCTAGTAGACCAACCACTACAAGGAAGACTGAGGGGATTTTTGAGGTTGGTGCTCTAGATGTTATGCCTACCGACATTGACTTGATTGCACAGAAAGTGGCCTTAATCATGGCAGCCAATCAAGCTGCTTCTTTTACAAGTTCTTCAATGTTGGGCCCTTACGAATTTTGCTCTAGACCTATGCATCATATGAATAATTATCATTCAGTTGGACAATTTTTTGATCTTCAACATAAGCAAGTCCAAGCTACATTCACTAGACCAATGAATCATCCACGTGGTAACACTACAATCCAACATGAAGGAATCATCTTGGTTTTTTATATAGCAATCAAGGAGTAGTAATGTAGCCCACATATCAGCCTAGGAACTATGTGCCTCAATAGCCATATCAAGCACAAGTTCCTATGCCATAGAAGATTTCTGCCCTTGAAGACAAGTTAACACTTGCCTTAACAAAACTTAAGAAACTTGATGTCATTGTAGAAACAGTTCAAGCCACTACTCAACTTGTCTAATCACACTCTCAATTGATTGCCAAACTAGAATCTTAGTTTGGACAACTCGCTAATACATTGAATAAAAGAGAAAAAGGGAAACTGTCAAGTCAGCCAGTTGCCAATCTTAGAGGGATGCATGGTTCTCTAAGCAACCCCCACTATGAGCAAGTTTAAGCCATCATCACTTTGAGGAGTGGGAAAGTAATTGATGAGAAAGGTGGGGGAGAAGAAGAAAAAAGATGAAGAAGTGATTACAAGTCCAAGTGTTGAGAATTCAAATGAGCCCAAGGCTCCCTTCCCACAACGTTTTCTAGAAACATCCAAGTTAGAGAAGTAAGGGGGACAAGTTGCATGACATGGTGGAAGTGTTTTGACAAGTGAAAAGCAATTTACCACTCTTTGATGCCATTAAACAGATTCCTCCTTATGCTAAATTTATGAAGGACTTGTGCACTAAAAAGCGACATTCCAATAGTCATGTGCCTAAGAAGGTGATGCTGCCATAACAAGTGAGTTCCATAATTCAGCATTACACTCCTCCCAAGTATAAAGATCTGGGTGCTCTAAATATCTCATGTATCATTGGGGAGCATCTCGTGGATAAAGCTCTTCTTGATTTGGGTAAAAGTGTGAACTTGATGCCCTATCCAGTCTACATGTAGTTAAGCTTGGAAGAGTTGAAGTATACCTTGGTGGTATTATAGTTTAATGATAGATCAATAAGAAACCATAAGGGATTGTTGAATATGTGCTCATCAAAGTGGACAAGTTCTACTTTCCTGTTGATTTCATTATTCTAGAAACTGAGTCGGTTCACAATCCGAGGAGGCATATTCCAGCCATCCTTGGCTGACCTTTCTTAGCTACTGCTGATGCTTGCATTAATTGTAAGTCGAGGATCATGGATATCTCTTTTGGCAACATGAACATAAAGCTAAATATTTTCAATGTTATTCAACATCCTCCAGACCAGAGTGATGTTTTCTTCATGTATATTATTGAAGAATGTATAAAGCAGGTTACTTCATATTCTCTATCTCGAGACCTTTTGGAGGCATGCATGTCCTTCTTTTACTCTAAGTCACTTAATATTGAGGAACCAACTGAAGAGGTAAACTCTATGCTTAAAGTTGCAACCATTCAGAATACTCCACCTTAGAGAATTCCAGTTGAGCCACTGCCTCTCCTTTCTAGCACTCCTCTAGTGCCTTCATTGGAGTCCCCTCTATAATTGGAATTGAAGCCTCTACGAGATAAATTGAAGTATGTGTTCTTGGAGGCCAATAAAACCCTTTCGGTTATCATTGCCTCTGATTTAACAAACACTCAAGAGGCAAGCTTAGTGGAGGTCTTGTACCAACATCATGAAGCAATTGGGTGGAGTGTAGCTGATCTCAAGGGCATCGATCCCTCAATTTGCATGCATAAAATTCACTTGGGAGATAGAAGCAAGCTATCCTAAGAAGTATAAAGGTGATTGAACCCCAAGATGAAAGAGGTATTGAAGAAGGAGGTGATCAAGTTATTTGATACAGGTATCATCTACCTAATTTTTGATAGCACATGGGTGAGCCTGACTCAAGTTGTTCCCTAGAAGTTTGGTCATACAATTGTTCCAAATTATGTGGGAGTATTTATTCCATAACGTATTGCCACTGGTTGGCATGTTTGCATTGACTACAGAAAGCTTAACTCTATGACAATGAAGGATCACTTCCCTCTTCTATTCATTGACTAAATTCTTGAGAGGTTGCCGGGTTAGAGCTATTATTGCTTTCTGGATGGTTACTCTGATTATAATCAAGTAGCTATGGATCTAGAAGATCAAGAGAAGGCCACATTCACATGCCCCTTTGGTACTTTTACTGATCGTCGTATGCCCTTTAGGTTATGTAATGCTTCAACGACTTTCCAAAGGTGTATGATGGCCATATTCTCTGACGTGGTGGAAAAGTTTTTAGTGGTCTTCATGGATGACTTCTTTATTTTCGAATTATCCTTTGAGAATTGCTTGAAAAATTCTTCACTTGTGCTTCAGAGATGCCGAGACTGAAATTTGATCCTTAGTTGGGAGAAGAGACATTTCATGGTGAAGGAGCGCATTGTATTGGGGCATGTTGTCTCAAAGAGGGGCATTAAAATTGACAAAGCAAAGATTGATCTCAACTCCACTTTGCCTCCCCCCACAACAGTGAGGCAAGTTCATTCTTTCTTGGACCATACCGGGTTCTATAGAAGATTAATCAAGGACTTCAGTAAGATTGCTCGACCCTTATGTCAACTCTTGACTAAGGATGCTACTTTCTCCTTTGATCATTATTGTTTACAATCCTTCTGGAAGCTTGGTCTTTGCTATCCTCTACACCAATCATGCAGTCTCCTAGATGGTCATTATCGTCCAAGATCATGTGTGATGCTTCTAATTATGCAGTGGAAGCCGTGTTGGGACAACGGGAGGACAAGCGCCCTTATGTCATCTATTATGCTAGTAAGACTATTTCCGATACTCAACTTAATTATACCACCACAGAGAAGGAGCTTCTAGCAGTTGTATTTGCATTGGAAAAATTTGTTCTTATTTATTAGGATCGAAGGTGGTTGTCTACTCTGATCATGCGGTGTTAAGGCACTTGCTAGCCAAGAAGGAAACCAAACCATGCCTTATTTAGTGGATTCTATTGTTGCCAGAATTTGATTCGAAGATAAAAGATAAAAAAGGGATGCAGAATATGGTGGCAGACCATTTGTCTCAGATTTTATTGGACTCCTTGTTCGATGCATTGCCTATTCGTGAATCATTTTTGGATGAGCAATTATTTGGTGTGTTCAAGGGATCGCGACCATGGTATCTGAAGCATTATGTAGAGGGGATTGAACCTACCAGAGACGTGGAATCCATTGACTTGGCGGATCCCGCTTATCATACTTGATCTGTGAGATATAAATTTGTAATTGGCATATTTCGATGATCAAAACTTGATTGATCGAGTTGTAATTTTTGTATTATTTTATGTAATCGATCATCGACAACTTTGAGCTGATATTCAAGTGCGTGGATGCAGATAAATCAGTTAGAACACCATATAGTACAGGTAGTATGGTAAGGACACTCTGCACTTTTTATTTTCGAGCCTATTTTGAAAAACTAGGGTTTTAATGAAAAATTAAGAGTTTTTCAAAGTAGGACTAGTCCCCAATATTTAGGACCGGTCCAACTTTTCTCGACAGTTTAGTTTCTGCAGGTTTTTACAAAGTCCCACTGGTCCTATTTATTTGGCACCGGTCCCACTTAGCCTGTTCTAAATAGGAAACAACTTTTGACAAAAATTCTGATTCCTATTGGGTTTGAAACTTCCAGGAGAGTTCTATTTTGGTATTCAACTTCTTTTCTAAGTAGAATTAGAACTTCCTTGCCTATATATATGTATCTATATTTTCTCTACAAGCGTGCCCTAGAAAATTAATATTTTTAGAGAGAAAAAGTATATACACTATAATTAGGGCTATATATTTTTAAAAACACACATCCATACTTCATGAGTGATATTTAGGATGGTGTTCTACTTCTGATTAGCTGCTCTGAGACTGCATCAAATCTATTTGCTGATCAGAACATTGGATTGAAGGTTCTTCGCTTGCTTGCTTGCTGAGGAAGAAAGGTGACCAGATTGCACTACGAAGGGAACAAAATACTTGCTGAGTATTTTGGTTCTTCCAGCAACCTTTCTGTAAGGGTGGTGACGTTAGCCAGAAGTCTGCAGCAGTTGGACGTGTTATCGCAATCATAAGCTTGAGGTGTTCCGCATCAGATCCTTGATAGAGTGAAGAGGGGTGTGAGACTGAGACAGAGTCTGTTGTACTTTGCTTCATCATAGTGAATTGGTTCCCTGAGGCTTGCCGCCTCCCTCCATAGTTTTTCCTACCTTGGGTTTCCACGTATATCTGGTGCATTCTTTTCTTTACTTGCACTTTATTTATTTGCTTGCTTTAATTGTTTGATTAATTGAACTTAAAATTAAATTAATTAAAAATTAAGCAAATGAACAAGTGATCCTATTTACCCCCCTCTAGGTTCTAAAATACTTTTCACAACAGTTTTCGCACCGCGCAACTCACAATTGGTATCAGAGCAGTGTTCTCTAATTTGTGAGTAGTTCCTTGCGAAGTATTTTTAAAATCAAAATTTATTTTTGTTTTCAAAAATTGTTATGGATTCTAATAGAAAGAGGATAAATTGGTTCAACAATCTCATGTATGTGATGTGTTAAACCATAAGGATGAGATAAATTTCTCTGCTAGAAAATATGGGTGATTCTTTAAGAATAAAAAGAATGAAAATTTTAGAAAAGGAAATTCTTCTACATGTAGAGGTAAAAATAATAAGAAATAAGTTTTTGTTGTTTTTCCTGCTATTACTCATGTTGATAATGATACTGCTATTGATTCTTTTTCTGATTCAGGTAAATCTGAAAAATTTACATCATTCAGTGAAATTGGTTCTAATTATTTCAATGATGAGAAAGCTGATAGAGAACCATGTGAAAGCCAGTTGCAACAAGTCTTTGATGAATTATTAAAGGCTTACGAGAAGTAGACCAAAAAGCTAAAATTGGTAGAAAAAGAGAAAGAAACATTGAAGATAGAGAATGAGCAGAAGCAACAATTGATTGATGAGGAAAAAGCTATCAATCAAAACCTCCAGAATAAAGTAATATCTAAGAAAGAAACTTTGAAGAAAAAGAATGAAGAACAATTGAAGTTGATTGAAGAGAATAAAGCTCACATTCAAAATCCTCAAAGTAAAGTCAAGTTTCTCGAAAGCGAGGTAAGTCAAGATATCTCTGCCAAAAATTCTCTTATTGCTAGAATTAATTTTCTTGAGCCTGAATTGGAAAAACACAAGAGAAATTAATTGCTTTTACCTCTGGGCAGATTAAGCTTGATAGCATGATTAGTGTTGGTAAGCCTGTAGGAGATAAAGCTAGATTAGGTTTTGTTAGGTCATCATCTAAGGGAAAAACTGTTTTTGTTAAACCCAAGAATTTGATTATGTCTGAACCCAAACCTAAGTCTCAAGTTGAGTCTGTGCATGCTAATGTTGTGTCCAATGTGCTTTATTATTCTTTTTGTGGTAAGAATGGACATAGTCAACACTATTGCTATAAAAAGAGAAGACATTCTAATTCAGATTTTCATGTGCATAATTCTTTTGCTAAGAATAGGGGTCATACTAAAAAGTCACATTATTGGAACAAACCCAAAAATTCTCAAGGTAAAAAGAATTCAAATAAAAAGAAGAATGTTTTTGTTTCTCCACAATTCTTTCCTGATAAATTGCATGTTAAAACTATCTGGATGAAAAAGGAAGATTTGGAGAAGTTTGTGCCTGTTGATACTATGGAATTTATTCCTAATAGGTCTTTGGGTGCAAAACCCCCTAACTGAGTCATTTAGGACTTTTGATGGTCATGGACTGAGCTTATGTTCATTATTTGTTTTCCATTGAACCATATCTTTTTGGTTAGGATAGGTTTTGTTTAATTTTAGTAATAATCATTTGAGATTATAAGAATCATATTTTTCTGAGAAATAATGTGAATTCTTTATATTTCTTTTTAATTTCACTTTGATTTGTGAATCCATAATTGCGACACTTAGTTTGTCAATGAATGAAGTACTTGATTTTATGATCTAAACATTAATGACCAATGTGCTGTACTTTTTCTTTTTAGAGGTAAATCTTCTGAGTCCATACAATTTGTGCACTAGTCCAACTCTGAGAGAATTGATTAAAAACTAATGTGAAGTTGACTAGAATATATTGTATGAGTAGCATTGAAAGCTTAAATGATCAATCAAAAATAAATATGATGAAAAAAAAATATGTTTTTATTCAGCATGAAAAGAAAAAATAAAAATTTGCTGAATATCTAAAACAAAAGGAAAAGGCTACCTTCGGGATGTGTTCGTAGCCTCCACTACAATGTAAATATCCAATGAGATATCTTTAACAATTAAAGAGTTGTTTTGAGAAAAATAGCTGGCTGCCCATAAGAGTAAAAGCCATTGTCTTAGAAAAAAATAAAAAAATGAAAATGATGAAATTCAATGAAAAAAAAATATTTGATCATGTGTAGCTATATTTTCTTATTATCCATTATGTTTTAGAAGATGGATCAAAGGAATTTGATTAATTTTTGATGAAGTTGGATTGCACACACACACATGGATTTATTAGATGAATTTCTAAATTTTTATAAATATTTGTGTGTTGGAAGTTGTGTCATGATCACGGATTTGAGAATGAATGTTATGGATAAACTATGGGTTTTAAAATTCTGCAGTTATAAATGTTTGAAATTTTTCAAAAATTCTAGAACTCATGTTATTCTCTGGAACACGTGGTTTGATTATCTTCATGAGATTATTCATGTTTTATTTTTAATTTTTTTCTTGAAAAATTCTCAAAAATCCAAAAATATGTTTTTATTTTGATTTTGTGTTTATTTTTCACTTTTTATATGCTTAATTGCTAAATTAAGTTGAGTTGAAGTGTGTTTGGTGAATTAGGGTCCAAATTGTAATTTTTCAGAATTCACAAAGTTGGACCGGTCCCCATTATTGAGTACCGATCACACTTCTGCAGGTTCTGAGGAACCGAGAAAAGTTGTACCGGTCCCCAAAAATTAGGACCGGTCGCACTTAGCAGATGCCCAGTTTTGATGAAATTCGTGCGCGTGCCTTAATGTTTTAAGTGGCATTCCTTGCACACTCGCACACACACTCATATCTCTTAAACTCTCACCCTCAAGCACTCTAAAACACTCCAACTCACTTACACTCTTCCTCTTCTATATTTCTTGTGATCATTGACTATTAGAGGTTGGGATTGAACTTTTGGAGTATTACATTGATTGTTGCTTGATTATTTTAGGATTTGATGATACTTGTGCAAACAAATACCTTTGAAATTTAGACATTTTCTTCGTGTATACCAAGTGTTTGATTAATTGACTCAATGGAATTTTTGACTCTATTTTTCTTCAAATTGCATAAATCCTCAACCTATTTTGTACTACATAATCTACATTATTTTGGTTAATATTTGTGATTGATTTTGGATTGAGAATGATAGAAGGGATTATCTTTGGAGGATTTAAGTTGATTTTGAGATAATTGATCAAACAAGTTGTGCTCATTTTTTTAAATCTTGCTCTCCAAGTGTTTGATATAATTCTTTAATGGAGCTTGTGATCTTGTTTATTCTTCCATTCGGTGTAGCTCTAATGGATAAATCTAAAAGAGCTAGAGGAGTATTTTTGAAAGTGAAAAGGAATGTTGCTTTGAAAGACGTTGGTTAAGAGTCCTTATGTGATTTGGATGACATCTTTTTGTTTGGATGTTTTATCTTTTACAACCAAAGTATTTTTCATTACCATTGACGTGAATACAATTGTTATGACTCAATTGTTGATGTTCTTGATCTAAACAAGTGATATTATTTTGTAATATTTGAGGACAAATCTTGATAAGATCATCTATAGAGGATAATGCTTTGAGCCTTATGAGTACCGAATGTATCTTTGATAATGGACATCATTAATTCTCCAACATCATTGATGATAACTAGTTTTTAGGTTTTGATGCATTGATAATTCAGACTAGTTCATCTGTTTGCTAGGTTTATGACTTAGACTTGTTTATTTTTGGATACACATGTTGTCTTTGATTAGGTTGAATGTCTATTGTATGGATACCATACTTATGCTTGGATCATACTTTTATGCAAATTCCAATGGATGAAGTTACATGTTCAAGGATATCTTTTTGATAGATGTTGATATCTAGTTTTTGGAGCTCATGATCATGATGTGGATTAAGTCTTGATGATAAACTTAGTTATGTTTTGCTAGACTTTGAGTAGTTAACTCTATGTTGTCTAGGTTTGATGCTTGATCCTGCTGTTTCTGATGAGTCTGCTGATAAAGCTGACTAGATTTAGACTTTAGGTCTTATTATCTTTTGTTCTAGACAGTTGTTGATTTCTTTATCTTTGATGTCTAGATATTTATTTTTGTTATGTTATGTTTATTCCATCAACTGATATGTTTTGGATATTTATTTGATCAGTGTTGATGATTTTTGCTTCATTATTGCCTTAATCTCTCTATGTGCTTCATGATTTATCTGGTTATATAAATCTCTTGGGTATTACTTTGTCAATTTGTTCCAAAAAGGGGGAGGTGATATTGTATGATATGAGATTCTTTGACAAAGGGAGAGATATATTTATATCAGATATTTTTGCTTGAGATATATTTTTGCTTGGAGATTAAGGGGGAGCATTACAGATTTGAGTATTACAGAGTTGTGATTATATTTCTTTATTAAGCTTTTCATAGGTTGTGTTGTTTAAAGGATGTGCAGGTACAACAGGTTTTTATTCTAACCATCTTGAACACATAAGTGAAGCTTCTAATGATCAGTCCTTTATTTTTATGTATTTTTGGGCAAATACTGTAATCTAATTTTTCCGATGGGTTAGGTTATAATTGTCTAGGTGGTTTTGTCACGAAATTGCCAAAGAGGGAGATTGTGAGATATAAATTTGTAATTGGCATATTTCGGTGATCAAAACTTGATTGATCGAGTTGTAATTTTCGTATTATTTTATGTAATCGATCATCGACAACTTCGAGCTAATATTCAAGTGCGTGGATGCAGACAAATCAGTTAGAACACCATATAGTACAGGTAAGTATGGTGAAGACACTCTGCACTTTTTATTTTCGAGCCTATTTTGAAAAACTAGGGTTTTTGATGTGGCTAAACTTGATTGCAATTGTAAGCTTATTTTTGCCCTTTTTCAAAATATAATTTAACCACTCGCAAGAGCACGAATCTTTGTAGATACGGTTCTATATAGAGGGTATCGATCCCACGAGGATTAGTTGTTAATTGTCTTGAAGAGAGATTAATTTCACTTTAATTCTAAAAACAAGGTTTTGATTTTGGTTTTAAAACTATTGCATGAAATGTAAAAACATTAAATTTAAAGAGTGGTAAGTTGGGAGAGAGAACTAGGGGTGGTTTCCACCACTAGCCATTCACATGTCCATAAATGTAGCAAGCTTGGGATTTATAAAATTAAATGTCTAACAATGTCATTGGGCTTGTGACCTCAATAACATATCAAAAGATCAATGTGTGTGCAAACCTATTATAATCCATCTTCAACAAGCATAGTTCTTCAACCTAACTAATTACCCTGCTTTCTAAGTGAACCTAAATGCATCCAAACTACCTTATCTTGGCATGGTTTATACAAGCAAGAACAACACATTCAATGTAAATACCATTACCTAGCCATCATTTGCATTTCTTGTGGAAGATGCAAATGTTGTGCATTCACATGATAGATTCTACTCTAAGACAAGAATAAAATCAACATCAAATGAATATATATAAGAAATGTATTAGTATACGTCATCACTAGACTAAGTAATCAACATTTAAATACAAATCCCAAATAATGCTACAAAAATGAACAAGTTTACATGGCTAGGGGTTTCACCCCCACCCTAGTAGAGAAGTTAGTTGATCATGGCAGCCTTGCACTCTTCCATGGATGGAGAAAATGAAGCTTCAAGGTCTGGTTCAGCTCTTCTTCCTCCTCTCCCGAAAGTCTCTAAGTATGTATATGTTGTATGAGAGAAAAGTGGCTCCTTTTGTGCTTTTTGGGTCTCTTTTCATCCTTGGGACCCACTATATATATATATATATAGCAATATATATACCAACTATATCACTAATATCTCCATGTGTCTTATTCAAGTTAGAAAATCCCTCCAAGTCGTGCAAAAAGGGGGATTTTGTTGCAAGTGGGAAAGCAGGTGAGCAAGTGGGCAAGTGGGTCTGCAGAATCTCGATTGATCGAGATTGGAATCTCGATTGATCGAGATTTCGATTAATCAAAATGCATATCTCGATCAATTGAGATCTCGATTGATCGAGATCAACATCTCGATTGATCGAGATGCCTTAGCTTCATTTCTGAATTCTGCTCTTCAACTGCAAATGGCCTCAAACATTGCTCCTTTTGGTACAAAACATGCAATACATCAAAAACACAAAAATACCGTAAACGTACCTCGGTAAACGTAATAACGGGATTAACATATGCAATAAAGAGGGTTCAAATGCATAGTATTGAACACTTATCAGTTTTAATGAAAAATTAAGAGTTTTTCAAAGTAGGACCGGTCCCCAATATTTAGGACCGGTCCAACTTTTCTCAACAGTTTAGTTTCTGCAGGTTTTTACAAAGTCCCACCGGTCCATTTATTTGGCACCAGTCCCACTTAGCCTGTTCCAAGTAGGAAACAACTTTTGACGGAAATTTTGATACCTATTGGGTTTGAAACTTCTAGGAGAGTTCTATTTTGGTATTCAACTTCTTTTCCAAGTAGAATTAGAACTTCCTTGCCTATATATATGTATCTATATTTTCTCTACAAGCGTGCCCTGGAAAATTAATATTTTTAGAGAGAAAAAGTATATACACTATAATTAGGGATATATATTTTTAAAAACACACATCCATACTTCACGAGTGATATTTAGGATGGTGTTCTACTTCTGATTAGCTGCTCAGAGACTGCATCAAATCTATTTGCTGATCAGAACATTGGATTGAAGGTTCTTCGCTTGCTTGTTTGCTGAGGAAGAAAGGTGACCAGATTGCACTACGAAGGGAACAAAATACTTGCTGAGTATTTTGGTTCTTCCAGCAACCTTTCTATAAGGGTGGTGATGTTGGCCGAAAGTCTGCAATAGTTGGACGTGTTGTCGCAATCATAAGCCTGAGGTGTTTTGCATTAGATCCTTGACAGAGTGAAGAGGGGTGTGAGACTGAGACAGAGTCTGTTGTACTTTGCTTCATCACAGTGAATTGGTTCCCTGAGGCTTGCCGCCACCCTCTGTAGTTTTTCCTGCCTTGGGTTTCCACGTATATCTGGTGCATTCTTTTCTTTACTTGCACTTTATTTATTTGCTTGCTTTAATTCTTTGATTAATTGAACTTAAAATTGAATTAATTAAAAATTAAGCAAACGAGCAAGTGATCCTATTCACCCCTCCTCTAGGTTCTAAAATACTTTTCGCAATCGCTTCCGCACCGCTCAACTCACATGATCCTCTCGGTGATGAACATCGCCTACAGACGTTACCTGTGGGGTATTTTGTATTTCTAATATTTGATTTCTTTTATGTTTCTTTCTTTCAATATTTCTTCCAAGGGATGTCGGAGATGTACCAGGGGATTCAAACTCAAAACAGGTGAAAAAGAGAGGTCTCGGTCGACCTTGGGTGATAGATACCTCAGAAATACTCCTCTCGGTCGACTTTGGGTGATAGATGCCCAAGGGAGTTTAGGTGGGGCAATCTATCACCCCTAGGAAGGGGGATCGATTGCCGCTTTGATTTTTTGAAGCCACCAAGTAGCAACTGGGAGATCGATCACCCAACCATGAGGGGGATCGATTTCCCATGTTAAAAAGGGCTAGGCCGAGTTCCCGTAATGTTATATATGGTCCTCTTCAACCCTACATGCATACACTCGAATTTTTGAAGCTTGGTGCACTCCCTTGACTCTCTTACATCAACCTTGAGTACAACTTTTCAAATTGGTGATTCCATTACAAAAGATCGTCTTTGATCACCACAAGCAACATCAAATCCAACTTCTGCATCTCAAATTCTCAATGAAAGTCCAATTTTTTCAAGTTTCTTCATCAAGAAAAGGTGTATTTTGTTTTCTGAAATCTGAGTAGCTTTCTTTGAGGGCTTTTGAAAAAAAAGTTTGGGGGAGAAGATTGTATATTGCATTGGTTGATTTTGAGGTGGAGAAAATTACAAAAGAAGAGGTTGAAGTTGTGATTAAATTATGCACACCAAGTGTTCGACGAAATTCCACACCCAAACTTTGCAATTTCTAATGGCACCAAAGAGAGCTAATATCCAAGGCACTTCAAGCTTACGTGGTCCTCACCGTTCAGGAGTTGTTTGGGCATCGAATGCCTCTACGCCTCAGAAGGAGCGAGTTCATGAGATATGACATCCACGGGTACTAAATTTTGAAACAACTTTTGAGATACCGGAGCTATATAACATGTTTCCTGCGACCCAATGAGGGTATTACTAACTTCTGTCGCCTTTGGGTTGACTCAATTTTCACTCCGGCATCCACTATAATTTATCCAAAGATCGTGAAGGTCTTCTACCAAAAATTATTGCCAAAGCAAGATGAACGAGGTGTGCTTACTTCTTTAGTGGAAGGTAAGCAAGTTCGTGTTGACATGTCAACTGTTACTATAGCTATGGGCAACCCCCATGTATGCCCAAATGATTTGATTGATGTTTACACTCCTCTACCTGAGGACCTCTCTGTGGTGAACTTGGTTTGTTGCTTATGTGCCGGACAGTTCTCTAGGCCAAATAATAATGCTGCATCTAAGTCCTCCGTGCCTAATCATTTATGGTTCATCGATGCAATATTATATAACAAGGTGTGTCCAATTGGACACAAGCTTGAGAGGTGTCAAGAGTTCCTATGAGCTTTATATGCTATACATTTTGGGCACTTGTTGTCTTTCCCACAGATTGTATGGGGCTAGATTGAAATATTTTACTTGAAGGTCGTAGGCAAGTAACCAGACAATGCAAGTGATTGGGAGTTTCCATTCCTTACCCTTGTTTGCTGGCTACTTTGTGCACAGGGGTATGTGGTTCAAGATGATGAGCTCTCATTTACACGAGACATCCATTATGGCATGTATGACTAGAACTTGAGTAGATCACACATACGTCAAAGCGCCATCCCTGTGCTAGGTGAGCTATCCAGATAGGCCCACAGAGGGGAGGCCATAATAACACCACCACCAATGGTGGAAGAGCATGAGGACGTTGAGGTAGAGGAGGAGGATGTACAGGCCCCGACTGGAGGCTAGGCGTATGGCCATTTAGAGGAGCAGATCATGGGTTTGACTACCCAATTTGGGGCTCTGTAGACAGAGGTATCTGCGCAATTTGGAGCTTTGAAGATAGCGGTGGCGGATCAGTTCAGAGATGTTTGACAGGATCAGAGGTCGATGCGAACGATGTTGCGTGCTTTGATGCAACATTCTGGCCTTAACCTAGACGCTCCGTCAGCATCTTCTCATTGAGTCTAAAGGAGTAACTATCTTTTTGATTTATAGTTTTGTTTTTGTTATTTTTCTTTTTTTTATTTTATTTTCTGTATTGTTTTATAAATTTAGCTTCAAAAAAAAAAAACCTTTCTTTCCAATTTTTCTTTTCTATTTCATGTTTCTTTTCCTTATATTATTTCACTTGGTCGTTGGAGTATAGTGGTATGTTTCGACAGGTTGTCGGTTTGGTCTCATTTTTGCCACTACTTCGGGTCCGTGGTAACATTGTTCTAACCCGTCTCTATGCTTTTATTGGATGTACATTGAGGACAATGAATAGTTTAAGTTTGGGGGTGAGGCGATGCCTTTATGTGCTTTATTGCAATGGGGGGAAATTTTTATGAAGTCTTTCTTATTTTAGGACTTTTTGGTTATTTTATTTTTATAGTTTTTTATTTATTTTCTTTTCTTTTGTTTTTATTTAGGGTGTTTTTACATTGATCAAGGGTTTAATACGCTATGTAGGTGCTTGACTTGCAATTTTTGAGTATGTTTTAAGTTTTTAGAAACTATGGTTTGAATTAAGTGGTTTTAAATCATTGTTTCCATTGACATGCTTTGGGGTAATTGGTTTTAGTTGCCTCACATGCACAGGCACACTAGCATAATTTTTTGGGGTATAAATTTAGGCACTGAGTTGTTGGGTTACATATGCTTGATAATAATTGGTATCCCTTGAGAATGAATACTAATGATGTGTTTTACTTGACTTAAATGAAAAGAATATGTGATGAATAACAAAACAATTTGATCATTTTCATGAAGTAATCGGGCCTCTTGCTTCAATAAGCATTGACTATTCGCGTCAAAAAGTGATGAGTGAGAAAAGATGAGCATTGGTTGTCTTGGTTTATAGCCAGTTATTAGGTTACTTAGGGTGTCTTAACACCTAGTGCCCTAAAGCCATCTAATTTGGGAGTTACTAACTGAAAGCTTGCTACATAGATCTTCTAGAGAGCTTAAAGGACTAAGACATTGCACAACCATTAAATCAATGAAAAAATATAAAAAATTCATGTATTCATGTTTGGAAGTATGAGTTCAATAAAGGGAGCTAGTGAGTTGAAGAGGTATGTGACTTAGTATATTCGGAGATGGGTTATGCCACATGAGATGACTGGTAGTTCACTTTTCACGAGGGAGCTAGAGTTGGTTGCTTTGAGATGTGTTGATGTAAATTATGCATGTGGACCATTGCTTTGAATTATAGAATTTGAAAATTATTTTTAAATGCAAGTCTGTAACTATATATTGTAGTCTTTTTCTTGATTAATGTTTAAACAGGAATTTTGGATGTTTATGGGTAACATGTCTGAAAACACTCATGAGACTATCACTCTAGGGGGAACCTAGAGGTCCAAAAGTTTGTTGCATAAGCTAAATACAATTGTTTCTCCTACGAAAGAGGAGTTGGATAGTTTAGTTAGTGTTTAGTTGGTTTCCTTTGTTTTTGTTTTATTTTGTTCTATTGCTAAGGGACTAGCAATATATAAGTTTGGAGGTGTCATAGGCATTGAATGTTACGCATTCTAACCTCTTAACTTGCGTATTTTATTCTCTTAATGATAGATTATTTGTGATTTTACTCTATTTTTGTGTTTTTGGTATTTTTAGGTCCTTAATGGTAATTTCAGTTAAACCATAATTTTTAGGCTTTTTAAGATGACATTCAAGAGGGATATGAGAAGCCTACATCAAGTGAACCAAGTCTAGCCAATATTTAAACTCAAAACAGCCCAAAGATGTGGTCCAAGAAAATTATGACTGCTTAAGAAAATTATGGGCCGGAAGCCCAATTCTACGCCAAATACAGTTTTAATCTTGTTTTGGAAAAGAGCTCGTAACTCTTATTTATGATTATTTCACGAATCAGACTTCTAGTACGTCAAACTTTGGGACGAAAGTCAGCAGAAAAATCCACTTGATTAGGGCCTGCGAGAAAATCGTAATTGTCTCCTAATTAGGTAGAGACATTTAATATTCTCTTAGCTATTAAAAGTGACGAATTGGAGCTGTATTGAGGACCCTTGGCTGCAGCTTAGAAGAGATTTTGGAGTGGAGAATCATTGGAGAATAAGGTCTTACGCATATTCCATGGAGATGGCGTCTTCTTCCTTAACAGTTGACGTGCCTTCTTCTACTATGAGTGACTAGTTCATCCACTAGGGTTTTGATGTAGCCCTAACTAAGCATCAATGGTTTGATTGTTCTAACTATTGGGGATTTTTGTACCCATGCATAGATTATGTAATTTATAGGATTTTATCTAAAGAATTGAGCAATAAAAGTCTTATAAATTTAGTTTCAATGATTTCTTATCTTGTCTTAGATACTTTATTATTGTGATTGAACTTAATCCCTCTTGTTTTTTTTGTGATTATGAGAGTGATTATTAGACAATGGTAATTATTAAATATATCATTAAAAGCTTTGATGGATCATGCCTAGAAAAGATGGACCATACTGCACCCTAGAGTAGAGTAGTTAGGTAGATGGCTCATGCGAATCGAAGATAGTCTATGACTTAGCCTTAATCATATATTATCCTCTTGATGGTTGGAGGTGAGCTTGTAGCCACTAACATCACTTATGCATGATATAATTCCCCATAGTTAGTGCAATTGACCATTGATTGTGGAGTTAGTGGTCAAGTCAATAACCCTAGATTTATCTCATACTATCTACACTCCTTACTTCTCTTGCATTTATTTAATTGCTTTCATTAGTTAATTTAGTATAAAAATTAGCAACCTATCTTTCTTAATTTAATTAGAATTCTTTCTGTATATCCAACACAGTCAGACAACAGTTCCTGAGGTTCGACACCCCTTTCGATAGCCCTATTCTGCAGAGAATTCATTATATTGTGAAATTGTATATTTTAATTGATACACTTAGCCACAATCAGTACGATGCCATAGAAATGGGCGTGGTACCTAGAGCAAGTTTTATAACAAACTCCACTTCTCTTTTCGGAGGCAACTATGCCAAGTCCCCCAGAAATACATCCAAAAACTAACATACTACACGAGGAAACTCCTCATATGTTCCATCATCACCATCAACTAGCAAACGTGCCAAGAAATATGCAACTTCTTTTTTATCACTAGGACTATGCAAAGAAAACAAATAGAAGTCATCTCGCTCTCCCATAAAACAAATACTTATGCCATCCGATGTGCACAAAGTTACTCTTCCCAGATAATAATCAATATTGGCCTTTTAGGTAGACAACCAGACCATACCTAATATCACATGAAAACTAGACATATTGAGGAGAATGAAGTCAAACACTAATCGGTGTCCCAAAATCTCGATCTAGCAAGACCGACAAACACTACCCAAAATCACTCTACCACCAACTGCTATATCAATGGATAAAATTGAGTCTAAGGATGACACCTCCAATCCCAAAGCATAAGAAAATGCATATAAAATGAATGATTGTGATGCACCCGAGTCCACTAAAACCTCTAGCCCATGAGCTAGAAACAAGGAATATGCCTCGGACCACTACTGTTAGGATAAGAGTGAAGGCACGACCCTATGCTCTCTGGCCCTACTGCCCAGCACCCTGATATCCCGACTGCTAGCTAAGAGTGTTAAACATAACTCCTCTAGCCGGTGCTTATGAACTTTGAACATATGGCACTGTTTGTGATGATGGCAATGCCCGAAAACCTGACTATGGAGTAGTAGGCTTCATAGAACACTGTGGTGAACCAACCCCACTCTTTGTATCCTTCTTGAGAGGACAATTCCAACTAATGTGCCCCGTCTATTGACAATGGTAGCACTTCTTGTCTATCACAGAAGTAACCAGTCCTTAAGTACATTCAGCCATTTTATGTCTAGGCTTCTAACAATTGAATCAAACCACTCTAGATCGTGAAGATCCAGTAGGTATAGCCACAAAAGGTGTCGATTGGGTTTGTCATTGGCCTTGTGAGAACGACCCACCATCCCTTTGCTTCTTCCTAGCACAATTGCCGGAAGGGACCCCGTGCTTCTCATTTGATTCTTTGCATTCCTTATCCTCTGATTATCATCATTCAGCTCTTCAGCTATCAGTGTTCTCTCTACTACCATCGCGTAGCTTGTCAAACCAAAAACTCTAACTTTATCCCATATATAGGTTCTAAGGCCTCTCACAAACTGTTTTATCTTGAGTTCCTCAGTTGGGATCATTTATTGTGCAAAACGAGTCAAGGATGTGAACTTGGTCTTGTACTCCATCACCGTCATGCTGCCTTGTATCAAGTTAAAGAATTTTTGCCTCATGTTATTCTTTACTATTACTGAAAAGTACTACTTAAAGAAGAGTACTTGAAACATGTCCCAATCTATTGTCTCGATGTCATGGTAGTTTCTTATGAATTTCCACCAATAGCTAGCCTCACCCTTAAGGTAATAGGCAACCACTTTCACCCTTAGATCCTTCTTTATCTCAAGTATGGTAAGGAGTGTAACAATTTCATCCAACCAATTTTCTGCCACCATAGGATCAGACCCTCTCAAATATAACAGTGGACTGTGCTTATTGACATGTCCTAATGTCATGATTATTCGACTAGGAGGAGCTACTCTTGGCGGAGTTTGTGTTACTTGTGTTTCCTCTTGAGTCTCTCTAGCTATTTACGTATCGTCGCAACCATGTCACGCATAAACTGTTCTCCACCTGTGGGAGCCTTTGTCGGTACTCCTCCACGAGCTCTACAAGATGGCATCATGTTATACTGATAACAAGAACACACTTTAAAATCCAAAGCATGAATATCATTGTCCAGTTCTCTTCATGCACACACACCATGCTAAATTATTTCATAAATAACATGTTATACCAATAATTAAGCACATAAGCATTTCCATGTAATATGGACTTAGCCTCAAACTTACACACAATATCAAATCTATAATCATAACCTCAAATCCATAATTCCAAAAATCATCAAGTCCTTTCAATTCAAAACATGCTCCAACCTTCCCCGTCATGCCTAGGGATTCTAACCTATAACTCTGATACCATGTTGTCATGCTTCATTTTTTGACTACCGAAAACCGAGGGTGATTAAGTTTTCACATCATCAAATCACATTTCTAATTCCACCATGAAACCATGCTCCGGTACCATGTTGTCATGCCATCATCCTTACATTTGTGGAAGCTTAAGAACATACATATGTATATCTATGTATGACTCAACATCAACTACAACTAAGACCTCACACACGGCCACACTTATACCACACTAGTTGCTGATCCCTATTTTTACACAAGTGAAATGTGCATTTCGCACAATTGAATCATGCATTTCGATTGATCGAAATGACATCTTCGTATAATTGAAATGTTCGATCATATGAACTACTATCAAAGTACAAATGAAGATTTTCATCACTCAGGGCTTTTATCATTCCAAAACCCTGCAATTTCTCGATTGATTGAACCTCTCATTTCGCACAATTGAGATGTTTCGATCGTGCGAATTGGAGATTTTGTACAATCGAAACACTATCTGCAGAAATCCTGCATTTTTCACAAAGAGCCATTTTTCATTCCACCTTCTCATCCCTTAATGCTCACACACTCTTAACATATTTCTAAGCATTATAAATGACCCATAACTTATCACATGTCCAAACTTAGAAGTTTAATCTCCAAATGATTATATCCACAAAACATATACAATGAGATTCGAAATAAACATCCTCCATTCATATACCAAAAGTCATACATGTGCCACACATGGCAATTACATTTGAGATTTAAATACACCAACATAATTTGAATGTAAATACAATATTTTCATCATAGTCCACAGGCCATAAACCGGCATGGACATCTATCTACATATCCAAAAAAAATATCTCAAAAAATAAACTCAGAAGTCTGTCCGTGCTCTCTAAGCCTCCTCCTCCGTGGGAGCTTTATCTGTAAAAGAGTTTAGGGGATGGGAGTGAGCAACTCAGTGGCTCAGTAGGACTGATCCACCCGACTCTACCTTAACTCAGGAAGCCATGCATGAGTGCACATGAAATCTCTAAGTGTCTACATGCCATGCCTCGTTGGATTTTTATACTCAACAAACAATCATGTTTTCTAAATCATGCGTGATGTTTCACATTTTAATCATAAAGCAGTTTATAAGGAACAAAAATTCACAATTAAACTCACACCACATATACCCGAAAATCACTTTAACTGGGGACTTCGCTTATCACAATTCCAATAGTAAGGATCTTGTCAAGATCACAAAATCTACTTAAGCTTTTTGGGCTACTAACCCGATAAAAGCGACATCCGCTTGGCCAAATTTTGGGCCTTACATCCTAGAGCTCTGGGCCCTTTTTAATTCTCACACATGCCCCAAAACTATAAATTCTCACATATTGCATTTTATCACATAATGCACCAAAACTTAAGCTTGTCATAATTCTCATCAAATGGATAACGTAAACCAAGTTAATGCATATCAACCTCATTTCATTCATATTCAATGTAATCATAACCAACTCATGGAAATCACAACCCAAATGCATTTTTAAGAAAAATCAACTTTTCATATATTTACTTTACACATGGAATCAACTTACACAACTCCTCAAATGAACAGAAAAACACATATTCATAAACATCACCAAGTCATGCATAATACAAAATCTCAATATATATATATATATGCACAAAACCCTATTTTTCTAAAATCTCAATAATAACCTTCATGTCACAATTATGTGACCTATAAAATCAAAATAATGCAAAGATTTACACCCCTATCTCGAATCTTAAGCTTGTTCTAGCAATTCTCAAATTTTCAGCCCTTTCCATCTTGCCAAAAATGTCTTCTGTCTGGTTCAAATCGAAGCCCTTGTAAAGTAGAGCAAACCCTTTGCCTTCAACGTTTTCCAAATCAAAGTTTAAAGCCTTCCGAAATGTAGAGAGAAGGGAGAGAGATGAAGTGGGAGCGTTAGAGAGAGAGAAAGAAAGAGAGAGAGAAGATGTAAATGATTCTATCTTAGCCCTCCTAGATATTTATCTTTTCTTGGAGCACAAAATGACTAAAAGGCCCCTGAGTCACTTAACGTACCGTTCCGACCTCCGTTTTTGATTTCGAAAGCGGCTATGACACCAAAATCGTTTCCTTAACTCTCTAAATATTTCATTTGGTCTATAACCAAAAATAATATTTTGCCATAAATTTTTCGGATTCCCAAGCCCACCCGGACTGCATCCAGGGGCCCTGTTGCCTAAAAAGTCAACTTCTCCAAATATTCCCAAAACATTTCTAAACCTTAAAACAACTTTCCAAACATGTTTTCCACAATTAAAACAGGCTAAACATCATTTAAAATGCAATTAGGGTAAAAATGATGCTTAAAATGGAAACCAATCAAAATTGGATCCTATCTCTACACCTTCCCAAGTAACCAAAATGCTCCTTGTCACTTAACGTATCTTCCCAGCCTTCGTTTTCGATTCTAAAAACTTCTACGGTTCTGAAATCATTCCTTACCTCTTATAATATTTTAAGTAGTTTAAATTCAAAAATAATTATTTTCTAAAATATATCTGATTTCCTAGGTCCATCCAAACATTCCCCTAATTTCCTCAGACCCTTAAACAAGTCCCTAAACATGCATTTCATATTTAAAGCATGCATATAATCATTTAAATCACTTATATGATAATAAATGAAAATAAAAAAGAAAACTGGTCCAAAATGGTCATGGTCTTTACACCCCCGCAATTAGTTTGTAGTGGTTTAATATTACATGAGAAAATTTTTCAACTTATGCTTTGTATTTAACAAATTAATGAAAAGCCTCATGTTTAAAATGCATGGGATAGATCTATGTGTATTTAGAATAGTTATCAACAAAGAGAATAATATTTGGATCCTCTAAGGGAATAAGATAGACAAAACTATTCATCAGAGTGAACTAATTCCAAAGGCATAAAAGAAACTGAAGTAGATAATGAAAAAGACTAGCAGCTACTTTTGCCTAAAGGACATGAATCACAAAACATTTTATTTTTTGTAGAACCTTGCGTAAGTAAGGAATTAGTTGAGAACAAACGATTCAATATTGGAGCTGCTGGATGACCTAAAAATTGATGCCAAATTAGAGTTGATACTCTTTCCCCTACAAATGCAAAAGCTCTTTTATTCGGAGTGCCACAAGGAAGTTGACGAGTATAAAGCCCATTTTCACTCTTACCGCAAAAAAGCATCTGTCCCATTTTGGTGTCCTTTGTACAAAAACCATCAGCATTAAAAACAATGTAATAGTCATTATCCTAAAAAAATTAATGAACAAATAGCAAATTTTGGATAATAGATGGACAATGTAAGATGTTATTGAGTTGAAACTTAGAGGAAGAATGGTTAAATGAACTAGAACCAATGTGATTTATTTTCAAACCTGCACCATTACCAATCACAACATGATCGGATCCTTGGTACTCATCATGTATGGAGAGAATGACAAGATCCGATGCGATATGAATATAAGCTCCACTATTAGTAATCCAAGTTTGATTATTTGGTAGAGAAAAAGTTAAAACTACATAGCGGTAAATTCCTTTGTCAGAACACGTCCTTCATAAGAATGGTCCATTATATGATAGCACTTGATTGTTGAATGTCCTATGCGGCTATAGATTTGGCAAGTAGGCCATGTCTGATTGGGAGTAAAAAATGAGACCTTTGTAGAAGGTCGAGAAGAGTCAAAATGATGATGGAAATTTGAATTTTTTAATTGTTATGATTGACCACCAGTACGAGTTTGAGGAGAACCACCCACTACAAGAAAAATGAGTTTTAACAACGTGTAATTGACGACATGCATAAAAGTAAGTCGTGTTAAAGCAATTCTTAAGGTTCATGTTTTGGACACCTTTTTAAATGTTAAAAATAGGGTTATTTTAACGACTTGCAATTAATTGCTGAATCAATTTTCATTTAACGACCTATATTTTATCTTAGGACGACGTGTTTGTTATATCGTCAATATAGGGCCAAAAATTCAGCAATTCCCTCCAAATTTAATTCCTGCGTGCTGCCACTAATACATAATTGATGTTTCTCTACACTGGCGCACACATCTTTTCCTTTGATCGCTTGTTATTCCCATTGTAAACCCTAGCTTGCAACGATTATGGGTAAAGTAATTCGACACTTTGATCATTTACTCTTTCCATTGTAAACCCTAGGTTTCAACAATTCTTGGTAGAGTACTTTGACTCATGAATGTACTGTGATTTCTTCTCTAATCTACACTGTCAAGGAACTATATCAGGCAAAAGAGAGGTCTTCGTCAAACCTGTAACAACCAAGCGTGTGTTTATGTGTGGAATTTGGATTTTCTCACCGAATCGATAAAGAGCCCCTTCTTAATCGATTTCCCACCGGACCGACATAATAGTTATCATGAAAAGGGATGAACAGAAGCAAAATTGGAGGGTTTCGTGATTGGTATGACACCTTCTTCTTCTCCTTCTATTTTTATTTTTATTAAATTTTTATATTGGAGAATTTGGGCGTTGGACACAATTGTGTCGACATGAGTATATGGAGGAGAATAGGAATAAGAAATCCATATAATACATATGAAGCTTCAAATACTTCTTATACTTAGTGTTTTTGAATCAATGGTTGATTTAGAATCCATTTTGATTTAACAAAATACCCCATTCTTTAGTTTCAGCAAATAATTTGCCCTTTTAGTGTGAATTTTGATTGAGTTCAACCCAAGTTTACTTCTTGTTTCTTTTTCTCTTATGTTGTGATGCATCATTTCCTCTGTTTATTGACTGTTGCTTTGTTGTTTTGTTACTAGTTCCAGTTTTCTACTTTGTAGTTTAGCTACTGGTTTTAGTTTTTTGTTTTGTTGTTTAGCTATTGGTTCTTGTTTTCTTTATATGGTTTGGCTTATCTTATTGATTGGTGCTGCAGTATGTACCAATTCTGTATTTATCTTATTTTCTGTATTTGTCACTCTAAACAACTAGTTTAGTTTGTTTGAACTAACATCTTAAAATAATTAAAAAATCATATGTTGAGTGAATCGTAGGAATAACTAAGGTCAGTGGGTGACTGTTGGCCATTTAGATAAATGCTTATATACTAGTAATAGATTGGTTACTAGTGAGTGTAGTTTGTTTCAGTCTGTTTCAAAGTAGTATTTTGATTAATGATTTCTAAATCAGAATGTCCTTATATTGATATATGCATTTATTAGAAGTAGAGTTTTTTGTTGGCTATGCCCCGTGTACTGATGTGTTTGTTCTTTTAATGTCAAAAGATGGTTCTGTCCCTTAAAATGTCTTAATTATGCAGTTTTGTAGCTACAATGACATATATGACATTGGGAAAATTACATGTGGCATTTCTTATCCTAAATTCTAGAATGATTATGTAGCTGATAAAATTATCTATGCACTCAACTGTCCTATACTTGCATACTCCAAAATTTAAATTTAAGATGATACACGTGCCACTTTAGGACATAGCCAAATGATTGGCTACTTTTAAAGGCATTACAAGACAAAGAGTTTACTAGTAGCCTTATTCTTTCATCTTATAGCTATTGATGAATCCTATCCTTATATTTATGTGAGTGAGTGTACATCATTCTGAGTGTGACAATATGGAGTGAGAAACAATTGAGGAAACTAATACACTCTTGAGTACTGCACCAAAGAAAAGCCCGACTGAGTCATTTGTGTGTGTGCCCTTTTTAGAGAGAGAACAGAGAATGAAAATCAAACTAAAAAGGGTTATCACCATTTCAGGGGTTTCTGTTGTGCATAGAGACCTTTAGAGAAAGAGAGTATGAGTTGGGTCTGTATATATAACACTCGAAATGGGTTCTAGGATTCGGGGTTTTAGAGAGAAAAAGAGAGAGAGAGAAATTGAGTTTAGAGAGAGAGAAATTGAGTTTAGAAGCTATAATTGAAGCTCAAATGAAGCAATTCATGAGTCCAAAATCTGCAATGGTATGAGGTGCTGATGCTAATCAAAGAAAAAGAACATAAATCTCAAATGGAAACCACTTCTACGTTGAGCTGCTATTTGGGTCTGAACTCTTCAGTTATGTTACTGCAGCATTGTGAGAATGTATGTAGATCCTTGAGCACGATTCAGGTATAATCTCACTTGTTTTATCACGTTAAAATCAAAAGTAGCACTAAATAGAACTCTTCTTTGAAACTCCTTCACATTTATTGTTCAGATTTGTTTCATGACTTTAGCATCTTAGTGATTAGCTTCTAAGTTGTTTAATGTGCTTGTATATGAACCATCTGATCTCTATGTGTTTAAATTTCTAAGCTTTAGCATCCATGTCTCCATTCATTTATGACATACACTAACCTAATTATGAGTTGATTTAGATAGCTATTGAGTATTGAAGATGTGAATTCTGTTTAAACTCAATTTTTGCTTTCAAGTTGCATATTGGTCTACAATCTGTCTTGAGGAGCTTCTGAGCATCATCTTAAATTGTTTGCATATGCATTTGATCATTTTAGAGGTATTTGTACTGTATTAGAACCAAATTTTGAGTCAGCTAATCAGAATCACATTTCAGCCTAATATTGCTGTTAAAAAATCATTTTGGGGTCTCATCTATTTTGAAAGTTCTCTGGCCAGCCTCTTATGATTTAGATAAATGTGTTTTGTTGTATATGAGCTTAATCTTCTGAATAGAAGCTGAGATATGGACTGATTTAAATTTTTATACCCTAAAACCCCATATGTATGCTTTATTGTGCAGTTGTCAGTTATATAGACCTCTGTTCAACTGGTCTTGATCTACTGATCATTAAATTGACTTAATCTGATTTACTTATGATCTTGTGCCCCATTTGAGTTGAGATTGCCTAAAAATGTATAGCTAAAATCTATTCATCACTTGAGACAGCACTGTTCATTGTTGTCATTTGTTCTATTACTGATAAATGTCTCAAAAAGGAGCAAAAATGTTTTTAATTGATTTCTGAGGTGTCATTTGAGTTTAGGCGAGTGTATTTGATTGTTTTAATAGTGTTTGTGAAGTACTAAAGTTGTGTTTGCCTCTGCATTAACATCTGAATTTCTAAAGCTCTTTTTTTATAAAAAAAAAAAAAGGAAAAGAAAAAAATATAGATTGTCACAAAGCATATTATGCGCTTGCTTCTACTGTTTGGTGCTTGTAAAGTTAGTTATGATTATGAGCATGTTAAAATGCATAACCTAAGCCTGCTATACTTTTACAATCTCAAAATTATCTTTGTTTCACATTTTTAGCACCTAACAGCTTGCTGCTACAATGATTATAGCCAAAACTGCCCAAGAAATTGTCTGCATTGATTAGAAAAATATCTTTGGGTGCCTTTCATTATGTAGCAATATGGTGTGTCATGCATAATTTCATAGTTTAAGTTTGTCTACAATCATTACTTTTCTATAGTAAGTTCAGGTTCAAACCAGGTCTACATTGTCAGATTGCTGCTCCATCATTTTGCTTAGTTGAATCTGTCTAAAACACGTGTTGATTATATTTACTGCTGCAGTATCTTTTGAATTGTATTTATTATCTGATTGTTGATGTCTTGTTATAATTGTATGATGCTTCAAAAACTTCTTATACTTAGTTTTTTTTTAATCAATGGTTGATTTAGAATCCATTTTTGATTTAATAAAATACCCCCTTCTTTGGTTTCAGCAAATAATTTGCCCTTTTTTATGAATTCTGATTGAGTTTGATAGTTTATTTCTTGTTTCTTTTTCTCTTATGTTGTGATGCATCATTTCCTCTATTTTTTGAGTGTTGCTTTGTTGTTTAGCTGTGGTTCTGGTTTTTTGTTTTATAGTTTAGCTACTGATTTTGGTTTTCTATTTTGTTGTTTAGCTGGTGGTTCTTGTTTTCTATGTATATGATTTGAATTATCTTCAGTTAGACTTTGATTAATTGGTTCTGTAGTTTATGTGCCATTTCTGTATTTGTCACTCTAAACAATTTATTTAGTTTGTTTGAACTAACATCTTAAAATAATTAAGAAAATCATATGTTGACTGAATTGGAGGAATTACTCAGGTCAGTAGTGACTATTGGCCATTTAGTTAAATGCTTATATATTAGTAATTAAGTAGGTAAAATGCAGTAATTGTGCTTTACATACATATAGATAACCATAATATACATAACCATAAGAAATGAAGACACTCACGCCTTTGCCTTCTGCTCATGGGCAATCCCAAGACAAACCATAATTACCTTCAACATTACTATATCTTTTCAGAAACCGTAAACCCCCAACTTAGTTGCTGCATGAACGAACATCAATGATCAACTTTATTTCAATGGTCTGATGACCTTAACTTTGAACTAGTACATAAATATCTGAGTCTGAAAATTTTGCATGTGTTGTTATATCAAACTAGTAAACAAGTTCTTGGAGAAGTTTACTCCAATTAATATTGACTAACTTTTATTTTAATTAGAAACTATTTCTCTTGTATGGTTGGGTAGTTTTAAATAATATTTTTGGTTTTAGAGTGTCCTCCATACCAGCACATTAATTATTGGATACATCCTTGTCAAAGAATAAGAAATTGGGAATTTTTCGATTGCAAACCTAATAAATTAATCTCTTCACCTATGAGTTGCCAAACAAGGAATGAAGATTTCATCTACCAAATCATTAGAATGAAATTATTTTGTTGTCACCTAACCTAATGGTAGAAAGAATGCGACTCTATTTATGCAAATTAGAGACAATCAATTTTATTTACTTAGACTGCTCTTGTAAATAATAACTGACAAAGGAAATCATTCCATGCAACTATTTATGAAGCACACTTTTATGTTCAATTATTTTTAAGGAATTATCTTACATTAATTGGTATTTTATAAAGTGTTAAACTATATTAAACCCCAAGGCAGGGCATGCTAATATGTAGAAAACAATGCTACATAAAAAATATTATGTACCCTAGTTATGGGTAAACATCATCTTCAAAAACTTGTATTGAACCATTATTTGCTGATTTTTGGAAAAAGAAGAGCAAAAGATATAGTGAAAATTTAAAATCTTAAGGGAACTTGTGGTTTGAGAAGTGGAGGATTGAGCTTTTCATTGTTGTTCTACTTTTCAAATCACTAGGTAAGGGTTTACAATTTTTCATGGAATGTTATTAATATTATTTTTAAATTGAAAAAGGAGTTTCTGATTATGCGACTGAGCCAATATTTAGGATTTCCACCATATATTGCTACTAA
Organism: Cornus controversa; assembly: GCA_026545225.1. Lineage (NCBI taxonomy): Eukaryota > Viridiplantae > Streptophyta > Magnoliopsida > Cornales > Cornaceae > Cornus > Cornus controversa. Next base: position 55,907,498 of record CM048845.1, read on the forward strand.
TTAATTTGTTACATATTTCAATTATTTAGAATGTTTAGAAATTCCACCATTTATTCTTTGACTTTTGGTCCCTCCAATATAGCTACTTTGTATTTGGTGGATATGGGGGTTTCACATAGTTTTTTGATGTTAATCCTTGGGGTATGCCCCAAGTAAAAATGTATAGCATTTTGCTAAACCCTATAAAATAAAAAATAAAAATATCTCCTCACTGTCAAGTGATAGAGGATCTATAAAGAAAGTTCATTTTGATTTTTTAATTGATGACAGAAAAACTTTAAAGCCTAAACATTTATATAGTTCTACTAGGCAGCAAGGCTCTGTACTCCAAATTCTTTTATATTCTTAAATTTCTATTTTCTTGTTCAAGCTCTTTCTCTACACTGTGGTCACTTTAGATTAACTTTTAGCTTACTCTACATAGTTAAATTGTTTTGTCACGCCACATGCCTTTGTTTTTAAATTGGAGTAACTTCTTCTATTTGTGCTTATAATTGGTCTCATCATCTAATGCCAAGATGTTTAAATTTTCTTTCTTTTTTTATTAAATAAAAGGTAGAATGATGTGGTGTGAATGGAAAAAACAAATGAATATGCTAAATATGCAACAACAAAAAAAAAGTGTTGGTGTACACTTGTTAATCTCTTCATAGAACTTTTGAACCAAGTATTGCTTAAAGATGATATGAACTTTTTAAATCATCTATTTTTGAATGTGCTTATTCCCAAATAATTTTGTTTGCTGCAAGAGTTTTTCACTATTTATGAGTTTTATTTTTGACTCTCTTCTTCCTTTTTTTTTAATTGTGAATTTTGTTTTAACAGGCCAAAGATGACTTACAATAGCCCAAAACAAACAACTACTGCAACTTTAATTGTGAGTTTCTATCAACTTCCTTTTTGTTCATTCTTTTGCTCTCTCTTTCTAGTAATCATACCTCCATGTGCTAGGGGCTTGTTATGGGTGTGCGTTTGCCTTTTCTTCCATAAATAAAAATAGTATATTTGTTCCATGATATGAATCATGATTTTGATTTTAACATATTCTTATACAGAATTTGATTGGGTGGGGTTGTCATAATTATTCTTCTTTGCGTGTTCACTAATTTGCTTAAAACAAAAGACAATAGGAAGAACACAATTCAGTTTTGAATTTGCTAAAAAATCTACTCAGTAATACCCCAAAAGACATGTTTATTTCATACTTGTATTGCCCAAGTGATATGTGTGTGTGTGTGTGTGACTTTGGATGTATGGATAGTTCATTTCTTGATAGATGTCGATCCTTATGAATTTTGGACAATGATAGTCTTATGTGAATGAACATTGAAAACTGCTCTGTCTTAAATGCTCTATTGATGATTGATCATGCTAAGTATTTCTATCTTTCTTCCTTGGAACTTAAAGTAGAGTTTGATCTAATGTAAAACTGTCTTCGTTATTACTAACTTTGTACAAGCTACCTATGGTTCAAATATCGACTCATGCGACCTTCATTTACAGTATTTTCCACAATGTCTATAGCCTTTGGAGTAGATTACTGAACCTACCTATTTTGCTCCAGTTGTTAAGTTAGTTTATGAATCCAAAACCTTCATCTAGCTGAATGGTTTAGAATTGATGACTCTTTGGCCTTATTGAGTCCTGTTGTCTAGTTAGGAGATAAAAGTCATATAGAGAATGTCTCCATTTGTTTTTATATGTATTGACATTTTGAAAATTTGTTCATCTTACTAATGGTTTGAATGAAGACGCCAAATTATATTAGTAGGCAATGGTTTCTGGATAAAAAGTCAGTTTTGTGAATCATATATAAACACTAGTAATTAGATATGTTCTGAGCAAATCCAGCTTATTATGTAAGCTTTTGCTGACTCGATTGCTTTCGAAACAGATTTAAAGATTCTAAACGGCTTAAGGGGTTATTCAAGAATGATTTTGGAAAATTACACTTTTATAGAAACTGCAAGACAAGACCTGTTTCAAGATTTGTTCAATGATTAATGATAGGCGTTGAATGTTACGCATTCTAGCCTCTTAACTTATGTATTTTATTCTCTTAGTGATAGATTATTTTGTTATTTTACTTTATTTTAGTGTTTTCCGTATTTTCAGGGCCTTAATGATTATTTCAGTTAAAACCGTGATTTTGGGCTTTTAAAGATGACATGCAAGATGGTTAGATAAAGTCTACATCAAAGGGATCCATTGAACTCCATATTTTAACTCAAATCAGCCCAAGGAAGAGGTTCAAGAGAATTATAGCTGCTTAAGAAGGTTTCGGGCCTGAAGCCCAAATCTGCGCATAATACAGTCTTAATCCCGTTTTGGAAAACGGACCAGAAGTATTATTTCCGAGCCTCAAATTGACATAATTCTCTTCAAAGGTTGAACGAAATTTGATTCTGCACACTTTTGTATTTCACAAAAATTCTGTAAATCGGATTTCTAGTGGCTCAAAAGTTGAGCCGAAGTCAGCAGGAAAAATCCACCTGAGTAGTGCTACGGGAAAACCTAATTAATTCCTAATTGGATTAGGACTTTGATGTATTCTCTTGGCTATTTAAAGTGACAAATTAGGGCTGTATTGGGGAGGCTTGGTAGTAGCTTTGAAGAGCTTTTGGAGTGGAGAATCATTGGAGAACAAGGCGTATCATGAGCGGCTAGTTCAGCCACCAGGGTTTTGATGGAACCCTAACTAAACATCACTGGTTTGATTGTTCTAATTATTGGGGATTTTTGTATTCATTCATATATTGTGTAATTTAGAGGATTCTTCTTATAGAATTGAGCAATAAAAGTCTTACAAATTCAGTTTCAATGATTTCTTATCTTATCTTAGATACTTGATTATTGTTATTGAACTCGTCCCTCTTGTTTTCTGTGATTATTACACAATGGTTTTCATTGAATATATCATTAAAAGCTTTGATGGATTATGCCTAGAGAAGATGAACCATACTGCACCTTAGATTAGAGTAGTTAGGCAGATGGCCCATGCCAATCGAAGATAGTCCATGACTTAGCCTTAATTATATGTTATCCTCTTGATGGACGAAGGTGAGCTTGTAGCCACCGACACCACTTATGCATGATATGATGCCCCATAGTTAGTCCAATTGACCATTGATTGTGAAGTTAGTGGTGAAATCATACCCTAGACTTATCTTATATTCTCTACACTCCTTAGTTTCTCTTGCTTTTGTTCAATTGCTTCATTAGTTAATTTAGAATTAAAAATAAGAATTTATTTCTTTTAAATTTAATTAGAATTAGTCCTAACAATTCAACTCAGTCAGACCATAGTCCTTGAGGTTTGACACCCCTTTCGATAGCCCTATTCTGCAAGGAATTCGTTCTATTGCAAAGTGTGGTAATTTTTAATTGATATACTTTTTGAGTCACACTCACACACGAATCAATTTTTGGCGCCGTTGTCGGGGACTGTCTATTTGATTGTTTGGATTTTTAGAATTAGTTCTAATTAGATTTTTAGTTTAGGAATTTTTTTTTATTTTTCTTTTATTTATTTTATTTTATTTTTATTTTATTTTTTATTTCTTTTGTTTTCTTTTCAATTACTTATTAGTTTTATTTTATTCTTTAGTGTATAAATTTTATTTTTGCTACTAATCTAATTTTATTTTTTTTCTTTTCCGGTACTTCAACCACCATACCATTGAACAAGAGGAAGAGATTATTGACATCATGGATGGTGTGTGTGGGAATAATGAGGACAACAATATTGTGCCTAATGCTGTTGTGGAAAAAGCGAGACTTCTCAGAGACTACTATGTCCCAGAGACTTATAACTCACCAACTGATTTTCAATTGCCTGATGTCACTGCACAGAACTATGAGATCAAGCCCAGTATCATTCATATGTTGCCATCCTATTTTGGGTTGACTCATGAGGATCCGTACAAGCACTTGGATGAATTTTTAGAAGTTTGCTCATTAACAAAAATACATAACTTCTCAGAAGATGCTTTTTGGATGCGACTCTTTCCATTCTCTCTAAAAGAAAAGGCCAAGTATTGGTTTAGATCTCTATCGGCGAGTTCTATCACTACATAGACTCAACTGCAAAATCAGTTTTTGAAGAAATATTTTCCGATAGGGAGGACCAATCAATTCAGACGAGCTATCATTGGTTTCTCTCAATTTGAGGGAGAACAATTTTTTGAGGCATAGGAGAGATTCAAGGACCTTCTTAGGAAGTGTCCTCATCGTCAAGTTCCAAAGTGGCAGTTAGTGCAATGTTTTTATGAGGGACTGACAGAAAGTAACAGATAGATGGTGGATGCATCAAGTGGGGGTACTTTTATGTTAAAAAGTGAAGATGAAGCATAGACTTTGTTCGAGAATCTCAGTGACAATTCTTTGCAACATGTATCTTCATCTTGTTCGAGCAGACCATTCAATACAAGGAGGACAGATGATATTTTTAAGTTTGGTTCTGCAGATGCTATGTCTACCATTGTGGATGCTGTGTCACAGAGAGTGGTGCAACTTATGGCGGTTGGTCCAGTGCCTAATCCATCTTTATACCCTCCTATTTTTGAGCCATGTGATTTTTTCTCGAGTCCTATGCACCATATGAATAATTGTCCTTCACTTGGGCAATTTTTTTATCTTCCACAAGAGCAAGGGGCAGCAATTCAGCCCACTTTTCAACCTCAAAACTATGTGCCTTCACAATCATATCAAGAACAAGTTCCTATGGCACAAAGAATTTCTGCTATTGAAGACAAGCTGACACTTACCTTAGCAAAACTTGAGAAGCTTGACTCTATTGTAGAGATAGTGCAAGCTACTGCAGCAACAGTTCAATCTACAATTCAACTGGTTCACTCTCACTCTCAGTCGATTGCCAAACTGGAATCTCAGTTTGGACAACTTGTTAATACCTTGAGTAGAAGAGAGGAGGGAAAACTACCAAGCCAACCAGTTGCTAACCCAGGAGGGGTTCATGTCCTTGACAATATTTCTTCTTCAAGCAACCCACACCATGAACAATTTTAAGCCATCACCACTCTTAGAAGTGGAGAAATAAGTGACAACAAGGTGGGGGAGAAGAAGCGTGATGAAGAAGAGGTGACAAAGACTCCTAATTTTGAAATTTCTCATGAGCCTAAGGTGAACTTGAAAACTTTTAATGTCATTCAACATCCTCTAGATGAGAGTGATTGTTTCTTCATGGATGGCTTTGATGATTATGTTGAAGAAGTTGATCTGGTTGCTCTATCACATGATGTTGAGAAGTCCATTGAGGGGGTGAATGATTTACTTGATGTAGTGGCCATGAAAAATACTCCACCTTGGAGGATTCCGATTGAGCCATTGCCTATTCTTTCTAGCACTCCTCCGATGCCATCATTGGAGTCGTTCCCAAGGTTTAAATTAAATTCAAGGGAGAGAGATGTGTTTTTCGAAACCAATGAGACCATTCAAGTTACTTTGAGTTCGATATAAGGAAGTGAGGATCATATAGGAGGGACAAAATTAAATCTCCTCAAGAGATGTGGCATTGGGTGAACTTTCAATTGAAGTCGATGACCGTCACCTACGGACGTTAAATTGTAGGATTTGTATGTATTTCTATCCTTTAATTTCTTTAGTTTTCTTTTATTTTTATTTTTATTTTATTTTATTATTTTTTGTTTATGTTTTTCTTTATTTTTCTTCCATTATTAGGTGTGTTTTAATGTATTTTCTTTGAGTTTTTGATGTATAAGTTACTTCTGGGAGATATCAAGAGGTGTACCAAGGTATTTGGACTCAAGATGGGTGAAAAAACGTGCTCTCGGTCGACCTTGGGTGATAGAGACTCCAAAAATTGCATTCCCGGTCGACCTTGGGCGATAGAGGCCCGAAGAGCACCCAGCAGGGGGATCAATCGCCCCTTTGATGGGGGATCGATCGCCCCCAATTTTTCTCAGCTTGGGAGGACAACCAGCTGGGCGATCGATAGCCCAGCCCTAGGGGGGATCGATCGCCCCAGCCCCCACATGCCCAACTGATGCAATTTTGCATCTTTAAAGGCCCATTTCATGCCTACTTGCTCCCACTTGGAGAATTTAAGCCTTGGTGCCTCTCTTACATCAATATACACTCTAAAATCTTTCATTTTTATTGTCAAACACCTACTTGATCATCATTCATCACCATCAAGATCATCAATTCCAACTTTTTATTCTCCTTCATCATTAAAAGTTTGACTTTTTCATATTTCCTTCTTCACAAGAGGTGTGAATTAATTGTGGATGTGGGGTGATTTATTTGAGGGGTTTTGTACTCCAAGTTTGGGGGAGGACATTGCACATTGATTGTGGGCTAGTTGGTTGATTTTGATGCTCCATTCCGGCCATGACTTAGATGCTTCGGCACCACCTTCTCCTTGATTTTTTCAGAGGTAACTATCTTTTGTATTTTTAGTTTTATTTTTATTTTTCTTTTCTTTATTTTATTTTTTTTCATATTGTTTTTTTTTCTTCAGTTAAAAAAAAAAAAAATTCATATTTATTTTCCCCATATTATTTTACTTGGTCTTTGGGGTATAGTGTTTTGTTTTGACAGGTTGTAACATCCAAGTTTGGGGGTGTGCTTGCATTGCCTTCATACAACTTGGTGTGCTCTATTTTCTTGCCACTACTCCTCCAGATTCCTGGTAATATCGTCCTTACTCTTCTCTATGCTTCGATTGGTAGTACATTGAGGACAATGTACAATTTAAGTTTGGGGGTGAGGCGATGCCTTATTTATGTGCTTTATTGCATATGGGGGAAATTTATATGAAATTCTTCTTGTTTTAGGATTTTTATTTTATTTTATTTTCTTAGTTTATTTTTTATTTTATTTTGTTTTGTTTTTAGATAGAATGTTTTGACATTATTTAAGGGATTAATACCTTATGTAGGTGCTTAACTTGCAATTTTTGAGTATGTTTTAAATTTTTGAAAACTATGGTTTAAATTAGGTGGTTTTAATCATGGTTTGCAATAACATGTTTTGGAGTGATTGATTTTAGTTTCTTTACATGCACAGACACACTAGCATAGTCTTATGGGGTATAAGCTTTGGTTTTGAGTTATTAAGTTACATATGCTTAATATTAATTAGTATCTCTTGAGAATGAGTACTGATGATGTGTTTTACTTGACTTCAATGAAAAAGAAAAGAAAGAAAAAAAAAAGTGATGAATAAACAAATTAATTTGATCCTTTTCATGAGTAACCGGGCCTATATGCCTCAGGAAGCACGGAGTGTTCGCGTCAAAAGTGAAAGGGTGAGAAAAGATGAGCATTCGTTGTCTTGATTTGTAGCCTGATTGATTCGAGTAATTAGGTTCTTCGGGGTATCTTAAAGCCTAGTGCCCTAAAGCCATCTGGTTTGGGAGTCACTGACTGAAAGCTTGCTACATGGATCTTTCAGAAAGCTTAATAGATCAAGACATTGCACAACCAATAAAGCAATGAAAAAAACAAAGAATTGAAAAAAAAATGAAAAGTCATGTATGCATGTTTGGAAGTATGATTTCAATAAGGAGAGCTAGTGAGTTGAAGGGGTATGTTCCTTAATATATTCAGAGCTGGGTTATGCTACATGAGATGACTGCTAGTTCACTTTACACGAGGAGACTAGAGTTGATTATTTTGAGATATGTTGATGTGAATTATGCATGGGGACCATTGATTTGAATTATGGAATTTGAAAATTTAAAATTATTCTTGAATGCAAGTTTGTAACTATATATTGTAATCTTCTTCTTGAATTAATGTTGAAACAGAATTTTGAATGTTTGTGGATAACATTTCTGGAAACCCTCACGAGACTATACTCGTCCACTAGGGGGAACCTAGGGGTTTAAAGGCTTGTTGCATATGCTAAATGCAATCGTTTCTCACACGAAAGTGGAGTTAGGTAGTTTAGTTAGTATTTGTTAGTTTCTTTTGTTTTAGTTTTATTTTATTCTATTGCTAAGGGACTAGCAATATGTAAGTTTGGGGGTGTGATAGGCGTTGAATGTTACGCATTCTAGCCTCTTAACTTATGTATTTTATTCTCTTAGTGATAGATTATTTTGTTATTTTACTTTGTTTTAGTGTTTTCTGTATTTTCAGGGCCTTAATGATTATTTCAGTTAAAACTGTGATTTTGGGCTTTTAAAGATGACATGCAAGATGGTTAGATAAAGTCTACATCAAAGGGATCCATTGAACTCCATATTTTAACTCAAATCAGCCCAAGGAAGAGGTCCAAGAGAATTACAGCTGCTTAAGAAGGTTTCGGGCCTGAAGCCCAAATCTGCGCATAATACAATCTTAATCCCGTTTTGGAAAACGGACCAGAAGTGTTATTTTCGAGCCTCAAATTGACATAATTCTCTAAAAAAGTTGAACGAAATTTGATTCTGCACACTTTTGTATTTCACGAAAATTCCGTAAATCGGATTTCTAGTGGGTCAAAAGTTGGGCCGAAGTCAGCAGGAAAAATCCACCTGAGTAGTGCTGTGGGAAAACCTAATTAATTCCTAATTGGATTAGGACTTTGATGTATTCTCTTGGCTATTTAAAGTGACAAATTAGGGCTGCATTGGGGAGGCTTGGCAGCAGCTTTGAAGAGCTTTTGGAGTGGAGAATCATTGGAGAACAAGGCGTATCATGAGCGGCTAGTTCAGCCACCAGGGTTTTGATGGAACCCTAACTAAACATCACTGGTTTGATTGTTCTAATTATTGGGGATTTTTGTATTCATTCATATATTGTGTAATTTAGAGGATTCTTCTTATAGAATTGAGCAATAAAAGTCTTACAAATTCAGTTTCAATGATTTCTTATCTTGTCTTAGATACTTGATTATTGTTATTGAACTCATCCCTCTTGTTTTCTGTGATTATTACACAATGGTTTTCATTGAATATATCATTAAAAGCTTTGATGGATTATGCCTAGAGAAGATGAACCATACTGCACCTTAGATTAGAGTAGTTAGGCAGATGGCCCATGCCAATCGAAGATAGTCCTTGACTTAGCCTTAATTATATGTTATCCTCTTGACGGATGAAGGTGAGCTTGTAGCCACCGACACCACTTATGCATGATATGATGCCCCATAGTTAGTCCAATTGACCATTGATTGTGAAGTTAGTGGTGAAATCAATTACCCTAGACTTATCTTATATTCTCTACACTCCTTAGTTTCTCTTGCTTTTGTTCAATTGCTTCATTAGTTAATTTAGAATTAAAAATCAGAATTTATTTCTTTTAAATTTAATTAGAATTAGTCCTAACAATTCAACTCAGTCAGATCATAGTCCTTGAGGTTTGACACCCCTTTCGATAGCCCTATTCTGCAAGGAATTCGCTCTATTGCGAAGTGTGGTAATTTTTAATTGATATACTTTTTGAGTCACACTCACAAACGAATCAATTAAGAATAATGAATTTTCTAAAATGGAAGTGAAAAAAGTAGTAAGCAATTAAAATGGTACACTGGAGTTGACATTTATTGATTAAGTCTTCATTCTCTAATTGGGTTGAGATAAAACTTAATCTATATTCATTCCTTGAATTAATTCTTCTCTAGAATAATTTATAATGAATTTCTCTTGAATTACATTGTAAAACTACAACATATTAGTGGAGTGCTTGGGAGTTTGAAGATTTTGTGGCTGTGATGTTTGAGTTCTATAATGCATAATAGTTTGGTTCTAAATAGAAGATAGCACAATGATTTTGTAAACTTTTTACTTATTAGCTTGTTAAGTAAAGTCTATAGAATCTAATATAAGGTGTTTGCTAATGCATTGAGATTGATATTGTTTGTGTATCTCCATTATAAATGCATTCCATTTTGAACTTTGACATTTTAAATTGACTCTACATTTCTTATGAATCAATTGAGAACAATAAAAATATCAAACTCTTGATTTACTAAAGTGATTTTGAATCTTATAGTTTGCTTATTTGCTTTCATGATTCATAATATGGTAATGCAAGGGCTTCGACTCAAGTCACTACTACTACTGAGCTTACTGAAAATTTAGAAGGATTAGATTGTAAATTGTTACATTGGAGTGAGCCAAATTTAGTTGTTGTTATTGGGAAAATTGATTCAAGGGACCCAACTGCATTTGTTGATGGTATTCCTATTAGAACTGAATGTTAGAAAATCTGGGTCAAGGATGTATATGAAACTGATATGACCTTGTATAGGGCAAGCAAAAATTACTTTTACCTTCATGGAGCTAAGGGATGATTAGTTGCATGGCCTGCCAAGTTTGTTAGAAGAACTTACACTCAAAGGTAATTTTTTAAATATTATATATGTGAATTTATACATTTATAAATTAATATAAATATATTTTTATGTGCAAGAGTTTGAACTTTACACCTTCCTCTCTTTTGCCTTTTTCTTTCCCATACTTCTTTAAGGCTGGTTAATTTTTTCGCTAATGTGATACAATTAAATGTAGTAACTTGTTTTATTTTCTTTTTTTTTAGCAGAATGTGATTGAGGAACCAATTTTTGCCATCAAGACTTTGTATGGATGAGTGGTTACTAATATATGTTCAAAATTGATGGTTATGCTATTACTTTGCAAGAGATGATTGTTTTTTATTATTATTTTTATTTTATGGTTTGGTTTTTATTTCTTGTTAACTTTTTATATCGGATGGATGAGAATTTTTTTGGCATTCATTGTGACTTTAAATATTTTGAAATAGATGTGGTTCTAGACTTAATGTTTTTGTTTTAAGGAAAAGTAATAAACTTTGTTATTCTCTTTGACATATAAGCCTACATGTGATGCTTATGTGATATAGTTGATGGGGTTTATTTTTTCACATTGAAGAGAGCCATAATTTGTGATATGACAGGTGCAAGACAAATATTGTTGTTTCCATTAGAAAGAGAAGGAATTATATTTTTTTTAAAACAAAAAAAACTTTTGACAAGTTGCAAAACATTTTGTTAAAAATAAGAATATCACAACTTGCTTTGCATGTTGTTAATATGTGATATTAACGACGTACGAAGCATATTGTTACAAGTAGTCCAAGTATTCACGATTTGCAAAGCACGCCGTAAATAAAATCTAATAACGACATGCTGATTGAGTCGTTAAAATGGTCAAGATAAGCACAACATACTTTACATGTTGTCAAAATAATGTATTGACGATGTGGAAAGCATGTTGTTAAAACTATGACATATTGACGACTCATAGAATTTGTCGTAAATGTTTAAAAGCAGCCACCATTTGTTTGGCCCACAACGTCACATTTTAACATTAACGACTCACGCTTCACGTTGTTAATAAAAGACTTTTCACCGCATGGCCAGTAACGACATACGCGTGTAAGTCTTTAAACCCTTTTAACGACATGCATTGCACTTCGTTAAAACACTTTTTTCTTGTAGTGACCGGTACGAGTTTCAGTAGTAGAACCACCGGTATAAGTTTGAGTAGAAGAACCTCCATTTCTCCCTCTAAAATTTGTGTAAAATGCAGTAGCTGTTTGCTCAGTAGGGAGAACATTTTCTTCATCAAGTTGCATTTCTACACTCGAAAGAAGGTCGACAAGATCATCTAAGGAAATGGGTGTGTCTCTCGCTTGAGTAGAGTTAATTGTGACTTCACAAGTATGTCCAACTCCATTCATAATGCGAGTAAGAAAATCATCCTCATCAACTGGTTTCCGGTGAGTGCAAGATTATCAGCTACACTGGTCATCTTATCAAATCTTCTATGGGTCTCCACCCTTGACAAATCCTCTATGGCTTACAAACATTTTCCAAATTGTTGGTCACTTTGTTTAGCGGCCAAGGAAGATCACAACATCTCCTCTACCATTTGGAACCACTTCCAAAACCTATGCAACTTCCATACTAACCTTAATTCTTGGCAGTCCTTCCTTACTTGGGCCTCAAATGAATGGACACATCCCACTATACATCTTTCACACAAACTAGTTCTCGCAGCTTGCATTTATGCAATTTGGACTGAGAGGAACAACAGAGTCATCAAGAACAAGTCCTCATCCATGTAGAGCATTATCAAATCCATAACAGAAATTATCACATTGAGACTTCATTCTTGCTCCCTCAAGGATTGTATTGCAGCAAGAAACTTGCAACATGGTGGCATCTTCCAAGCTCCACGATTAGACCTTGAAGAAAACCACCTGACCCCACTCTTCTCAGGAACTGAGCATCATGGTAACATCTGTTATGAAGGCCACTTATAGCTCCCTGATGACAACTTGCTACTTGTTGATTTGCTGCCTTTCACATCCTCTTTGCTACTTTCCACAGTGAATCCTCATGCCTAGTAGCTTAATTCCTTTGTTTGAGATTATTGCCTTTAGTTTTCATTGTATCTGTTTGTTTGTTGACACTCTCTTGTACAATTATTCATATATCTATAATACAGACTTTTACCTTGCCGGAAAAAAAAGTTGATATTTCAATTGTATGATTCGCATCTTTGATTGCGAAGCATATCGCTTTTCAAGCGATTCCATACATCTTTGGAGGTACCAAACCTTGCCACAGTAGAAAGAATCGCAGGTGTCAAGGTGGCATTGATCTAACTAAGAATCAGTTGGTCTTGTTGCTCTCACAGAGTGTATTTAGGATTGAGAGTTTCAGTCCCACTTGCATCAACAAGAAACTTTTCTGGACAAGGCTCTGTTCCATCAACATAGCCAAGTAAATTGTGACTTCGAAGTACTGGTAAGAATTGAGCCAACCATAAAATATAATTGGCTCTATCTAGCTTTATGGAAACTAGATTAGAGATATTAGAGATTGATAACGTAGAAGCCATAAAAAAATAAAAATAAAAAAGATCCCCAAAGTCAGTGGACGTTGGGCTTTGATACTATGAAAGATTTTGATGTATTTGCCACCATTTCTATTGATATGCTATAAACATTATGGATACACAAGGAAACCCTCAATCTAATGAGCTGCTACAAAGAATCAAAATTCAAAAAGAAATCAATTACAAAACTCAATCAAGGAGAGCTATTATCATGGCTTCAATGATGAGTCAGTTACACAATTAATGAGAACTACTGTCGTGGCTACTGTTATGGCTTGAATGATGGACAGTTATACAATTATGTTTATCCTTGTATTGTTGCTCAACATAATCTTTGTTAACAATTTCTCACATATCTTAGTGCTTTCAAAATTTCCACCGATACACAAATTTGTAAACCAAGTAATTTGAAATGAAACCGAATTGTTTGCTATTTCTTTTCTTTCCCACAAACTAGCTTTGAAACCACTTCCTTGAAAATAAGTAGGCTAGATACACGTACAACTCAAGAATTCTAGAAGAGAAGTGAAGGACACTAGAAAAATATTTTATTCCACTTGATTAAAATCCGTAGAACACATGAGATTATATCAGGCTTTAAAACATATATATAACAATTACATGTAAATGTCTAATTACTCTCGTTACTCCCACTAATATAACCTTGAGTAGGCTTAACTCCTACTAACATAACTTATATAGGCTAAATTACAATGTCTTCCCTGTGGAAAGACTTACAATCTTAAAAAAAAAAAATTTAATTAAAATTATTTAATCAAGTTTAATTTCTAATCGTTCCACCTAACATATAAAAAACAAGAATTAAGAAATATTGTGTGTACATATACTACATGTATATGAAACATCAATAGACGAATTTGACTTAATTTAATGTTGAATAAGAGCATTTTGTTTCACTTGAACTCATAGTTTGTTAATTGTAATTTTCCTGCAATTAGATATTCATACCAAAAATCAGCCATGGTGACCATTATTTGCTTGGTGCATAGCCATTCTTGGGCCAACACGTGTCTTGCATATAAAAACTCTTTGCCTCTGTTACAAGATGATAGTTGTTGTTGTTGTTTGACTTGTCATGTAACCGGCCCATTTTCTTACACTACATAAATCAGCCCATGATTTTAGAAACAGTCATCCACTATGCCAGCCCATATTTCTTAATTTTACCAACTAATCCATCCAACTTGCTGCTCAGTACTATGCCACTAATGTACTTGTTAATAAGCCATGTCATCATTACCTACGTGTTGGGCATCCATTCGCCCACGTCTCAACCTACGTCACATGTCAATATGAATTAGAAGATTCTATTTGAGAACTCCATAATCTAAATCCAATAATTCATTAACCAAATACATTCAATATGAATTATGATCGATCCAGTCCAATAATAATTTAATCCAATATAATCTATTATTTAATGTTACAATATATAATATTTACATATTATTAAAATAATTGTTGTCATTATTTCCTTCTTTCCTCTCTATTTTCTCTATCTTTATTTTTTCATTAATAAAAAGTTAAATACCTATTTTTCTACTATTTTTTGTTTATATTTTATTTTTATTCGTTGTCTTCTCTATTTTTTCTTAATCACTGTTTGCTAATTTGTTTTGATATTAAATTTTTTTTAAAAAAAAGGAATTATATCCTTTTCAAATTGAATTATCAAATCAAAAATTCAATCATTAACAAATCGTATATAGATTCAATCATAAATAATTTCTTTAGTTATCAGATCGAATATAACTCTTTTGAATTCAGATCGAATATAACTCTTATCGGAATGGAATTAGGCTTCCTTTAACCGACCTACTTCTGTCCACGCTGAGCTCTTTAATTGGTCCACATCCACGCCTATGTGGCTGCCACTTTTATGTACAAACACCTCTAGCTTTGAGTAAATTGACAATGACACATACCATGGCACTGAAGGAGTAAATTAGGTCATTTTGATTATTTTAGCCGTGTGTCTTCGTCCTATGATCATGCAAGATATCTCTTTATTTCTGCCCCCTAATATATCATAGTTCTTTCACTTCTTTTTAAATTTGCTTCCATAAGTAAATCCATCCATAGATTCACTGCTGATTTTATATTTGATGGACCATAGCCTCCCTTGTTCACCTGCTAATATGTTCTTTTCTGAACACTTGATTTGTATCCTCGCGCACTATATATGAATAAAAATTTAAAAAGCTCATTATTGCTCAGCTGTCAACTTCATTCGTTACGTCCAAATATATATAAGAAATTAGCTACTAATATACTTTTGTATGGAAGTGAAATATGCCGATATTTTAATCAAAGATGAAATCAATCCTACCAAGTAATCGAAGGAATATATATTGTGCACCATGTACGTTTTGATACAACCTTTCGTGCACTCAACCGGCATCTTATTGCACGTGAAGCTTATGTTTATCACATTGTTACAAATTTTTTTTTTTTTTTTTTCCTTTTCTCGACAAAAAAACTCACACATCCATGTTGTTTTCTATGGGGAGACTCTAGTGTGCTAGACCTTTTATTTTGTGACATATGTTCTTTTTGTTACAAATGATCAAATCTAGGTGGCAAATTTCCTTAATTTCATCTCAAATAATCCAATTTTTGCTCACATGGAGAAATTTTTATTTTTATTTTTATTTTTGTCAAATATGCATAACTTTTCACTACGCTTTTGGTTTTGTTGTTAAAAACTTGTCTTTTATATATAAAACATAAGATTTATTATCTCATTTTATAATCCCTTCTGATCTGTATCGTTGTTGATGGGG
Organism: Cornus controversa; assembly: GCA_026545225.1. Lineage (NCBI taxonomy): Eukaryota > Viridiplantae > Streptophyta > Magnoliopsida > Cornales > Cornaceae > Cornus > Cornus controversa. The sequence goes on from CM048845.1 coordinate 55,923,134, forward strand.
TATTTGACTGCAATTGTATTTCATATGAAGTGAGCAATCGTGATTTGCATGACGTGAATGAGAGGTGAACATTGACAACCACTCTCCTATCTCCAGATAGGCTTGGGAACTGAAGGATTAGTCTCTTACTCGGATACAGTCTCATCTGACTTCTATAAATATAGGGCGATCTATATTCCAAGTATGCAATTAATACCCTTTGAGTGCCTTTACAGCTTCTTAAGTCCTTTCAATTTCTGACTTGAGCGTCGGAGTTTACTCGGTCGACACCACACTGATGTCCTTCTGGTTACCCATTTCTTGTCTTTTTCAGGTTAACGTTGACCCGGACCATGTGTTGATCTGTGCATCATCAGTTGGCACCGTCTGTGGTAACAATAATGAATTTTATTGTTCTACAGGAAGTATGATGGACCTACGATCTGGGCTAGAGACCAGAGCCGGCCAGGACCCTCCTACCGGTCACAACCCGCCAGTCGGTCAAGATACTCCTGCCGACCACAACCTGCCAACCGGACAGGATCCTTCTGTCGATCACAATCCTCTAGCCGATCAGAATCCTCCTGCCAGTTACAACCCACCAGCCGGTAAGGATCCTACTACCGGTCTAGATCCCCATGTGTGTTACAATCTCCCTGCCTATCACAACCTTCCCGTTCGCGAAGACAGTGTCCCAAGGGTTTGGGAGTATCAAAATCCCCGAGCAAGGAAAAGAAGCATACAACCCCCTGGTCATAGAGACTATCCTGGAGTTCGTCCTAGAGCCCCAAATGACCAGGAGCGTGTTGCAGTGTTGGAACACCAGATTCAGAACTTGAATCAGAGTCTAATCCAGGTGATCCACCAAAATGCGACAATCCTAAAATGTCTTCCCCCCGTAGCACAGGTGTCTTCCCTCGTAGCACCGGTGCGATCACGGAGTCACCTCAACCCAGTCAATCTAGAAGAGAACTATATTATGCAAGAGAATGGGATTCTGGCAGATGAGACTGCTCGAAGTCATGATAGAAATGAGCGAGTTGGGGCTAATCCCATTCACCTAATTTCGTTTAAAAGAGCTCATACACTCATAGAGATTTGGGGCAGGTAAGGGAAACTGCTTATTATGACATAGAGATAAAGGACCTCAGAGCTAAGGTTAAAAGTATGGCCCATGCCATGAAGGGGAATGGACCTGCTATAGTGGAAGATCTTGTCCAACAAACCAATCTCCCTTTTACTTCTGGAGTAATGACTTATTCTTTGCCCAACAAGTTCAAGATTCCAATCCTTGAAAACTTTGACGTGACCTAGGACCCACTAGACCATCTTGAAACCTACAAGGCTCTAATGTACCTCCAAGGAGTACCAGATGAGATTATATACAGAGCTTTTCCCATCACTTTGAAAGGTTCTGCCCATGCATGGTTCAATAGCCTGAAACCTGATTCAGTGTAATCTTTCAAAGAATTAAGCCGATTGTTTGTGAGGAATTTCATTTGCTGCTCGTAGACACAGGAAACCTACAACTGATCTCCTAAATGTAAGACAGAGTAAGGAAGAATCCCTGCAAGATTACATCAACCGGTTCAACAGAGAGATGTTACAAGTCGACGCTTTAGACGACAAGGTAGCAGTTATCACGTTCATGGGAGGCCTATAGCCCTCAAAGTTCTTATATTCAATCCCTAAACACCCACCAAAAAGAATGTCAGACCTACTCATGAAGGTCCAAAAATATATAAATGCTAAGGATGATCTAGACGTGCAGAAATAAAAGGGTAGGACATTCCATTAAGGAATAAATGAACCCCAAATACAGCAAGACGACGCGAGATTGGGATGATAGGCCATCACGATGAGATAAGGGACTTAATTTTACTCCATTAAACACACCAATAAGCCAAATTATCCTCTACATTCAAGACGATCCGGCGGTGACATGGCCTTTAAAACTAAGAATTGATCCCACGAAGAGATCTCGTGACAAGTATTGCTGGTTTCACCGTGATCATGGACGTAATACAGATAAGTGCATCGATTTAAAGAGGCAAATTGAAAGTCTGATTCATAGGGGACAGCTGCATGGATTTGTGGTTAGAGATGAGAGGGAGGGACAGAACCACCCATGTGAAAGCAATGATGACAATACTCGAAGAAATCCTCCATTAGGGGAGATCCGAGTTATCTTAGGTGGGTTTCTAGGTGGCGGAGAGTCCAAGACGGCTCGTAAAATGCATGTGAGGAAAGTTAGAAATTTCTATAAAGTGGGCGAAGTGATAGAATAGCCCCCTCCCCCAAGTTAAGCACTCTCGAATAGAAGATCAGACTCTAACTTTTTCGGAGGCAAATGCGAAGGGAATTCAACAACCCCATGATTATCAGGCTTCTACATCCTATTTGTAGAAGCCTTTGACCGGATGAATATCAGTAGGGAAAGACTAAAGCCTACTAAGTCCCCACTTATCGGATTCTCCAAGAAAAATTCTTTTCGTTTGGTGTCATTACCCTTCTAATCATCGCTGGTGCAAATCCAAGACAAGTCACAAAGAAGATAAACTTCTCTGTGGTGGATTGCCTATCTAATTATAATGTTATTGTGGAAAGAGCTACATTGAATGCTATAAAGAAAATTACATCCACTTATCATCTCCTTATGCGGTTCCCCACTAATTATGGAATTGGAGATTTAAGGGGAGATCAAGCTACTGCTCGAGAGTGCTACACCACTTCCCTGAAAGAGAAAAAGATGTCAGATAATTTAGTATAGAGGGCCTAGAAGTCAAAAATAAAGAAGAGAACAAGCCCGAGTACGGGTGGCGGTGTATCAGTAAGCCATGTCCTGGTACTACAACGCTCGAGTCAAGTAGAGGAGTTTTCATAAAGTAATTCAGACGACCAAACACCCAGGCACTGGGAGACTAGCTCCTAACTATGAGGGCCTTTATAGAGTTATCTGAACTCAACGACAAGGGACATATTGGTTAGAAACATTAGAAAGGAAATAGTTGGCCCATCCTTTGAATGTCAAGCATCTGAGAAAATACTATTAGTAAGACTTTTTATAGTTGCATTTACTTTTTTAGTTTTAGTTGAAACTTAGTTTAGTGTCGGGCTTTAAAATGATAGCTCAGAGGTGTTTTCAAATACCCCCTATTGCTACTTGAACATCAATAAAAGCTCTTTCTGTTTTAAAGTTTTTGGGTATAATCAAAATAGAAAATGAACAATCGATCCCATTGGGGCACACCTTGTTCAGAGGGCCTTTAATGACAAAGGCGAGATAAATTAATTCTGAGAACATTGTCAATCGACCCTATTGAGGCACATTTTATTTAGAGGGTCTTTAATGAGAAAGATGGGTGTGGACCCCACCCAAACACCATGCCTATAGAAGTAGCCCAGTCTTACCTATCTGAATTGGGCCAGCACAGGACAAGCCCAAACACTATACCTTCAAGCCTAGTCCAGGTGCACCAGACTAGGATAACATGGGCCACCATCAACCAAGATAAACTCAACCCCGACAGGCTCACATGCACCACTTGTCGGGCCATCATTATCGTAGCCTACCTCCTGCTTCAAAGACTAGTTATCAACTCCACCCAGATAAAATCTAAACAAGCCCAGCAGACACAATTATAAAGAGGGGGTGGCCTCTGAAATATCAAGGAAGACAAGACAAGAAGAATATGCTATAAAACGAGAGAGTAGGACAGAGAGAGGAGAAAGTTTTTTAGTTTGATCTCTGAGTGAGTGAAATAAGAAGAAAGAAAAATTCAAAGATCTGTAATTGTCTAAATTCCAATATACACCCATCCGCTTATATTTTGAGTAAGGTGTTTAAAAATTCCCCAAACATTTTTTATCATCGACACTTTGGCACCCTCTGTGGGAAATGATGAAAAGAATCATGCGTCAACCATTACAATTCTATTTACAAAAAATTATCGTCAATGGTAGGATCCACCTGAGTGGCTATTTATGCTGAGGGCCCTTCTCGTCTAGTTGGAAGTGAGACAGAACGCCCAAACCTTGAGGCGCTGATGCGTCAAGTAAACACCTTGTAACGGGAGAACGCGGAGCTCCGCAGTGAAGTTAAGGGAGCTTGACACCCACCACTTGATCTGCCTAATCACTCCAGTAACCATAATGAAGGAAGTTCACACCATAGGCGAGTGGTGGTGCACCCTGAGCAGGGATTATCGAACGAGGTCCCGGCAAAGCACCTCGATTGAGTCGAGTTGGGGCCGGTAAACAAGCTCTAAGGTGCTCGGTGGGGCACAAATCACTCCAAGAGTAAATATAAAAGGAAGTCGAGATTATCAGATGTGACCTCAAGTCCAAGACCCTGTCCAACCTTGCTACGAAGGCAATAAGAGGCGTCATTCAACTACCTTTCTCTAGGCACATTCTAAGTGCGAGTATGCCCGTGAAGTTAAAAATACCCGTGTTTGTTAATTTCGACGATTAGACAAATTCGGTCGAACATATTTATCATGTCCAACAGTGAATGACCTTGAACATTGAGGACGATGAGCTCATGTGCCGTGTGTTTTCAATCACCCCGAGCGTCCCAACGTTGTTATGCTTCAAGCAACAACCTTCAAGGTCAATTGTTGATAGGCATCGAATGTTGCGCATTCTAGCCTCTTAATTTATATATTTTATTCTCTTAGTGATAAATTATTTTCTGATTTTACATTGTTTTAGTGTTTTCTGTATTTTCAGGGCCTTAATGATTATTTCAGTTAAAACCAGGATTTTGGGCTTTTAAAGATTACATCCAAGAGGGTTAGATGAAGTGTACATCAAAGGGATTCATTCAACTCCATAATTTAACTCAAATCAGCCCAAGAAAGAGGTCCAAGAGAATTACAGCTGCTTAAGAATGTTTCGGGCCTGAAGCCAAATCTGTGCATAATACAATCTTAATTCCATTTTAGAAAATGGACCAGAAGTCTTATTTTCGAGCCTCAAATCGACATAATTTTCGCGTGTGGTTGAACAAAATCTGATTCTACACACTTTTGTATTTCACAAAAATTCCGTAAATCAAACTTCTAGTGGGTCAAAAGTTGGGCAGAAGTCAACAGGAAAAACCCACCTGATTAGTGCTGCGGGAAAACCTAATTAATTCCTAATTGGATTAGGACTTTGATGTATTCTCTTGGCTATTTAGAGTGACAAATTGGAGCTGTATTGGGGAGGCTTGGCAGCAGCTTTGAAGAGCTTTTTGGAGTAGAGAATCATTGGAGAACAAGGCGTATCATGAGCGGCTAGTTCGGTCACCAGGGTTTTGATGTAGCCCTAACTAAACATCACTGGTTTGATTGTTCTAATTATTGGAGATTTTTGTATTCATTCATAGATTGTGTAATTTAGAGGATTCTTATTATAGAATTGAGCAATAAAAGTCTTATAAATTCAGTTTCAATGATTTTTTATCTTGTCTTAGATACTTGATTGTTGTTGTTGAACTCGTCCCTCTTATTTTCTGTGATCATGAGAGTGATTATTACACAATAGTTTTCACTGAATATATCATTAAAAGCTTTGATGGATTATGCCTAGAGAAGATGAACCATACTGCACCTTAGATTAGAGTAGTTAGGCAGATGGCCCATGCCAATCGAAGATAGTCCATGACTTAGCCTTAATTATATGTTATCTTCTTGATAGATGGAGGTGAGCTTGTAGCCACCGACACCACTTATGCATGTTATGATGCCCCATAGTTAGTTCAATTGACCATTGGTTGTGAAGTTAGTGGTGAAATCAATAACCCTAGACTTATCTTATATTCTCTACACTCCTTAGTTTTTCTTGCTTTTGTTCAATTGCTTCATTAGTTAATTTAGAATTAAAAATCAGAACTTATTTCTTTCAAATTTAATTAGAATTAATTCTGTATATCCAACTCAGTCAGATCACGGTCCCTGAGGTTCGACACCCCTTTCAATAGCCCTATTCTGCAAGGAATTCGTTCTATTGCGAAGTGTGGTAATTTTTAATTGATACACTTATTGAGTCACACTCACACACGAATCAATTGTCAATTTCCAAGCCTTATGTGAGCAATTCATTTTGCAATATGTTGGGAATCGGAGGCAGAAAAAGACTATGTCTTCATTGTTCACTTTGAAGCAATCCAGGGGCAAAAATTTGAAGGTATTTCACTCGAGATTCAATATTGAAATATCCTTAATTAATGGATGTTACCAGAGTACAACAGTAGAAGCCTTTCGGGTGGCCATGAACAGTGGCACCAAATTTTACTTGGCGCTGTTGAGGAAGCCCCCAAAAGACATGAGCATTCTGAACAACAAAGCACAAGGATATATAGCGATCGAAGATGATGAAGTTAGGCAGGGCCGACCATCCACCTTTATCACAGTTGCCCTACCTATAGACAAGGGCCCCCGTGGGTGCACCGAATGTGCCACAACTATCACCCCCTTCGGGCAGTAACCCCTCGGAGAATAAGCCAATGATGGAAAGGACATAGACACCTCTGAAGGTGACATCAAACTGACTCTTTCAAGAGACTCTTAATAGGGGATTTTTTGTAATCCACCCGCTCTAACTACCCCAATTGAGGCCAGCAAACAAACAAAGCAATGTGCCTTTCACAAGGACATCGGCCATACCACCAATGATTGTTGGAACTTTCACTGCCAGGTAAATCTCCTCTTGTCTTGAGGGGAATTGACTAAATACATCATGCGAGAGTCATCTCCTTCACCTAAATTATCTTGAGTGAACTAAAAGGCAGACTGTACTAGTATTCCACCACCAAAAATGATCGATACTATCCATAGGCACGCACAACACTGTATAACTGACACTCACATGGGTGTGGACCGACACTGTCCGAAATCTCACAAGACAGAGGCGATTAACTCTATCCAAGATGACCATGTATTTGTAAACATCACATTCCACAGGTTGGACATGCAGAAAGTCCAAACGTTGCACGAGGACTCGTTGGTGCTGAGTTTTACCATAGCAAACTGCGTCATCTAGCGAATACTCGTAAATACAGGGTCAAGTGTGAATTTGATGACTCGCTCCACGTTCGAACAACTTAGTTTTAGCGCTGACCAGGTTCGCCAGACCCACAATCCTCTTGTTGGGTTTGACAGAACCAGAGTAACTCCCTTTGGTACGGTTCTCCTCCCGACTGTGGCAGCCTAAAGAACATTGGATGAACCTTTTGTGATAATTGAGGTCAACTTTCCATATAACGTTATTCTCGACTGAGGGTGGATACACAGAATGAGAGGCATCCCCTCTACCCTCCATCAGATGATGAAGTGCCTTTCCCTCAATGGGCAAAGCATAGTAGATATCCTGGGTGATTAAATCGCTAATCGAATGTGTTATGCGATCGCCCTAAAGGGAAAGGAATCCATCGAAGCTGGTACTGTGACTCACAAGAATCCTCAATAGCAACTACCGAACCACCTTGGTGATGAGGATAAAGAGGAGGGAGTACAGGCTCACACCTTTGAGATATTACAAACCATACAAAATGATCCCAACAATGCCGCCCGAATGACCCAAATAGGATCCCAATCCACATATATAGAAAAAGAGGAACTTGTATAGCTAATCCGAGAGAATTTGGACGTCTTTGCGTGATATTACATAAATATAGTCGGGATCAATCTAGGCACAACTTGCTCGCAATAGTCTAAACCTCAACCCTGCATTCCAGTTAGTCAAGCAACGCCAGCGCTGGTTTACGCCTGAACAGAACCGGATCATTGCTGAAGAAGTCTAGAAGCTACTTGATGCGGGTTTGATTCGGGAGATGTACTATCCATACTGGATCTCCAATGTTGTTGTCATCCAGAAAAAGAATAAAAAGTGGCGAGTCTGCATTAACTTCACCAATCTAAATAAAGCTTGCCCAAAAGATAGTTATCCCTTACCAAATATCAATCAGATGATCGGTGCAACAACCGGGCATGAAAAACTCACTTTCTTTGATGTATACTCAGGGTAAAACCAGATACCCATGAACCCGAACGATGAAGAACATATCTCGTTCATTACTGAGCGAGGCACATACTGTTATCGGGTCATACCCTTGGGGTTGAAAAATGCCGAGGTGACCTTTCAGCGTCAGATAAACAAGCTGTTCTACAAGTAGTTAGGTCAGTCAATAGAAGCTTACATTAATGATATGGTTTTCAAGAGCTTAAAGAAAGCAAGTCACCTCTCCGATCTATAAAATGTCTTCGATGTTTTGCGACGACATCAAATGAAGTTGAACCCCGCCAAATACACCTTTGGGGTGACCAAAGGAATGTTTCTAGGCCACATCATTAGCAGAATGGTCATAGAGGCTACTCTGAAGTAAACAAGGACAGTTACTCAACATGCCAAGCCTAAAAATTTTCGGGACCTTTAAGTCCTTACCGGCAGGATTGCTGCCCATAGTAGGTTTATTTCCAGATTCTTGGATAAATGCAAGCCTTTCTTTGACATGATCAGATCTATAAGTACCAATGTCTGGCAGGATGAACAAAAAGTGGCTCTAAATAACCTAAAAACATACATGACCATCCCGCCTATCTTACTTGTACCGAACGAAGGGGAAACACTATTTCTCTACTTAGCCGTCTCCCAGTCATCCACCAGCGTCATCATACTATGAGAAGACGAGGCCAAGCAATGCCCTATTTATTATACTAGCAAAATGATGACGAAAGTAGAGCAACGCTACACCAAGGTTGAGAAAATCATTTTAGCCTGGGTACAAGGTAAGAAGAAATTGCGCCATTACTTCGAATCACATCCCATTACAGTGATGACTACCTTTACCATTCGAAACATACTTAACAAGCTAGACATATCCTGATAGTTGTCAAAATGGGCTATTGAGTTGAGCTCGTTCGATTTTAGTTATGCCCCCCGAACAAACATCAAAGGCCAATCTATGCCTGACTTACTGCTGGAATGCGAACCCGAGGACAAGGAAGAAGGGCTGCTAGAACCTCGATGCCAATTGCATGTAGATGGCTCGACAAACCAAATTGGGGCAGGTATTGGAATTGAGCTACGAGGTCCCGAGGGATCCGTACTCCAATAGTCACTTCGGCTAGACTTTTTGGCCTAGAACAATGAGACAGAGTACGAAACCCTGATTCACGAGCTTAAACTCGCTCGAGAATTACAGGTACGCAATCTGTAGGTCTGCTGGTGGTCAAACAGGTGACCGAGGAGTATACCACAAGAGACAAACGAATGTGCGCTTACTAGGAGGCGGTGCAAACGATCATAAAAGATATACCGCAATTCAAAATAGTCCACGTACCATGAATAGAAAATGTCTACGCTGACAGCCTGGCTTGTGTAGCCTCACATGCCGTCGATGGCCTCGTTCGGTCTGTACCTCTGGAGATTATTTTTGAGACGAGTATATTAAGGACAGTACAAGTACTATGCCTGCCGGCCAAACCTAACTGGAGGGACCCCGATCGACTATACATAGAGGAAGGAATTATGCACCCTTCTAAAGATGAAGCTAGAAGAATACAACTCATCACTTCAAAATATACCCTAATCCATCGTCACTTATATCGATGATCACATTTCGGGCCCTATCTTCCATGTATCACCCCCTCTAAGGCAAAAAGAATGCTGAAAGATATTCATAGTGATGATTATGGGAACCATTCAGGAGGAAGATCATTGGCTAACAAAGTCTTGCAAAGATATTTTTGGCCGTACCTGGCCAAAGATGCCCAAAACTACAATCATGAGTGGCTAAAAACCATTTCGGGGAAGTAACGTAACCCTAACCTGTATTTCAATTTTTCAAATTGTATATTAATTTGGGGACTATTTAATTTGTGCATGGATTATATAACCAAGACATAAACAATAGCTATACTGTTGGCTTTAAATTGTATGGATTTTTTCATTGCATATTTACTTTTGTTCTTGTAGAATGAATGCAAATTTGCAGTGATTAGGGTTTGATTCTTTTCAACTTATGTGATTTTGTTAAGACGGGTTATACAATAGTTTTCACATATCATTCAACTTAGAGTTTTGATAATTCGTACTAAGCAAAGATGGGTTATTATATCATTAGTTAGTTAGATGTATAGGCCATGCTAAGCGAAAATGAGTTATGCTTAATTGTATATTGAACGAATCCTCTTGATATAATTGAATTGGGCTTGTAGCCATTCTTTTTTGAATGCATAGATTAAATGTCCCAAATTAGTAGAATTATCATTGTCAGAAGGTTAGTGGTGAAGTCAGTTCCCATGACCTTTTCCTCTTGATTAAATTTCATAAATTAAATTTACAAATAGCTTTAAGTTTTTCAATTAAATTCAAGATCAAACATCAACAATTATTTTTTAATTATTTTAGAATTAATTTAAAGACTAAGTAACATAACAATTCAACCTTGCAAGTCCTTGAGGTTCGACACCCTTTATGTAGCCCTGTCCTACGAGGACTCATTCTATTGCAAGTGGTTAAGTAAAATTGACACCACAACAAAGCGAACATGATACTTGCTGAGTATTTTCATTCTTCCAGCAACTTTTCTGTAAGGATCGTGACATTAGCCGGAAGTCTGCAGCAATTGGACCGGAGGCTGCAATTGAAAGCTTGAGGTGTTCCACATCAGATTCTTGACAGAGTGAAGAGGGGTGTGAGTTTGAGACAGATTCTACTATACTTTGATTCAGTATAATGGATTGGTTTCTTGAGGCTTTCCACCTCCCCCGTGGTTTTTTTTCGATCTGGGTTTTCCACTTATATCTGGTGCATTCTTTACTTTACTTGCACTTTAATTTTTTTACTTGTTTTAATTCTTCGGCTAATTATTACTTGGACTTAAAACTAAATTAAATTGAAAGATTAAACAAACGAGCAAGTAAACCTATTCACCCCCTCTAGGTTTTAAAGTACTTTTTGCAACCACTTTCGTACCGCGCAACTCATAATTAGTATTAGAGCAGTGTTCTCAAATTTGTGAGTAGTTCCTTGCGAAGTATTTTTAAAATCAAAATTTATTTTTGTATTCAAAAATCATTATGGCATCTAGTATGAAAAAGGGTGGATTGATTCCGCAAACTCCTTTATTTGATGGTTCAAATTATACTTTCTAGAAGTCTCACATGAAAGCCTTTTTTAAAATCTCAATGAGAGAGAGTTTGGATGGCTGTAAAGAATGGCTATAAAATTTCTACCACTACCACTGGTGATGGTGATGCTTCTGTGACTGTAGAGAAGGATAAAGCAACATGGTCTAATGTTGAGCATGAAGATGCAAACAATAACAACAAGGGTTTATATGCTATATTTAATTTTGTTGTTCCTTCTGAATTTGCTATAATTTCTACATGTTCCACTTCAAAAGAAGCATGGGATATTTTACAGGTAACTCATGAGGGTACCACCAAGGTAAGAAAATCGAAGTTACAAATGTTTACCACTAAATTGGAAACAATCAGAATAGATGAAGATGAGATATTTTCTAATTTTTATTCTTGACTTAATGATATTGTTTAAATTAGTGCTAACCTTGGTGAAAAAATTCCATCTTTTCAGATTATCAGAAAAATCATAAGATCATTGACTGATAGGTTCCAAGTTAAGTTAGAAGCTTTAGATAAAAGTAGAGATATAGATTCAATGGAGGTGGCTGAGTTAGTTGGATCAATTCAAACTTTTGATATGAAATACCTAAAGCTTCAGAAATCAAAAGAATTGGCTTTAAAAACCTCAAAGATTTCTAAGTATTCAAGTTTGTCAAATGTTTCACATTCTTCAAAATCTAAAGTTGAAAAAGTTGAAAGTTTTGAATATGATTCAGATAATGATGTTGCACTCCCTTCTAGGAAATTTAGAAAGATCTTTAAATATGAAAAAGATAAAAATCTTAGTAAAGAAATCCTTCTAAATTCCAGAATCAAAGCTCATCATCCAAAGGTAAGGAAAATAAAGAAAAAGAAGATGACTCTAGGGAGACTGAGGTCACTTATTGGACATGTGGTGGTAAAGGTCATACATCAAATCAATGTCCAAGTCCTAAGAAAAATAGCTTTAGTGTAAAGAAAAATTCAAACACTAAAAAGAAAGTCATGAAAGCTATTGTCTCTGAGTCTGAATCTTCTAACTTTGATAGCGATTCTTCTGTTGAAAATGATTCTCTTACTTTTCTTGCTTTAGTGAATGATGATACTATCGATAATCATTCTTTTGATGAAGGTGAAATGGAGAAGTTTACAACTCTAAGCCAAGTTGGGTCTGATGATTCGGAAGATGAAGAAAAAGAAGAACCAACCAAGGAATAATTATCCAAGGCTTTTAAAGAGTTATTTACAGAAACTATCAAGGTCTAAAGAGCCTACAAAAAGCAAAGGAAACAATTGGAAATGGTAGAATGTGAAAAAGAATCTCTAATGGAAGAAATTGAGAAGATCCAGAAAAAAATAAAAGAAAGTAAAACAAAAATTCTGAATCTTCAAGACAAAATCAAGTTTCTCAAAAGCGAGGTAAGTCAAGCTATCTCTGCCAAAGAAGCTCTTATTGCTAGAATTAATTTTCTTGAGCCTAAATTGAGAAAATCACAAGGAAAATTAATTGCTTTTACTTCTGGGCAGATTAAGATTGATAGCATAATTAGTGTTGGTAAGCCTATAGGAGATAGACTGGATTAGATTTTGTTGGGTCATCATCTAAGGGAAAAACTATTTTTGTTAAACCCAAGAGCTTAAATGTGCCTGAACCCAAACCTAAACTACAAGTTGAGTCTTTGCATGCTAAAGTTGTGTAATGTGCTTTATTGTACTTTTTGTGGTAAGAATGGACATATTTGACACTATTGTTATAAAAAGAGAAGACATTCTAATTTTGATTATCATGTGCATAATTATTTTGCTAAGGATAGGGTACATGTTAAAAAGCCACATTACTAGAACAAACCCAAAATTCTCAAGCTAAAAGGAATTTGAACAAGAAAAAGAAGGATGCTTTTGTTTCTCCACATTATTTTCCTAATAAATTTTATGTTAAAACAATTTGGATGAAAAAGGAAAATTTGGAGAAGTTTGTTCCTGTTGATACTATGGGATTTATTCCTAATAGGTCTGTGCAAAACCCCCTAACTAGCTCATTAGGACTTTGATGACCATGGACTGAGCTTATGTTCATTATTTCTTTTCCATTGGACCATATCTTTTGTAATTAGGTTAGGTTTTGTTTTTTTTTTTTTATAATAATCATATGAGATTATGAGAATTATATTTTTCTGAGAAATAATGTGAATTCTTTATATTTCTTTTTAATTTCACTATGATTTGTGAATGCATAATTCGGACACTTAGTTTGTCAATGGATGAAGCATTTGATTTTATGGTCGAAGTATTGATAACTAATGTGTTGTATTTATATCTTTTTAGAGGTGAATCTTTTGAGTCCATAAAATTTGTGCACTAGTCTAACTCTGAGATAATTAATTAGAAACTATTGAAAAGTTGACTAGAATGTATTGTATGAATAGCATTAAAAGCTTAAATGATCAAATAAAAAAATGAATGAAAAAAAATTCTAGTTATGTTCAGCATGAAAAGAAAAAGGAAATAAAAAAAAATTTGCTGAATATCTAAAACAAAATGGAAAAGGCTTCCTTCGGGATGTGTTCAAAGCTTCCACTACAATATAAATTTTTGATGAGATATCTTTTAAAAAGAGTTTTTTTGAGGAAAAAAACTGGCTTGCCCGTAAGCGTGAAAGCCACCATCTTAGAAAAATAAAAAAAAATGGGAAAAATGAAAAATGTTTGATCATGTGTAGTTATATTTGCTTATCATCTAATATATTTTAGAAGATGAATCAAATGAATTTGATTAATTTTTGATGAAGTTAGATTGCACACACACACATGGATTTATTAGATGAATTTTTAAATTTTTATAAATATTTGTGTGTTGGAAGTTATGTCATGATCATGAACGTGAGGATGAATTTTATAAATAAATTATGGGTTTTAAAATTTTGTATTTATAAATGTTTGAAAATTTTCAAAAATTTTAGAACTCATGTTATTCTCTGAAAAATGTGTTTTGATTATTCTCATGCGATTATTCATGTTTCAAATTATTTTTGTTTATTGTTATTTTGTCTTCACAAATTCAAAAATTCAAAAATATTTTTTTAACATTTTAAGTGATCAAGTGTCAAATCAGGTTGAGAAGAGGTAAATTTGGTAAATTAGATGTCCAAAGTGTAATTTTGCATAATTCACAAAGTTGGACCGGTCCCAAATTTTGAGTACCAGTCGCACTTCTGTAGGTTCTGAGGAACCAGGATAAGTAGGACTGGCCCCCAAATATTAGGACCGGTTGCACTTAGCGAATGTCCAGATTTTTGAAAACCTTCGCGCACACTATGGTCCCTTAAGTCACTCACTCACTCATTTGCACCTTACACCTTCTATCTCACTCTCACTCAATCTCTCTAACTCTAAAATACTCTTAAAACATTCTAACTCACATTACTTTCTCTTCATCTATATTTCTCCCAATTTGTGATTATTGGAAGTTAGGATTGAACTTTTTGAGATTGTTGTTTGATTGCTTGTTGATTGGGGTGATATTGTGCTAACAAATATCTTTGATCTTTGAGGATTTTTTTGGTGCACACCAACTGTTTGACAATTTGACTCAATGGAACTTTTATCACTTTTCTTGGTCCCATTTGTTGTGGTTTTGATGGCACACAAGAGGGGATGTACCGAGGTGTCTACCAGTGATGAAAAGCATATTGTATTCACTCTAGACATATTTGAAGATTAATTTAATTTCAATAATTTTGTCAATATCATTGGATGTCGGGCAATGAGAATAGAACAACGAGTCAATCTTGCGGTAATCAAGCGCAAATGGGAGATGGATTTTGTGCAATATTTTTAGGATAATGGTTGGGAGTCTCTTTGTGATCTTAGGGAGATTGTGAGGCCCGACATAGTTCAATATTTCTATGGCAATATGATTATATCAAACTTGGATGACCTAAATTTTGTGACTAAATGTTATGGCATTCGTATTGAGGTCACTAAGGATACAATTGCCAATATTTTAGGTGTTGTAGAGAATGAAGATGGCATAGTTTTGCCTTATCAAGTGGAGGATCCAAATGACCTAGTATGGATGATATGATTAGAGAGTTGTGTATACCCAAAGCCCCACATCTCATTGATAGGTTGCCTTCACTCTATCTTACAGATGAGGTCCTGGCATTGAATTTGATAGTTTAATACAACTCAGATCCTTATGACCACAAGGGTAGTTTAGTCAAAAGTTGAGCTGAGTTTCTATATCACATTGTTCGAGGAGATCTTATCAATCTTCCTGCAACAATCATGCATACCATCATCTTAGCTACTCAACACTCTCGATCTTCATCTGCTTTGCCTTTTCTATAGATAGTAATGGTTATACTAAGGGTTGCTAGGGTCCGTATTCCTGAGAGAGCCAATATTGAGAAACTAAAAGGGATAATTGATGCCACATCAATTACTCGGTTAGTAAACAAAAATGAGAAGGATAAGAAGGCCTATGAGCTAAGTCAGGGAGCTGGACAGGGAGTGTTTGGAGGTCACAGAATCTTCCAACTTCCTGCGACTGAGACACCCATGATGGCTAATCAGATGAACCAGGTTCTCAGGTTCATTGAGCAAGGGTTCGACCACTTACATGCTAGGATAGACAAGTTTGACCCTGCTTTATTTGATGAGGCTGCTGATGATGTAGAGGATGATTAGACTTTAGGTCTTGTTATTCTAGACTAGCTTTGACTTCTTTACCACTGATGTCTAGATTATTATTTTTTCATATTTTGTTAATTCCATCAATTGATATGTTTTGGATATTTATTTGATCAAAAATGATGATTATTTTTGCTTCATTATTGTCTTATTCTCTCTATTTGCTTACTCAATTATTTGTTTATATGCTTCTTTTTGGTGTTTCTTTGTCAATTTGTTACAAAAATAGGAAGAAGTATTTATAAGATATTTTTATTTAAGGGGGAGCATTTCAAAGTTGTGTTTATATTTCTTTATTAAGCTTTTCAAAGGTTGTGTTGTTTAAGTAATGTGCAGGTACAAGTTTTTCATCTGAACCGTCTTTAACACACAAGTGAAGCTTCTGTTGATTAGCTCTTTATTTCTATGTATTTTTGGACATATATTATAATCTAATTTTTCCAATGGGTTAGGTTATAATTACATATCTAAGTGGTTTTATAAAGAAATTGCCAAAGGGGAAGATTATGAGATATAAATTTGTAATTGGTGCATTTCGGTGATCAAAACCCACTTGACCGAGCTATAATTTTTGTATTATTTTATGTAATCAATCTACGACAACTTTGAGCTGATATTCAAATGCATGGATGTAGTTCAAATTGGTAAGAACACCATCTAGTACAGGTAAGTATGGTGAGGACACTCTGCACATTATAGTTATGAGCCTATTTTAGAAAACTAGGGTTTTTTGAAAAATATTAGGGTTTTTTCAAAATAGGATCGGTCCCCAATATTTAGGACCGGTCCAACTTTTCTAGGTAGTTTGGTTTCTGCAGTTTTTACAAAGTCCCACCGGTCCTAGTAATTAGGCACCGGTCCCACTTAGCCTGTTCCAAATAAGAAATAAATTTTGATAAAAATTTTGATTCTATTGGGTTTGAAACTTTAGGAGAGTTCTATTTTAGAATTCAACTTCTTTTCCAAGTAGAATTAGGACTCCATTGCCTATTTATATTTATCTATAATTTCTCTACAGATATACTTGAAAATTTAATATTTTTAGAGATAGAAAGTATATAGAGTATAATTAGGGCAGAATATTTTTAAGAACACACATCTATATTTCACGAGTGATATTTAAGATGGTGTTCTACTACTGATTAGCTGTTCAAAGACTGCATCAAATCATTCACAAATTAGAGCATTGGATTTGTGGTTCTTCTCTTACTTGCTAAAGAAGAAAGGTGATCATATCGCATTACGAAGGAAAAATGACACTTGTAGTATTTTCGTTCTTCCAGCAACGTTTCTGTTGATAAGTGTTCAATTCTATGCATTTGAACCCTCTTTATTGCTTATGTTAGTTCCGTTTTTGCATTTACCGAGATATGTTTACGGTATTTTTGTGTTTTTGATGTATTGCAGGTATTAGAGTAAATAGAGCAAAGTTTGAAGCTATTTGCAGCTGAAGAGAAGAAATCAGGAAATGCAGCCAAGGCATCTCGATCAATCGAGATGTTGATTTCGATTAATCGAAATCTCGATTGATCGAGATCTCATTTCGATTGATCGAAATCTCGATCAATCGAGATTCAATTTCGATCAATCGAAATTCTGCAGAGCCCACTTGGCCACTTGCTCACCTGCTCTCCCACTTGCAACAAAATCCCCCTTTTTGCACGACTTAGGGGGATTATCTGACTTGAACAAGACTTTTGGGGGCCTTCTTGATACAAGAGATATATATAATGATATATATATATATATGGTGGGCCCCAAAGGAAGAAAAGAAGCCTAAAAGCACCAAAAGCCACATATATCTCATATATCTCTCAAGCAACATCATATATCAGAGGAGAGACCTTCGGGAGAGGAAGAGAAAGAGCTGAACCAGACCAAGAAGCTTCATTCTTTTCATCAATGGAAGGGTGCAAGGCAACCATGAGCAACTAACTCTTCTACTAGGGTGTTGGTTTCAACCCCTAGCCATGTAAACTTGTTCATCTTTGTAGCTCTTGGGATTTATACTTAAATGTTGATTATTTAGCCTAGTGATTATGTACACAAATACATCTCTTTTATATATTCATTTGATATGGAATTTATTCTTGTCTTAGAGTAGATTTTGTCACTTGAATGAACAACATTTGCATATTCCACAAGAAGTGCAAATGATGGCTAGATAATGGTATTTAATTGAATGTGTGATGTTAATTTGTATAGACCATGCCAAGACAAGGTAGTTTGGATGCATGTAGTGTTCACTTAGAGAGTAGAGTAATTAGGTAGTTAGTTAGGTTGAAGAGCTATGCTTGTGGAAGATGGATTATGATAGGTTAGCACACACATTGATCTTTTGATATGTCATTGAGGTCACAAGCCTAATGACATTGTTAGGCATTTAATTAATAAATCCCATGCTTGCTACACTTATGAACATGTGAATGGCTAGTGGTGGAAACCAACCCTAGTTCTCTCTCCCAACTTTAAACTCTTTAATTTTCTTGTCATTTCATTCATGCAATAGTTTTTAAACACAAAACCAAAAATCTGTTTTTAGAATTAAAGTAGAATTAATCTTCCCGTAAGACAATTGCGACTAGTCCTCGTGGGATCGATACCCTCCATATAGAACCTTATCTACAAAGATTCGTGCTCTTGCGAGTGGTTAAATTATATTTTGATAAAAAGGGCAAAATTAAGCTTACAATATAATTTAGTTCCGACCACATCATCTGTAAGGATCATGACATTAGTTGAAAGTCTGTAGCAGTTGGACTGGAGGTCACAATTGTAAGCCTGAGGTATTTCGCATCAGATTTTTGACAGAGTGAAGAGGGGTGTGAGTCTGAGACAGAGTCTGTTGTACTTTGCTTCATTATAGTGGATTGGTTTACTGAGGCTTCCTGCCTCCCTTGTAGTTTTTTCCTGATCTAGGTTCTCCACGTATATCCGGTGCATTATTTACTTTACTTGCACTTTAAGTTATTTACTTGTCTTAATCGTTTTGGTTAATTATTACTTGGACTTAAAACTGAATTACATTGAAAGATTAAATGAATAAGCAAGTAAACCTATTCACCCCTCTTGGTTTTAAAGTACTTTTCGCAACCACTTCCGCATCGCGCAACTCACACAATCGACCCCATTGGGGCACACCTCATCCAGAGGGCCTTTAATGAAAAAGGCGGGATGAATTCATTCTGAAAACATTTTCAATCGACCCCATTAGGGCACACCTCATTCAAAGTGTTTTTAATGAAAAATACGGGATAAATTAATTCTGAGAACATTGTCAATCAACCCCATTGGGGCACACCTCATTCAAAGGGCCTTTAATGAAAAAAATAGGATAATTTAATTCCATGAATATTGTTAATCGACCCTATTAGGGCACACCTCCTTTAGAGGCCTTTAATGAAAAAGGTAGGATGAATTAATTCCAAGAACATTGTCAATCAATCCCATTGGAGCACACCCTCATTTAGAGGGCCTTTAATGAAAATGGCGGGATGAATTAATTATGAGAACATTATCAACTGACCCTATTGGGGCATAACTCATTGAAAAAAGTTTTAAAAAATGACAGAACAAATCCCACAAAGGCTTTCATAGAAGTCTTTTTAATTTTGACAGGGTATAAAAATATAATAATTTATTATTGCTAAGTTACAGCATGAAAATGAAATAGCGAAGTAGCATGAAGCCCTTAGGCTTCCTACACCATGAAGTAATAACACTACAAAAATCATCAAAATCAAGGGCCTTGCCCCTCAGTATCGTCCAGTTGAAGGCGAGAGAGAAGTCCATTCCTGGGTACATGCCCTGTGCCAAATCTCAAAAATATTCAAACCCCTCAGCATATGATTGGTCACAGATTTTGTCAAATTCAGAAAATCCTTGAACTGCTCAATGGTTCCCACCATTACCCTAGGCATATCGGCATTAGGCTTGGCCACTTCATTTTTTTCAAGGTGGAGTTGGGAATTGAGGCCGTCGATCTCACCTGCATGAGAGGAGCACAGGGATTCTATCTCAGAGTTCAGGTTTCCAAACTCTGTATTGAACCTTGACCTCTCAGCACCAAATGAAGCACGCTCTCTCTCTCTCTAAAAAAGGCATTTTCTATCCACAAAAGACAATTGGACACACATTGTGCAAAGGTGATACCCTGCCAGTACACCACGAGGTATAAAAATGTTACCAAGAGTATAGAATAAGAGCTATAGAAGGTTGAGAAGGGGCTAACCTTAGCCTAGTTTGCCAAGGAGACTGGACTGGCCAAGGCCTGATATCTAAGGCTGGGCATCTAAGCAGGCTAAGGCTGGGTACCCAGGACCGACCGGCCAGGGGCTGGGTACTAGGGATTCCTTAGGGTAGGTCCAACTTGGAAACCGATGAGTTCTAATTGGGCATAAATCAAAGATTTATTTTCTCTTACAGAAGAGTGTGGGTCACAGTCCAATGGGTTGATCAAGGTGTTCCTAAGGTTTGACAAGCAACCATCGCGAACAGGGAGCATCTGATAAGGTATATAACTCCAATTGTATTTAATGTGACGTGTACGATTGTGATTAACGTGACATAGATAAGAGGTGAGCATTAACCATGACTCTACTATCTTCAGATAGGCTTGGGATTTGAAGGGTTAGTCTCCTACTCAGATACTGTCGCATCTGCCTTTTATAAATACAGGGGAGATCCATTTTTCAGGTACGCAATTAATACCCTTTGAGTGCCTTTACAACTTCTTATGTCATTCCAATTTTTGACTTAAGTGTCGGAGTGTAGTCGACCGGCACCATGCCGGTGTCATTTCGGTTACCCTTTTCTTGTCTTTTTTAGGTTAGCATTGACCCGGATTGTGTGTCAATTTTTGCATCATCAGTTTTCTCTCTCCCAAGCTCTTTATTGTTTGCCATCTCCATCAACTTCAAGGTAAACATTTTTTTCTTTTTGACACTCCCTCACACAAAACCAAAGATGCATATATATGTATATATATTATGTGTATATAAACATGCATATATATATGTAATATCTCTTTATTTCTTTCTCCTTCTCTTTCTCTTTTTTTTATCGATCTCTCCCTACACACCAACATATATAAACTCAAACATGTATATATAAAAATTATATTTGTGGGTATAGCTATATAAATATGTATTTTTTATTTTTATATATTTTTACTTCTTTTTATCTTTCTCTTTCCTTCTCTCTACACTCACACACATACACACACATATATATAAACTCAACCACGTATATATAGACTATATAAACTCAACCATGTATATATAGACTATGTATGCATATTTGTTTGTGTATATATAAAAACATGTAATATTTTCACTTTTTATTTCGCTCTCTTTTCCTCTCTCTAAACACTTAGCTATATTAACTCAAATATGTAAATAGATAATAATAATAATAATATCTTGGCTAATTTCACCAAGCTAATTTGTTGCAAACACCTAAAAATTCAAGAGTATTCTCTATTTTTTTAGAAAAGAGGACCCTTTTCTCATTAATCATTTCCTCTATTTATACAAGTTTGAAGCTTGAATTATTTTAGGACTTAAGTTTCTTTATTTACATCTTTCTTTTCTCTCAAGTATCTGAATTCCTAATAGAACTTGGATTGATGGTTAAGCTGGGCCATTTAGCCTTCTTTAGGAGGGCCGACCCATTCTTTCCTTTTAAACTATTCCTTAGGGCCTGATTTACTTATCTTCTGAACTTGGGCTTAATATTTCTTGGGTTTGGCCTGTTTGTGTTTTAGTAGGCTCATACGGCCCATTGCGAATAGCTGGGGGATTTTTCCCCTACACTTTCCCCCCAATTCTTTTCAATATGTGCTCACCCAAACTTGAGGGAATTCCGAGAGGCGCCAGCTTAAACCTTTTGCTTCTCTCGAGAACTCTCATTAATTCTGGGTTACTAACGACGCCGGTAAAGTATGTAACTAACCCTTCTTCTTTTCATTTGTGCCTTTTGTCTTAACATCTTGTTATCTTTCAGCAATAGACTTCTACAACGACTTATCTTCTATCTTTAATTCATGTCATTTGGGTTTCCTGATACCGGTTCAACTTCATAGGTCAGTTTTTTCATTATTTTCTCCACATTTTCTTCCTTTACAATGTCACTATGTGATAGTGATCGTACACATTCTGATAATTGAGAGACCACAATGTTTGACTCATCCCTACAAATAATCAAAATTTCCCAACCAATCTCTGCTATAGAAGAAGCAGTCACATTTGATTAGGGCATGGATACCATTCATATGCTTAGGTAATTAGTTGATATTGAAAAAAATTCAGAGGGAATGTTTGATTCATAGTGACGTGGTAGAGGGTCACCCCTTAGATTTTGATTATAGTGTTGGTGAAGGAGTTGAAAAGGGCAAAGTTCTTTTCTCGGCTTTTCACCTAAAATCCTTTAGATTTCCCCTTCACCTATTCTATAAGTTCGTTCTTTTCAAACTAGCGCTTGTGCCTTGATAAGTGTTCAATTCTATGCATTTGAACCCTCTTTATTGCATACGTTGGTTCCGTTTTTGCGTTTACCGAGATATATTTACGGTATTTTTGTGTTTTTGATGTTTTGCAGGTATTGGAGTAAATGGAGCAAAGTTGGAAGCTTTCTGCAATCAAGAGAAGTAATCAGGAAATGCAGCCAAGGCATCTCGATCAATCGAGATGTTGATTTCGATTAATCAAAATCTTGATTGATCGAGATCTCATCTCGATTGATCGAAATCTCGATCAATCGAGATTCAATTTCGATCAATCGAAATTCTACAGAGCCCACTTGGCCACTTGCTCACCTGCTCTCCCACTTGCAACAAAATCCCCCTTTTTGCACGACTTAGGGGGATTATCTGACTTGAACAAGACTTTTGGGGGCCTTCTTGATACAAGAGATATATATAATGATATATATATATATATGGTGGGCCCCAAAGGAAGAAAAGAAGCCTAAAAGCACCAAAAGCCACATATATCTCATATATCTCTCAAGCAACATCATATATCAGAGGAGAGACCTTCGGGAGAGGAAGAGAAAGAGCTGAACCAGACCAAGAAGCTTCATTCTTTTCATCAATGGAAGGGTGCAAGGCAACCATAAGCAACTAACTCTTCTACTAGGGTGTTGGTTTCAACCCCTAGCCATGTAAACTTGTTCATCTTTGTAGCTCTTGGGATTTATACTTAAATGTTGATTATTTAGCCTAGTGATTATATACACAAATACATCTCTTTTATATATTCATTTGATATGGAATTTATTCTTGTCTTAGAGTAGATTTTGTCACTTGAATGAACAACATTTGCATATTCCACAAGAAGTGCAAATGATGGCTAGATAATGGTATTTAATTGAATGTGTGATGTTAATTTGTATAGACCATGCCAAGACAAGGTAGTTTGGATGCATGGAGTGTTCACTTAGAGAGTAGAGTAATTAGGTAGTTAGTTAGGTTGAAGAGCTATGCTTGTGGAAGATGGATTATGATAGGTTAGCACACACATTGATCTTTTGATATGTCATTGAGGTCACAAGCCTAATGACATTGTTAGGCATTTAATTAATAAATCCCATGCTTGCTACACTTATGAACATGTGAATGGCTAGTGGTGGAAACCAACCCTAGTTCTCTCTCCCAACTTTAAACTCTTTAATTTTCTTGTCATTTCATTCATGCAATAGTTTTTAAACACAAAACCAAAAATCTGTTTTTAGAATTAAAGTAGAATTAAACTTCCCATAAGACAATTGCGACTAGTCCTCGTGGGATCGATACCCTCTATATAGAACCTTATCTACAAAGATTCGTGCTCTTGCGAGTGGTTAAATTATATTTTGATAAAAAGGGCAAAATTAAGCTTACAATATAATTTAGTTCCGACCACATCATGCCTCTTTAGTTAAACCCTAATTTCTTTCACGTTGTATCTTGTTTTCTTTCTATGAACCTTGTTCATAAATTGAACCTAGGTTTGAATGACCTATTGTTCTGTTATTCCATTCATAGAGTTAGGTCGGAGGATAACTGATATCACCTGTTTCCAAACAAGGGCAGGAAAATTTGTGTTGATGCCCCCGCTTTTGATAAGTTGTGGGAATAAAAACTTATGCTGGTGGAGGGAGCTTGGAGCGTTAAGGCTTCTCAGTGTTTCCCTATCCCCAGAGCATTAGGTGACGTTGTGATCCCCTCTATCACTTTGTTTGGTAAGTCTCTTTTTTTTAAGTTGACCTAGAAAGTCTTCAGGACTTGTCTTTTTCTATCATTTTTCTTATATAAATTTGATTTACCTGTGTAGCCGATCAGATTAAGTACTTGAAGAAGAATGACTTATTTTTGTCTTTCAGTAAAGAAGATCTTGACTCCTATCAAGCTTCAGCTTCGATTGAGTTTTTTACTTTGTACGTTGATTCAGATCAATCTTTAGACTCAAATATAGAGATGCCTGAATTGAAAACTGGGAGAGGATCTTCTTCTCTGCCCAACTAAAGGCCAAAACTAGTGAAGGAAGATCGAAGGGCATGCATGAGAAGTTAAAATATGTGGCCGCCTCTCCTCATCAAAAGAGGTCTGCTACCTGAGCCGCTCTTTCATCTGAACCCCAAAAGGTGATGGCAGAAGCCATGAAGTGACAGAGCACTTTCTTTTCTACTTTGATCCTGGCAAATCTTGCCAACAATGTTGCTGATGAGCTATTCATTAGCTTGACCGAATGGTGGATTCCTAACTTAAAGAAATCAGATGGGTCATTCATAATGGTGGGGAACTGTGCTGCCCTTGATCATGACGTTATGAGGACCTTGGCCCAGGGGATTTGGCCTCCCCATAATGAGCTCCATCAGCAAGGGGTTAATAGAGATGAACTCCCAGTGAATACTCCCTTTCACATTATGGACGTTCATTCAGTTCTTACTTTGTTCTTGTCTTTCTTATCTCCTTCTTTTCTAACCTTTGCTTGACTTATGTCATTGTAGAGTGGATACATGACTATTTCTCTATGAAAAACTCTGGAGGTTGAGCAGTTGAAGGGGAACCAGGCCAAAAAACTTGAGAGTGATGTGAAGTCCCTTAACAAATCTCTTGCTAAAAAGCAAAAGTATATTGTACATTTTGAATAGAGGGTGTTGGAGGCTGGACAAAAGGCTGCCAAACTTCAGGCTCTTCTTCAAGTTTGTAAGTCTGGAATACTTGATATGTACCTATGCTTCTTGAAGATTTGAACTCTAAAAATTATTGATGGCTTTAGGCATGGTTTCAAACAGAGCGAGAAACTCGAGGCTGAATGAGACTACCAAGATACTAATGACTTTGATGCCGATCAGGGGATTGAATTGTTCGAAGTCTATGGCATACCTGAAGCTGGCGATGCAGAGAAGAGGTTCATTGATTTCCTTAAGAGTTCTTGCACATCTTCAGCCCCCACCGCTCCTATTGCTGCTCTTTCTCATCCTCATCCTTCTGATGAGATCACTCCAGAAGTACCGGTGCAAATTAGAAAAGGCATTGAGAAGATGGGGCAGCAACCAAAGAATGACTCCTTTTTTTTCTTTCTTTTTTGCTTTCTTTAGTGACAATTGTACTCTTTCTCTTCTCTTTTTTTTTCGCGTAAAAACAATTATTCTAGTTTTGTTCAACACTCGGATTTTAATTTTTGTGAATGATCAACGACCCACACATGATGCCTTAGCTTTGATTTGCTGAGCAATCTTGAGGCCTGAGTTTTAAGCGATCGACAGATGAGGTCTTAGTTTTAGTTTTAAGTGATCGGCTCATAATGCCAATTGTATCTTTTTCTTTTTTTTTGTAAGTGATCGACACTTAAGGCCTTAGCTTTATTTTTAAGCGATCAGCTTGTAATGCCAGCTGCCTTTTTTTTGTAAGCGATCGACACTTGAGGTCTTAGCTTTATTTTTAAGAGACCGGCTTATAATACCAGCTGCTTTTTTTTTAAGCGATTGACACTCGAGGACTTAGCTTTATTTTTAAGCGATCAATTTGTAATGCCAGCTATTTCTTCTTTTTTTTTTATGAGCAATCAGCTCTTAAACCCTTAGCTTTTATTTTTAAGAGATCGGCTTATAACGCTAACTACATCTTTTTTTGTAAGCGATCGACTCTTGAGGCCTTAGCTTTATTTTTAAACGATAGACTTGTAATGCCAGCTGCTTTTTTTTTTGTAAGTGATATGCTCTTGAGGCCTTAGCTTTATTTTTAAGCGATAGATTTGTAATGTCGGCTTCATTTTTTTTTTGAAAGTGATCGACTCTCGAGGCCTTAGCTTTATTTTTAAGTGATCAGCTTGTAATGCAAGCTGCTTTTTTTTTTTTTGATCATCTTTGGGCAATCGGCCCCTAATACCGCTTTCCTCTTTGAATGATCTTTTTATGGCCGATTGACTATTTTTTAAATAAACCCAGCAAGACATTGGCATTGTGCATGTCTTCTTGCACAATGCCCATGCCTTACCACAACTTTTGACTTTGAGTTTTCTCATTATTTATAATAGAGCACGAAACTTTTTCCCCGGTGTGGGACCATGCCCATTCCACCTTTTGACAATGAATGATTTAAAAGAAACTCTCATTATTTTTCAGGCCAATGTTGGCATAAATCTTAATAACACTACCCTATTATTTAGGCAAAGGGAAGGCTATATTGCCGAAATTTAAACTCTAACCTTCAATATATTGAATTTTAACATAACATCTCTTCAAATTAAGTACATTTCTAGGCTTTGAATTGACTTGTTGTTGCTAACTCTAAAAAGGATTTATGCCCATTTCCCATCGCTTTAGCGACTGACATTTCGAAAGTAAAAACCGGCAACACATTAGCATTATGCATATCTTCTTGCTCAGTGCCCATACCTTGCCACATCTTTTGAGTTTGATTTTATTCTTTATTTATCACAAAGTATGGAATTTTTTCCTCAATGTGGGACCATGTCCATTCTTCTTTTTGATAGTGAGATATTTAGAAAAGGCTTTTATATTAAGAAACTTCCCTATTATCAGACAAAACGAGGGCTATATTGCCAAAGAAGAATAATCTAATTCTAATATACTGAATTTTAAACAGAGTACCTTTTCAAATGAGTTGCATTCCAAAGCTTATGAATTGATTCATCATCGGTAACTCTGCAAAGCCTGTATGCTCCCTTTCCAATTACTTCAATGATTTCATATGGACCTTCCCAACTTGCTCTGAATCTCCTAGCATTAAGTTATCTTGTGTTGTTAGTAACTTTCCTTAGCACCCAATCTCCCACTCCAAACACTCGGTGCTTCACCTTTTTATCATAACTATTTTTGACCATCCTTTAATACGATGCCAGTCTAATCTGAGCTGTCTCCCTTCTTTCTTCTAGCAAATCTAGGTTATGTTCTAGATGTTGATGGTTATGGCCCCTCTCTAACACTTTTGATCTGATCATTAGGGTAGACAGCTCAGTTGGTATCACTGCTTCAGAGCTATAGGCCAGACAGATCGAACTTTCTCCCGTTGGTCGCCAAGGCATTTTTCGGTAGGCCCAGAGCACTTTGGGCAGCTTATCTAGCCATTTACCCTTCTAAGCTTCCAATTCTTTTCGAATGCATTCAAAGATATTCCTATTGGTTATTTTTGCTTGGCCATTCCTTTACGGATACAATCTCGAGAAAAATTTCTAATTGATCCCATATTCTCTGAAGAACCTTTATATCGACCGATTATCAAAGTTTTTGGCATTATCCATGATGATGGATTCTACCAAACCCAACTGACAGATAATGTTACTCTAGATGAACCTTTCACTTAGACGTAAGTGATTGTTGCATAGGCTTCTTCCTCAACCCACTTTGTGAAATAATCTGTAGCTAACAGAACATACTTCATGTTGTTGGCAGCTTTAGGGAGCAGTCCAACTGAATCCATTTCCCATTTTACAAATGGCTAGGGGCTGGCTATGGTGGTAAGATCCTAGGGATGTTGATAGGATATCCTTGCATGTTGCTGGCATTTATCACATCTTCTAGTATGTTCCTCAGTGTCTCAAGTCA
Source organism: Cornus controversa (assembly GCA_026545225.1). Classification (NCBI taxonomy): domain Eukaryota; kingdom Viridiplantae; phylum Streptophyta; class Magnoliopsida; order Cornales; family Cornaceae; genus Cornus; species Cornus controversa. The sequence continues at coordinate 55,950,966 of CM048845.1, forward strand.
TATATGGCAAAAAAATACCCTAGGTAATAGCTTTGTGGGCTAGCAATCTTCCTCTTAAATGATTTCCACATACACCCCATGGATTTTGGAGAGTATTTCTTTTACTTCTGATGGTGTAACACACCTCAAGTATAGTCCTGAAAATGATCTGTTGTAAAACAAGTCCACCGATCATAGCATATCTTGATGAATTCATCCTCACCTTCCTTGCTTCTTCTTTTCATGCCGACAAAATCTCGTTGATGAGATAGGCTTCTATGGGATCCATCCAACTGGGTTTTGCCTGAAGAACTAATATTTCCTTTTAGGAATGAATACTAGGCACTTCCAAGGTAATGATCAAGAAAACTCTAATTAGATCAAATCGGGCTGCCAAAGCTAAACATGCCAGCTTGTCCACTTCCAGGTTATGCTCTCTTAGGATTTGGGAAACCTTGAGTTGGTTGAATTCTCTGAGCTATTTTTCTGCTAAGTTTTTATAAGCTTTCATATAGTTATCTTTTGGGAAGTAATCCCTACTAACCTGTCTTACAATTAGTTAAGTGTAACTAAAAACCTGTAGATATTTACCTGGAGTGTCTTTGTTAGCGCCAATCCTGCCAATAATGCTTTGTACTCAACTTCATTGTTTGATGTAAGGAACTCTAGATGGATTGCTTGCTGTAAAGCAGTTCCATCAGGAGTTTGAATTTCAATGCCAATACCCGATCCTATCTGCATTGATGACCCATCAACATGAAGCTTCTATTCAGATTGAATTGAGATTTTTGGTTCTCGATCATTTTCTGGCTTATACTCAAGTGGGAAGTCTGCTATTGCCTGCCTCTTTATTGTAGTATGAGGCTCATAGATTGTCATAGGCTCCTAACTTAATTGCCTATTTAGTAATTCTTCTTGACTGATCAGGCTTGTGAAGAATCGCTCTAATCAAAAATTTAGTCGGGACAACAATTGGATGATCTTCAAAATAATGCCTTAGTTTCTTTTTTGCTTGGATTAAGGCTAGTACTATCTTTGAGTACCTCTATTAGGCCTCAGTCATGGTTTTACTTGAGTAAAACACTGGGTGTTACTTTTTATCAAATTATCTGATTGGAACTGCACTTGTGGCTATTTGGGATATTGTATGGTATAAGTACAAAGACTCTCCTATATTAGGCGCTAAAAGCGTTGGTAATTGGACCAAGTACTATTTGAGTATTGTCAAAGCCTTGTTCTATTTAGTTCCCAATACTCCTTTACCCCTCGTTTTGATAGCGTCAAAATAGGGTTTACATTTGTTAGAAAGCTGAGAGATAAATCTACATAAAGCAACAATGCGTCCTATTAGGATATGGATATCCCTGTGAGTCTTTGGTTCCTCGTTTTGAAGGAGAGTTTTCACCTAGACCAGACTTGCTTCTATTCCCATTCAGTTAACTATGTGCCTTAAGAATTACCCTAATGAACACTTCAAGGGGTTCAACTTCATGTTATGCTTTCGTAAAGTGTAAAAAAACCTCCTGTAGATGGTTCATGTTATCTTCCTTTTTGAAAACTTTTACCACCATGTCATCAATGTATGCTTAGACCATTCAGCCTATCAGTTCTTTAAAAACCTTGTTGATTAGGTTTTGGTAGGTTGCACCAACGATCTTCAGTCTGAACGATATCACGTTGTAGCAATAGATTCCCTTTTTGGTGATAAAAGATGTTTTTTCTTCATCATCAGGATTCATCAGAATTTGATAGTATCTAAAGTATACATCAAGGAATTTCAATCGTTCATAACCAGTTGTGGCATCTACCATTTGATCAATCTTTGGGAGAGGAAAACTGTCTTTGGGGCAAGCTCTATTTAAGTTGGTGAAATCTATTCAGATTTATTATTTTGAGATCTTTTACCACCATAGTTTGATCACATTCGTCTATCATTGACATCTCCAAACTAAAGCAAGTTAAAAAGGATTTCAAGGTTTCTCCCTTAACCTATCTCATGGTGAACAATGAGGAGATAATCCTTCTTTATTCTTGATTTCCAGTGTATTGAGTGATGAAAATCTCGCAAAGCCTTGTGAAAGTTGGGATCGAGGGAGGCGTTGTTGTTTAAACCATAGTGATGTTGGTCCTGACAAGCTGGATGGAAAGATTTTGCACATAAGCGCATCGATCTCTGTGTCTAGAGTCATTTTCCTCTGATACTAATACATATGCTCTACAGGATTTATTCTATCATTGAAGGTAACGAACATAGGCATGGTAAACCTTCTCGGTCTTTCGGTTCTGATTATATTTTCTATAAAAGGAGACTCAATCAGCCTGCTGGTTGTGAACGCTCGGTCGGCTGGATAGCAGGATCTATTACCCTTTAATTCATTGATTTTATGTTACATCTAAGCTCTCCACTCTGGGTAAAATTGTGCGGGATTGATCTGATCATCATTGGCCCGATCGAGCTGTGGTGGCCTACGGGCTAGTTATGATGAGAGGCACTTAATGAGTGGTTATTCGAACCATCTCCTTTGTTCCGTTGTCGTCTAGGGTCTCTCACATTTTTAGCACGTTCCACCCTTACTTGGAGATCAACAATCTGTTGGTGTAGAGTCTCATTCTGCTCGATCAACTGTTGAACGTTCAGTTGTAGTGGCGGCACCTGGATGTTCGGCTATATCGGCAACGCCACCTTTTGATTCCTAAAGGGTCTCCCTAAATCCGCCACGTCATAAGTGTTTCTGCCTGTATCCACTATCACTATGGATTGTTCAAGCTTTGAAGGGAAAACGGTAGAATGCTTGCCAAAGTGTTGGTACAAAAAATTGCTTGGTTAATTTCACCAAGCCAATTTGTTGCACACACCCAAAAATTCAAGAGTATTCTCTACTTTTTCATAAAAGAGGACCTTTCTTATTAAACCTTTCCTCTATTTATATAAGTTTGAAACTTGAATCCTTTTTGGACTCAATTTTTTTATTTATAGCTTTCTTTTCTCTCAAGAATATGAATTCCTAATAGAACTTAGATTAGTGGTTAAGCTGGGCCATTAGCCTTCTTTAGGAGGCCCAACCCATTCTTCCTTTTAAACTATTCCTTGGGGCCTGATTTACTTATCTTCTGAACTTGGACTTAATCTTTTTTGGATTTGGCCTATTTGTGTTTTAGTAGGCCCATACAGCCCATTGCGAACAACTAGGGGATTTTTCCCCTACAATAGACACAAAGTGATGTGGGACTAACCACAGTCGAATTCAACCCAAGTCAATAGACACATAGTGGTGTGGGACCAACCACTGCCGAATTCAACCCAAGTCCATAGACACATATTGGTGTGGGATCCACCCGATGTGTCTATCAACTTGGGTTGAATTCGGCCCAAAAAAAATTCTTAGAAATAAATTATTTCAATGCATGTATGTACAATATACATTATTTGTCTAAATTATAGTATATATTACATTATATATAAATTATTATAATTTTAAATACATTTATATATCAATACATAATAAAGAGTAAAACTTAAAATATTTTTTACTACAATTTTTGTCCTGAAGGATTTATTCTATCACAAAAGGCCTATTATTTGGGAAGAAATTGGGATCCATCATGAAAGATGAAGCTTTTGCAATGACACTTTTCACTGCAATCCTTATTTTTTGTGACAACTAAAATTTTAATTTTTAGCGACACTTTTCCTTACTTTTGTGTACATTCTTTATAAATATTAAGCTTTGTTGACAAATACAAAAAATTTCTACAATAATAATCAAAGACCCAATATAGCGACAAAAGTTTGTTCATCCTAAATAACTATTGTGATGAAATTTGATCTTTTTGCAAAAAAGTTTTTGTTGGAAAATCAATATTGTTGTAGTGTATATGAAAGTGAACTATACTAATCAATTTTTTTAGAAAATCACTATTGTTGTAGTGTATATGAAAGTGAACCAGACTAATCGATTGTTGTTGAAGAAACCATAATTGGGATTGTGGGATTTAAGTCTGATCTAAAAGATTATTCGAATATGTCTTGATTTCCTATAATGATTAGGTTTCTATTTTGGAATATTTTTTATAGAAATTTCTTTTTTGGATCTTCTGCTTTGGGCACATGAAATTGTATTGTTTGTCTACAAAGGAACTTTAGTTATGACAATAAATAAATAATAACATTACTATTTAATACTTATTGAGTGCCATAGATGAACTCTCAAGAGAGATAGATATGTGTGAGAATTTATAAAATTTATAGAGATGTGAGGCAGAGATAATGAACACTCATCAGGTTTGGGGAAACAACTGCTGCTTCAAGACTCGAAGCAGTGAAGGTGAGTAGAGAAGATGAAATTTCTTTAGGACCAAACACCCTTCGATATGAGAATGAAAATGCTATTAGTTTTTAGTATTTTGTATTCTCTGTTTTTGTAATTTAAGTACATTTTAGAGTGGATTAATCTCTTCTATCACATATAAAGGATAAAGCTTATCTTTTCAAGTAGATTTATTGATTTTCACTAATCATCACATAATGAGATTGTAATAATGTACCTAGAGACTATGAGTAGCGTGGTGCAGAAGTAGTTGCGAAAGCTTGATTGAAACCTAGAGGGGGTGATTAGGTTTACTTGCTCATTTGCTTCATTTTTCAGATTAATTCAATTTTAAGTCCAATTAAAATTACTCAAACACATAAAGCAAGTAAATAAATTAATTAAAGTGTAGAAATAACACCCAATATACATGAAATGCCCGAAAATGGAAAAAACTATGGGTGATGTTGTAGCATCGAAGAACCAAATCCACTATCATCCAAGCAAAGTATAGCAAACTCTGTCCCAAATTCACATCCACTCCACTTTATCAAGAATTTGATGTTGAACACCTCAGGTTTACTCTTATAACTCCATGTCCAATTGTTACAGACTTCAAGCTAACGTCAAAATCCTTGCAGAAGGATAACCGGAAGAACACAAACACTCTGCAAATATTATATCCCCTTCGTAGTGCGATCTTCTTCTCCTTCCTCACCAATAAATAATTGAGAAGATAATTGAGAATTTTCTGTCACAAAGATAATATGTATGTACTCTCAAATATAAAATAGAAAATAATTGAAAATTCTCTGCCCTAAAAATAAGTCAAAGCTTTCTCTCTAAAAATAATATTTTTCTAAAAACATCTTGAAAGCATAATTAGAGAGAAAACATAAGAGAGTATTTATAGAGGATGGAAAACAAGTTGAAAAGTCCTTTAAAATGTTTCCCAAAGTTTTAGGAATTTTTAGAACTCAAATTTGAGTCAAAACGGAAGTTTATAAAACAATCTGGGCCCATCAACAAAGTTGGACCAGTCTAGGGAATAGTTGGACCGGTTCAACTTCCCTTTTCTTAGTTGGATCAATCTGGGGAATAGTTAGATCGGTCCACTATGGCCATTTTTCAAAATTAAGATCTCGAGACTACTTGGACCAGTCTAGGGAATGTTTGATCCAGTTCAACTTCAAAAATTCTGGAAAACTACACTCAAAACCCTAATTTTCAAAGTCAGACTTCATCCTTTCAAAAACTATGTGTCCTCACCAACTTACGTGGACTACATGGCTCATATACTTGATTAACGAGGTCCATGCGCATTTGTAACCTCTGAAATGCTACAGATGATCAAGTTCCTTGTGTAGATCATTCATGGTCTGATCAAGTTTTGTCTTGGTGAAAACACTATCCATGTTCTTGGTCTTCAACTTCATGATTTATTATAAATAATTGAATCGAAAAAGTACAACTCGTTCAACTTAGTTTTAACACCAAAGTTTGCCAATTACAAATATATACACCATAGAGACTAGTGTGATTTGTACCATAATTCCTCCAATGCTAGCTCTAGTTAGGTTGGGTAGTAAGAATAGCAACAATAAAATGTTGAGTTGAGATTTTCCAACTTATGTGAATTGATCCAAGAGTTATATAACAGATGGAATTTATGCCATTCTGAGTTTGAACTTTGGTGGATTATGAAATTTATATAGTAGGTTTGATTATTTGAAGTTAAAATATCTTATATATATAGGTTTCTAAGAGTTCTACATGTTAAGTTGGGTTAGCTTACCCCAAAGGGCTTGACCCCTTTTTCCAAATGAAAGGTTGATGGTTCAAGTCTCCAATTCGATAAATGGGAGTATGTGTGATTATCAGAAAAAAAATTATTAGGTTATCTTATATTTTTATTTTTATTTTGATAATTATGTTATTTTTATCAAAAGAAAAAAATATAAAGGATAGGGTGGTATCCTCTCTATATAAAGGCAATTAAAAAAAAAGAAAAAATATAACAGAAAGCCTAAACGGCCAAAAGATTTGGAAAAACTATGCGAGGAGGATTCAACAAGAGACTAAGCTTTGTGTTAAGGTCAATTTTTTTGTATCCACGAGAACCATAAAACATCATTTTAATGTCTTCTTCTATACTTTTGATAATGCATTGTACATCTTTGCAAGTGTTAGTTTCAATCATAGTATTTCTTTATCCCCTAAGGCTGTATATGGTGCAAACCTTATTAGTTTTGTTAATCTGATAAATCCAATATTTTTTGCTTAGGTTGACCCATAACCATTTTGGTAAAGTAAGAAGCAAGGAAGGTTGTGCTAACATAAGGAACCTTTACTCTAAATAGAAATCAGGGACTTCAAGAGAAACTTTACATTGAAAGAATAGTTATTGGGCTTTCTCTGTAACAAATCTACATAGATACAATAATCATTTTGAATAATGTCATAAAGCCTTAGATGACATAAAGTCTATAGCCTATTTTAGATGTCAGCCATAAGATAAATGAGTGTCTAGCAATATAGCCCTTATACAATACTGTAGAGGCTCCAAAGGCTCTTGGAATGCTTCATTTTGAATGAGTTCCAAGCATCCTTGATTATGAATGGTCCATTGCTCTCATCTAAGAAAACTTTGTTTAACATAATTCCAATATGGATCTTCTTGTGACAGATCTTCTTCTCCACATTCTTCAATGAGAAGTTGTTTTCCTTCACAACTATTTTTTTTTTTCACATTCAGCCGACTTGTGTCCTGGTACTCCACATTTGAAGCATTTAACTCCTGCCCCACTAGGCTGCGGTTTAACAACAGATGCTCCACCACCTGGCCATGATTGAGGGGCTGTATTGCTGCCACTTTGAGGCACTGTTGTTGTTGGTCAATTACTAGCAATCATCCCATGAGATTTCCCCTTAGAATTAGTAACTTGATCAGAATTAACTGGATTATTTGGTGCTCTATGCGTCCCTCTAGCTTGCTGAATTTCTGTGGATTTGGCACACTGATAAGCTTGAGAAATATTCCAAATATCTTGTTGGTTCAATATATCTTGCAAGTTAACATGTAATCCCCCTATATACTGTGCAATCTTCTGTTCCTCACTTTTATTTAACTCATTCCTGAGAACAAGTTCAAAGTATTCCTCAATGTATTCGTCAACACTCCTGCTTCCTTGTCGATAATTTTATAGCCTTTGAAACATTGATTGGGTACAGTTGTAAGGAAGAAAAGTCTCACTTAGCTTCTTTCGCATCTTTTCCCAATCAACAATCTTGGGCTTTCCTTGTCTTTGTCGTGCCATAACGAACTGATCCCACCAAGCTGATGCTCTTCCCCTTAATTTCACTGTGACCAATTTCACCTTTTTATTTTTAGGTACATCCTTCAAGTCAAAGACTCTTTCCACAGCAAATAACCAATTGATGAAGCTTTCTCCATTAAGATCTCCTACAAATTTAGGAATTTCCACCTTAAAACCACCATCCCAACGCCTTTCATAAAAATGGGATAGGTGCGAGTCTAGGTGCTGCATTTCTACGAAAAGGATTAAGAAAATCCTCTTCTAGATAGTTGTCCTCCTCAGATTCAACGCCATCTTGAGAAAGGGCTGGGGTTTGTGAAATGTGCTGGGCTAAAGCTTCAACCTGCCTTCTTAGATCTTCTACCATAGCAAGCACTTGTTGTTGATCAACTGTTGTGTTCTGATTAGGCCCAATAGCTGGTTTGCGAGGTGGATTTCTTCTCCTTGGTGGCATGTTGCAAAACCTAAGAAAGAGATCTGATAACCTAATATAAACCCACTAGACTAGAACTTGCTCTGATACCAACTAATGCAATCAGCTATGAAAGAAAGGCTAAAATCTATAAGAAGGGAAAAGCAGAGAGCTAGATCAAGCTAGGGAATAGCTTAAACACCCACAACTCAATCCCGAAAGAAAGGGAGAGGTAAAAAGCTGTGATAGGAAGCTAAATATATTGATAATATAAAAAAAAACTGCCGAACACAACTTGGAACAACCCTTTTATAAGCCACAAGGGATGCCCTAGCAAATATTCAGTGCTAGCCCTTCACATAAATATAATCTAAAAGCTAATATTCTGTCCAGTAGAATAAAAGGTCCTAAAATGACAAAACAACCATTAAATGGTCACATGACTCATTTAATAGGCACAAGACTTATTAAATAAAAGCAAAAATAGAAAATTAAAATAGATTTAAAACTTAAATAATGACTTAAAACCCATAAAGCAATTAATGCACTCTTAGCCTAGACTTCTTGCGATGTTCAACTGTTTGAAGAAATTCCTCTTCCACTTGCTCTACATAACTATGGAACTAACACTGCCATTAACAAAAAGTTGTTGTGGAATAGCATCACACATTTTTCCTCCTTTTATTATCACCTTCCTTGGCTCTTGGCTGGGGATTTCAATGCCATCACTAATCCTTCTAAAAGCTTTGGTGGCTGCTATAATACCCTATTCCAACACATAGTATGATATTGTCTGCTTTGGGCCAGAGCCCGCACGGTTTTGCTCTTGGATTTTACCCCAAAAGGCCTCATACCATTTGAAGAGAACATACTACATATAAGCATATCCCCTTTTCCACACCCAGGCGATGTGGGATTGAGCACCCTATACCCTGTTAGTGTGGTAGCTCAGCCCTATGTCTGTTTTCACACCCGCCCACTCACAACCGTCCACATGGGTTATTACAATCCACCCACTATGAGGCTCGATGTCCTCATCGATACACTTCTGGCTGGGTTCAGGCTGTGATACCAACTGTAATACCCTGCTCCAACACATGGTATGATATTATCCACTTTGAGCCTGAGCCCGCACAGTTTTGCTCTTGAGTTTTAACCCAAAAGGCCTCATACCATTTGAAGAGAACATACTACATATAAGCACATCCCCTTTTCCACACCCAGACGATGTGGGATTGAGCACCCTGTACCCTGTTAGTGTGGTAGCTCAGCCCAGTGTCTGTCTTCACACCTGCCCACTAACAACCGTCCACATGGGTTATTACAATCCACCCCCCTACGAGGCCCGACGTCCTCGTCAGCACACTTTTGGCTGGGTTCAAGCTCTGATACCAACTGTAATACCCCGCTCCAACACATGGTATAATATTGTCCGCTTTGAGCCTGAGCCCGCACTGTTTTACTCTTGGGTTTTACCCTAAAAGGCCTCATACCATTTGAAGAGAACATACTACATATAAGCACATCCCCTTTTCCACACCCAGGCGATGTGGGATTGAGTACCCTGTACCCTGTCAGTGTGGTAGCTCAGCCTAGTGTCTGTCTTCGCACCAGCCCACTCACACCCATCCACATGGGTTACTACAATATGGATGGGTCAAATATGGGTTGTGATCCATATTCAACCCGTTTGTAAAGGGTTAAATATGGGCTGTTCAAATACAGGTAGGGTCAACCCGCCAACTCATATTTGATCTAACCTAACCGGATTGGTTGGCCAACCCAAATAAATGGGCTAACTTGACCAAGATTAGTCAAACCACCCCAGGCCCAAATAAAATAGGTCGATCTGATCCAAACAAACGGGTCGACCAGATCTAAACAAACGGGTCAAACCCGACATGATTAAAAATTTGTGACCGACTTTGTTAAACTTCTTGGACACCCATGCTCTTTTGACATTCATTAATTATGCTTTAAAAAATGTAATAAATAAACTTTTGACACAAGTTAGTTAAATTGGGTCAAATCTGACCCGTATAAAAGACCCGTCAAATCTGACCCACCCGTTTATAAATCTCAACCTGTTTATAGAGCCCGACACATTTTCATAAATGATCGGGTCAATAAATTTTTGTTTGCTCTTTTAAAGATGACTTTTTTATTTTTATTTTTGTGCGGACTTTAAGAACAAACAATTTTCCTTTTACGAATTTTGTCTAAAGCAGAAGTCTTGATCCAAATCATCACGTACTCCTAATTAAGAAACAATTAATTAAACTCACTAATTATTTCAACATTATAGACAATCTCCTGCTTAGAGGTATTATATATTGCTAAAATGTTTTGATATTAATCTGACTCTTATTATACATATGCATATACATATACATATGACAGAGTAGAGATGACATGCAGGAATTGAGCCCTTTGTGACCATACACCATCATGATTTCCCACGAAACTTGAAGACAGATATGGAGCTTGGCTTAGTCCTCTAATGCAGTATGCCTAATTAATTTACTAGAAATGATTATATATATATATATATATATATATATAATTCATGGTCATGTTTGTGTATACTTTGACTTGTAAGGAAGATTTTGTATATTTTCTTGAAACCTGTTCTAAGAGGTTTGGTGATCGAGTGAAGTACTGGAGCAGCATTAAAGAGCCAAACCTATTCACAGATATGAATTACATAAGAGGAATGTATCCACCAGCGCCATAATTTAAAGAGAGAGAGAGAGAGCCATAATTTAGAGAGAGAGTGATAATTTAGAGAGAGAAATTTTAGAGAGAGAGAGGGAGATAACAGAGAGAGAAATGATGAGACAGTATAAGATTATATGAAATGAGACAACATTTATACATTTGAGTCTTTTATATAGTAATGGGTGGAACATGGGTTGAATATAGGTACCCAAATTCAACCCATATAATCCTTAAATTAATGGGTGAATTATTATCCAACCCATTTCTAACCCGTATAGATAAATAAGTCACCCAAATCCATTTATTAGTTAGCGGATCCGGGCGGGTTGGCGGGTCAGCACCCATTTTGCCACCCCTATTGAACACTCTGTTGCAGGTGAATGAAAGAAAAAGTAAAAAAAAGGGGGAAGAAGAAGGTGGAAGCAGCGCCCCCCACACCCGTCGCCGGCACATGGGGGCTCGTGCCACTGGTGCTGGCGCCAAGGACGATTGCAATGGGTCCCACTCGTCGGGGTCCACCTCTAGGCCCACTTTGGGCCTAGTCTGGGGTATTTTTATATTTTTTTAAAATTTTTAAAATTGATTTTTAAATTAGAAAATTAGGAAAAATAATTTTTAAATTCCAAAAAATTCTAAAAACTTTTGGGTAACCTTTTGGGGACAGATACACTGGGTTTTTAAATTTTAAGTGGAAATGAGCTTCCCTCATGTTTAAATTGGTTTTAAAAGTATGCCTCAAAATTGGGTTTTCATCTTCTTTTATTTGGAAAATATTTTTTAAATTCCAAAAAATTCTAAAAAAATTTGGGTAACCTTTTAGGGAAAAAGTACACTTGGATTTTAAATTTCAAGTGGAAATGAGCTTCCCTCATGATTAAATTGGTTTTAAAAGTATTCCTCAAAATTGGGTTTTCATTTTCTTTTATTTAGAAAATATTTTTAAAATTTTCAAAAAATTCTAAAAATATTTGGGTAACCTTTTAGGATAGAATACTCTTGGGTTTTAAATTTCAAGTGGAATTGAGCTTCCCTCATAGTTAAATTGGTTTTAAAAGTATGCCTCAAAATTGGGTTTTCATTCTCTTTTATTTGGAAAATATTTTTAAATTTCTGAAAAAGTTTAAAGAATTCTAGAATGATTAAATAGGATAATTAGGAATAGAATAGGCCCAGAAACCTAGATTAGAGCTAGGTTTAGACTCCCTCGATGATATAGGTACATTGGAGATTTGGTTGTGTGCTTGCTCATATATTTGGTGGTTGTGTTATTTTTCTTCCTTAATTGTATTCTTTGAACTCATAACTATTCATGGTATTTGATATTAGTTTAATTGTGTATGAGTTATTTTAATGTGGTGATTGAACTTCTGTTAGATTAGATTAATGTGCTAAGTAGGTTAGGTCTTTTGTTTTGATTTAATAAGTTAGTTGTAGAGGCATGTAAGGATTGTCAAGGGACATGTCAGGATTGCCAATACCTAATAAGGTATCTAGGGAGGCATTAAGGATTGCCAGGGGGCATGTCAGGATTGCCAAAACCTAATAATGTATTTAATGATAGTATAGGAGGCATGTAAGGATTGCCTAGGATTAGTAAGGTATTATATTTGTGCCTTTGGTTTTGAACTTAGATAATAAGTTCTAATTTTGTGTGATAGGGTTGAATTGGGACAGTATATAGGACGACGTCTATTTTGGAGACATAAGTTAAATAAGGAAATGATTTGTATATATTTGTATATACTTGTTATCCCTCATATAGAGGGTATGTTTACCAGTTCTCTTATTGGGTTTTAGTAGAGAGAACTTGCTCGTGGGTTTAACCCACTTTGTTGATATTTCAAGTCCCAGGCCGGTTCCACCATGCAGATAGAGTTTTGGATTGGTTAATTGTGGTAGACATATCCTCTCATCAGTTTTCATATTAGGAATCTATTCTTTTCTTCAGGTCCAGCTTATGAACTCAATTAGGATGTTGGTTGTTTGGTTATTTAATTTATAGTCATAACTCTTATTCTTTCTGGTGAAGGGGTCCTTGGGTTACGGGACTTTCAAGTTGTATTACCAAACATGTACTTTATTTATTTAACATTTTTACTTCAGAAGGACTTTCTATTCCATTTTAAAATTTGTTTCATTCTGTCTTTGTATTCTATGCTTGTTTGCTATCTGTTGTAAGTATCCCTTACATTTTATGTATGAGACTAGCCACCTCTTGCATGAAATTTTTTTGGGGGGGTATTTCAGTTGTGGGCGAGTGTGATGTGGGCGGGTGTGAGACACTGGGCACACTGGCAAGTTACAGGGTGCTCAATCCCACATTGTCTGGGTGTGGAGAAGGGGATGTGCTTATATGTAGTGTGTTCTCTCCAAATGGTATGAGGCCTTTTGGGGTAAAATCCAAGTGCAAAATAGTGCGGGCTTAGGCCCAAAGCGGACAATATCATACCATTAGGTGGAGTGGGTTGTTACATTATCTATTCATATTGATGATTATGTTAGTTGGATCTCATCCCCAAGTAAACTCTTCTCTCTTTCCCACGCATTGAAAGCCTTATCTCCTCCTCTGGTTCTAGCATTCTGGTCTCATATTTCTTGGTTCCAACAATCCATTCCAATCCACAACTTCATTCTATTGTTAGCTATTCAGAATAAATTACAAACCTTGGATAAAAAGTGCACTTTCTTCATACATTATCTAAATCTCTACTTCCTTTGTATATCTGCTGCTGAATCTCATTCTCACCTATTCTTTGAATGTGAATTATTGGCCCCCATTTGGAGATTTTTACAATTCATGTGCGGCTTTCATGTTCTTCTTTCCAACAGGAACAAGCTTATTGCCTAGTCATCTCACCATCGAAAAGATAACTCGAACAATTGTGCTAATTGGCTGCCCAAATTGAGCCTTGCAGCTAGTGTTTACTTCATTTGGAAGGAACAGAACTCTAGATTCTATGGTGATAAAAGTGTAGAGATCGGGTCCAATTTTGACCGATTTCCATTTTTAGCATCATTTTTGACCCAATTGCATAAGTTTTCAGAACATTTGGAGAAGTTTGACTTTTTGGGTTAACGGGGCCTGTGATGAAGTTTGGTGCGCCCGGGAATCCGAAAAAAATTTGAGAAAATATTATTTTTGGTCATGGACCAAACAGAATGTTGAGAGCTAAGGAAGCGATTTTGGAGCCATAGCCACTTTCAAAATCAAAAACAGAGCTCAAGAGGCTATGTTAAGTGACTCAGAGGCATTTCGGTCATTTCATTCCCCAAGTTGTGATATAAATATCTAGAAGGGCTAAGATATTTTATTTTACAGCAATCTCTCTCTCTCTCTCTCTAACTCTCCCACTTCATCTCTTTCCCTTCCCTCTAGATTTTGGAAGGCTTGGGCCATGATTTGGAATTTCCCAAAAAAGGGTAGATTGTTCCTTGGGCCAAGGGTTTTGGTTTGAACTGTACAAAGTCCACTTTCGGCAAGGTGAAAAGGGCTAAAAATTTACAGACTTAGCTTCCAAGCTTAGGATTCAAGGTAGGGGTGTGAAATTCTTCTTTATTTTGATTCTATAGGTTACATACTTGTGACATGAATGTTATTTTTGAGATTTTGTGAAAATATGAATTTGTGTATATATATATATTGAGATTATGTATTGTGCCTGACTTGGTGATGTTTATGAATCCATATTACAAATTGTGTTCATTGAGAAACATTGTGAAAGTTGTTTCCATGTGTAGAGTAAAGGCATGAAAAGAAGATTTGCTTGAAAATGCATTGGTTGTGATTTAATGAAATGGGTGATTTTATTGTGACAAGCTTGCGATGAAAGTGTGTGCATAAAAAGGGCCCAGAGCCCTAGGGTGTAAAGCCCAAAAAGGGCCCAGAGTTTGTGGTTTCGAAGAAACCCTTACAATGGAATTGTGACTAGCTAAAGTCCTTAGTTGAATTGATTTCCAATTACGTGGTGTGAGTTTACTTGTGAATTGTGACATCATATAAATTGTCATATATTGAAATGTGAAGTATCACTCATGATTTCTAAAACTTGTATGTTTTAAGTGTGAAATTCATAGATACTTGTCAAATAGCCATGTAAAGATTTCATATGCATTAATGCATTGCTGCCTGAGTTAAGATAGAGTCGGGTGGATCATTCCTACTAGGCGTGGTTTTATGCTCACCCCCATCCCTCAAACTCTTTTCAGATAAAGCTCATATGGAGGACAAGGCATAGAGCTTAGAGTGGATTTTAAGCTTCTTTTTGGATTCTTTTTGGACATATATATATATAGAGGTCCATGCCAGCTTGTGGCATGTCAACCATAGCTTTTGTGTTGCCTTTACATGTTGTTCTTTTTACGTATACCAACTTCAAATGTAAATGCCACATCTGGCACAACTTGAACTCTCGGGAAATATATGTTTTATGAATTCCTTTATGTATAACTTGTGGAAGATGTAGAAATGATGAATCTTTTGAACTTCTTCATGTATGACTTTGAGAATGGTATGAGCAATGGACCTTTTTGTATCCTTTCATGTATGGAAATGTGGGAATGGTTTTGAAATTAGGATTGTATATTTCTTAGCTTGTTATATATATTATGGATCATTATGGACGTTAAGCCTCAAGGGAATGAATGATTTAGAGTAGAATTGTGGAATGCATGTACCTAGTCTTTATAAGGTGCAATCACATGAGTTTTGTGGAGTTTTAATCATGTTTAAGATTATAAATGAGTGTGTGGACATAGAGTACATATTTTGACTGGTGAAAATTAGGTTTTGAGACATTTTTGAACTTTCGGTCGCCTAGTCTCTACAGCAGCCGACCGAAACTGTGAGATCCCAAAATTTTGCAAATGGGGTTCCTGTTTTGAATGACTGAAGGAATGTTTCAGCCATCGAAAGCTCCATTTCGGCCAACTGAAGCTACCCTTCAGCCGACCGCCAGAATTGGAAACCTGAGGGTTAGTTGAACCCATGTTTCAACCGACTGAAAGAGGTTATAGCCGACCGATGGGTATTGATGAGTATACGCCAATGTAATGGCATACGTATAGAAACCATCCGTATCATCTAATTTTTAGATAATTGTGTGTGAGATTAGAGATATGAGATGAGGGCATAGTAAATTAGTATCAGAGCATGGATCATAGTAGAGTCATTGATGAATAGTGGTTTGGTTATTGATTTCACCGTTCACCCCTCATTTCCCTCGCTCTTAACCGGGTGTCGAAAATTGGGACATAACAACTTGGTATCAGAGCTCTAGGTTGGAATACTAAAGGATGACAGAAATGGTCATATCACGTGTAAGTTGAATACCTTTGGACGATGGGTGGGGTTAAACCACGCATAGGCATATGAAATTGAGGTTGTGATCCTAGATTTTAATACTAAGTGCATATTACATGGAAATTCTTATGTGATTATTTTTTAGTGTAACATGCTATCTATAAAGTAATTTAGCATATTTTGGATGCATGAAATGAATTGGTCAAGTACATTCATGATTTGAATTTTTAAGTATCTTCTTGTCATCTATATAGAAAGAAGCCAGCAAGAAGAGCTCGTGGAGGAGCGCCCATTGATGGAGAATGTGACGCCGGACAGAATAGTGATTATTCTGTAGGCTTGTGTCAACAGGTAATTCACAGGGAAGAACACAAGAGAATCGCCCAAAACATAGAGAAAATCCTCTGGTATTCAATTCAATATTATCAAAATCAAAGTCACCTCAATATCAGCCCACAAGCCGGGCTATATAGCTAAAAAAAAAGGTCATTATCAAAATTTTACCAAAAATAGCAAATTTCCAATAATCATGCCAAAAGGAAATACGTAATAAAAGAAATATTCTGCTAAAAATCTGGCCCAAATCGGGTTCAGAATCATTTCATAAACGACAAAAGAAATATTACCATAAAAGGAAAAAAAATAACTAAAAATGGGAATTTGAAAGGGAAAATAATGGATTTTGACATCAAAAATAAAAAACATTGAGTGTAGCTAGGTGGCTATGACATGTGCGCCAAAGAAAGCTTTCCGAATTGTGGTCATAATAGCGATTCTGATACCCGTAGCCAAAGTTATGGCCAAAATACCGAAACGCACCCAAAACTGCCCCAATTAGGAAAAATATCATGATTTCCTGCCATCTTTGCGCTGATCTGCCAACTCATAGTAACTCAGTGCCACCAACATGCTATCTGATAACTCAGCATCCTCTGACTCGGATCGTCCTACATCAGTCACCCCGGGTTGGAAAGAACTCCTCCTCGAGTTCACAATAGCTTCATCGGAATCCATAAAACAAGGACTTAGTTGTTTCACATTAAAGACATCAGAAGTCAACAAATGACTCGGGAGGCGCAGTCTGTAGGTGTTATCATTGATCTTCTGCAAGATCTCACAGGGACCAATCTTCCATTCCTTAAGCTTATTATGCTCTCTAATAGGAAAACGATCACGAGTTAATACCGCCCAAACAAAATCACCGACATCAAAAAGTACCTGACAACGATGGTTATCAGCCTGAACCTTGTACTTGGCATTACTCTCGTGAATGGGCAGCTTGACTTACTCATGGATATCTCGAAGATGTTCTGCCATCTCATCTGCCTTGCGATTGAAATGGCCCACACGTGGAATAGGGGCTAAGTCAAGCACCCCGAATGGATTCTGACCATAGACAATCTCAAATGGGCTCATTCCTGTTGTTCTGTTCTTCGACCTGTTATAGGAAAATTCTGCTTGAGGTAACGCCAAATCCCACTGCTTCAGTTTAGTTCTTACCAAACTCCTCAAAAGGTTCCCCAAACTCTAGCTCACTACCTCGGTCTGACCATCTGTTTGGGGATGGTAGGCGCTGCTAAAATTCAATTTTGTCCCCAGTTTCTCCCATAGACTCCTCCAGAATTGACTCATGAACTTGGTGCCGCGATCTGAGGTAATGGATTGGGGAACACCATGTAAACGCACAATCTCCTTGAAGTAAAGATGGGCGACCCAGGTAGCATCCATTATTTTCCTGCAAGCTACAAAATGGGCCATTTTGGAAAACCTGTCAACCATAACCAAAATAGAATCCATGGCCTGTTGGGTACGGGGTAAACCCAACACAAAGTCCATACTAACATCAAACCAAGGAGCTTTAGGTACCGGTAAAAGTGTGTACAGGCCCGCATTAGTGAGGACTCCTTTGGACCGCTGACACATCACTGGTCAATTTGGGTCAATAATAGTTGGAAGAGATCAAAGCCAACGTCTTATCTCGCCCAAAATCAGCCTCGTTATGAAGTTCACTAATAATATGTTGCCTTAGTGAATAATCTGGAATGCACAACTGTAATCCATGAAACAGATAACCATTATGCAAAATAAAGTCATGTCATTGACCATCAATTACCTCCTAAATTATCCTCCCGAAGGAAGGATCTACAGCATACATATTAGAGAATGCCTCAAATCTTACAATTCTGGTGCTCATAGTGGTGAGAAGTAACGTGTGATGGCTCAGTGCATCTGCAACACGGTTCAGACTCCCTGCTTGGTGCCTCAGCGCAAACATGAACTCCTGCAAGTATGCCACCCACTTCGCATGCCGTCTACTCAGCTTGTGTTGGCTATTGATGTACTTCAAGGCCTCATGATCAATGAGAAGAATGAACTCCCTCTGTATTAAGTAGTGATGCCAATGCTTTAGGGACTCAACGATGGCATAAAACTCCAGATCATAAGTGGAATAATTCTTCTTTGATCCTGATAGCTTCTCACTGAAAAAGCTATTGGGCGCCCCTCCTAACTCAGAATACCACCAATGCCAACCCCAAATGCATCACAGTTTACCTCAAACACCTTTTCAAAATCAGGAAGTGCCAAAATTGGTGCCTCTGTCATCTTTTGCTTGACCAAATGAAAACTAGCCTCCGCCTCCTTGGACCAATGAAACTCACGTCCCTTGAGGAACTCAAAGTGCTAATGAACCGACGGTAGAAAGATGCTAACCCATGGAAACTTCGGACATCGTGCAAGATTTTTAGTTTGGGCCACTCCAAGACCACGTCTATCTTTGACGATCTACATGAACACCATTAGTAGACACAACAAAACCAAGAAAAGTTACAAAAGTAGTGAAGAAAAAACACTTCTTCTGATTGATGAATAGCAAAAATTGCACGGAGGTGATCAAAGTATGACGTCCATATCGGACTATAGATGAGGATGTCATCGAAGTAAACTATAACAAATTTCCCTATCAAAGGTCGTAGAACCTGATGCATAAATCTCATAAATGTGCTGGGTGCATTGGACAACCCAAAATGCATGACCATCCACTCATACAACCCATGTTGCATTTTAAACGCTGTCTTCCACTCATCCCCAGGCCTTATTCTGATCTGGTGGTATCCGCGTTTAAGGTTAATTTTTGAGAAAACCTTAGAACTGGATAGGTAGTCTAACATATCATCTAGGCGGGGAATTAGAAACCTGCATTTCACTATAATCATGTTGATTGCTCTACTATCAACACACATACGCCAAGAGCCATCTTACTTCGTCACTAGTTGATTTGTGTGTGAGTGTGACTCAAAAAGTATATCAATTAAAATTTTTCACACTTCGCAATAGAACGAATTTCTTGCAGAATAGGACTATCGAAAGGGGTATCGTACCTCAGGGATTATGGTCTGACGAGTTAGAATACGGAATTAATTCTAATTAAATTTATAAAGAAAAGAATTCTGATTTTTAAACTAATTAAAAAGATAAAATAAAATAAATCAAAGTAAATAGAAAGTGAAAATAATATGAGAGAAGTCTAGGGTATTTGACTTCACCACTAACTCCACAATCAATGGTCAATTGAATCAACTATGGGGAATTACATCATGCATAAATGATGTCAGTGGCTACAAACTTACATTCATCCGTCAAGAAGATAACATATGATTAAATCTAAGCCATGGACTATCTTCGATTGGCATGGGCCATCTGCCTAACTACTCTAATCTAGGGTGCAGTATGGTTCATCTTTTCTAGGCATAATCCATCAAAGCTTTTAATGATATATTCAATGATTACCATTGTGTAATAATCGCTCTTGTGATCACAGAAAATAAGAGAGATTGAGTTCAATAACAACAATTAAATATCTAAGACAAGATAAGAAATCATTGAAACTGAATTTACAAGACTTTTATTGCTCAATTCTATAATAAGAATCTTCTGAATTACACAATCTATGCATGTATATAAAGTTTCCCAATAATTAAAATAATCAAACCATTGATACTTTGTTAGGGCTACATCAAAACCCTAGTGGATGAACTAGCCGCTTATGGTAGAAGAAGAAACTTTAACTGTTGAGGAAGAAGGCATCATCTTCATGAATTACGCGTATGACTTCGTTCTCCAATGGCTCTGCAAATATGTTTCTGTTCTCTTCTCAGCCCTCTCAGACTCTCCAATCTCTATTAGTCTCCTCCCAACCTCCAAGTCTTCACTTTATTCCCCAAGAGAATAAACCAAAGTCCTAATCCAATTAGGAATTAATTAGGTTTTCCCGCAGCACTAATCAGGTGGGTTTTTCATACTGATGTTCGGCCCAACTTTTGACCCACTAGAAGTCCGATTCACGGAATTTTTGTGAAATACAAAAGTGTGCAGAATCAAATTTCGTTCAACCTATCACAAATATTAAGTTGATTTGAGGCTCGAAAATAAGACTTCTACTCCATTTTCCAAAATGGGATTAAGACTGTATTATGCGCAGATTTGGGCTTTAGGCCCGAAACCTTCTTAAGCAGCTGTAATTCTCTTGGACCTCTTCCTTGGGCTGATTTGAGTTGAAATAAATGGTTGAATGAATCTCCTTGATGTAGGCTTTATCTAACCATCCTGGATGTCTTCTTTAAAAGCCCAAAATCATGGTTTTAACTGAAATAATCATTAAGGCCCTGAAAATACAAAAAACACTAAAACGAAGTAAAATAACAAAATAATCTATCACTAAGAGGCTAGAATGCGTAACATTCAACGCCTATCACACCCCTAAACTTACATATTGCTAGTCCCTTAGCAATAGAATAAAACAAAACTAAAACAAAGAAACTACTAAACTACCTAACTTCACTTTCATAGGAGAAACGATTGCATTTAGCATATGCAACAAGCCTTTAAACCCCTAGATTCCCCCTAGTGGACGAGTATAGTCTCGTGAGGGTTTCCAGAAATGTTACCCACAAACATTCAAAATTCTGTTTCAACATTAATTCAAGAAGAAGATTACAATATATAGTTACAAACTTGCATTCAAGAATAATTTTAAACTTTCA
Organism: Cornus controversa; assembly: GCA_026545225.1. Classification (NCBI taxonomy): domain Eukaryota; kingdom Viridiplantae; phylum Streptophyta; class Magnoliopsida; order Cornales; family Cornaceae; genus Cornus; species Cornus controversa. The sequence continues at coordinate 55,972,040 of CM048845.1, forward strand.
AATTCCATAATTCAAATCAATGGTCCCCACACATAATTTACATCAACATATCTCAAAATAATTAACTCTAGCTCCCTCGTGTAAAGTGAACTAGCAATCATCTCATGTGACATAACTCAGCTCTTAATATATTTAGGCACATACCCCTTCAACTTACTAGCTCCCCTTATTAAAATCATACTTCCAAACATGAATACATTACTTTTTTTTTCTTTTCTCATTCCTTTTTTTCATTGCTTTATTGGTTGTGCAATGTCTTGATCTATTAAGCTTTCTGAAAGATCCATGTAGCAAGCTTTCAGTCAGTGGCTCCCAAACCAGATGGCTTTAGGGCACTAGGCTTAAGGATACCCCGAAGACCTACTTACGCAAATCAGTCAGGCTACAAATCAAGACAATCAATGCTCATCTTTTCGCACCCTTTCACTTTTGACGCGAACACTCCGTGCTTCCTGAGGCATAGAGGCCCGGTTACTCATGAAAAGGATCAAATTGATTTGTTTATTCATCACTTTCTTTTCTCTTTTTTTTTCTTCTTTTTTTTTTCTTTTTCATTGAAGTCAAGTAAAACACATCATCGGTACTCATTCTCAAGAGATACTAATTAATATCAAGCATATGTAACTCAATAACTCTAAACCACAGTTTATACCCCCATAAGACTATGCTAGTGTGTTTGTGCTTGTAAGGAAACTAAAATTAATCACTCCAAAACATGTTATTGCAAACCATGATTAAAACCACATAATTTAAACCACAGTTTTCAAAAATTTAAAACATACTCAAAAATTGCAAGTTAAGCACCTACATAAGGTATTAATCCCTTGAATAATGTCAAAACATTCTATCTATAAATAAAAGAAAATACAATAAATAAACTAAGAAAATAAAATCCTAAAACAAGAAGAATTTTCACAAAAATTTCCCCCATAATGCAATAAGCACAAAAACAAGGCATCGCCTCACCCCCAAACTTAAACTGTACATTGTCCTCAATGTACACCCAATAAAAGCATAGAGAAGAGTAACAACGATGTTACCAGAAATCCGGAGTATGAGTGGCAAGAAAATAGAGCACACCAAGTTGTAGGAAGACAATGCAAGCACACCAAACTTGGATGTTACAACTTGTCAAAACAAACCACTATACCCCAAAGATCAAGTGAAATAGTATGGGTGAAAATAAATAAAATTTTTTTTTTTTTGAAAATAAAAATCTAACTACAGAAAGAAAAATAAAACTAAAAAGAAAAAAGAAAAATAAAATAAAAATAAAAACTAAGAATAAAATAAAATAAAAATACAAAAGATAGTTACCTTCCTGTCAAGGATGTGGTGGTGACTGAGCATCCGGATCCAAGTTTGTCTGGCCCATCAGGGCACGTAGCAACCTCCTCATCTCTAGTTGGTCTTGGCGAGTTTCACGAAAGTGATCCGCCATCTCAGTCCTCATTGCTCCAAACTGTGTGGATACCTCTGTCTGTAGGGTGCCAAACTGGGCTATCAATTCAGCAATCTGCCCCTCTAAATACTGATAATCATGGCCACCAGCTTGTGCATGCACCTCTTCTTCCTCTTCTTCCATCTCCTCTAGATTTTCCACCGGTGGTGGTATATCTATATGTTCTCCTCCCTGGGCCAATCGAGACACTTCACCAGGCGCTACTATGACTCTCTGGTGCATATGAGATCAGCTCAAATTCCAGTCATGCGTCCATAATGAAGATCACGTGGAAAGGAAAGCTGGTCCTCATGGACTGCATACCCCTGTGCAATAAGCAACAGATGAATGATAGTAGGGAATGGAAATTTCCAGTCACTTGCACTTTCCGGTGCCTTGGTCACAACCTTGGAATAGAACTTTTCCATCTGGCCCCAGACAATCTGTGGGAACGACAGCCAATGCCCAAAATGTATGGCATATAAGGATCTAAGGAACTCTTGACGTCTCTCAGTTTTATGTCCAATTGGACATATATTCTTGAGTAAAACAGTATCAAGGAACCATAAGTGATTTGGCATAGAAGACTTGGAAGCTGCATTCCTTTTCAGCCCGAAAAATTGATTAGCACATAAACGTGCAACCAAATTACCCACTGACAAATCGTCAAGTAGAGGAGTATAGATATGAGTCAAATCATCTGGGCACTCATGAGGATAACCCATGGCAATAGTAATGGATGACATATCCACCTGAACTACTGTTCCATCTACTGAAGAAATAAGCACATCCCGCTCATCAGGTTTCGACATTAAGTTCTGATAAAATACCTTGACAAGCCTTGAGTAGATAGTAGAAGAGAGTGGAACAAAAATTGATGCCGATCGACGACGACAGATGTCAGAAATCCCCCATCGTGTCTCGGAAAACATACCATAGAGTTCGGCGATGTCAAACGTGGTTTCAAAGTTCAAAACCCTTGGATGTCATCTCTCATGAATACCTTCTCGACGAGATCTCGAAGAACCGATGGTTGGATCATGCCTCACTCGGCGAGGATTGCGTAAACTTGAAGCACCTTGGTGACTTGCTCTCTTTGGTGCCATAGAAATAGAAAAAGTTTGGTTGAGGAATTAAACCAAACACTTGGCGTGCACAATAAAATTGTATCTTTAAACCTCCTCTTTCCGGCAATTTTTCCACCCAAAGTGAACAATTAAATGCACCAATTTGATCCCCCAAACTTGGTCTTCAAAAGCCCTCAAAAAGATTTGCACTATTTCACCAAAGAAAACTTCACTTACTTTGATGTTGAACTTGAAAAAGTGAGAGCTTCCTTTGAGAACTAGTGATTATTGATCCAGTTTGATGTTGATGTTGATGATGATCAATGTTGAATTCTTGTTTAATAATCACCAATTGAAGAAAATAATTTCCCGGTTGAAGTAGGACTTGAATTGGAGCTCAAAGAGGTCAAGGATGCAAGTAGTAGCAACAAAGGAGGATAGGTGGGCTTTAAATAGATAAAACTCTTGGCCAGCCCCTTTTTAAGCTGGGTGATCGATCCCCCTAGGGCTGGGTGATCAATCGCCCAGGTGGTTGCCCTCCCAGCTTGGGAAAAAATGGGGGCGATCGATCCCCCCTTGGTTGGGCGATCGATACCCTCGGCTGATGCCTGTTTCACCCTCCATCGCCCAAGGTCGACCGGGACGTGTAATTTTTGAGTCTCCATCACCCAAGGTCGACCGAGAGCACGTTTTTTCACCCGTCTTGAGTCCAAATACCTCGGTACACCTCTTGGCATCCTCCGGAAGCAACTTATACATCAAAAACTCAAAAAAAAAACATTAAAATGCAACTAGAATTGAAAGAAAACTTAAGAAAACTAAATTAAAAATTAAAATCAAAGAAAACTAAAGCAATTAAAGGATAGAAATACATACAAAACCTACAATTTAACATCCATAGGAGACGATCAACTCTCCGATGGGATTAAGTCGGATAGACGGGATCTGTCAAGTCGATGGACTCTACGTCTCTTCTTGGCACACATCCTTCCACACAATGCTTCAATCTTTGCCCATTTACTTTCATCAAAGTATTGTCTCGAAAGCTTCGAATTTCCACAGCAACATGAGGAAAAACTGAAATCACCAAGAATGGTCCATCCCACCTTGAACGCAATTTTTTGGGAAATAACCGAAGCTTTGAATTGAAGAGCCATACTTTATCACCTGGAGAAAAGGACTTCCGTGAGATATGTCGATCATGAAATGCCTTTGTCCTCTCTTTGTAAATTCGTGAACTTTCATAAGCATCATGTCTAAACTATTCTAATTCATTCAATTGCAAATTTCTCTCTTCCCCAGCTCTTGTTGCATCGAAATTGAATTTTTGGATTGCCCAGAATGCCTTGTGCTCAATCTCTACTGGAAGATGACATGCTTTCCCATACACCAACCGATATGGTGACATACCGATAGGAGTCTTGTAAGCAGTCTGATACGCCCATAGTGCCTCACTTAGTCGCAATGATCAATCTCTTCTATCCGGTCTCACTGTCTTTTCGAGAACATGCTTAATTTCTCGGTTGGACAGCTCTACTTGCCCACTTGTCTGAGGATGATAAGGTGTTGCCACCTTATGTGTCACTGAATATTTAGCAAGCAAACCTCTCAAGAATTTATTACAAAAATGAGAACCACCATCACTAATCAAGGCTCGAGGAATTCTGAATCGACTAAGAATATTCTCATGCATGAATTTTATTACCACCTTGTGATCATTGGTTCGAGTTGCAATGGCCTCCACCCATTTGGAGACGTAGTCCACACCAACCAGAATATACTCGTAACCAAAAGAAGGTGGAAAGGGTCCCATAAAATCAATTCCCCAAACATCAAACATTTCAACCACCAGAATGGCGCTCATTGGCATCATATCACGCCTCGACATTGAACCCAATCTTTGACAGCGATCACAAGTTTTACAGAAAATATATGCATCATGAAACAAAGAAGGCCAAAAGAATCCACATTGAAGTACCTTTGCTGCTGTCTTCCTTGCACTAAAGTGGCCTCCACATGCCAATAAGTGGCAGAACTTGAGAATATCTTGAAACTCATGGTCTGGGACACATCGCCGAATAATCTGATCTGGACAATATTTAAATAACTCTGGATCCTCCCAAAAGTAATGATGAACTTTAGAGAAGAATCTATCACGTTCTCGCTTGGTCCAGTCTCGTGGCACTTTTCCCGTAGCTAAATAATTCACAATATCGGCATACCATGGTGTGGAGTTGTCGGATACTCCAAACAATTGCTCACTCCGAAATGTTTTGGAAGGTGTAGTGGATACAGAATTTACCACAATGGTAGAAACATGATTTTTGAACACCTTCTTTTCCTTCTATTTTTCTTGCACCTTTATTTCATCTGTAGATTCAGACACATCCGCAGAATCCATGAAGAAAACATCTGTCTGATCTGGAGGATTCTCAATAGCATTAAAAATATTAAGCTTAACCTTCATGTTACCAAATGAAATATCCATGATCCCCGACCTACAATTTATGCAAGCATCAGCTGTAGCTAAGAAAGGTCGACCAAGGATCACTAGAATGTGCCTCTTCGGATTATGAACTGGCTCAGTGTCAAGTACAATGAAATCAACAGGAAAGTAGAACTTGTCCACTTTAATGAGCACATCTTCAATGATTCCTCGGGGTTGCTTTGTTGATCTATCTGCAAATTGCAATACCACCGAGGTAGGCTTCAATTCTCCTAAGCCCAATTGTAAGTAGACTGAATAGGGTAGTAAATTCACACTTGCACCCAAATCAAGAAGAGCTTTATCAACATGGTGCTCCCCAATGATGCATGAGATAGTTGGGGCACCGGGATCTTTGTACTTGGGAGGAGTACACTGCGAAATTATAGAACTCACTTGTTGTGGCAGCATCACTTTCTTTGGCACATGCTTTTAGAACACCTTTTCTGAGTGCACAAGTCCTTCAAAAATTTAGCATAATGAGGAATTTGCTTGATGGCATCAAGGAGTGGTAAATTAATCTTCATTTGTCGAAACACCTCTATCATGTCATGCAGCTTGTCCCCTTGCTTCCCCAATTTAGATGCTTCAAGGAAACGTTGTGGGAAAGGAGCCTTGGGCTCATAAAGAATTTCAGCACTTGGACTTGTGGTCATTTTTTCTTCTTCATTCTTCTCACCTACTTTATTATCAATTATTTTCCCACTCCTCAAAGTGGTAATGGCTTGAACTTGCTCATGGTGTGGGTTGCTTGTGGAAGCTTGCATCCCTCTTGGATTAGCAATTGGTTGACTAGGGAGCTTCCCTTCTTCTCTTCTACTTAATGAAGTAGCAAGCTGTCCAAACTGAGATTCCAGTTTGGCAATGGATTGAGAATGCGAGTGCACTAGCTGAACTGTAGATTGTACTGTTGCTGCAGTAGCTTGCACTATCTCTATAAGAGAATCAAGCTTGTCAAATTTAGACAAGATAAGTGTCAGGTTGTCTTCAATAGCAGAAATTCTTTGGGCCATAGGACTTTGTGCTTGATATTGCTGTTGAGGCACAAAAGTCCTAGGTTGATATGATGCTTGCATTGCTGCCCCTTGGTTACTGTAAGAAAAACCAGGATGATTCCTCCATATAGGATTGTAAGTATTACCTCGTGGAGGATTCATTGGTCCAGTGAATGTAGCTTGCACATGCTCATGTTGAACATCAGAAAATTGCCCCATTGAAGGACAATTGCTCACATTATGCATAGGACTAGAGCAAAATTCACAAGGGCCTAGCAATGAAGAATTTGAAGTAGAAGGAGTTTGATTGGCAGCCATAATTGTTGCTACCTTCTGTGTAATTAAATAAATGTCAGTTGGCATAGCTTCTGAAGCACCAACCTCAAAAATCCCATCAGTCTTCCTTGTAGTGGTAGGTCTGCTAGAACGAGTAGAGGACACATGTTGTAGAGAGTTGTCACTAAGATTTTCAAATAAGGTCCATGCCTCTTCTTCACTCTTTAACATAAAAGTACCTCCACAAGATGCATCAACCATCTTTCTGTTGGCTTCTGTTAGCCCTTCATGAAAACTCTGCACTAGTTGCCACTTAGGAACTTGATGATGGGGACACTTCTTAAGAAGGTCCTTGAATCTTTCCCATGTCTCATAAAATTGTTCCCCCTCATGTTGGGAGAAACCAGTGATAGCACGTCTGAACTGATTGGTCTTCCCTATCAGAAAATACTTCTTGAGAAACTTATGTTGCATCTAAGTCCAAGTCGTGATAGAACCTACCGGTAGAGAATTGAACCAATACTTTGCTTTGTCTTTCAAGGAGAATGGAAAAAGTCTCATTCTGAAAGCATCTTCAGAGAAGTTATGAATTTTGGTAGTTGAGCATACTTCAATGAATTCATCTAGATGCCTGTAAGGGTCTTCTTGAGTCAGCCCAAAATAAGATGGTAGCATCTGAATAATGTTGGACTTGATCTCATAATTCTGTGTTGTGACATTGGACAGTTGAAAACCTGCTGGTGAGGTATATGTCTCAGGAACATAGTAGTCCCTAAGCAATCTAGCCCTTTCTCCCTCAGCATTAGGAACAAGGTTGTTATTCCTCTCTTCTGCCATGTCTTCAATTAATTCTTCCTCTTGCACAATGGTATCAACAGGGATGTTCCTCTGTTGTCTAAGAGTACGTTCAGGCTCAGGATCAAGAGGTATCAAAGGATCAGCTACAGAACGCCGACCTTGCATATATTAGCCAAAGGCACCTGACAAGAAAATAAAAACAAAATTAAAAACAAAATATAAAAAGTTCCTAAACTAAAAATCCAATTAAAATTAATTCTGTAAAATCCAATCAATCAAATAGATAATCCCCGGCAACGGCGCCAAAAATTGATTCGTGTGTGAGTGTGACTCAAAAAGTATATCAATTAAAATTTTTCACACTTCGCAATAGAACGAATTCCTTGTAGAATAGGGCTATCGAAAGGGGTATCGTACCTCAGGGATTATGGTCTGACGAGTTGGAATACGGAATTAATTCTAATTAAATTTATAAAGAAAAGAATTCTGATTTTTAAACTAATTAAAAAGATAAAATAAAATAAATCAAAGTAAATAGAAAGTGAAAATAATATGAGAGAAGTCTAGGGTATTTGACTTCACCACTAACTCCACAATCAATGGTCAATTGAATCAACTATGGGGAATTACATCATGCATAAATGGTGTCGGTGGCTACAAGCTCACCTTCATCCGTCAAGAAGATAACATATGATTAAAGCTAAGCCATGGACTATCTTCGATTGGCATGGGCCATCTGCCTAACTACTCTAATCTAGGGTGCAGTATGGTTCATCTTCTCTAGGCATAATCCATCAAAGCTTTTAATGATATATTCAGTGATTGCCATTGTGTAATAATCGCTCTTGTGATCACAGAAAATAAGAGAGATTGAGTTCAATAACAATAACTAAATATCTAAGACAAGATAAGAAATCATTGAAACTGAATTTACAAGACTTTTATTGCTCAATTCGATAATAAGAATCTTCTGAATTACACAATCTATGCATGTATATAAAGTTTCCCAATAATTAAAACAATCAAACCATTGATGCTTTGTTAGGGCTACATCAAAACCCTAGTAGATGAACTAGCCGCTCATGGTAGAAGAAGAAGCTTCAACTGTTGAGGAAGAAGGCATCATCTTCATGAATTACGCGTATGACTTCGTTCTCCAATGGCTTTGCAAATATGTTTCTGTTCTCTTCTCAGCCCTCTCAGACTCTCCAATCTCTGTTAATCTCCTCCCAACTCAACCTCCAAGTCTTCACTTTATTCCCTAAGAGAATACACCAAAGTCCTAATCCAATTAGGAATTAATTAGGTTTTCCCGCAACACTAATCAGGTGGGTTTTTTCTGCTAATGTTCGGCCCAACTTTTGACCCACTAGAAGTCCGATTCATGAAATTTTCGTGAAATACAAAAGTGTGTAGAATCAAATTTCATTCAACCTATCACAAAAATTAAGTCAATTTGAGGCTCAAAAATAAGACTTCTGCTCCATTTTCCAAAATGGGATTAAGACTGTATTATGCGCAGATTTGGGCTTTAGGCCCGAAACCTTCTTAAGTAGCTGTAATTCTCTTGGACCTCTTCCTTGGGCTGATTTGAGTTGAAATAAATGGTTGAATGAATCTCCTTGATGTAGGCTTTATCTAACCATCTTGGATGTCTTCTTTAAAAGCCCAAAATCATGGTTTTAACTGAAATAATCATTAAGGCCCTGAAAATACAGAAAACACTAAAACGAAGTAAAATAACAAAATAATCTATCACTAAGAGAATAAAATACATAGGTTAAGAGGCTAGAATGCGTAACATTCAACGCCTATCACTAGTAGAGCAAGACTGCACATGGGCTCATACTATCACGGATGTAGCCCCTCTCCAACAACTCTACCACCTGTCGCTACAACTCTTTAGATTCCTTGGGACTGAGGTGATATACCGGTCGATTAGGCAAACTAGACCCCAGAACAAGGTCGATCAGATGTTGAATATCGCTCATAGGCGGTAGCCCAAGAGGAAGATCCTCTTAGGTTAGAAAACTCTGCTAGCAGCTGCTGCACCTCTGTAGGTAAATCTGGATTCACGTCTATTACGCTATTTCCATAAGGTAGCAGAGCATAGACCACTTTCCCATGCTCAATCTCAGTTAAAAACCTGGACATAGAAAGTAGGTTAGTAGTATTGGGTACAGGGGTAGGAGTGGTTCCTTCCCGACGAGGGGCCAACACAATTTTCTTCCCCTTGAGGCTAAGGGAATATGTATTTTTTCATCCATCGTGAATAACACTACGATCATACTACCAAGGTCTGCCTAACAGTACATGACAAGCATCCATAGACACAACATCACACCAAGCATTATCGAAATATTTCTTGCCAATCAAAAAAGACACTAGGCATCGCCTATCTACTATTACCTCACTGCCTTTATTCAACCATGACTATTTGTACGGGTTGGGATGACATTGTAGTAACCCTTGTGGACGGGTGTGAGTGGGCGGGTGCATAGACAGACACTGGGCTGAGCTACCACACTGACAGGGTACAGGGTGCTCAATCCCACATCGTCTGGGTGTGGAAAAGGGGATGTGCTTATATGTAGTATGTTCTCTTCAAATGGTATGAGGCCTTTTGGGGTAAAACCCAAGAGCAAAACCGTGCAGGCTCAGGCCCAAAGCGGACAATATCATACCATGTGTTGGAGCGGGGTATTACAATTGGTATCAGAGCCTGAACCCAGCCGGAAGAAGTGTGCCGACGAGGATGTCGGGCCTCGTAGGGGGGTGGATTGTAGTAACCCTTGTGGACGGGTGTGAGTGGGCGGGTGCATAGACAGACACTGGGCTGAGCTACCACACTGACAGGGTACAGGGTGCTCAATCCCACATCGCCTGGGTGTGGAAAAGGGGATGTGCTTATATGTAGTATGTTCTCTTCAAATGGTATGAGGCCTTTTGGGGTAAAACCCAAGAGCAAAACCGTGCGGGCTCAGGCCCAAAGCGGACAATATCATACCATGTGTTGGAGCGGGGTATTACAGACGTTCTGTCTTCAACTTCAGTTTCTGGACAGCCTCTTCAAACACCACGTTCTCACAACTGCCATTGTCAATGATCATCTTGCAGACTTTATCTACAACTATGCAGGTTATGTGGAAAATATTGGTTCTTAACCAATCGTCTCTCCAATCTCCTCAGTTTCGTCTACCACGTCTTCCTCAATCAAGAGATTTTTGCCCTTCTGACTTGTAGGCTTCCTGCACTCAGTTGCTTTATGTTCCTGTTCACCACATCTGAAATATCTAATGTTTGAGTTAGAATTACCCTATGGTGTCTGCTGGACAGGACAGGATTCTTGAGGTCGAACTGGCTGATTACTTTGATCGCTTCTGACCACTGGCCTCCTATTATGCTATTTTTCCACAACAAGTGCACGTTTGTATGCTTCAGAAATAGTCGAAAGTGAGTGAAGGTTGAGGGCATCCTGTAGGGGTTGCCGCAATCCTCCTAAATACTGCGCCACCGTCTGCTCTTCCGTCTCGGATAAATCATTCCAAGCTATCAATTAATAGAACTCCTCTGTGTAATCATCAACCGATCTCATGCCTTGCCTCAACGAATGAAGTCGTTGAAACAAGGTTTGAGTGTAACCAAAAGGAGGGAAGTGGCCCTTCATCTTCTTCTTCATCCTCTCCCAATCAATGATCTTGACCTTGCCCTGCCTGTCTCGTGATCGCTTCAACTGCTCCCACCATGCAGATGCTCTGACTTTGAGTTTGATGGTGACCAGTTTCACTTTGACACGATCTGGGACTTCCTTATACTCAAAGATACGCTCTACTTCATTCAACCAATCGACAAATCCTTCAGCCTGTAACATACCAAAAAACTTGAGCAGATCCACTCTAAAATTGAGGTCTCCATGATGTTCCTCCCGACCATGGTACCCCCAGAATCAAGCACGGTTGTGAAACGAGTTGTTGGAACTAGAATCGAATTCGTGATCTTCCATCTCACGGTCACTGACAGTCTGCGCCGTTATATGCTGGGTTAACTCTGTAACTTGCCTCTATAAATCCTCAATCATCAAATCCTAAACACTACGATCACGGTGTGGGACTTCCTCACTTGGAACCTGCCCCCGACGACCACGACCACGACCACCAGCCATGGAAACTGATGAAATCTCACCCAGGAAAATGCTGAAACTCTTATACCAACTGACGCCGGACAGAATAGTGATTATTCTGTAGGCTAATGTCAACAGGTAATTCATAGGGAAGAATACAAGAGAATCGCCTAAAACACTGAGAAAACCCTCTGGTATTCAATTCAATATTATCAAAATCAAAGTCACCTCAATATCAGCCCACAAGCCAGGCTATATAGCTAAAAAAAAGGTCATTATCAAAATTTTACCAAAAATAGCAAAATCTCAATAATCATACCAAAAGGAAATACGTAATAAAAGGAGTATTCTGCTAAAAATCTGGCCCAAATCAGGTTCAGAATCACTTCCTAAACGACAAAAGAAATATTACCATAAACAAAAAAAATAACTAAAAATGGAAATTTGAAAGGGAAAATAGTGGATTTTGACATCGAAAATGACATGCACTGAGCATAGCTGGGTGGCCACGATGTGAGCGCCGAAGAGAACTTTCTGAATTGTGGTCATAATAGCGATTCTGATACCCGTAGCCAAAGTTATGGCCAAAATATCGAAACGCACCCAAAATTGACCCAATTAGGAAAAAGATCACGATTTTCTGCCATCTTTGCGCTGATCTACCAACTTATAGTAACTCAGCGCCATCAACGTGCTATCTGACAACTCAGCATCCTCTTACTCGGATCCTTCTGCATCAGAATGGTTTATGTATAACATGGTTACTACCATGCAGCCAATTGCTAGAAAAATACAAAGGGAGACTCAAGACAAGACACAAGCTCCATGAAGAGTAGCTCCTCCTAGTCAAATGATAACTGCATTAGGACATGTCAAGAAGCATAGTCCACCAACATACTCAGGAGGATCTGATCCTATGGTGGTAGAAAATTGGTTGGACAAGATTGTTACACTTCTTACTATCCTTGAGATAGAGGAGGACCTAAGGGTGAAAGCGTCCATTACCTTAAGCCGTTGGTGGAAATTCATAAGTAACTACAATGACATCGAGACGATGGATTAGGATATGTTCCAAGTGATTTTCTTTGAGAAGTACTTTTCGGTGATGGTGAAGAACAATCTGAGGTGGAAATTTTATGAGTTGACTCAAGGCTCGATGATAGTGATAGAATATGAGATTAAGTTCACATATTTGGATCATTGGTACGAGAGATGAGCCCAACTGAGGAGCTTAAGATCAAGCAGTTTTTGAGAGGTCTCCGAATATTCATACGGGATCAAGTGGTAGTCTTGGGTTTGACTAGCTATACAGTGGTAGTGGAAAGGGCATTGACAGCTGACGAGTTCAGCAATGACAATCAAAGGATAAGGGAAGCAAAGAACCAAGTGAGGAGCACGGGGTCCCTTCCGGATAATTGTGCTAAGAAGAAGCAAAGGGATGGTGGGTCATTCTCACAAGGTCAACAAACCCAATCGACACCATCTGTGACTATACTCACTGGATCTTCACGGTCTAGAGTGGTGTGCTTTAACTGTTAGAAGCCCAAACACTATAGGTCTGAGTGCTATTAAGGGTAGGTTACTACAGTGGTAGATAAGAAGTGCTACCATTATCAGCATATGGGGCACATTAGTTGGGATTGTCCCCAGAAGAATGGTACACAAAGTGGGGTTGGTTCTCGGCAGCGTCCTACACAACTTACTACTCCACAATCGAGCTTTAGAGCATAGCCACCACCCACTACAAGAAAACAGGTTTTTTCCCACGGACCATTTACCACGGTTTCAATTTTGTAGTAAATAGTAAGGTATTTGCTACGAAAAATAAAATCCGTGGAAAATACTCTTCGTATTTACCACAGAAAAAATTTCGTAGTAAATACTAGGGTATTTTCCACGGAAACTTGATTTCGTAGTAAATACCCTTTTTCAACGAAATTTATTTCGTAGCAAATAATATATTATTTACTACGAAAAACTAAATGCGTAGGAAATACTAAATTATTTACTACGGAAACTTAATTTTGTAGTAAATAGTAAGGTATTTAGTACAAAAAATTAAATTCGTAGTAAAATACCTATTACTACGGATTCAATTTCGTAATAAATAGAAAGGTATTTGCTACGAAAAAAAAAAATCCGTGGAAAATACCCTTCATATTTACAATGAAAAAAAAATCATAGTAAATACTAGGGTATTTTCTACGAAACACTGAAACATAGCTCAAACCTAAGCCCATGTTCTGAAACCCCATCTATATATATTCTTTAACCGCTCAATTACTCTCAACCCTAGCCACACGGCCCGTACTCCTCTCTGCATCCTAAGTCCCAACTCACGCATGCCGATCTGTATTTTGTGTTTACTCTCTCTCTCTCTCTCTCTCGTGGCATGGGAGGACGGTGACGATGGATTTGGCGAGATAGGAGCAGTGGCTTTGACGAGATCAGTGATTTTTCAGGTATTTTTACTTTTTATAATTTTGTATGAAATTTATTCTCATAGAAATTTAGTTTTAGACAGATATGTCCATTCTGCATATGCGCGTGTGTAATATGTGTATAATAGATCTGTGCATGTGTGTGTAATATCTATATGATAGATCTGTGCATGTGTGTGTAATATCTATATCTGAACCCTACTTAAAAACTGTTATTGAGGATTATGTATTGAGACATCAATTTATGGTTGGTTAATGTGAAGAAAAAAATATTTATGATTTGTTATACGTTGTTGTTTCGTTGTGTTTTTAGTTACTGGGAAACAAATTTCAGAAATTTTGAATACAAAAAATAGTTTCAGATATCTGTTATTTGAAATTAGGCCATTTTCTATTGGCTCAATTTTCTGAAAAAGTATAAACTTGATTAATTTTTGAACTATTTGTTTGGTTGATGAGAAATTGGAAGAAATGAAGGAAATAAAATAAACTTCTCAATTATATGTTTCATGTTGTTTTGGTTTCCGAAAGTGAGAAAATTAGCTCAAGTAATAATCATATTCATACTTTATTTCTCATACTTCTATTCGACAACTTGTTGTCAGATGTATTGTTTGATTTGAATTGTTTGGTTTTAATTAAATGTTCATCTATGGTTTGATTTGAATTGTTTGGTTTCAATGTTTGAGAATCAATTTTGCATATAGTCTTATGTTTCGCCGAATTGGTTTTTATTGTGAGTTTTTGTTCTTTGATGATATTGTTTTTTCTTTGATGATTATTATGTATTTTCTCTGGTTGCTAGAAGCAATTTGTTTTGTAGGTATTTATATTATACTAGTTAATCTAAAATTTCTTCGCTACAATTGTTCATCTGCAATGGCAAAAATTAGTGGAAACAATTTGTTTTTTTTTTTTTGCTTCCAAATTTGGGATTTTTCATAAGCATATGTGGTATTGTGCAAAACATAACAAACGCTGCTAAATGTGTTTTCACCGGCCACTTATTTTTGTTTTTCACCAATTTTATAATAATAATACAAAAAAAAAAGTTGCCAGACAGCTCCTTATTAACTCAAAGTATAGATGTTATATGAAAAATTACATGTAAACTACGTGTGATCACTTATATGTATTTCCTTAATTATCACAAGTCATGAAAAAAAAAATGGGAGACTAATCACCACCAGTTTTAGAGTAATATTTTATAACCTATTTGAGTATAAATCAATCTAAGCGTGTTTGATAAATGCAATTTAAATATCACTTAAACAAGCACATATGGAACAAATTTTCAGTTTACAATTATAACTTAAAATTCAACTCTTGAAATTTTTAGTATTTAATTTTTGTACTTTAGACATTACCCATTATCATCACCGCCACAAAGGTGATCTCGTGAATGGCATGAGAAAGAAATGTGTATGCAAAGATAGGTGACTAATATATGGAATATATCCAAAAGAAAAAGATACAAAATCGAAGGGAAAGAAATGATTCTTTCTGTGAGATGATACACTCATATATCTATATAGATATATTTCTCTTATTTTGTTTAATTCAGAAATTTATATATTCCAGCATCGACACTATCCAATATATATATACCCGACCATTTGGCCACCATGCCTAATAAAATGTATCACTCTCCTACTAGCTATATATATATTGAGGTTGATCAAGGAGGTAGCTGAAGCAGGAGACATCAATGCCTTGTATATATCTTTAAAGTCATCGTCATGAGAAAGATATAGAGAGAAACATAGCAAAAAGAAAAAGATATAGAAACCAAGGAAAAAAAATGCTAGTTTCTATCGATTCTTATGTATAGATTACTCTTATTTTGTTTAAATTTCAGGTGTTTATTCTCGGCTTCGAGTGTGGCTTCTCCCTCAGGAGTTTACTCTTTTTTTATGTTGCCTTAACTTCTTCACAAGATATAAAACTCATTTTAGTAAGTTCTCAACTCTAAAATAATCTGTTGATTATAATGTTGCTAGAATCATGTGAAGAAATAACTTGAATATGTGTGTGTGATGATTTTTTAGTACTTTTTGCAGGTTGCACCAAAATGAAGTTACTTTTTGAAATGCCATATACACAAGGAATTTTTGATCACGCACAAATGCTTCCAATTGCTTCATCACCATCTTATGTTGCTCTAATCAAGCATGTTAGTGATATGCATATGCCATGGCTATTTGTAATGAAGTTGTTTTGGTTGTAATTAATAGTATTTCTTTTGTTATGGAATGTATGTATATGTATGTAATTAATATGCTTTGGATACATATATGTAATGGTGCATAGGCAGAACTTGTAGCATGCTTGTTAGGAATATGGCATCAACATTATTTTTGTTGTTAATTTTGACTCTTGTTATGGTCATGCTTTGAAAATTAAATTACAGGAAATGTTATATATATATATATATTATAATGAGCTTTCTTGGTATTAGTAGTACTTGAAAAAAAAAGGAAAAAAATATAAAACAGTGATTATATAAATTATATAATCACTGTTTTATATATATATTTTTTAAAATAATTATAATTTGCTACGGTTTTTTTTCGTAGTAATTACTAATTTTCGACGCTTTAATTCGTAGTAATTAATAATTTGCGATGAAATAAATTTCGTAGGAAATACATTTATTTCCAACGGAATACTATTTCGTGGGAAATAATAAGAATTAGTGACGGAATATTATCGTAGCAAATACATTTATTTCCAACGGAATATTATTTCGTGGGAAATAATAAGAATTAGCGACGGAATATTATCGTAGCAAATAATTATATTACCTACGAAATTTTACCGTAGTAAATAATAGGTATTGCGACGAAATATTTTCGTCGCTATTATCCCATAAGTTGCCACGAAACATGATTTCGTCGAAATTTACAATTAGAGACGCCACATATTGCAACGGTTGGTGCTACAAAAACATTTCGTGGCAAAAGAGTTTTTGCTACGAAAGTTTGACTTTTTACTACGAAATATTCCTTGGGAAAAAACCAAATTTCTTGTAGTGACCACAGACGGTGCCATATGTTCAGAGTTCGCGAGCATCAGCTAAAGGAGCCACATCTAGTGCTCCTAGTTAGTAGTTTGGATATCAAGATACAGGGCAGCAGGGCCAGAGAGCACAAGGCCATGCCTTCACTCTTGTTCCAGTTGAGACCTTGGCAGGACCGTTAGTGGTCCGAGATATATTCCTTGTATCTAGCTCATGGGCTAGGATTTTAGTGGACTCGGATACATCACATTGGCTATCAACCTACAAGGCCAATATTAATTATTATCGGGGAAGAGTGACTTTATGCACACTGGAGGGTGTTAGTGTTTGCTTCATGGGGGAAAGAGACAACTTCTATTTGTCTTCTTGACATAGTGTAATACCCCGTAACTTGAGGATATTTAATTTGGATTTTTATTTATTTAAATTGTTTATTTTTGTGGTGTTTTAAATGCTTTAGTTAATATTTTTTCATTACCTGTTCTTTTTGTTTAATGTAGATAGTTATTTAATTTGGTGCTAAGTGTTGATTTACTTTAAATGTTTGTGAATATTTTTGTGTTAAATGTAAATTTGTTTAAATAAAATATGTGGGTTATTGGGCTGTATTGTTCTTTTATTTTTAATTATTTTCAGGTTAGGCTAGGGAGAGTTTTGGCTAGACTATTGGGTTGGGCTATATGTATAAGTATATATGGGCTAAATATATTTATATTTATTATTTTAATTATTTCAGAATTATTTTAATAATTTTAAAAAAGAAAATAAAATAAGAGAAAAAGAAATTAGAGTTCAGTTGTCCCTACACACAGACAGTTTCTACGCACAGACAATGAGAGAACGGTAGATGCTAGAAAAAAGGGAGAAAAGGTGATTTTGCTCAACATCACAAGGCAAATTCAATCTCTTCACTTCCCCTTTGAACTTGTAAATATATATAAATATTTGTATTGTTTGATTTCATGAATATACATGTATATGCATATAGGTTTATGTATGATTAGGTTTAACAATTTGGAATTTTTGCTTAATTGCATGTTAAAGGAATTTTCATTTGATTAAGCATTAATGTATTGTGTTAAACTAGGGTTTCATTTCTATTATATAGATTGATATAAACTAGGGTTTTATTTTTGGAGATATTTATGTTGACCAAAATCTAAGATTTCGTTTATGGAATTTATATGTAATGAATTAAATCGTGTTGTATGCATTTACATTTAATTTCTGTGAACAGTGTCGATGTTTAGAATTTTTCGATGAACATATTTTGACCCGACGAGAGTCATTCTCAATCAGAAACGACCCAATAAGCAAAACCCAATATCTTTTGCTACTGGACCATGTCATTTTTTAGCCGAAAATCCTCGTCTAGGTCTCCAAAATTTTGTTATTTCATCTTGTAGGAAGACTGCTAAATATTTCGGAAATTTTGTTCATGAACCAAATGAACTCAGAATTGGTTGAAATGGTTTGGTTATTGATTTCACCGTTCACCCCTTATTTCCTTCGCTCTTAAATAGGTGTCAAAAATCGGAGCGTGACAACTTGGTGTTAGAGCATGGTACTATAGTAGAGTTATTGATAAATAGTGGTTTGGTTATTGATTTCACTGTTCACCCCTCATTTCTATCGCTCTTAACCGGGTATCAGAAATCGGGACGTGGCAAAGAGTTTAAGTATGCATCAGGTTTTGCATCTGATTATGGACACCATTCACATCAAACTTATGAGCAGAACTTGGAAGCACTCGAGTGTTACTCAGCGTATCATGCTTGACTGGGATATGTCCCTTGAGTTAATCAAGAATAATGCCGGATCTCCTTCAAGTCTGAGGAACGATGCTCTGGTCTCTAGATTTGAAACAGGGGTGGAAGTCATCTAGAGCATCTATCATCTTAATTTGACTTGATCATTTCTTAATGGGCCTTTAGTCTTGTTATGTTATGTTGGGTTGGTTCTTAAGTCTTATTTTTCTTTTGGGCTTGGCCAGTCTAGGCCTTGCTCTTTTGGTTGGGTTTAACTCTGATAAGCCAACTTTGTAATTTTTCTATTTTATCTATAATATTTGCTTTACCATTCAAAATTATATATATATTGAACAGGAAAATGAATAATTGAATCAAATAAATTGGATTAGGTTTATCTTAAAGTAATCTAGGAACAACGAATTTACAATTGCATTGGTACTTATTATTTATCAAACCTTCCAGTCAAAAGTTGACATGTAGCTATCTCACATGCTCATTTTCTCAGTCCAATGAGCAAGTGCACCTACAATACATAAATTTATATTCGATAAGGTAATTGAATTGTATAGATATATATTTTTTATTTCATTCCTAGCTCTCTTAGGTTCTTTAATTGGGAAAAACTATTCCAGTTCTGCTTCTGTGGTTTTAATAGTGTTCAAGTTATTTAAGAGACTCGAATTAAAATAATAAACATGCATTTGGTCCTGCAATTAACAACCAACATGTCTTGCCAGCAGTTGATCAGTTAATTCGTATATCAAATAGTCTATGCTTTACCAACTACATGAACTTCACTGTATCTAACTTCTATATATACCAACTTGAAATGTTCTCTTCTCTCTCATAATATATTCTATGCTCATCAGAATTAACAATGAAGTCTTTCATGATGAGCGCAATGTTTTTCATCTCCCTCTTCACTTTTCTTGAAATATGCCTAATTATGGTTGAAGCAAGAAGTCTAGTTATTGTACCAGGTAATTAATTAATTAATTATATATATATATATATATATATATGTTTTCTATGCATGCCAGTTCTATAATATATATGATTGTCTTCTAATGGCTATAAGAATATGTTCTAAAGCTTGGATATATTTTCCATGGAAAAGAACATACTTTGCATTTAGTATCTGCAGAATGATTCTTTCTAATAACATCCACACATGCAGCTATTTTCAACTTGCCTAGAGAAGACGTGAGAAGACGTTATAGCGTAGTCACTTTATGTAATAATGTTAAAGATTAATTAGTATTGGTATCTAGTCTATCCCACTTATTAACTTCACGTCTTGACGAGACGAATATATAGGGAATACAGATTTGCTAATTTGCTATCAATTAAGTTTCACAACATTATCAACTTTTAAATATATATATATATATATACACACACACACACTCTGTAATGAGTGGTTAATTTGGATCAAGGGTCTACAGGTTGGTAATTAACATGCAATTCTCCATCTGGTGCATGCAGAGACTGGACACAAGTTGTTTGTGATAGCGGATGATTGTGGAAATACAAACTCACCACCACCTCCGCCGAAAGCATCACCAACACCTGGACCGATTATGAATCATCTTGCGCCTCCTAATCCCTTCTCAGCTTCATCCTGAGCTACTTTAGTCACTTTCAAGTCGAGGGTTCAAGTCCCCCCACAGTTCTTGTCACCATATATATATATATGTGTGTGTAAATGATTCTCAAGATGACAGCACGAGGGTGGTCATGGGTATGAAGAGATTAAGTATTAATTAGTGCAAACATCTAATAGCTCGATCAACAATGTAAGAAGATCGGTTAAATATATGTTGTGAGATTATTGTCGGTGCAACAGCTTTTTGCTGCTTCCTTAATTCATTGTAATATATTTTTGTTATATTTGTGGTCACTATATATTATACTTTAATGAAAATGTATTGCTTGCTTTAATTGATACTAATTAAGTACTTTTTGGTTGGGTTATCTTCCTTTGAAGAATATCTTGCTTTATGATATTGGGGATTCCTTGTATATATATATATATATTTATTGACATGCATGATACAACTTTTATCTCAGAAATATAAATGAATTCATAGGTGCACTTGAGACATGCATGATACAACTTTAATCTCAGAAATATAAATGAATTTATAGGTGTGCACTTGAAACGGAAACAAATATATATATATATATATATATATATATATATATATATATCTGTGTGTGTGTGTGTGTGTCAGTCACCTATTGGATTCTGGTTTTAGTTTTGAGGCACATGTCAAGAGTTCGACCGGTTTTGTGACAGGATTTATTCATATTTTTTTTTTATTATTATTTTTTTTGATAAGGTAAGTTTGTATATAATATGGATGATAAATGTACAAGAGAGGTCAGCAAGATAGCACTAGAGCCAGAGGCATGAGCCTCAAACAAGAAAGAACATACACAACCAAGCAAGCAAACAATACTTGACCCTTCACCATGGAACAAGCAGCAATTTGGCATCGTGTAGCTATTTGTGGAGGCTTTACCGAGGCACACCTGAAACATTTTCCTGGTTAGAGGTCAGGAGGCTTTCGTGAAGGCCTAATTGTGAAGCTTGGAAGATGTCATGTTGCTGCAAGTCGTCTGGCTACAATATTATCCTTAAAAGAACATGAGTGAAGTCTCAGAATGATGGTTTCTGTGATAAAATTGATGATAATTTGCAAAGTTGAGGATTTGTTTCTAATGATTCTGTTGTTCTCTTTGTCCAAATTGAATACACACAGGCTACAAGGACAAGCTTATGAGAAAGGCTAGCAATGGGGTGTGTCCATTCAGTTTAGGCCCAAGAAAAGGTGAATTGCCAAGTAACAAGATTAGTTTGAAAATTGCATAATTTTTGAAACTGATTCCAAATGGAGGAGAAAGAACATTGAAAAAAGATATGGTTATGGTTTTCCATGGCAACTAAACAAAGAGTGTAGCAGTTTCGAATTCTTTTGTAAGTCATAGAAGATTTATCAAGTGTGGAGAGTTTTTCAAGAGTAGCTAGCCAAAGAATGAAGCTATGTTTAGGGATGTTGTGTTTGAACCAAACCAGATTGGGCCATTCCAGAGGAGGTGGGATACAGAGATTTCCTGAATGGTAAGAGCAAGAGAAAATGATATTTGGTTAAGCCAAAGAAAACAGTTAGGAGAGGAAGCATTTGGGGTAGTAAGAGAGGAGATATCTCTCAATTCTAGTATGATTCTCTTTAATTTGATCCTCATGACCACAAACGTAATTTGATCAAGAGTCAGGCTGAGATTCTTTATCATATTGTTCTGGATAATCCTATCAACCTTCTCGCTATAATCACGAGGACCATGATCTTAGCCACTAGACATTCTAGGTCTTCATCTGCTTTACCTTTTCCACAGATTACCATGGCTATTTTGAAGAGTTCTAATGTTCCTATTCCTAAAGGAGCAAACATTGAAAAACCAAAAGGAGTGATTGATTGTACCTCAATTACTCGTTCGGTGAATAAGAAGGAGAATGACAGAAAATAATATGAGCTAGGACTGGGAGCTGGTCAGGTAATGACCAGAGGTCGTGGAGTTTTTTAGCTTCTTGCTACTGACACTCCAATGACAACAAATCAGATCGATGAACCAAGTTCTAAGGTTCATGCGGCAAAGGTTTGAACGACTACATGCTAGGATTAACTGACTTAACCCTACTGTTGTTGATGGTGATGATGTTGAGGATTAGACATAGACTTTAGGCATTGATATTTTTTGTTCTAGACTTGATCTATTTTGATAGATATAAATGTCTATGTTATCTTTTGGATATTATGTGTTGATTCTGAACTTTTGTTTATTTTGGATGGTCATTTATCTTTATGATTAATGTTTAACTATTTATTTTTGTTCAAATATTGTCTTGTTCTCTCTCTTATGATTTATTATTTATCTTATCTAAATTGCTCTCTTTGATCTTCGTTTGCCACTTTGTTACGAAAAGGGGGAAGATATATTTATATGGGATATTTCTGATTGAGGGGGAGCATTATACATTATATGTTTATGATTTTTTTTATTAAGCTTTTCACATGTTGTGTTAAGTAATGTGCATATTGTAGTAACCCTTGTGGACGGGTGTGAGTGAGCAGGTGCAAAGACAGACACTGGGCTGAACTACCACACTGACAGGGTACAGGGTGCTCAATCCCACATTGCCTAGGTGTGGAAAAGGGGATGTGCTTATATGTACTATGTTCTCTTCAAATGGTATGAGACCTTTTGGGGTAAAACCCAAGAGCAAAACCGTGCGGGTTATGGCCTAAAGTAGACAATATTATACCATGTGTTGGAGCAGTGTATTACAGTTGGTATCAGAGCCTGAACCCAATCGGAAGTGTGCCGACGAGGACGTCGGGCCTCGTAGGGGGGTGGATTGTAGTAACCCTTGTGGACGGGTGTGAGTGGGCGGGTGCAAAGATAGACACTGGGCTAAGCTACCACACTGACAGGGTACAGGATGCTCAATCTCACATCGCATGGGTGTGAAAAAAGGGATGTGTTTATATGTAGTATGTTCTATTCAAATGGTATGAGGCCTTTTAGGGTCAAACCAAAGAGCAAAACCGTGCGGGCTATGGCCCAAAGCGGACAATATCATACCATGTGTTGGAGTGGAGTATTACACAGATATAGATTTTATTTCTAAAGCCTTGAACACACATGTGAAGCTTCATTAAATCAGCTCTTTATTTCTTTGCTTTTTTGGGCAAATTGTAATCTAATTTTTCTAATAGATTAGGTTATAATTGTCTAGGTTTTGTCACAAAATTACCAAAGGAAGAGATTGTGAGATATAAATTTGTAATTAGCGAATTTCAGTGTTCAAAACTTGATTGATCGAGTTGTAATTTTCTATTTATTTTTTTGTCTCGATTGTCAACATCTTCGAATTGATACACAAGTGCGTGAAAACAGTTAAATCGGTGAGAACATCATATAGTACAGGTAAGAATGGTGAGGACACGTTCCACTTTATGTTTTAGAGCCTATTTGGGAAAACTAGGGTTTTTGGGTAAAATTAGTATTTTTCAAAATAGGACCGGTCCCCAATTTTCAGGATCGGTTCAACTCTGCTCAGCAGTTTGGTTTCTGCAGGTTTTCTACAAAGTCCCACCGGTCCTACTTTTTGAGCACCGATCATACTTATCTTGATCCAAATAGGAAATTATTTTTTGACAAAAATTCTGATTCCTTTTGAGTTTGAAACTTCTAGGAAAGTCCTATATTGATTTTTAATTTATTTTCCAAATAGGATTAGGACTCCTATACCTATATATACTTATTTAGGTTTGCTTTACAAGTATGCCTTGAAAAAATTATTATTTTAGAAAAAGAAAGATTTTACAAGTATTTTTAAGGAATAATATTTTTCTATATTTTGAGAGCACACATCTATAATTCACGAGTGATATTCAGGATAGTGTTCTTCTACTGATTAGCTGTTTAGAGACTGCATTAAATTTATTTACTAATCAGGTCATTGGATTTGTGGTTCTTCTATTATTTGTTTGTGAAAAAAAGTGAACCATATTGCACTACGAATGGAATGAGATACTTACTGAGTATTTTTGTTCTTCCATAAACCTTTCTGTGAGGATCGTGACGTTAGCCGAAAGTCTACAACTATTAGACTTGGAGTCACAATTGTAAGCCTGACATGTTCTGTATCAGATTCTTGACAGAGTGAAGAGAGGTGTGAGTCTGAGACAGTCTGTTGTACTTTGCTTCATCGTAGTGGATTGGTTTCCTGAGGCTTTGCCTCCCTGTGGTTTTTCCCCAATCTGGTTTTCCACCTATATCAGATGCCATCTTTATTTTATTTACTTGCTTTATATGTTTGATTAATTTTTAATTAGACTTAAAATCAAATTAATTTGAAAAAATAAACAAACGAACAAGTGAACCTATTCCCCCCTCCCCCAAGTTTTAAATTAACTTTCGCAACTCGCAACTCAGAGATTCCATGTGGGCAAAGGTTTATATTACAATATACATGTAGGCAAAGGTTTATATGACTATACATGTAGAAAAAAGAAACCTTAATTTTATTTTATTTTTAGAACCATACCCACTTGTTGAAAAATGACTCCCAATGAAAAATAATTGAATGCTGTCCGGAGAAAACTTCATGGAAAACCATATTCTAATTTAGGTGAGGCTTTCTCTAGTTTAATCGCACAATTCCAAAAATATTTTACTATAAACTTGCAAGGTGGTCATTTTCCAAGTTGGGGACAAAATGGTGGTTGTCCAATTCCACATTTTTTTTTCCTTAAATGGTATTGTATTATAAAGGTAGAGCATCAAAGTACAGGTTTATAGTAGGGGCATACCCCCAATTTACAAGAGAACGAAATGGAGCAAGACCATTTCCAATAGGAACAAAAAATGAATGCTATAAAAGCAAAAAAGAAAGTGAAATCACAGATCATTCCAATCAGATAAAGTAGTGGAAGCAAAGTCCAAGACCTCCCAAATAGCATATTTTGCAACAGAAATTGGACATGGTTTATAATTCTGATGGATAGTGTTGTTCCTATAGCCTTCCAAATGCCCCAAAAAATTGCCTGTAATTAACATTCTGAAAATATAGTTCTTCCTTGAGTCAGGTCTGAGTGTCCTGATACACCCATCAATGAATAACTGAAATGAAGAAACAGTAGGAAAAATCCATCCCATGAACTCTGAAATCCATTCCCATACTTGGTGTGCAAAGCTACAATTCCAAAATAAATGATCCATCGTATCAGATTGGCTCATACAATTGTGACAGATTGCCGGCACCATGATTCCTCTCTTCTGCAGGTTCGAAAAAGTTGGAAGCTTATCTGTAATTGCTTGAACAGAAGTGATAGTAGCTCTCGGTCTACCCTTGTTCCAAACCAATTTCACCCAAGGCTGCTTAGGACTCTTAATTCTAATCTCCTCCAACATGGCTTTGAAGGAGCATTTACCCTTCTTCCAGCAAATTGAATCTTCACTGTTATGAATTGTATTGGCAGTAATCAAATTCCAGGCCTCATTGTTCTGCAACTGATTTGGTTTAATCCATGACCCCTCACGTATAATAGGAGAAACAGTAGCATCCTTATCCATCCCAAACTCTCGGACAATTCTATGCCCAAATCTATCAATGAAAGACTGTTTATCAACCCAAGGATCAGTGAAGAGTTTGATGCGATTTCCATATCCAAATTTGAAGAAAGAACACATCAACATATCCATTCTGATGCCTAACAACATCTTCCAAAATTGAGAAAACGCAGCAGTGGGTATTGCATTCCAGTATGATGCATTAGGAGCATACTGTAATTTACACCAGTTGATCCAAAGTCTATCTTTACTCTGTAAATAATCCCAGGCCAGTAAACATTGAGCCGTCATTGCAATGCCTGCCACTTTTCGCAAGCCAAAGGCACCTTCAGCCTTTGGTAATGTAACATAAGACCACTTCAACAAATGCATCTTTTTATTTATATCCTTGTCACCCCACAAGAAAGCCTTCATCTTTTTCTCAACATTATGCATCACAGAGGCAGGCAGAGAAGTAGCAGAACACCAACAATATAAAAAGGAATTAAGGACAGTCCTACATAACTCAATTCTGCCAGGAAGAGAGAGTCATATTATTCCAACTGGTGATCTTAGCATTGAATTTGTCAATAAGAGGGCTGAAGTCTGCAACCTTGAGTTTTTGACAATGAACCGGCAGCCCCAAATATGTAGTAGGGAAAGAACCTACTTTGTAGTTTAATATTCTGCCAAGACTCCTTAAAGCTTTTCCCTGGGTTAACAGCTAAACCAGAAACCTGATAAAACTGTTCCAGAGTATTTTTGATACAATTAGCAGTAGCAAATTCCGCCTTTGTAACCATGACCAAATCATCAGCATCGAACAAATGTGTAATAGGCAACTGAATTTAATAGCACCTCCATCCACCTCTCTCTGAATCAAATTAGAAAAATAATCCGTCACTAGAGTGAAAAGTAAAGGAGAGAGTGGGCAACCGTGTCTCAAGCCTCTATTTGGTTGGAAGAAGCCAAAAGGAGAACCATTAAGCATGATAGAATACCAAGTAGAATGAAGACATTCTTTAATCCAATTAATCCATTGAGTGCCAAAGCCATAACTTTTCCAACAACTTGATTAAGAACCCCCAGGACACCAAATCATAAGCCTTTCTAAGATCAAGTTTCAAGGCCATGGAAGGATGTCTTGAAGAATTGAATCCTCTGATAAGCTCCAACACCATAATGATATTGTCATAGATTCTCCTCCCCTTAATGAAAGTTGTTATGTTGTGACCCAGGTCATGTTGCGATCCGAAAAATGGGCTTTGTGTGGCCTTAGGACTCTCTTGTAGCCCAATATGTAAGGGCATCTAGGGTTTGGAGTGGAACTATGAGAGAAAACACTGAAAACACAGAAAGACAGAAAGAGAGTGAGAGCTAGGGTTTAGGATTGAAACTTGTAATATCCTGATTTTCGCATAGTGAAAACTTTTGCCGGATCTTTGCTGTGGACGTAGGTACATCGCCGAACCACGTAAATACTTGTGTTTTGTGTGGTGCTTGTTTCATTTTCTGTTGTGTTTCGTGATTGTGCTTGGTTCGCGGCTATTCGTCATAACAAAAGTTGATTGCTCCTTACCAATAAGTTTAGGAAGAAGTAAAGATAATCTGTTGGCCATAAGTTTTGTAATGATCTTGTAAACAGTGGTACATAAGGCAATTGGAAATCCGAAAGTCTCAAACCTTCATTCTTCTTCTGAATTAATGTGATAAATGTGTTTCCAATTCCCTTAGACGTCTTAGAGAATTGAAAGAAATATTTAACAGCATCAACCACATCATCTGCAACAATAGACCAGAATTGCTGAAAAAATCTTGGTGGGAAGCCATCTGGCCCAGAAGCCTTGTCAGCACCAAGTTGGAAGACTACTTGTTTAATCTCCTCAGCAG
This sequence comes from Cornus controversa, assembly GCA_026545225.1. NCBI lineage: Eukaryota > Viridiplantae > Streptophyta > Magnoliopsida > Cornales > Cornaceae > Cornus > Cornus controversa. The sequence continues at coordinate 55,999,442 of CM048845.1, forward strand.
AAAATGGGTATTCTAACATTGAATCTTCAGTTGAGGATAAATGAGTTCTTGGGGGAAGAAGATTCACATTACTGGAAACAGAACTATCAGAATTAAACAATTGCTTATAATAATCAAGGAGCCATTGTTTAATAATGCCTTGATCAGACGACCACTGATTCATATCATTTTGGAGCGCAGTAATGGCATTAAAAGATCTTTGTTTAGCCAATCTATTGTAGAAAAGAGAAGTGCACCTGTCATTGTCTTTAAGCCAGTGAAACTGTGACTTCTGACTAATAAGGATCTCTTCATCTGAAAGAGCATGTTCCAAATCACTCCTAGCCCCATTATCTGCTTCAATCAATGTTGGGTTCATAGGATCATTAATCATCTGAGCTTGAATTGCATTAAGATTTTCTCTTGCTTTCCTTATCTGATCAGGAATGAAACAAAAATGATTGTTGTTCCAGGTTTTGACCGCTTCTTTCACTCTCTGCAATTTCTTTGTAAGAGAATGAATGGGAGATGGATCCCAAACAGAGTTCCAGGCAACGAAAACAACATCTTCAATACCTTGTTGCTTACACCAGACCTTGAGAAATCTAAACGGTTTTGGGTCTTTAGCAATATCCATAGGGAAATGAACCACCAAAGCATGATGATCAGACAAAGATGGAGAAGCAAGAAAAACCTTTGAATTCGGAAACTGCCTGTGCCATTGATTATTGACAAACACCTTGTCCAGCTTGGCCAAGATTCTCCTCCCAATGGATTGCCTATTACACCAAGTCCATGAACCATTAGTAAAGGGCATTTCTTCAAGACCAGCTTGGTAAATGGCCTCATTAAATTCATCAAGAACACTGAGAGGAACAGACAAACCACCCAGCTTTTCATTTTGAAATCTAATCGCATTCCAGTCTCCCAAAAGTATCCATGGTTCAGTAATATTATGATCATAAGAGGAAATAGAATTCCACAGTAATCTTCTATACACCAATGAGTTAGCAGCATAAATTGGAGAAATGAAAAAGGATTTCTGTAAATGAACATGAGTTACCTTCAGCAGCATACATTGATCCTGAGAATCCATCAGAGAAATAGAAAACACCATTGGGTCCCAACCAATCCAAATCCTGCCAAGATGATGACTAGCATAATTGTTAAGCCAGGACCAATGATACTTAATTCTACTAGAAATAGCTGTAAACTTGTGCTCTTTTACTCTGGTCTCAATCAAACAAACAAGACTCAGTGTTAAAGAAGAAGCCAATGCTTCACTTCTTTTTGTTTGTGAGGCTTATTCAATCCTCTAACATTCCAACAGCCCAACATTAAAACTGAGGTTTAGATGGAACAGTCCCACCTATAACTCTAGCTCTAGTCACCCATGGAGATGTCTGATTCACACCCTTCTTTGATTGTTTCTTCTGTTTAGGGTCATTAATATTCTTGTCAATATCCACTTGCTGCCCATCTCTGGCAGGTTTAGAGCCAGAGGAATCAACAATTTGAAGAGGTTTAACAGAAATATTCTTATGTTTGGCCCCAGCAGAACTGCCCTTCTTTGTATTAGATACCATCACAGCAATAGTAGTGTTTAAATCCACTATTCCAGAAGCGTTATCCCACTTCCTTATCTCCACCAACAATTTCACACAAATCTGAGTTAACGCTTTGTAGATCAGAATTAGGCACAACTGTGTCTGAATGTTCTTTATTCTCAAGAAGAGGTGGATCCGCAGATTCGTGTATCAGATTAACCTCATCATCAATCTCTTGATCTTGTAAAGCTGCAAAAGAATTATGAGTTGGAACCTCCTTCTGAGCAACCGCCAAAGCAGTGGTATTATTTGGAGCCTGTGCACTATCCTCCTCCACAAGTTTCCCTTTGCATTTGACTACCCACCTCTCTCACGGTTAGAAGCAGAATCATCAAGATAAATTGGCCGAGAGAATCTTGAACAAACCTTAGATACCACAACATGATTTCTACAATGGACAGGCAGATCATGGATCTTTAGCCAGATTGGAATGGATCCCAATAACTCCTTCTCCATATTCACCTGCTTATTCCATCTTTTCAGAATAATTGGCCGACCTTCAAAGGTATGAACCCGGTGAAGAACTTTCTCCATATCAGCAGCGGATCAAAACGCACGATAAAAAAATCGGCCTTCACTTTCTCCACTTCTTTTGCTATCCTCTGTTTTACTCGCAACAATGAACCTAAGAACTAGCTTTGATGAGGACACGAGATTATCTCAATATTAGAGTATTTTTTTAACAAAGTGTGTGATTGTTTCTGGGGTTTTAAAAAACAAAATCAAATGCATATGCCACAATGTAGAAAATATAATATGTATTGAAATCACCGACCACTTATGAACCAAACCATAAAGATAACCAAGCTATTAATAAAAAAATGAAAAGCAAAGAAGCATTGATTTGTTGAATTTGACTCGTGTAATAGTGAGAGCACTATTGACAGGTAAACAAAACAGTATAAGAACTTATCTTTTAAAATATGACTAAAATACTTCTTTAGTAGTAGATGAATATTTTTTCTTCCTCTTAGTGGTTGTTAGTAACAGTTAGTTTTTAAACTACTCTGTTATGCTCTGTTTGTCTATTGAACAAGTCAAAGGAGAGGAAATTAAAAAATTTTGTGAATTTCATCTGCATTGACCATTAATATTCCAGAATCTCTCCCATCCTTTTAGCTTGCCCCCCAAAAAATAGAACTTCATTTTATGATATAAGAATTTAGTGTTAAATTAAAGGAATTTAAATATACAAGGGAAACTACAGTGTCTGTTGTGCATTTAACTGGAGTTTCTAATGATGGATAATGGATCTGTTCAAAATCAACATGAGTTATAAATGCAAAGATTGAATTTCGAATTCCAAAGTACAGCTTGCATTTGACTCTATGGAAGGCTCTTAACAGAATTAAATATATCACATTCAAATGTTTATTTATCATAACAAAATCGAAGCCATCTGGCCTAAAAACCTTGTCATTTTAACTAAAAAAAGCTTCATTAAGGACTATTTGGGAGGGGGGGAAAAAAAACTCACCTTTGCTATCACTGTTGGTTTATTTCCTCATTTATTTTGATTCCACGGTCTTGTTTCGGTTTCTTAAGACAGTTTGCAAAGAATCTGTTTTTTATTATAATCTGTCACTTTCCTGCATTGCCCATAATTATATTTAACAACTATAGATTAGATTTGTAAACATGATAAAGAACTAACATAGAAAAAAAAAAAAAGGACATAGTTTCAGACTTACCTGGCAACATCAATACAAGTAATATCACTTTTCCATATTCAGGAGTCCATTTATCTGCATGCCTGAATATGTAAGCACACTCAAGCACAAAGAGAGAGAGGCTGCTGGTATCATAAAACATCCATAGTATGTCATTAGTATATTAATAAAATTGAACATGCAAAATGCAGCATTTATTTATCCTACTTACAAAATGTAGCATGCTACTCACCCTACTCAAAGCATTTTACTGGACAAGCCAAAAACTAGCATATTTAAATCTTCCTACCAAAAAGCAACAGTTTAGCATCCGACTATCCTTCCTTTTTTGCTTACTCCAGAATCTGACTATCAATATGCAGCATTTTGGTTGCCTCTAGCTGCCAAATTTCGGCATTTTGGTTTCTCATTGTTAAAACGCAACAGCAGTTTATCTTTAAGCATCACAAACTCATCCTTTTTCCTGTCAAAACACATCATATTGGCTTCTCATTGTTAATATGCAGCATTTCATTTTTAATGATCAAAAAGTAGCTTTTAAATATCTCCTGTTAAATACCATCAATTTATCTTATCACACAAAAAAAGGGCATTACATAGCGTGGTCCCTTGTTAATCGATGGTGCTAGGAGTGCAGGCCAGCTTAACTTTTGGCATTTTATTCACAAAGTGGCTTCTCTCAAAAATAAAACCCTGCAATTTATCATCTCATGTGCAAAGAAAATTTTTGATTTCCCTTCAAACATCAAATGCAGCATAAAAATGTCTCATTGCCAAATGGGAGTGTTTCAGAATCCTACAGCTAAAAGCAATATTTTAGCTTCCATGGGCCATTTTAGCCACTCATGGTCAAAAAGAAGCCTTAAGTAGCTTCCTGCTAGAACCCTTAACCAGAAAATCTAAGCATATCACTTTAGCTTCTAACAGTCAGAACTTAACTTTTATTCATGGAAATGTGGCATATGCATGTCTCAGCCATAACATGCCATTCAAAACTCATTTAAATGCACCATTTCATCCAATGAAGTGGAATGAGAAAGTGAAACCATCTCAGTGTCAATGTAAATACCCCAAGATGTGATCCATCCTGAGGTCCACAATGCAATATATCAACATTAAAAAGGGTTGAGGAGAGACTAATTTGTCTTGATATTGTTACATGCAACTAACTACTTAAACCATATAACAGTATAGCAACCAATATCAAGTAAGCTTGGTTCACTGAGATCCTCAAAAAGACAATTGGTCATTCACTGTTTCAGGAAGTGGAAGTGTAATATAACAATCCCTCTTTTAAAATATGATTGAAATCTTTAGCGGCTACCACTAAACAAAATTTGTTGATGGTTGTAAAGCTTGATAAAAGCATTGAAAACATCCATTCAAGTCCAAAATGTTAATAGCAATCTAGACTTCCTTTCCATGTTCCTCAACCTTGAGCATTCAAACAGAACTTTGATTTATATAGGACTATATAATTAAATGAAAAGGAAATAAACAGTAAGGGTTTATAATTGTTGCACTCTTTAGAAGTACCTTACAAACAGATGATGGAATTAAGTCTATTGCTTCTTATTATATGGAAGTGTTATTACAGGTGTTAAACAATATCACTATAACAGGTTTCTTAAATGAGTACCTCAAAGCCATCAGATTTAAGAATCTTGTCGTGGTTAAATGCAAAATGGTTGAGCTGATGAAACTGCCCAACAATTGGTCCGATCACTACTTAGGAGAGAACAATCAACTTCAGTAGCAGTGGAACAAACCAGCATTTTAAAATGCATTGCTCGACCAAATGGAGAGGAAGAGAGAGGTTCGTGCAGCAGGGAAGAAAGGCCCCGATGACATAGGGACGGTTAGGGAAAATTATACAACTAAACAAGGACTAACTTCATAATTGGTTTTGAAAATATCCTAAATTTTTAAGTCAACTAAACTTTTCACAGTTCCTTATTTATTTTTTCTTCCCATATATTGTTTTGGTTTCAAGTAGCAATTTGGCAAAGAACCTATGAAGAATAGACACGGATACGGGATACAAACACCACACGTTATGGATATGGTGATACGACAAATACTTAAGATATAAGATATAGACTCAACAAGGACATGACAACATGTATTATTATACTAATGTAGATATGTATAAAAGTTAGGGTAAATTACTATGACCTCCCCTCAAGTTTGGTCATATTACCCATAGTCAACCTCCCCTGAGTTTGAGAAAAATAACAAATAGCCCCTAGCCGTTAAATGTCAGTCAAAGCCGTTAGAATTATTTACTGCAATGCCAAAATTGCCCTTAGATACGCTAAAATGACAAAACTAACCTTGTACATATTTGCAATGACTGATATGTCTATATTAATATCGACAAAACTACCCCACTGGAAATTCTCATCCTTCCTCTCTAAACTCTGTGGCAGCCAATTTCCATGACACCACCATCACAACCACGTACATCTCAGACCTCCATTATGGCCAATCTCCGTTGCTGCCGCCACCACTACCACATCTAAAAGCTCCATCACAAGTAACAACTACCCATTAATTTTTCACATGTGGGTCTATTTCTGACCACCACCAAAACATCTTCCAAGCCCACATCAGCCACTACCATCTGCAAAACCACCCTCCGCCACCATATGCAAACTAATCCACCACTCCACCTGAATCCCAAAAGTTTTGCAAACTCTAAATCCCACCCTCCATGGCATGATCGAAATAATTAGCAAATGAGCCAAAGGGATATAGATAGACCACCTGGATGATCCATGGAAAATGAAACCAGTATGTTGTAGCTAATCTAGGATTTTGAATTTTGAAATGATCAGTTTCTCAAGTTCTTTAGGAGCATTCATTAATTTATATCCTATTCTCTGGATTTTTGATTTTAACATCTATCAAGAATTCTTCTATATGAATAGATGAAGACTCATTTTATGTTAGATAAAATAGAGAAAAAGTATGATATTAAATATCTAAGAGAATTCTAGAAGAGAGGAAGGTATCTCAGTTGGTTACACAAAGGATGAGAGAGAGATAGAGAGGTGATGGTGTCATACGGTGGTGGTCATGGTGGTGAAGAGAGTGGGACGGTGGTGGAGAGAAGAGAGGATGGGAGGTTGTAATGTGTATATAGTTATATACCATATTAGTCATAGTAGTAAGTATTTCATACATATTATTTAATTTTTCAATTTTTTATTTAATACAATAAAGGGCATATTTTTTTATTTTCAAAATAAATAAAATATTCAACTATATGTAAATTCAGCTTATTTTCATTACACCAGCAAAATGTCAGCAATTTTGATGTCTATTATGAGGGTAAAATTGTAACTATGCATTATCTGTTAATAGTGTTAACTCTGACAAGGGGGCTCAGAGTAATTTTTCAAAAAGTTTAATCTAAGAGTAAAAAGACAAAATCTTTGGGGAGGTAAAGGTAATTTACCCTAAAAGTTAATAAATATATATATATATATATATGGATAAACTTGGAAATAATAATTGTTTGTCATGATATATATTGTTACTAACATTTCCTTCTAAAACATTATGAGAAACAAGTTGGGAGTCGAGAGTTATATTGAGTTCTCATGCTTCACAGACCGAACTTATACATTGTACCAAGCAATCATCACTAGTGACAATGTGTATCAAAATTCATTGACTTGGTGATTCTTTAAGACCCATGAAGAACCCAGAAGGCTGATGTAAAAATACTTTCCAATCGTAACCATTTCTGCTACTGATCCTACTACTTAAAAAGGACAAAGAATTTATCAATTTCAAATTGCCTCTATAATTATCATTTACCCATATAAATTATTGGTATATCCATTTTCATACGTACTGAGTAAGACTAACATTTGATCATGTAGCAACAGTGTAATACTCATTCCAAAATTCAAAACTCAATAAATCCTTAACTCTAAATCTGGAAAGAAAATCCATATGCGAAGTAAAATTTACAAAATCTTAAATATGAAAAAAACAAACAAACAAACAAACAAGAAAACCAAACACCCACAAAAAGCGATATTAAATGAGATCTTATTCAAAATGCGAAAAACTGAATGTACAGTTAAGAAAATTAGTGAGGAGAAGAGAAACTTAAAATCTTTGAGGCACATAAATGCAACTTATGTACAGTCAAGAAAATTAGTGAGGAGAAGAGAAAATTAAAATCTCTAAGATCTAACCCAAATTTTCTCTATCTTTATCTTTTTCTGTTTCTTCTGATTGTTAAGCATTTAAATATATATATATATATAAGAACAAATTCTAGAAGGCCACTACTTCCAACTTGAAAGTTAAGAAGTATGAATCTTACAGATGGATTTTATATTTTTAGATATCTTGAACTAATAGTTGTGATATCATGTTGGAGTTTAAAAATATCAAGCAAATATGAAATTTAAAGTAGGGTTAGAACCATACTTTTTGCTGTCACTGCCCTACACCATCTGCTTTATCTGTACTTGCAATTATGAAAACAGAATCTTTCATGACTAATCACAAAGCTAAATTATCATTTCAAAATTGAGATATTCGATATCCAAATTCTAATGTCTAAAACGAACATTTAAAGGCGTATATTACATTTGGATAAGTTCTACCTTGGCATTCAGGAAACTGAATTATATAATCTCAAGTTTTAACCTAAAAGTGCCATTAGAAAGTGGTGCCGTTCTTTAATATAAATATGATTGGATTACAGTGCCTCTGCTCTTTCACTAGCACGGTATGAGAGAAAAATTACACTTTCCTAGCCATAATAACAATTACCTATATAGCATCACAATTTCTAAATCAGGCATACTAGATCTGAACATAAATCTTGAGATAAACTCACAAAAGCTAATTCAGATATTTGAATGGAATGAAGAAATCATATAATGTCATCCCCGCTAATGGTGCAACTAGTGAATCACAATGGAAACATTTGAATTAAAGAAAAGAAAGAAAAAGCAATTACCTAGTGTTGATTCTGCCTACTAGGGATGCTGGTAGGAGTGAACTGGTACAAATCCTTGTCAGATTTGATGCTATATTCACCTGATCAAGAATCATTATCATTGTCATCGGTCACACAACAATAGTCTGCATCTGAAACCTCTTCTAATGATTGATTCAATACCATCTCAGCAGTCTGTCTGTACTTTCCTTCTTTAGAAGACAACACTGTTCAAATCCTTCCCTCTTTCAGTATCTTGGGATTTTAGGTAATTCATGACCTTCACCAAATCTTGTCTACTATACCAAAGAGGATTTACTAGTAGCATCTGATGCACAACAAGGCCAAGGACCCAAATATTGGGGGAGGCTCTTGTATATTGTCAATTACAGCTTCAAGCATCAGATATGGTAGGTACCTCTCAAGTAAAAACCTCCTGTTTTTCTCCCCTTTTGCCTTATTGACAACCCACAATTAGCAAGCTTGTCATGTATATAGTACTAATAGTAGTAGCAGATAAGAGTAGAATGTTCTCAGGTTCTATATTGCAGTGAACATAACCACACACAATGATGTGATTAAGCCCTCAAACAATAGACCATGTAAAACACCTAAAATCAGATTTAATTAACCTTCTGCTGTTTGTTTCCTTGCTAAAATCAACTATTGGATTTGGAAGCTTTCTGGTCTTGTTTTAATCTTAAGATCCAAATAAAAACAAATAAATATAACAATTGCTTTTCCTCTGTCTTCTCAGTGTATCAACTGGATTATTTCGTTAATAGCACATGACACAAGGTTGCTGCATTTTACTTTGGAGTTCGTTATATGAGACAATACATATCAATAATCCCTATGTAATGCAAACGCAAAAGACTTCATTGAGAAAGAAAAATCTATATATTTTTTATAGTATGAAATTTTCTATTAGTGATCCACCAAATAAACATTTGGAAGATTTTATAGTCGTAGAAACTTTGAACCCATGAGGGCCAAAAATCAAAAATGTGTTCACTGAAATTGAACAAGATCAGATGACCATCTTTCTGAGAATTGGTCTGAGTCATAACTTTATCAACAGCGATGTGTACATTGATTTCATGATAATTTTTAGCTGAGGATATCTGCTGCACAAAGACTCATTTTTCTGCCAGCTGTTCATACCACCCATGATTGTGTCTAATATTTATTGGGTCGATGCTTCAATAACAAGTGAAGTAGAATTAGATAGTTAAAAAGCTCTGGAATTAAGTAGATCAAATAACATATACCATCTTTGTCAATCTTTTGCAGGCAATTCGGGAAAACAAGCTAGCTAAGACAATTCGAGATGGATAAATTTCAGACTTTCTTATATTGGAAAAATCATTCTAAACTTGCCTGCTCTGCATATGTATGATGGGTATCTCAAGAGTAACAATCGATTATAATATTAATGTCAATAATAATTTTAATTGCCTGGTTCCTTTGAAATGGAAGAAATACAATTATAACATACTTAAATGCTGTGTTTATTATCTATTGAAAAGAATCATAATTGTTAGACTTTTAACTAACATGACATATGAAGACATAACGTAATCTGTACAGTAAGAAATCTCTTGCAAAATGATCTCTAAATATACTTGTAAAGAGAGTGACTCAATGTACCAACACAATAAGTGCTATACTCCAGCAGGAATGGTAAAAGAAATTGAACACTGCTGCAGTTTGTTTGATGAAACCTGTATAGATGTTTTAGTTATATCATCCATTCCAGGAGCATTGCGGGACTTTGTAATGTCCACCCTTTCTTGAACTTCTGATGTTTCTTCTTCAGCAAAACTAGAAACCACTTCATTATCCATCTCCTCTACATCTTCTGACAAAGAATACAAGGATTCCCCTTCAGATATGAAGCTCCAATCATCAGAGAAGGTGTAAGAACTGAGCTCATCATCATTCTCAGAGAATGGAAATGACAAGCCAACCTCATCCACATTAAAGACCTCGTCCCCTTCTTCAACTTCTCCATCATCATCAACTAATCCTTCTAGAAATGGGTGGTTCAATAGCATTTCAGCTGTCAATCTAAACTTGACCTTCCTCACAAAACAACCCTTCAAGAAATCCTTCCCCTCTTTTGATATCTCACTTGGAATTGTAGGCAATTTACACCCTTTACCAATCTGATGTAGAAGGGACTTGGTATCCTGATCCTGTTTCGTATCCCATGGCGGCTTCCCTGTTAGCATCTCAAGCACAATACAGCCAAGAGCCCAAATATCAGAGGGAGGCTCTTGTATGTTATCAACCGCAGCTTCAGGCGACAAATATATAGGAGTGCCTCTCAAGTAAGGATCCAACTTTCTCTTCTTGTTCTTTTCCACCCTCTTCGCCAACCCAAAATCTCCAATCTTTGCCTTAAATTTGGTAAAACCACCTCTAGTAATAGGCACAAGTAGTATGTTCTCAGGCTTAATATCACAGTGAACATAACCACACTCATGAACGCGATTAAGCCCTCGAAGAATGGACCTCGTATAACCCCTTACATCAGATTCAGGCAACCCACAACCGCTGGATTTCTTAATCAAACTAGCTAGGGTTCCTCCAGAACCATACTCCAACAACAAATTATACACCATCTCACCGTTCTCACTCGTTGTAATCTCATCTCCAAAGCATCGAATAATATAAGGGCAACATTGGATGTTACTCAAAACCTCTCTCTCCTTCTGGATTGAACCCGAAACAGATATCTCAGCAGATTTCACAGCAATAACCGATGGCAAATAGCTATACCGCAATCTGGGTTTCTTCAAATTCGCAAAATAAACTGACCCGTAACTTCCTTTGCCTATCATTGCACCTCTGAACCATGCCACTCCATCTCCAAGTTTACACAAACTATGCTGCTCAACCTTCTCTTCAAGCTCATGTTCTTGCTTTCTCTTCATCCTTTCTTCACATCCCTGGCCTCTTCTATTTCTTCAGGAATTCTCAAATTCTTCTTGAAACTAGGGCTTGTACACCACGATATATATATATATATATATGTATATATATATATATATATATATAGAGAGAGAGAGAGAGAGAGAGAGAGAGAGAGAAAATTGGAATGCAACAGACTTGGTGGAATTTCGAATTAGGGTTTGGAGAAAATTAAAACCCAGCAAGGGCTAAGGTTTTGGAGGATAAAAAAGACCCACAATCTTAGGGTTTAAACAAGCAAGAGAAGGTTTGTTTCCTTGCAGTTTCTGATATTTAGCTTTTCCCCGTTAGCAGACGCGTTTCTTTGAAGCGATTTCAATGTTTATTTTAACGGAATAACGGTCATGTATATATGGTGTACGGAGTACAAATATTGACTAGTCATACTAAAAACATTTTACATATCCAAAGCTTTTACACTTTTTACATGTCAACGGCTTTGTGATCAGAAAATCCAGTCATTCAAATCATGGGGTCCCGCCAAAATCAATCCGTGTATAGTTTTTGTGAGAAAAGAAATGAAATATAATAAAGAAATTGACCCCAAAACAAATGTCACGTATATATTGAAATATAAATAGTACTCCAAATTTTTCATAATTTTAATCCATTATCCTATCTTGAGATGTCCCAAAAGAAATGGATGTAGTATCTTTTATATGATTCCTAAACTATTCTTTTCAAACTCCACTACCCTATAAGTTGGTCACACCATATAATACTAATACTAACCTTTAAACAAGAACTAATGTGTAAATTCATTTATTACCACTATAATAAAATATATTAAAACTCTACTACCATAAATAGTTGAATTTTTCAAACATTCCAAGAATTACAGGACAGAGGGAGTATCACATAATTTAGAGAGAGAACTGAAATCAGAGAGGAGAGATCTTATTATTGTTGCCATTAGATCCCTTACACACACACACACACACATATATATATATACAAGTTCCTTAAATATATTTTGTGCCACCTGCCATGTAACTTTCTTGATTATCCCGTATGCTTGCACTCCAAGTATATAGATATGGCATAATGAAAGATTTCAATAGGGTGGACTCCACACACATATAACATGCCATTACACTCTCCCTTGGAGTCCACTATATTTCACTGAGAATATGCCTTGTTAAAATCTTACTAAGAAAAATCCAGTGGGTTAAAAATCTAGTGAAGAAAAAAGAGTACAATATTCTTGTGTTTCTAAAAATGGTATTGCATAGGTTAGTACAGCCTCATTAAAACATTGCCAAGAAAATCCAGTGGTACAAAACCTAGATGAAGAAAAAAGAGTACAGTATGCTAATACATTTTCAATCAATTGTTCCCCCTCATTAATTCAGTATAAAAGATCCTTTAGTTGATGCATTCTAATATTGTGCACCAGTTTCTTAAATATTGTAGTCGGTAGTGCTTTAGTGAATAAATATGCTAAATTGTCACTTGAGCATATCTGCTAAACATTAATATCACGACTCTTCTAGAGCTCGTGTATATAAATAACTTTGATGAAATGTGCTTCATTCCGTCACCCTTGATGTAGCCCCATCTTATTTTTGCAATACATACAGCATTATCATCGTATAGTATTGTAGGAGTACCTCTTATTTGAGAGAGTCTACATGTTTTTCGAATGTGTTATATCATGGATCTCAACCAAATGCAGTGTCGGCTTGCTTCATGAATTGCAAGTTTCTCAGCATGATTTGAAGACGTTACAGTTATTGTTTACTTTATAGATCGCTATGATATAGGGGTGTTGTCACGGGTGAACACATACCCTGTTTATGATTGAGCTTTATGTGGGTTAGAAAGATAACTTGCATCTGCGTATCCAATCAACTAGTTATTTGATTCTCTTGAATAAAATAATATCATATTAATTATACCACAAAGATAACGTATAATGTGCTTGATTCCATTGCAATGTCTCTGAGTTGGTTTAGAACTGTATCATGCTAGCAAGTTGACTGAAAATACTATATCAAGTCTGGTACAATTTACAAGATACATAAGGGCACCAATTATACTAAGATATGGTACTTCATGACCAAGAAGTTCTTTATTATTTTCTTTAGGATGAAAATGATCTTTCTCAACATCAAGCGATCGAACAACCATTGGGGAGCTCAATGGATGATCATTATCCATATAAAAATGCTTCATGACTTTATCTGTGTATGTTGATTGGTGGATAAGAATTCCATTTGACAAATGCTTGATCTATAGGCCAAGACAAATTTTGCGTTTCCAAGATCTTTCATTTCGAATTCTTTCTTCAAATAGTTAGTAGTTATGGTGAGCTCTTTAGGAGTTCCCACTAGATTCAAATCATCAACATAGACTGCTATAATGGCAAATTCAAACTCTGATTTCTTTATAAAAATGCATGGACACATTAGGTTATTCACATACCTTTCTTTCATCAAGTACTCACTGAAGCGATTGTACCACATGCATCGAGATTGCTTCAATCTATACAATGACCGTTGTAACTTGATTGAGTACATGCTATGTGGTTTTGAGTGATTTGCTACAGGCAACTTAAATTCTTCAAGGATTTTCATGTAAATATCACTATCTAGTAACCCATATAAATATGATGTAACCACATCCATTAGGCACATATCTAGTCTGTAAAGACCGTAACTATTTTTGGCCAGTTTTCTTTTTCTTTTTCTTTTTCTTTATTGACATATATGTGATTTAAATGATTGACTATATACATGTTTTAAATGTGAAATACATGTTTGGAGACTTGTATAAGGGTTTGGGGAAGTTTTGGGAACGTTTGGTTCAATTTGAGATTCTTGGGTCAGTGGGACCCAAGACGCGGGTTGGGTGGGTCCGAAATATCGGATATTTTTTGAAAAATAATTATTTTTGAGTTTAGACTATTTGGAAGATTAGAAGAGGTAAGGAGTCGATTTCTAGACCGTAGGAGTTTCCATAATTAGAAACGGAGGCCCATAAGGTACGTTAAGTGACTAGGGCTATAAATAGGCAAGAAAATATTTTAACCACACATTCTCTCTCTCTGTAGCAGCTGGTCAAGGGTGTTCTTTATATCTTTTCACTTCTCCTTCCTTCTCTCTTAGATTTGAGGGACTTAAAACTTGATTTGGAAGATGTCGAAGAAGGAAAGTTTGCTCTACAAGTTGAGGGTATCTGTTTGATCGGAACAAAGTTAATTTTAGATGATCTTAAGTTTGGTGGATTTGGGAGTTTTGTTTAGAATCTCTTCTAAACTAAGGTAGGGATGCCTAAACCATGAAATATGAGGTTTGTGTGAGTATATTGGGTACCTATGGCATCCAATGAGTTATACATGTACACTAGTGTATTTTCAAAGTTAAAGTATGCTACATTATGAAATAGAATGAATTATTACCAGGAATAAATGTGGTTATATGTTTAGAAATATTATATGTGGTTATATAGCATGTTGTGTGAGAATGTGGAGATTTTATATATGTTCTATGTGTATGTGTGGGTATGACATCTATGTGTTGTTAAATTGTCTTAAAGAGCATGATTAGTTACAAATCATGTTTGTATTATTGAAATAAATTCTTTGACATAAAATAATGTGAACATGAACATGAAAACATAAATTGCCTATGCATTGCACATACATGATCGTGAGGGTGTATGTGAGGGGGAAAAGGAACACTGAATGGACTAACTAAGAAGTTCGAGTATAAATTCCAATGGACTGACTATGGAGTTTGGGTGTTCAAGGAAAGAGTAGTAGGATGTTGGATGGGCCTTTATTGAAGTCCGAATTCTTAGTTGTGTGTGAGCTAGGCACATAGGAGGCACATGGCATTATGCATATAAAGCATATGATGTATATTATGAATGTTAGAGTATGATTTTTTTTCCTAACATGCTTACATGATATATGTGTATGATATGATTGCATGGTATGTGGTATTTCACAAAAATTTAGAAATTATGCTTTAGTCATTTCTACTGGGCATGCAGGAGCTCATTCCACATATACAAACTCTTTTCAGGGTATGGCAGGGAGATTGCGGAGTCTCCCC
Source organism: Cornus controversa (assembly GCA_026545225.1). Lineage (NCBI taxonomy): Eukaryota > Viridiplantae > Streptophyta > Magnoliopsida > Cornales > Cornaceae > Cornus > Cornus controversa. The sequence continues at coordinate 56,014,698 of CM048845.1, forward strand.
AACAATGAGCTGCTTGTGGAGCATAGAGAGGCTTTTTGGAACACTTTAGTAACTATTTTTGGAATGCATATCTGAAATGTGGACTAAATGTATTTTTGGGGATATGTATATGATATTTTGTTATCTTGAGAACGCATAGATGAATATGCTATATAAAAACTTGCATATAGCTTGAACGATTGTTGAATGTAATAGGAATTCTCCTTTGAGGCATTCATGTGTAATCTTTCAATTATGTGTATGTGTATAAGAATGTAGTACATGAGAAAACTTTCCCTTATAATTATATATATGTTTGTGAGATGATGATTGAGTAATTATAGGTTTTTGAGTTCAAGTAGTTGAATGAGTATATTGAGGATTGTGGAAATGATGATTTTGAATTATATTTATGTTATATGGCAATTGTGAAAATGTTTGAGATGAGGAAATGGTGATTTGAGAGGTTCCATTGGGTTATGGACAACATATGGTGCATATTTGAGACTTAAAAATAGGAAGTAGCATGTTCAGGGGAGTTTCGGCCGGTTGGACCATCCATAAGCTGACTGGTACCCTTGAGATCCCAAGAGTTTATAAAAATAGGTTCTAGAGGAATACGCTTTGGTCGACCGAAAGTGTTCTTCAGTCGACCAAAAGGTAACCTTCAACCAACCGGAGAAATTGGTTAGCCGATCGATGAAATGCCTAGGTTTTAACTGACTGGTGAGATGTTCATCAGCCAACTAAAACCTATAGGATGAGTCAAGTAGGTGCAGTTTTGCCTTGGGCGTTGGGGCTGAGTGCACGAGGGCCTAGGGAACGTACCATGACATGATGATGATTACGTAAGCTAGCTTTTTCATGAGCACAATGATTAAACGTTGGGTTTAGAGTTCAAGTGTCCCACATAGGGACTTATGATGAACTAGTTAAGCTTCCCTAGGTTAGTCTCGGTGGTCTGTAATGGAGCTGAGGGTGATAAACGGTAATTTCCAAGGTTGTCCAGGTTGTGAAATAACAACTGGGCAATTATGACACCTCACAACCCAGAGTTTGGATTCGGACCTAAGGTTTACAAATTCCTTAAGTGTGACATGATTATATGTTTACGCCTTACAACATGCTAGTTTTGAAATGACTTGGCATGGAGTTATATGAACGTGATAGAAGTTGTGTGTATATGTTCATGCTTGGTTTTAAATTTTCTTGTTGTGCATATAACAAAATGCCACCAAGAAGAGTGTAGGGTGGAGACGTTAATGGTCCTCAGGAACCAGCTGAAGGAACATAGTTTATGTGTGACATAGTAGATACCATGAGGCAAATGGTGAGAGAAGCTAGGGAAGAAGAGGTTCAGGCAGCACCTAGGGTTGCCTTGAGCCGACTGATGGTTGCTATAAAAGAATGTGTAAAGTTTAAACTGCCTATTTTTGAAGGTGGACGTGATCCACTAATGGCGAAAGTTTAGATTGATAAAACTCATAAGCTTATGGTTGCCCTCGCAATCAATGAGGACTTGAGGGATGGTGTGGCAGCACTTCACTTGTAAGGGGAAGTGGATCGATGGTGGCAATTTATAGGGAACACCCACAATACTGAGACTATGGATTGAGAGACTTTCAAGAGGTTATTTTTTGATAAGTTCTTTTCAACTTCAGTAAAAGACCAGATGAAGCAAGAGTTTATGGATCTAGTCTAGGGGGACATGGATGTTATGGGGTACGAGACCAAGTTTACATCCTTGGCTCATTTTGCCCCAGAGATGGTTAATGATGAAGAGCTGAAAGTGAAAAAGTTTGTGAAGGGGTTGAAGACCTCTATCAGAAAGAGAGTGTCTATCCTAGGTTTGAAAACCTATGATGAAGTTGTTGATAGAGAAGATGATAGATATACTCAAAGGATATGGGACTCAAACAATCAGGCGAAGAGTGCTGGAGCATCTTTGGGTAGTCAGGGAAAGAAGAAGCACAGAGGGAATATGTCATATTCTCAGGGGTAGCAGCAGGCTCACCCAGTGCCTTCATTGACTTTACCTACCAGATCTTCAAGATCATCGATGGTGTGTTATCATTGCTAGCAGTCTGGCCATTACCATAATAAATTCCCTCAAAGGTAAGTTGGGACACTAGTGCCAGTAGTACCATCATGGGATAGGGCATGCTTCTATTGCAAGCAGCCAGGACTTATTTATGCTAACTGCCCACAGAGGCAAGGGGCGTAGAGTGGTTCAGGGTCTCAGCAGAGGTCCATATAAGCAGCTATAGTTCAGTCTAACTTTAGGGCATTACCATTGCTTTAGCCAGCACAGTTAGTTCAAGGATCTCGGGCATTGAGAGGACCTATGCCTGCTTCTAATCAGCAGTCGGGTTAACAGGCGGTGGATCATGGAGGTTAGCAGACTCAGGGCCATTTTTTACACTTGCCTAAGCAGAGAATGTACCAGGGCCATCAGTGGTCAAAGGTATTTTCCTGGTTTCTAGCTCGTGGACTAAGGTATTGATAGATTCAGGAGCATCACATTCATTCATATCTGCTATATTTGCTTGTGCTTTGGGGCTGGAGATATCATTACTGGAGTCACCATTGTCCATTGATACACCTGTTAGGGGTAGAGTTAGCCTGGGTAGAGTGTGTCGATCTTACGAGATCGAGGTTGTTGGATATCGGCTAGTGTTCCACTTTGTGGTACTAGACATGACCACTTTTGATGTCATTCTAGGTATGGATTCACTGTCTATGTTTAGAGCCATGATTGATTGTCTTCGTAGGAGAATAACGGTATGCACACCCGAGGGTGATTACTTCTATTTTGTGGGAGAGCAGGATGATTTCTACATTCCGTCCTTACTTAGTTCTGGCATTTGGGATGGGGTTGGATACTTCCTAGCTAGTTTATTAGCTGAGGATGACGAGGTTATGACTAGTGGAGGATTTCCACCAGTGGTATGTGAGTTTTTAGATATGTTTCTGGGGGACTTGATAGAGTTACCGCCGATGAGAGATGTAGTTTTTAGCATTGATCTTACTCCTGGTACTACGCCTATCTCTATGGCACCGTACCATATGGCACCGGTAGAGTTGAAGGAGTTAAAAGATCAGTTACAAGAGTTGTTAGTTAAGGGATTTGTACGACCTAGTACATCACCTTGGGAAGCTCCAGTCCTATTTGCTAAAAAGAATGACAGATCTTTGCGATTATACATAGACTACCAAAAGTTAAACCAAGTAACGGTTAAGAACAAGTATCCTTTGTCAAGGATATATGACTTGTTTGACTAACTAAAGAGTTTAACTTACTTTTTGAAGATCGACTTGGGGTCGGGGTATTACCAGTTGAGGGTAAGGGATGAGGACATTCCAAAGACAACTTTTTGGACTAGATATAGTTACTATGAGTTTCTAGTGATGCTATTTGGTTTGACGAACGCACTGATGACTTTCATGGACTTGATGAACCGAGTATCCAGTGTATACTTGGACAGATTTGTGGTGGTGTTTATGGACAAAATTCTTGTGTATTCTTCTTCTATGGAGGAGCATGAGATCCACTTGAGGATGGTATTACAGATTTTGAGAGAGCACCGCTTGTATGCCAAATACAAAAAGTGTGAGTTTTGGCTAACGGAAGTGAAGTTTATAGGACACGTCGTGTCGGAAGGAGGTTTCGGTAGACCCTTCAAAGATAGAAGCGGTGATGAATTGGGAAAGGCCTAAGAATGTATTTAAGATATGTAGCCTCTTGGGGTTGGCGGGATATTAATAGCGTTTCATAAAAGTCTTTTCAAAGTTAACGGCGCCGATGACCAAACTTACTCGCAAAGGAGTTAAGCTTGTCATGGGACGATGCTTATGAGCATTCTTTTATGGAATTGAAGAGTAGATTGACAAGTGCTCCTCTATTGATTATTCCCGAACGTGGTTTGGGCTATGTCATCTATTATGACGCTTCACGGGACAGTTTGGGATGTGTGCTAATGCAAACTGAGAGGGTTGTTGCATATTGTTCCTGCCTGTTAAAGATCCACGAGAAACATTACCTAACTCACAAATTAGAGTTAGTGGCGGTAATTTTTACCTTGAAAACATGGAGGCATTATCTCTACGAAGAAAAGTTTGAGGTTTTCTCCAATCATAAGAGCTTGAAATACCTTTTTACACAAAAAGACTTGAACATGAGGCAAATTAGGTGGGTTGAGTACATGGAAGACTACAACTTTGATCTTCAATATCACCCAGGAAAGGCAAATGTGGTTGCTGATACATTGAGCAGAAATTCACATGGCACTTTAGCAAGTATTGTTATCTGAGAGTGGAAAATGATGGAAGACATCTCAGAAATGGGATTGTACTTTAGTGAGGATGGTGAAACGGCTACTTTGTTCACACTTATTGCACAACCAACTCTAGTGAGTAGGGTGGTTGAGGAGCAGAAGCATAACAATGAGATGGAGAGTATTTCACACTCGGATTTTAGGTGGCGAAGTGGTAGGAGATTAGGTTATCTATTCAGATGGAGGTTTAAGGTTCAGAGGTAAAATGGTTATTCCATTAGTTTGTAGGGAAGAGGTCTTGAGAGAGTTTTATAACTCTAGACTTGCAGTGCATCCAGGTGGTACTAAGATGTACCATAACCTTCATAGATAATATTAGTGGAAGGGTATGAAAAAGGGCATCGCACAGTTTGTGGCATGGTGCCTCACTTGTCAACAAGTGAAGGCCTAACATCAGAGATTGACAGGTTTGCTATAGCCATTACCGGTGGCTATGTGAAAGTGGGAGCACGTCACTATGGACTTTGTGATGGGGTTGCCTTGGATGAGAAAGAGTCACGATGCCATTTGGGTCATTGTGGACAGATTGACCAAGGTGGCTCATTTTCTTCCGATTTGAGTGACATATGACATGGATAATCTTAGTCAGTTGTACATCGATCATATTTTGAGACTACACGGAGTGCCAGTTTCTATTGTGTCCGAAAGAGATCTGAGGCTTACGTCATAATTTTGGCAGAGTTTTCAGGCTGTACTTGATGCAGACCTCCATTTTAGTATAGCTTTCCATCCCCAGACAGATGGTCAATTAGAGCATACCATTCAAATTTTGGAGGATATGCTTAGAACATGTGCGCTTGATTTTCATGGCAGTTGGGAGGATCTCCTTCTATTGGTGGAGTTTGCATACAATAATAACTATCAAGCTAGTATTGAGATGGCTCCATTCGAGGCCCTGTACGGTAGACGTTGTAGGTTACCAATTTATTGGATTAACGTTAGGGAAACAGTGTCATTGGGGCCAGATATTGTCCGAGAGAATACAAAAAAGATAAAGATTATAAGGCAACAGATGCTTATGACTCAGAGTTGTCAGAAAAGTTATGTCGACAGAAGGTGGAGGCCTTTGGCCTTTAAGGTGGGGGACCACATATTTCTAAAGGTCTTGCCACAATGAGGGTTGATGAGGTTTGGGCATAGTGGGAAGTTAGCGCCACAGCTTATCGGCCCATTCGAGATATTGGATTGTATAGGTGAGGTTGCATATCGCTTGGCATTGCCACCACAATTGTCAAGTGTACACAATACTTTCCACGTTTCTATGTTAAGAAAGTATAAGCTGGATCCTTCACATATATTAGATTGGACATATCTTAAGGAGTAGGAGGTCGTGTCTTATGAGGAGAGACCGATACATGTTTTAGATACTAGGGAGCAAGTGCTTTAGGGCAAAACCATTCCTTTGGTTAAAGTCATTTGGAGGCATCACGGAGTCGAGGAGGCTACATGGGAGCCGGAATAAGAAGTCCGCTCAAAGTATCCTGAGTTCTTTACTACTTGAGGTATGTTCCTAATTTTGAGGACGAAATTCCTTGAAAGTGTGGAGGTTGTAAAAACCGTGACCAATTTTGGTCAATTTGCACTTTATGCATCATAATTGCTATAAATACATTTTGAATGATATTAAGCATGTTTTAAGTGTGGAAAACATGTTTGGGAAGTTGTGTTAAGGTTTTTGGAAAATTTGGAGAAATTTGACTTTTTGGTCAAATAGGGGGGCTAGGAATCCAAAAAAATTTATAAAATAATTATTTTTGATTTTAGACCAAATGAAATTTTTAGAGAGTTAAGGAAGTGATTTCAAGGCCGTAGGAGCTACGTTAAATGGCCCGGGGGCATTTTAGTTATTTGACGCCCCAAATATTATAAATATCTGGGGCTTGGATATTCTAGCCATTCTCACACCACTTTTTCTCTCTATATTTCTCCCAACTTCATCCCTCCACTTTCTCTCTACATTTCAGAGTGCTTCGGCTTGGATTTGAGATTCGTCGAAGAAAGACAACACGTAGAGGGCGACTAAGGCTTCAGTTTGAACTAAACAATCTTGCATTTTGGAAAGGTAGACCTCGGTGAAATTCTTGAAGATTACTTGGAAAGCCTTCAAAATTGAGCTAGGGGTTCTCTTTCTCTCTTAGTTGTCGATTCTAGGGTGGTTTCAGGTGAAATGGTAAGGTGTAGGTTGAGTTTTGCATGGGCATGGATGAGACTAGTGAGAGGGGTGGGATTTGATATTTTCTCCTTCCCTTGTGTCATTCCTATGAAAAATTGATATACCTTGTGATATGTATAGCATGAGGGGCTAGTATGTGAAATGTGTGAAGTTGAGAGCATAAATACCTATTTGTTAATTTGTGTGTGCATATGTGATTATGTGCAATAATGAACATGTATGTGATTATGTGTTGGAATGTGGTGTGAAATGCATGCAAATTACATGTAGTAAGTGTATTCATTGGATGAAGCATGAACAATATATACTAAATTAGAGATTTGTAGGCATATGTGACTTATATGCAAGATTTGACATATATGTGATTATATGTGTGTTTATGTAGAGAGAAATGTATGTTATGTACCTTTAGAACTAGCTTGTGCATTTCAGAAACATGAAAATAACATGCTTGACTTTATATGTTCGAAATGCATATATGGGGTCATTGTGAGGAAATGGGGAAAATGAACTGTGCATGGAATGTCGGAGAGGTCCAACTATGCTATGTAAGGGGCATTATTGTCCAATGAGGTATAACCATCGGAGTGGTCCCATCATTGATCGGCATAAATGTTATGCATTTTAGCCTCTTAATTTGTGTATTTTATTCTCTTAGTAGTAGATTATTTGTGATTTTACTTCGTTTTAGTGTTTTTTGTATTTTTAAGACCTTAATGATTATTTCAGTTAAAATTATAATTTTAGGCTTTTAAAAATGACATCCAAGAGGGTTATATGAAGCCTACATCAAGTGGATCCATTCAACTCTATATTTCAACTCAAAACAACCCAAGGAAAAGGCCCAAGAAAATTATAACTGCTTAAGGGTATTTCGGACTGAAATCCAATTTTGCACGTAATACAGTTTTAATTCCATTTTGGAAAATGGTCCATAACTCTTATTTTCGAGCGTCAAATTGACTCAATTCCAAACATGATTGAATGAAATTCAATTCTGAACACTTTCGTATTTCACATAAATTTCGTGGATCGGACTTCTGGAGTACCAAACTTTGGACTGAAAGTCAGTAAAAAAATTCACCTAATTAGGACATGCAGGAAAACCCTAATTGACTCCTAATTAGGTGGGGGCACTTCATATTCTCTTGGCCATTAAAAGTGGCGAATTGGGGGCTGTATTGGAAGACTTTTGAACAGGAACTTGCATAGTTTTGGAGTGAAGAACCATTAGAGAACAAGGTCTTGCGCGTATTCCATGAAGATGACGCCTTTCAAATTTTTAGTGCATGTTTTCTTAATTTTCTTTCAATTCTAGGCATGTTTTAATGTGTTTTCTTTGAGTCTTTGATGTTTTAGTTGCTTCCAAGGGATGCCGGGAGGTGTGCCGAGGTATTCAGACTCAAAACGGATGAAAAAGAGAGATCTTGGTCGACCTTAGGCGATCACTAGCTCAAAAATACTTTTCTCGGTTGACCTTGGGCGATAGACATCCAAGGGGTACCAGGCCAGGCGATTGATCGCCCCTTTCCAAGGGGGATCGATTACCCTAAGCATTGTTTCTTGCAAGGCCATCATCAATTGAGCGATCGATCGCCCAACCCATGGGGGGATCAATCGCCCATGCTATTAGTGGGCTGATCCATTTTTTTTGTTCTATATAAGGCCTCCTTCAAGGCTAGTTGCATACACTTGAATTTTTTAAGCTGAAGGGCTCTACCTTAACTCTCCTACATTTACTTTAATTGTAACTTCTCAATTTGGTGATTACATTGTCAAATATTATTCTGGATTAACATAATCAACATCAAATCCGGGTTGATCATCTCAAATTCTCAAGTATATTCCAACTTTTTCAAAGTTCTTCATCAAGAAAAGTTGGATTTTATTTTCTCAAAATTAAGTGGATCTCTTTGAGGGCTTTCGACAAACAAGTTTGGGGGAGTAAATTGTGGGTTGAATTGTTTGATTTTGGGGTGAAGAAGATTCCAAAAGGAGAGGTGGAAGGTGGTACTTGATTTTCACACACCAAGAATTTGCTTTAATTCCTCAACCAAACTTTTTAAACTTATATGGCACCAAAAAGAGCCAACACCCAAGGAGCGTTAAGCTCACATAATCCTCAATGGGCATGATATGTTTGGGCACTAGCTGCTCCTATGTCACAACGAGAGCAGGTCCATGAAAGATGGCACCCGAGAGCTTTAAATTTTGAAACATCTTTTGATATAGCGGAGCTCTATGCGATGTTTTGCGAGACGCAATGGAATATTGACAACATCCGTCGTTGCTGGGTTGCTTCAATTTTTGCTCCATTATCCACCACCATTTACCCGAGGCTTGTTAAGGTCTTTTACCAGAACTTGATGCTAAAACTTGACGAGCAAGGAGTTCTTATTTCTTCGGTGGGTGGGATGCCAGTCCATGTTGCTATGTCAACCATTGCTACTGCAATGGGCTGCCCTCATGAATGCCCAACTGACTTGACAGACATCTACACTCCTTTACCCGATGATCTTTCGGATGGTAACTTGGTTACATGGTTTTATTCTAGCCAATTTTCTGCGCCAAAGCATAATGCTGCTTCTAAATCCTCTATGCCCAATCACTTATGGTTCCTTGATGCCGTGCTATACAAGAATGTATGCCCAATTAGGCATAAGACTGAAAGATGTCAAGAGTTCCTCAAAGCCTTATATGATATCCATTTTGGGCACTGGTTGTCATTTCCACATATTGTTTGGGGCCAAATCGAGAAATTCTATTCAAAGGTCGTGGGCAAGACACCAGAGAATGCAAGTGACTGGGAATTTCCATTTCCCATTCTTATTTTCCAATTAATATCTATACAAGGGTATGAGGTCGAGGAGAATGAGCTTAATTTTCCAAGAAACATTCATTATGGCATACATGACTGGAACATGAGTTGTTCACATATGCATCAGAGAGTCATTGCTGCCCTAGGTGAGATAGCTCGACTAGCCCAAGGAGGGGAAGCCATAATAGCACCACCACTAGTGGTGGTAGAGCCCAATGAGGTAGAAGCTGAAGAGAAGACGTGCATGCACAAGATAGAGGTGTCCACGCAGTTTAGAGCTTTACGAAAATAGTTGGCAGATCAATACAAAGAAACTCGATAGGTTCAGAGGAAGATGAGGATGATGTTGCGTGCCTTGATGCAACAGGCTGGCCTTGACCAAGATGGTTCAGCACTACCTTCTCTTGATTTTTCAGAGGTAACTATCTTTTGTATTTCTAGTTTTTTTTATTATTTTATTTTACTGTTCTTTATTTTATTTAAAAATTCACTTTAAAAAAAAAATTTTGTTTTGTTTTCTATTTCATGTTTGTTTTCACCCATATTATTTCATTTGGTCATTAGGGTATAATGGTGTGTTTTGGCAAGTTGTCGCATCCAAGTTTGGTGGATTGCCTGCTTTCCTTTCATACTACTGGTTTGTGCTATTTTCTTGCTGCTACTCCATGGTCATGGTAACATCGTTATAACCCTTCTCTATGCATCTATTGGATGTACATTGAGGACAATATATGGTTTAAGTTTGGGGGTAAGTGATGCCTTGTTATGTGCTTTATTGCAATGAGGGAAATTTTGATGAAAATTTTCTTGTTTTAGGACTTTTTGGTTACATTATTTTCATAGTTTGTTTTATTATTTTCTTTTGTTTTGTTTTGTTTTTAGATAGGATGTTTTTAAATTAATCAAGGGTTTAATACTTATGTAGGTGCTTGACTTGCAATTCTTGGGTATATTTTAAATTTTAAGAGACTATGGTTTGAATTAAGTGGTTTTAATCATTGTTCGTATTGACATGCCTTGGAGTGATTAGTTTTTGTTTTCTCACATGCACAAACGCACTAGCATACTTTTATCGGGTATAAACTTTGGCTCTGAGTTGTTGGGTTACATATGCTTGATAGTAATTGGTATCCCTTGAGAATGAATACCGATGATATGTTTTACTTGACTTCAATGAAAAAAGAATGAAAAAAATATATCTGATGAATAGCAAATCAACTTGATCCTTTTCACGAAGTAACCGGGCCTTTTGCCTCAGTAAGCGTTGAGTGTTCGTGTCAAAAAGTGAAGGGTGAGAAAAGATGAGCATTGGTTGTCTTGGTCTGTAGCCTGACTGATTTAAGTTATTAGGTTCAAGAAGCGTAAGCAGAGTTTGGGTTCCGAAGGGACCCTTACTATTGATTTGATAAGAGCGCCTCCTTTGAATTAATTTTTGGATTACGTGGCATGAGTTTACATTGAATTGTGACTTGTTCAATTTGTTATATATATGTATACATTGAGATATGAAGCATCATGCATGATTTACAAAACATGATTGTTTATGGGTAAAAAACATGCATAATTGTCATATAGATTGTAATGATTTCATATGCATTCATGCATGGATCCTGAGTTAGAGTAGAGATGGGTGGATCATTCCTACTAAGCCGCTATGGTGCTCACCCCCTATTATTAAACTCTTTTCAGATAAGGCACCGATGGAGGATAAGGCATGATTGCTTTGATGGACCTTTTGAAGGATTTTTGACCTTTTGATATGTAGATAGATGTCTATGCCGGATTGTGGCATGTAAACTAAATTGAAAGCATTGTAACTTTGTTTGATTTATGTTGATGCATCTTAGTTTCAAATGTAATGACCATATATGAATTATGTATGACCTTTTGGACTAGAAAAGAAGAATGTTGATTTTGATTCCGTTATGTATGAATTATGGTTGAGGACTATGAGATGAATAATTCCATATAGATTTTATTCATGATGATTTATAGAACTTCTTTGATGTGTTTTAATCTATGGAGAATGCATAAGATTATTAGGTTGATAATTAGTTAGGTGTGTGGACATTGTGTCACTTGATAAGTGGCTGAAGGAATTAGCTAAGAGAGACTTCAATGCATCGAAGTCTATATTTTGATGCATCTCACGATCGATGCATCAAAACCTTAGGATCGATGCATCAAAAAACCTGCAGGATTTTTGAAAATCAAATGTCCCGAGAGTGGTTTTTGGACGATACTTCATCAATATATAATCGATGCATCGTAGCTTTGATGCATTGAAATGAGCCCTTTAATCCATCGAAATAAGCCTTTCGATCCATCGAAGTGAGCATTTTGATCCATCAAAATGCATGCTAGGCTCAGACTTTGAAAAATCTTAGGATGGGCACGGGGCGTTATATACTGACCCTAATGGGACTCATTAAGTCTGCAATGCACGGTCGTATGTACGTGCACATGATTTAAGTTTCCACAATGAGATTAGTGAGGCAATCGAGTAAGTGCTAACCAGTCACCTTCAGTTTCCAGAGAATGGAAATCGGGGCGTGACAACTTGGTATCAAAGCGTGGTACCATTGTGGTTGAAGTGTGAATAATTAGCCCCAGTCACCTTCGGTTTCTGGAGAATGGAAATCGAGGCGTGACAACTTGGTATCAGAGCACTAGGTTAGAACACCTAGGGACGATGGGTGGGGTTTGACCACACGTATAGTTGTGAACTTGAAGTTGTGATCGTAGAACTAAGGTTGTGGGTGTAAGTTAAGACTAAGTGCATTATATATGGAAACTTTTATATGCTTACTTGTTTGATATAACATGCTAAGTTACATGTTGTACGTGCATGAAATGAAATGAACTAGTGCATTCATGCTTTGAATTTCTAAGTACCTTCTTGTCATCTATATAAAAAGATGCCACCAAGAAGAGCTCGTGGAGGAGCACCGACAGTAGCTCCCATTGATGGAGAACAATTCATGCATGACATGGTCACTACCATGTGGTAAATTGCTTAGGAAACACAACAGAAAACCCAAGAGGAGACACAAGATCCGCCAAGAGCAGCTCCTCCTAGCCGAATGATAATAGTATTGGGATATATTAAGAAACACAGTCAACCGTCATATTCTGGGGGATCCAATCCTATGATAGCTGAGAGTTGGTTGGATGAGATGGTCACACTCCTCACCATGCTTGAGATAGAAGAGGATTTGAAAGTAAAGGAGGCTATTCATTACCTTAAGGATGATGCCAAATGTTGGTGGAAATTCTTGGGGGATTATCATGATCATGAAACAATGGAATGGGACACATTCCAAATGCCTTTCTTTGAGAAATAATTTTTGGTGACAGTAAAGGACAGCATGAGGAAAGAGTTCTTCAACTTGACTCAAGGTACAATGACGGTAATGGAGTATGAGACTAAATTCACGTCTTTGACTCAGTTTACCAAGAAAATGATTCCAACAGAGGAGTTGAAGATCAAGCAATTCATAAGAGGTCTCCGACCCTATTTGCGAGACAAAGTTGGAGTTTTAGGCTTGACAAACTATGCATTGGTAGTGGAGAGGACATTGGTGGCCAAGGAACTCGGCAATGACAACCAAAGGATAAGGGAAGCTAAGAACCAAACAAGGAGCATGGGGTCCCTTCCGGACAATTGTGCTAGAAAACAGCGAATGGATGATGGATCTTTCTCACGAGGACAACAGAGCCAATTAATAGCATCTCTACCTATGCCTACTGGATCCATCCAATCTAGAGTGGTTTGCTTTAACTGTCATAAGCTTGGACACAGAATGGTTGAGTGTATGCAAGGACAGATTCCTTCAATGATAGATAAAAAGTGCTTCAATTATCATCAGGTGGGGCATATAAGTTAGGATTTCCTACAGAAGAAGGGTGCACAGAGTGGGATTGGTTCACAACAGCGTCCGACACACCATACTACCTCATAGTCAAGTTATAGGGCATTGCCACCACCACAGACAGTATCGTCAGTTCAAAGTTCGCGGGCACCAGCTAGAGGAGTCATGTCTAGCGCTCCCAGTCAGCAATCTACACATCAGGGTATGGGACAGCAAGGTCAGAGAGCACAGGGCCGTGCTTTTACTCTTGTTTCAATAGAGACCTCGGCAGGACCGTCAGTGGTCTGAGGTATATTTCTTGTATCTAGCTCGTGGGCTAGGATTTTAGTGGATTCGAGTGCATCACATTCATTCATTTCATATGCATTTGCTTGTGCTTTAGGGTTGGAGGTGTCATCCTTGGACTCGGTTTTATCCATTGATACACCAGTTGGTGGTAGAGTGGCCTTGGGTAGTGTATGTCGATCTTGCGAGATCAAGATTTTGGGACATCGATTAATGTTTGATTTCGTCCTACTCAATATGACTAGTTTTGACGTGATCTTGGGTATGGATTGGCTATCAACCTATAGGGACAATATTGATTGTCACCGGGGAAGAGTGACCTTGTATACACTAGAGAGTGTTAGCATATGCTTTGTGGGAGAGCTAGATGACTTTTACTTGTCGTCTTCACATGTTTCTAATGATTGAAAAGGGCTTGGGCATTTCTTAGCGAGCCTACTTGTTGATGGTGATGATGGGACACTTAGAGAGCTTCCTCATGTAGTATATGAGTTTATGGATGTATTTTTGAGGGACTTGACATAATTGCCTCTGAAATGGGAAATGGAGTTTATTATAGATCTTGCTCCAGGCATCACGCCCATTTCTATGACACCGTACCGAATGGGACTGGCTGAATTAAAAGAGTTATAGGACAAATTGTAAGAGTTACTAGACAAGGGATTTATACGTCCTAGTACTTTGCCTTGGGGAGCTCTGGTTCTTTTTGCCAAGAAGAAGGACGGGTCTTTGCGGCTTTGCATTGACTATCGAAAGTTGAATCGGGTGATGATCAAGAATAAGTATCCTTTGCCAAGGATAGATGACTTGTTCGATCAATTTAAGGGTTTGAGATGTTTCTCAAAGATAGACCTGAGAGTGGGCTATTATTAGTTAGGGATTAGAGAGGCGGACATTTAGAAAATCATTTTTCGCACATGATACGGGCACTATGAGTTTTTAGTGATGCTGTTTGGTTTAACGAATGCACCGGCAGCATTCATGGACATAATGAATCGAGTGTTCAATGCTTATTTGGACAAGTTTGTGCTTGTGTTCGTTGATGACATCCTAGTGTACTCATCTTCGGAAGAAGAGCACGAGGGGCACTTGAGAATTGTATTGCAGCTTCTAAGAGAACATAAATTATATGCCAAAGATGAGAAGTATGAGTTTTGGCTAGCAGAAGTGAAATTCCTTAGTCATGTTGTGTCTGAAGGAGGAATTTTCATAGATCCATCCAAGATAGAGGTAGTGATGAGTTGGGAAAGACCTAAGAGCGTATTTGAGATACGTAGTTTCTTGGGATTGGCCGGATATTATCGGAGGTTTGTGAAAAACTTTTCAATGTTAGCAACACTAATGACGAAGTTTACCCGAAAAGGAGTGAAGTTTGTATGGAATGATGCTTGCAAGCATGCATTCATAGAATTGAGGAGTCGGTTAACTTCAGCGCCAATTTTGATCATTCCAGAATATGGGTTGGGGTACACAATTTATTGTGACGCTTCATGACTCAGTTTGGAATGTGTGTTAATACAAACCAAACGAGTAGTAGCGTATGGTTCAAGGCAGTTGAAGACACATGAACAGAATTACCTGACACATGACTTGGAATTGGCAACTGTGATATTTGCACTTAAGGTGTGGAGATATTACTTATATGGTGAGAAGTTTGAGGTATTCTTGGACCACAAAAGTCTCAAATACCTTTTCTCACAAAAAGATTTGAATATGAGGCAACAGAGGTGGGTGAAATATATAGAAGATTATAACTTCGAGTTGCAATACCATCCAAGAAAGGCCAATGTGGTAATGGATGTATTGAGTAGGAAGTCACATGGTAGCTTAGCGAGCTTAGCCATACGGGAGTGGAAGATAATGGAAGATAACTCAGAAATGGGATTACATTTTGTTGAGGATGATGGACCAGCGATGCTATTTACTCTTATTGCTCAACCAACCTTAGTGAGTCGAGTAATTGAAGAGCAAAGAAAGGATAGTGAGATTGAGACTATTCGTACATGAATTATGAGTGGTGAAGTAGTGAAATGATGGACAGTTCATTCAGATGAGAGTATGAGATTCAAAGGGAAGATGTTTGTTCCCTTAGCTTGTCAGGATGAGATTCTGAAAGAGTTTCACAACTCAAGACTAGCAGCACATCCAGGTGGTACCAAGATGTATCATAACCTACGCCGATAGCATTGGTGGAAGGGTATGAAGAAGGATGTAACTCCGTTTATGGCAAGATGTCACACTTGTCTGCAAGTGAAGGCCGAGCATCAGAGACCAGTGGGGTTGTAACAGCCATTACCTGTGGCTATGTGAAAATGGGAGCATGTCACTATGGACTTTGTGACGGGACTTCCAAGGTCGAGGAAGGGTCACGACGCAGTTTGGGTGGTCATTGACAGATTGACGAAGGTAGCTCACTTTATTCCTATTAGAGTGATTAATGATGTGGATACTCTCAACAGATTATATATAGAGCAAATCCTTAGGTTTCATGGAGTGCCAGTTTCTATTGTTTCAAATAGAGACTCGCAATTTTCGTAAAGTTTCCAAGTAGCAATGGATACGGACCTTCACTTTAGTACAACTTTTCATCCTCAGACAAATAGTTAGTCTAAGCGTACTATACAAATTTTGGAAGATATGTTGCGGGCATGTGTACTTGATTTTTGGGGCAGCTGGGAGGATCACCTTCCATTGGTGGAGTTTGCATAAAATAATAGTTATCAAGCTAGCATTGAGATGGCTCCATTCGAGGCTTTGTATGGTATACCGTATAAGTCACCTATCTATTGGACTGAGGTTGGAGAGACAGTTTGTTTGGGACTAGATTTTGTACAAGATGCTACGGAGAAGATCAAGGCGATTTGGCAGAGACTGCTTATGACTTGGATTCGTCAGAAAAGTTATGCCGATAGAAGGTGACGACCTTTGGCATTTGAGGTGGGAGACCATGTCTTTCTAAAAGTCTCACCACGGAGAGGTTTGATAACGTTTGGTCGTAGTGGCAAGCTAGATCCACAATTTATCAGACCATTTGAGATATTAGACAGGGTAAGGGAGGTTACTTATCGCTTGGCATTGTTACTGCAATTATCAAATGTACACAACACTTTCCATGTGTCTATGTTGAGGAAGTATGAACCGGACCCTTCATATGTGCTTGATTAGATAGACCTTGAGGTGGAGGAGAATGTATCATACGAGAAGAGGCCGATTCAAATTTTGGACACTAGAGAGCAAGTGCTTCGAGGCAAAACCATTCCCTTGGTTAAAGTTTTTTGGAGACATCACGAGGTACAAGAAGCTACATGGGAGCAGGATCAAGAAGTTCGCTTAAAGTATCCTGAGTTGTTCACCACTTGAGGTACATTCTAATTTCGATGACGAAATTCTTATAAGGTTGGGAGGTTATAGAGACCAGGCCCAATTTTTGTCAGTTTTTTAATTTTTCATTATTTATTACTTTAAATACATTTTAAATTATATTTAGCATGTTTTTAATGCAGGGAACATGTTTAGAGAGTTGTATTAGGGTTTTGAAAAGTTTTGGGAACTTTTAAAAAAGTTTGACTTTTGGGTCAACAGGAGCCCCGAGATGAGGTTAAGTGAGTCCGAGAATTTCAGGAAAATTCTAAAAAATTTTATTTTTTGATATGGGCCAAATAAAATGTTTAGAATATTAAGTAAGTGATTTTTAAACCAACAGAGTTTTTAAAATTGAAAACGAAGGTTGGGAGGGTACGTTAAGTGGCTCGGGGCAAAACGGACATTTTGCATCCCAAGGAGTGAGATAAATATCAAAAGAGGTCTGGGATATTTAATTTTATAGATCCCCTTCTCTCTCTAAATTCTCCCACTTCATATCTCTCCCTTCTCTCTAGATTTTGGACTAGTTAGGGTGAGATTTGGAAGTTCCCGAAGAAGGGCAGTGCGTAGGGGACACCATGAGCTTCCGTTTGAACTGAACAAAGTCTCTGATTTGTGAAGTTGAAAGGGTTGGGATTTTCAAAAGTTGGATTACAAGCTTAAGATTCGAGGTAGGGGTGTGAAGTATTTCTTTACCTTGATTATATAGGTCCTTTTTAATTGTGACATGAAAGATAGGTTGAGATTTCTTGAGTTTAGGGTTTTGTGTATGTATTTATATATATGAAAATGTGATTTATGCATATGTATATGTCTAACATGTTAGTTAAGGCTTATATATGTTGCATATGTGATATTGAGACTATGTATACTAATTGTTCAAATTGTGTTCACTTGATGAAAGTGTATAAATTTGAGTTTCGATATAGGATTGTGCATAAAAGATATGATTTCCTTGAAAAAAAATGCATCAGCATGATGATTTTCATGACATGGGAGGAATAACATTGTGACAAGATTGATTTGAGAAAGAAAATGCATTAATTTGATAAAATGCATTTCATTGTGTGGGATATGTGCATTTATGTGGTAATATGCAATATGTGACGAGTTTTGGGGCAGGAGTGTATGAATTAAGATAAGGGCATGGATCCCTAGGGTGAAAGATCCAAAATTTGGCCAAGCTAATGGCGCATCCATCAGAATAGTAAACCGAGAAGCGTAAGCAGAGTTTGGGTTCCGAAGGGACCCTTACTATTGATTTGATAAGGTGCCCCCTTTGAATTGATTTTCAGATTATGTGGCATGAGTTTACATTGAATTGTGACTTGTTCAATTTGCTATATATATGCATACATTGAGATGTGAAGCATCACGCAAGATTTACAAAACGTGATTGTTTATAGGTAAAAAACATGGATAATTGTCATATAGATTGTAATGATTTCATATACATTCATACATGGATCCCGAGTTAGAGTAAAGATAGGTGGATCATTCCTACTGAGCCGCCGTGGTGCTCACCTCCTATTATTAAACTCTTTTCAAATAAGGCATCGATCGAGGATAAGGCATGATTGCTTTGATAGACCTTTTGAAGATTTTTTGACCTTTTGATATGTAGATAGATGTCCATGCCGGCTTATCACATATAGACTAGATTGAAAGCATTGTAACTTCGTTTGATTTATGTTGATGCATCTTAGTTTCAAATGTAATGACCATTTATGGATTATGTATGACCTTTTTGACTTGAAGGGAAGAATGTTGATTTTGATTCCATTATGTATGAATTATGGTTGAGGACTATAAGATGTATAATTCGATATAGATTTTATTCATAATGATTTATAGAACTCCTTTGATGTGTTTTAATCTATGGAGAATGCATAAGATTATTAGGTTGAGAATTAGTTAAGTGTGTGGACATTGTGTCACTTGATAAGTGGCTAAAGGAATCAACCGAGAGAGACTTCGATGCATCGAAAAACCTGCAGGATTTTGGAAAACGAAAAGTCCCAAGAGTGGTTTTTGGACGATAATTCATTAATAAATGATCGATGTATCATAGCTTCGATACATCGAAATAAGCCCTTTGATCCATCAAAATGAGCATTTCGATCCATCGAAATGCATGTTAGGCCGAGACTTTGAAAAATCTTAGGATAGGCACGGGGCATTATATGTTGACCCCAATGGGACTCGTTGAGTTTGCAATGCACAGTCGTATATACGTGCACATGATTTAAGCTTCCGCAATGAGATTAGTGTGGCTATCGAGTAAGTGATAACCAGTCACCTTTGGTTTTCGGAGAATAAAAATCAGGGCGTGACAACTTGGTATCAAAGCGTGGTACCATTGTGGTTAGAGTGTGATGATTAGCCCCAGTCACCTTCAGTTTTCGGAGAATGAAAATCAGTGTGACAAAGCTCATACCAAAACATGCTTTTAAAGTTACCAGACTAAATGTTGTTTACCTCTAAGATGTCACCCATTATCAGTTCAGCATATTTAATATTGAGAGATTGGAGATTATTAGCAGGAGCTTCCAGGATCTATTGGCTTCCACTTTGAGCACGCAATGAGGGGTAGAGCCAGAATTTCATTTCAGGGACGCAGTGTACTTGATAAAAAAAATTTTAATTGGTAATATTTTCATTGAATACAATTAGGGTAAAATGCACTCACACCCCCTGAGGTTTGCCCTAAACACACTCATATACAAAGTTTGCTTAAACTTACACTCACACCCCTGAGGTTTGGAGTTTGATTGCACACAACCCCCAATTGAAATCCATCGGTCAAAAAATTATTTGAAATGTTTGTTTTACCCTTCGTTGACTGAAAAGACATTTTTAACCTTACTTTTCACGTTAAAATACCAACTTTTCTTTTTCACTTGACAAAACTACCCTTATTACCTTATTTTGAAGGTGATGCATGATAGGTTCATTAGATATGTTACATTTGGCAGCTTCCCTCTATTTTTCATTGATTAATTTAGTTTCAATCGATTTAGCAATGTATGATAATCTCAATAAAAACAGTAACAAAACCAGAAATCTATTTTAGGGGGAGGCATATTAAAAATGAGAAGGTAATTTTGTTTTCAACTAACATAACAACTGACAGTGCAGCAAGACACTACTTTGTAAAATAGAAGTGTAATAGTGCATTAATCAAAATTCAAATAGTATGCCATTATTTTCAAAAAATTACAGTAAAGAAAAATTCAAAAAGATAAAATACACATTGATTTCATAAAATTACATTAATAAATTTAAATAAGAAGAAAAATAGAAAATAAGAATAAGAAGATGAAAAAAGGGTTACAATACATGCATCATACATAAGTGCAAAAAAAAGAATTTTACAAAGTGAAAAAAAGAAAAAAAAAAGAAAAAAAATGAGAGAACTTTGAGATAAAAAAATTAGGGTTTGATTGAAGAAAGGGAATTTAACTTTTTTATATATAAAAAAAAGGAATTAAAGGAATTTGAAGAATAAAAGAGAAAAAATTAAGAGATATTTTCAGCAATTAAAAATTTTAGGGAGGACATTATGCAGTATTTTTCATATTTATGTGGAGAGACGATTGATTTTTCCGTAAGAGTAGGAATATACCAAGGTTCGGCACTAAGTTTATTTTTATTCACAATAATCATGGATGAAATAACGAAGGAATTGCAAGGAGACCTTCCTTGGTGTATGTTATTTGTGGATGACATAGTGTTATTGGATAACTCTAAAGAAGCCTGGGCAATAAAATTAGAAGCTTGGAGAACGGCGTTAGAATCAAAAGGCCTAAAAATTAGTAGAACTAAAATGGAATACATGGCGTGTAAATTTAGTAGTGATATAGAAAATGATAATATAGGAATAAAAATTCAAAACAAAGCATTACTCAAAGTAATTGCTTTCAATACTTAGGATCAATTGTACAAAATGATGAAGAGATTGATGATGATGTAAGTAGTAGAATTGGAATAGGTTGGACAGAGTGGATGAACTCTAGTGGGGTTTTATGTGATAAACGAATGACAAATAAACTAAAAGGAAAAGTATATACGACAATGATTAGACTGGCATATGATATGTGGGACGGAATGTTGGGCTCTAAAAAAGAAACGCGAACAATGCATGTGTCATGCCCCAAAATTCGAGTCACCAGAATCTCTATTATGAGCCCAAATTTCGAGAGTGAACCCGTTCATTTAACCACGTGAACTATCTTGATAACAATCATGTCTCGATATCATGCTCCAACCCGGCAAGAGCGAGGGAAATGGGGTGACTGATGATTATAAGTGAACCGTCCTCTAAATCATTAATTCATTTCAAATCTCATAACTCGGAAGCATAGTCTTACTCACTTATACAATGTGTATATGTATACGTATATAAATGATCTCATTCAAGTGGGTCCCTCACAAGGGGATATGTGTACTTGAATCTCATCATTAGTCCACATCGTTTACACAGTGAGATTAATCAACCCTCTCTGTGATTAATCGCAGGTAAGGTTACGATCAAGCGAAGCTCTGCTTAATCGCAGTTCTATCGTAAGCGCTATCAAAATTCACTGGAATCAATCCTTCAATTTGGACTCTTACCTTCGATTAATCGTAAGTCCATCTTTGATTAATTAAAGTTACGATTAATCGAAGTATGACCTTCAATTGATCGTAGGTCCCTTAACAGAATCCTATAGGAATTCTTAATTATTCAATTTCATGGTTCAATCATTCGATTCTAGTTAGCAATGTCCAATTTAATCCAAACCATACATAAACGATAAGAATATCGCAATTATACTATATAAGGGAAATAATTCCGGACTTAAACATAAATTTCAATCCCGTCCTCGTTTGTTTTTCAAATGCCAAACATGGCTCATACATATAATATCCAACACTCGAATTCAAATACAAGGTTCGATAAATGCCTAAACATGGCATACAAAACATAAAGTAGATAATCTCGATCAAAAGATCGAGCTCTCCAATTCCAAAGTACCTCAAGCTCTGTCAATCACTGGTGCCTTATCTGTAAAATGTTTGGGAAAAGGGGTGAGCGTCAACATGCCCAGTAGAGATACCCAAACCAACTTATGCATCGACTCGACGCGACCAAGATGAAATGCAAGCATGACATTCTGAAGAACCTAGAAGGGGAGGGAGTGAATAGGTTCTTTCCAATTTTAATATTTAATGCTTTAAGTATGGCACACACAATCCACAAAACTTGACACAGTGATTTATAGAGTAAAACCCCAAGGTGGGGTAAAAACCTCTTGGCCCTCAAGCCCGAACTGAGCTCCACTATGTTTGAAAGGGTAGTACAGTAATTCACCAATGACTCTCTCACTCACTCAACTCACCACATAGTCACTCTAGCTCTCACCCTAGTTCACAGTCTCCCTAGGCCTGAACCACTCTCACAATCATCACAACAGCTTTTTCGCTCTCAACCCAGCCCAGGCTTCTCAAATCCCAAGCTATCTCTCAACAATCTCACCACAATCACTCACACTCCCCCTATCCAAAGTATCTCTATACTTGGACTATACATAGTGAATGTGGAGTCAGTTCGATGTAATGATATGTAAGTATTCAAGCTCTGATTATTAGTCTTCAAAGTTGATCTGTAAATCTTCAAGCTCTGATTGTCAATCTTCAAAGTACAACTTGATAATGACACGACCACTTGACTACTTGGTAGATGATGACACTTGAACTTCTGCAGTGATAGGCTTCAATATGGACACCCTTGAGTGTAACTACATAGAACTTGTAGAAGCCCGTTCTTTCAATGAACTCCCTTTCTCAGCCATTCAGACTTCCTTTCAGCTTGGTATATTCTCTTTAAACAAATGTCCTGGCAATGCTATGTTTGCATTCCTGTTCTTAAAGTGGACACAACTGCAACTAGAGTAGACTTTAGCAGCACATAAATTGTAAATGCAAATTTAGCAACTAGCACTCAGAGAACCCAAATAGGCAAAATGTATTTTGGCAATAATGAGGCTCAAAGATAGCATATAGTTCAACAATAATAAGCTCAAAAATCAGCATACTATAAGCACAAAATCAGCATAGTATAAGCTCAAAAATCAGCAAGATATATTCAACAATTTAGCATACTCAATTCAGCAAATCAACATAGACAATTCAGCAAATCAGCATGCTCAATTCAGCAATTCAGCATAGACAATTCAGCAATTCATCAAAGAACATTTCAGCAATTCAGCATATAAGATTCATAAAATTAGCAAGCTTAAATCCCAAATCAGCAATATAGAAGTCTAAAATCAGCAAGTATTAAGATTCATAAAGTCAGCAAGCTTAAATCACAAATCAGTAATTAATATTTTTGGACAGCAAATGCCTAAATCCGTAAGTCAAAAATAGTTTGTAGCATATGAAAACAATTATCTCATATATTAGATTTCAAAGTATAAAAATCAGATTTGTAAAACATGAATGCAGGTTTTTAAAGCATATAAATCAGATTTTATAAAACATGAAAACACAAGGTTCATAAATCATCATTAGAGCATATAAATATGATTTTATAAAGCATGAAAACACAAGGTTCATATATCAGCATTATAGCATATAAATATGATTTTATAAAGCATGAAAACACAAGGTTCATATATCAGCATTAGAGCATATAAATCTGATTTTATAAAGCATGAAAACGATACCCAAATGAATCTCATGTATTAAATATATAATGCTTAAGTCTAAGATTGATATGTCAATAGCAAAGTGCAATACCCAAGTGAATCTCATGTATTAATTAAATAATGCTCAAGATAAAGTCAAAAACCATACTTACAGTGATGATTCACTGCTTGGAAGCTATGATTCTTCAGTAAAAGATACCAAATCAAACTTAAGCGAGAAGACCCAGATAATCAGTAAGAGATCATCAAAGAATTTGTGATCTTAGTTTCCAGATTGGGAGCCATGACCACAGTGAACAGAACAGAACATGGTTTTGTACACAAGATCAGAGACGAATAGCAGAGGTTCTGAGTGTGAGAGACATCAATGAATAGCTACATAGTGAACTCTCTTACTCCAAGATCACACTAATCTCCATCTCTCACCATTCAGTTTCTTCTCTCTCTTCTCACGCTTTCTCACTTTCTATATTTGTGTCGATACCATGAGAGACTATAGAGATCTATACATAGCTCACACACACACGTTATATTTCTTGACTTGTTGCCATGGATGCTTTCCTCTCTTCTTGCTCACTTTCTCTCTCTCATTCTTAGCTTATATCGCACTCTCTGCTCACACACTCACACACGGCTCACAGATGTACTCCTTTTTCTTTTCTTTATTCAGTCGCTTCTTCTTTTCACCCTAAATTTTATTTTTCATATGTATCATAGGTAAATGTAATTTTAAGGTTTCTTACCCTAACATGTTAATTTCCAAAATACCCTTATTAAATTCAAAAATAACGAGAGCCCATATTTATAGATGCAACTTGCCTGTAAGTCTTGTTAGTACAAATACAAGAAGAAATATTTAATTTGACAAGACAATTAAATAATTCATGAAGTTATACCCAGTATAAGCATTTAAAGTGAAATGATAATAATGCCCCTACGGATTCTTTTGACATTAAAACTTGGGCAAACATGCTCATGGGCTTCCCGGACCATCACATTCCTATATTACATGACATACTTTCAATGCTTGTGAGATATTATCATGGCATTCCTATACACTACATGGCATACAACAATGCACATGCTCATGGAATTTCAATTCAATGCTTGAATGTAACACATATTCAACAATGCTCAATTAATAGTAGGCCACACAAGTATCAACATGAATATCACAATTCAACAACAAGACTTAAATACCAAGTAACGTAAGTTTCAAAATCATACAAAGTGGGACTATTTGTAGAACCACTGGATAACCGCTGATTGAGTTAATTATCTAAGACATCCAAATTTATGGGCAACTAACTCGAGGGTCTAAAAGGAACCACCTTGGCCAAGTTCCGGGCTTTGCACCCTAAGGCTCTAAGCCCTCATTACTTTCTAACCTCCTCCCAAAATTAACAACCAATCACATAAGTTTTAAGTATGACAATACATACAATTTCAAATGCATCATAAACTACTTGATTTCTATGCTAAAACATGTTATTTTCATGCATATCACAATGCAACAATTTCACATTTTCAAGCGCATCATAAGTTACTTGATTCCATGCTAAAACACATCATAATGCAATATCAATTCTTTCCCAAAGTATTCAAAAATGTAATTTTTTGTAGAAAAGAACATTCTCATGAATTTTATCGAACATGTACAACACAACATGTATAACATAGTCTCCACAACTATCCATCATGCTAATAGGCAATACATTTCCACAATTATTAGCACATAAGACATATATACACAATTCACATCATAGTTCACTTTGATACACATTCCAACACACTTATAATCAACAATATCATCAAAACATATACACATAGCATCAATGCCCTGAAGCCAGACTGTACCGTAGCTGTCTGCCCAGCCCTCTGCTGAGTCCCCATACCACTCGGTGTACTCTGTCTCTGTGGACAGTTGGCCCTAACATGGCCGGATTGCTTGCAATGAAAGCATACCCGTTCCCCCACCAAAGCCATCAGCACAGATGCTACTATTTGCCTTTGAGGGCACTCAGAACGAAAATGGCCAGACTGCTGGCAATGATAGCACACAACTGTGGATCGTGCAGATCCAGTAGGTAAGGACAATGAAGGTACTGGGCGAGTCTGCTGCTGCCCCTGTGAACCTGATCTGCCTTCCCTATTCCTTTTCCTCCCATGACCACTCGAAGAGGTACCCGTACCCTTAGCTTGCTGTCTAGAGTCCCACAACCTCTGAGTGTCTCTGTCATCCTCCTCAGCCACCAAGGCTCTATCAACCACCTCACTGTAGGTCCTCAAACCCAAAATGGACACCCTCTTTCTGATAGAGGTTTTCAGTCCCTTCACAAACTTTTTCACCTTTAGCTCTTCATTAGCTACCATTTCTGGGGCAAAGCGAGCCAAAGATGTAAACTTGGTCTCGTACCCCATCACATCCAAGTCCCCTTGGACTAAGTCTATGAACTCTTGCCTCATCCGGTCTTTCACCGAAGCCGGAAAGAACTTGTCAAAGAATAAACCCTTAAAGGTTTCCCAGTCCATAGTCTCGGTATTGTGGACATTCCCGATGAATTGCCACCACCGATCTGCTTCCCCTTGTAAGTGAAGCGCCGCTACACCCACTTTCAAATCCTCATCAATTGCAAGAGCAACCATGAGTTTGTGAGTTTGGTCTATCCAACTCTCAGCAACAAGTGGATCACGCGCGCCATCAAAGGTAGGCGGCTTAAATTTCACATATTCCTTCATTGCCACCATTTGGCGGCTCAAGGCAACCCTAGGCAATGCCTGAACCTCCTCTTCCCTGGCTTCCCTAGCCATTCTTCTCATAGTATCAGCCATGTCACGCATAAACTGTGTTCCATCTGTTGGCTCCTGAGGAGCATCAGCGCCAATGTCTCGCGCTCTTCTTGGAGGCATTTCTTTCTATATGCACAACAAGAAAAATTTTAAGTCCAAGCATTTATACTTAATCAAATTCCATCATGCTTACACATGCCATGTCTATTTAATCCACAAAAGCATGTTATGAAAACGTAAGCATACATAAAGTTCCACATAAGCAATTTATAATCTCAAGTTCAAATCCTTATCTTCCGATCCTTAAACTCAAGTGATCACTAAGTGAAGTTTCACCCTTCATCCCTAGGTATTCCAACCTAGTGCTCTGATACCATTTCTGTAACGCCCCGATTCCCGTCTCCCGGGCAACCGGAGGTTAACCCGTCCATTAGTCCCAATGGACCCTTATTACCCTTATTCCCTGCGGAAGCTTAACCTAATTCTTGCATATGAATGCACACAAATCCATCTTAACCAACCCCCATGGGCCCTACATCAAATCACACACCTTAGTGAACATTTACACGCCCACACTTTTAAGAATCACTCACTTTCGAGCCTCAAAACTTTTTTTGTTTGGAATCTGGAACTCAGGCTTACACCATTGGATAGATAATCCAAAAATACTCAAGTTCAAAAAAAACCACGCTCAATTCCGATCTAGAACGAAGAAATTATGTCAAAATGAAGTTTTGGAAAAAAGCTGTGAATAGTAATCTCGATCAATCGAGATGCATCTCGATTAATCGAGATTTTGAGCCCATCAATCGAAGCAAACACCCTCTCGGTATCTTGGACCTGCATTATTTCGATTAATCGAAACTGGGACTTCGATTAATCGAAATAAGGCCTGAAAATGCATAAAATCTCGCAACCATTTCGATCAATCGAGATGGGCATCTCGATTAATCGAAATGGGCATTTCGATTGATCGAAATGCACTGCCCGAAAATTCCCAAACACCTATACAAGATCAAATTGAACCCAAATCTCAACCAAACCACCTTAGATCATTCATATTTCATATAAATCATCTACCATTGATATAAAATCATACTCACACATCAACCTATACATTTGAGTCTCAAATCTTGCATAAACATAGAAATTTCCCTAGGTTCACAATACACCCATAACTCAAGTATATAAACCAACCTTGATTTCCAAATTCATTTCCAAAACACCAATCTCACACTCAAATCACTTTCATAATTGAATCCATACACCAAAATGAATCATTTTCTTTCACAAACACCATTCATTCAAAATGGAAACACCATCAAAACGAATAAAATGCCACCATGGGCGCTACATATATTAAACCATTGTCCTTTCACACCCAACAAGTTTATAATCCAATACATACATCAAAAGTACATGTGTCCAAAGTACAGCCACAACTCAAAACATAAGTCACATGCCACAAGCCGGCATGGATAGCCACAAAATGCTCAACATCCAAAAGATAGCATAAACACCACTAGAGCTCCACTCGGACACTCATGTCTCATCCGTCATCGGCGCTTTATCTGTAAAAGAGTTTATAATAAAGGGGTGAGCACCACTGCGGCTCAGTAAAGGTTCCCCAACCCTTCTAAGTGCCGACCCGACACGACCTACATGGAATGCATATGAATACACTACATGCCACGTCCACAATCTCACAAACACATCAACAAATGCAATTAAAGAGGATTGCATATTTCACGAATCATGTATAACATGTTCAACATAAAAGCATTAAGGAAAGTAAATGCTCTCTCTCTCGGTCCTCATCCGATACCCTACATGATTGGCCCGCTCCGAGGATCATGTAACCTTGGACACCTCCGATAATCATCCAATGACCGGGACAACTCCGAAAGGTCATTCTACCATAGCAATATATGGGATTGCCATAGAGTGAGGGGGCAACTCCGAGGCTCACAAGTCATGGACATTCTCCGATAATCATCCTATGACCGGGACAACTCCGAGAGGTCATTAGTATTGGACATACTCCGATCCTAGGCATTAAGCCTTGGTATGGCGGGTCCACTCCGAGGGCCATACATAGTGGATAATTTTACCACATTACACAACACGGTTGGACCACTCCGAAGCCCCGTGTACCTCTTTTGCGTCATTTTTCTCGCAACTTCCCACATGTGCAATATGAATGCATAAACACATGATATTTTACTTTCATGCTCAAATCATGCTCATTGATACTAAAAAGAAGTAACAAGCATATTTTCCATCACCACATACCACATATAGCACATATATATATAACACATGCATATATCATCTCATATGCATACAACTTCAAAATTAGCATATTTTACTCATACTACATTCAATGCATAATTTTAGCACATAGAACTAAACATGCATTCAACAACCACATTCTCACATATAATCACATATATGACACTTGGCACACATTTTTTCACATATACACCAAATTGAACACATAAAGCCTATGTATCAATTTCTCACACTCACATGCTTCAAACCCACATACTACCACCAACACAATATACACAATTGTGAAAAGATAGGACTCTAGAGAAGAAGAAAATATAACTTTTCACACCTCTCACCATCCTAAAGCATGTGAAACACAACCTACACCTCTCTTCTTCACCCGAAACCCTAGAATCGACAATTAGAAGAGAAGAAGAACCCCTACCTCAAAAATGAAGGCCTTCCAAGCACTTCACCAATTTTCCAGCAGAGTCTACCTTGCCGAATCACCACTTTGTTCGGTTCAAATGGAAGCCCTAGCCGTCCCCTACGTATCTCCCTCCTTCGGCGAGTCTTGAATCCAAGCCGAACGGGTCCGAAATGTAGAGAGAAGGGAGAGCTATGAAGATGGAGAACTTTAGAGAGAGAAAGAGGCGTGAGATCTGCTGAAATGTCCTTGCCACTGATATTTAAAATATCTAGGGCTTGCAAAAAGACTAAAATGCCCCCCGGCCACTTAACGTACCTTCCCGGACTCCTTTTTTGATTCTGAAAACTCCTACGGTCTCGAAATCACTTCCTCTACTCTCTAAACATTTCATCTCAGCCATTCTCAAAAATAAATATTTTCAAGAAATTTCCGAATTTCCGGGCCCACTTAAGTCGCATCCTGGGCCCCGGTTTGACCAAAAAGTCAAACTTCTCCAAATCTCCCGAAAACTTCCCAAAACCTTAAAAACACTTCCCAAACATGTTTCTCACACTCGAAACATGCTAATCACCACTCAAAATGCATTTATGGCAATTATAATGCGAAAAAATATAAAACCGGCCAAAATTGGTCACGGTCTCTACAACCTCCCCTCCTTAAGGGAATTTCGTCCCCGAAATTAGAAACATACCTCAAGTAGTGAACAACTCAGGGTATTTTGAGCGGACTTCTTATTCTCGCTCCCATGTAGCCTCCTTGACTCCGTGATGTCTCCAAAGGACTTTAACCAATGGAATCGTCTTGCCCCGAAGCACTTGCTCCCTAGCATCCAAAACCTATACCGGTCTCTCCTCGTAAGACACATCCTCCTCCACCTCAAGATCTGTCCAATCTAACACATGTGAAGGATCCGGCTCATACTTTCTCAACATCGAAACGTGGAAAGTATTGTGCACACTTGACAATTGCGGTGGCAATGCCAAGCGATACGCAACCTCACCCACACGATCCAATATCTCGAATGGACCGATAAACTGTGGGGCTAGCTTTCCGCTACACCCAAACCTCATCAAACCCCGTCATGGCGAGACTTTCAAGAAGACATGGTCCCCCACCTCAAATGCTAGAGGCCTCCGCCTTCTGTCAGCATAGCTTTTCTGACGACTCTGAGCCGTAAGCAAACGCTGCCGTATAATCTTAATCTTTTCTGTAGTCTCTCTGACTATATCCGGCCCCAAAGCCACTTCCTCACCGACCTCTGTCCAACAAACTGGCGACCTACAAGGTCTACCGTACAAGGCCTCAAATGGAGCCATCTCAATACTAGCTTGGTAGCTATTATTGTATGCAAACTCCACTAATGGAAGGTGATCCTCCCAACTGCCTCGAAAATCAAGTGCACATGCTCTAAGCATATCCTCCAAAATCTGTATAGTACGCTCCGACTGACCATCTGTCTGGGGATGGAAAGCCGTACTGAAATGGAGGTCCGTATCAAGTGCAGCCTGAAAACTCTGCCAAAACCGTGACATGAATCTCGGATCTCTATCAGACACAATGGAAACTGGCACTCCATGCAGTCTCACAATCTGATCAATATACAACCGACTAAGAGTATCCACATCATCTGTCACTCGAATAGGGAGGAAATGAGCCACCTTGGTCAACCTATCCACAATGACCCAAACTGCATCATGATTCTTCCTTGTCCTAGGTAACCCCGTCACAAAGTCCATAGTGACGTGTTCCCACTTCCACATAGCTACCGGTAAGGGCTGTAACAAACCTGCCGGTCTTTGATGCTCGACCTTCACTTGTTGACAAGTGAGGCACCTCGCCACAAACCGTGCGACGTCCTTTTTCATGCCCTTCCACCAATACTGTCTACGAAGGTTGTGGTACATTTTGGTACCACCGGGATGTACTGCAAGTCTGGAGCTATGAAACTCCCTCAGGACCTCATCCCTACAAGCCAATGGAATAACCATTCTGCCTCTGAACCTCAGACCTCCGTCTGAATGGATAACCCAATCCTCCACTGCCTCGCCACCCGTAATCCGAGTGCGAATGCTCTCCAACTCTATGTCAAGCCTCTGCTCCTCAACCACCCTACTCATTAGAGTTGGTTGCGTTATGAGTGTGAACAAAGTAGCATGTCCATCACTTTCACTGAAGCACAATCCCATTTCTGAGATGTCTTCCATCATCTTCCATTCACGGATGGCAATGCTAGCTAAAGTACCATGTGATTTCCTGCTCAATGCATCGGCAACCACATTAGCCTTCCCCGGGTGATACTGAAGATCAAAGTTGTAGTCTTCCATGTATTCAACCCATCTCCTCTGTCTCATATTCAAGTCCTTTTGCGTAAAAAGGTACTTCAAACTCTTATGATCGGAGAAAACCTCAAACTTCTCTCCGTAGAGATAATGCCTCCACGTTTTCAAAGCAAAAATTATCGCCGCCAACTCCAAGTCATGAGTTAGGTAATTTTGCTCGTGGATCTTCAACTGTCGGGAACCATATGCAACAACCCTCTCGGTCTGCATCAATACACATCCCAAACCATCCCGTGAAGCATCACAGTAGATGACATAACCCAAACCACGCTCGAGAATAATCAATATTGGAGCACTAGTCAATCTACGCTTCAATTCCATAAAGGAATGCTCGCAAGCCTCGTTCCACTCAAACTTAACTCCTTTACGAGTAAGTTTGGTCATCGGCGCCGCTAACTTCGAAAAGTCCTTCACGAAACGCCGGTAATATCCTGCCAACCCCAAGAAGCTACGTATCTCGAATACGCTCTTAGGCCTCTCCCAATCCATTACCGCTTCAATCTTAGAAGGGTCTACAGATACTCCTCCTTCCGACACCACGTGTCCTAGGAACTTTACCTCCGTTAGCCAAAATTCACATTTTTCGAATTTGGCATACAAACGGTGCTCTCTCAATGTCTGTAACATTGTCCTCAAATGGATCTCATGCTCTTCCATAGAAGAAGAATACACAAGAATGTCGTCCACGAAGACCACCACAAACCTATCCAAGTACACCCTGAATATCCGGTTTATCAAATCCATGAACGCTGCTGGTGCGTTCGTCAAACCAAATGGCATCACTAGAAACTCATAGTGGCCATATCTAGTCTGAAAAGTTGTCTTCGGAATGTCCTCTCCCCTTACCCTCAACTGGTAATACCCCGACCTCAAGTCGATCTTCGAAAAACAAGTCGAACCCTTACGCTGATCAAACAAGTCATCTATCCTTGGCAAAGGATACTTGTTCTTAATCGTTGCTTGGTTCAACTTACGGTAGTCTATGCATAACCGTAAAGATCCGTCCTTCTTTTTAGCAAATAGGACCGGAGCTCCCCAAGGCGATGTACTAGGTCGTACAAATCCCTTATCCAATAATTCCTGTAATTGATCTTTCAACTCCATCAACTCTGCCGGTGCCATCCGGTACGGTGCCATAGAGATAGGCGCGGTACCAGGAGCAAGATCAATGCTAAATACCACATCTCTCATCGGAGGCAACTCTGTCAAGTCCTCCGGAAACACATCCACAAACTCTCTAACCACCGGTGGAAATCCTCCACTAGTCAAAATCTCATCCTCCTCAACTAACAAGCTAGCTAGGAAATATCCAACCCCGTTCCACACACCGGAACCAAGTAGAGACGGAACGTAGAAATCATCCCGCTCTCCGACAAAATAAAAGCAATCACCCTTGGGTGTGCACACTGTCACTCTCCTACGGAGACAATCAATCATGGCTCTAAATGTAGATAGTCAGTCCATACCTAGAATGACATCAAAAGTGGTCATGTCTAGTAACACAAAGTCGAACACTAATCGACGCCCAGCAACCTCGATCTCGCAAGACCGACACACTCTATCCAGGATAACCCTACCCCCAACCAGTGTATCAATGGACAATGGTGACTCCAGTGATGACACCCGCAGCCCCAAGGCACAAGCAAATGCAACAGATATGAATGAATGTGATGCACCTGAATCTATCAACACCCTAGCCCACGAGCTAGAAACCAGGAAAATACCTCTGACCACTGACGGTCCTGGTACATCCTCTGCCGGAGCAAGCGTGAACACACGGCCCCGTGACTGCTGACCAGTCCCCTGTAACCCTGACTGCTGACTAGAAGCAGGCGTGGGACCCCTTGCTACCCGCGATCCCTGTACTGACTGTGCTGGCTGCGGTGATGGTAATGCCCTGAAGCCAGACTGTACCGTAGCTGTCTGCCCAGCCCTCTGCTGAGTCCCCATACCACTCGGTGTACTCTGTCTCTGTGGACAGTTGGCCCTAACATGGCCGGATTGCTTGCAATGAAAGCATACCCGTTCCCCCACCAAAGCCATCAGCACAGATGCCACTATTTGCCTTTGAGGGCACTCAGAACGAAAATGGCCAGACTGCTGGCAATGATAGCACACAACTGTGGATCGTGCAGATCCAGTAGGTAAGGACAATGAAGGTACTGGGCGAGTCTGCTGCTGCCCCTGTGAACCTGATCTGCCTTCCCTATTCCTTTTCCTCCCATGACCACTCGAAGAGGTACCCGTACCCTTAGCTTGCTGTCTAGAGTCCCACAACCTCTGAGTGTCTCTGTCATCCTCCTCAGCCACCAAGGCTCTATCAACCACCTCACTGTAGGTCCTCAAACCCAAAATGGACACCCTCTTTCTGATAGAGGTTTTCAGTCCCTTCACAAACTTTTTCACCTTTAGCTCTTCATTAGCTACCATTTCTGGGGCAAAGCGAGCCAAAGATGTAAACTTGGTCTCGTACCCCATCACATCCAAGTCCCCTTGGACTAAGTCTATGAACTCTTGCCTCATCCGGTCTTTCACCGAAGCCGGAAAGAACTTGTCAAAGAATAAACCCTTAAAGGTTTCCCAGTCCATAGTCTCGGTATTGTGGACATTCCCGATGAATTGCCACCACCGATCTGCTTCCCCTTGTAAGTGAAGCGCCGCTACACCCACTTTCAAATCCTCATCAATTGCAAGAGCAACCATGAGTTTGTGAGTTTGGTCTATCCAACTCTCAGCAACAAGTGGATCACGCGCGCCATCAAAGGTAGGCGGCTTAAATTTCACATATTCCTTCATTGCCACCATTTGGCGGCTCAAGGCAACCCTAGGCAATGCCTGAACCTCCTCTTCCCTGGCTTCCCTAGCCATTCTTCTCATAGTATCAGCCATGTCACGCATAAACTGTGTTCCATCTGTTGGCTCCTGAGGAGCATCAGCGCCAATGTCTCGCGCTCTTCTTGGAGGCATTTCTTTCTATATGCACAACAAGAAAAATTTTAAGTCCAAGCATTTATACTTAATCAAATTCCATCATGCTTACACATGCCATGTCTATTTAATCCACAAAAGCATGTTATGAAAACGTAAGCATACATAAAGTTCCACATAAGCAATTTATAATCTCAAGTTCAAATCCTTATCTTCCGATCCTTAAACTCAAGTGATCACTAAGTGAAGTTTCACCCTTCATCCCTAGGTATTCCAACCTAGTGCTCTGATACCATTTCTGTAACGCCCCGATTCCCGTCTCCCGGGCAACCGGAGGTTAACCCGTCCATTAGTCCCAATGGACCCTTATTACCCTTATTCCCTGCGGAAGCTTAACCTAATTCTTGCATATGAATGCACACAAATCCATCTTAACCAACCCCCATGGGCCCTACATCAAATCACACACCTTAGTGAACATTTACACGCCCACACTTTTAAGAATCACTCACTTTCGAGCCTCAAAACTTTTTTTGTTTGGAATCTGGAACTCAGGCTTACACCATTGGATAGATAATCCAAAAATACTCAAGTTCAAAAAAAACCACGCTCAATTCCGATCTAGAACGAAGAAATTATGTCAAAATGAAGTTTTGGAAAAAAGCTGTGAATAGTAATCTCGATCAATCGAGATGCATCTCGATTAATCGAGATTTTGAGCCCATCAATCGAAGCAAACACCCTCTCGGTATCTTGGACCTGCATTATTTCGATTAATCGAAACTGGGACTTCGATTAATCGAAATAAGGCCTGAAAATGCATAAAATCTCGCAACCATTTCGATCAATCGAGATGGGCATCTCGATTAATCGAAATGGGCATTTCGATTGATCGAAATGCACTGCCCGAAAATTCCCAAACACCTATACAAGATCAAATTGAACCCAAATCTCAACCAAACCACCTTAGATCATTCATATTTCATATAAATCATCTACCATTGATATAAAATCATACTCACACATCAACCTATACATTTGAGTCTCAAATCTTGCATAAACATAGAAATTTCCCTAGGTTCACAATACACCCATAACTCAAGTATATAAACCAACCTTGATTTCCAAATTCATTTCCAAAACACCAATCTCACACTCAAATCACTTTCATAATTGAATCCATACACCAAAATGAATCATTTTCTTTCACAAACACCATTCATTCAAAATGGAAACACCATCAAAACGAATAAAATGCCACCATGGGCGCTACATATATTAAACCATTGTCCTTTCACACCCAACAAGTTTATAATCCAATACATACATCAAAAGTACATGTGTCCAAAGTACAGCCACAACTCAAAACATAAGTCACATGCCACAAGCCGGCATGGATAGCCACAAAATGCTCAACATCCAAAAGATAGCATAAACACCACTAGAGCTCCACTCGGACACTCATGTCTCATCCGTCATCGGCGCTTTATCTGTAAAAGAGTTTATAATAAAGGGGTGAGCACCACTGCGGCTCAGTAAAGGTTCCCCAACCCTTCTAAGTGCCGACCCGACACGACCTACATGGAATGCATATGAATACACTACATGCCACGTCCACAATCTCACAAACACATCAACAAATGCAATTAAAGAGGATTGCATATTTCACGAATCATGTATAACATGTTCAACATAAAAGCATTAAGGAAAGTAAATGCTCTCTCTCTCGGTCCTCATCCGATACCCTACATGATTGGCCCGCTCCGAGGATCATGTAACCTTGGACACCTCCGATAATCATCCAATGACCGGGACAACTCCGAAAGGTCATTCTACCATAGCAATATATGGGATTGCCATAGAGTGAGGGGGCAACTCCGAGGCTCACAAGTCATGGACATTCTCCGATAATCATCCTATGACCGGGACAACTCCGAGAGGTCATTAGTATTGGACATACTCCGATCCTAGGCATTAAGCCTTGGTATGGCGGGTCCACTCCGAGGGCCATACATAGTGGATAATTTTACCACATTACACAACACGGTTGGACCACTCCGAAGCCCCGTGTACCTCTTTTGCGTCATTTTTCTCGCAACTTCCCACATGTGCAATATGAATGCATAAACACATGATATTTTACTTTCATGCTCAAATCATGCTCATTGATACTAAAAAGAAGTAACAAGCATATTTTCCATCACCACATACCACATATAGCACATATATGTATAACACATGCATATATCATCTCATATGCATACAACTTCAAAATTAGCATATTTTACTCATACTACATTCAATGCATAATTTTAGCACATAGAACTAAACATGCATTCAACAACCACATTCTCACATATAATCACATATATGACACTTGGCACACATTTTTTCACATATACACCAAATTGAACACATAAAGCCTATGTATCAATTTCTCACACTCACATGCTTCAAACCCACATACTACCACCAACACAATATACACAATTGTG
Organism: Cornus controversa; assembly: GCA_026545225.1. Classification (NCBI taxonomy): domain Eukaryota; kingdom Viridiplantae; phylum Streptophyta; class Magnoliopsida; order Cornales; family Cornaceae; genus Cornus; species Cornus controversa. The sequence goes on from CM048845.1 coordinate 56,051,467, forward strand.
AAAAGATAGGACTCTAGAGAAGAAGAAAATATAACTTTTCACACCTCTCACCATCCTAAAGCATGTGAAACACAACCTACACCTCTCTTCTTCACCCGAAACCCTAGAATCGACAATTAGAAGAGAAGAAGAACCCCTACCTCAAAAATGAAGGCCTTCCAAGCACTTCACCAATTTTCCAGCAGAGTCTACCTTGCCGAATCACCACTTTGTTCGGTTCAAATGGAAGCCCTAGCCGTCCCCTACGTATCTCCCTCCTTCGGCGAGTCTTGAATCCAAGCCGAACGGGTCCGAAATGTAGAGAGAAGGGAGAGCTATGAAGATGGAGAACTTTAGAGAGAGAAAGAGGCGTGAGATCTGCTGAAATGTCCTTGCCACTGATATTTAAAATATCTAGGGCTTGCAAAAAGACTAAAATGCCCCCCGGCCACTTAACGTACCTTCCCGGACTCCTTTTTTGATTCTGAAAACTCCTACGGTCTCGAAATCACTTCCTCTACTCTCTAAACATTTCATCTCAGCCATTCTCAAAAATAAATATTTTCAAGAAATTTCCGAATTTCCGGGCCCACTTAAGTCGCATCCCGGGCCCCGGTTTGACCAAAAAGTCAAACTTCTCCAAATCTCCCGAAAACTTCCCAAAACCTTAAAAACACTTCCCAAACATGTTTCTCACACTCGAAACATGCTAATCACCACTCAAAATGCATTTATGGCAATTATAATGCGAAAAAATATAAAACCGGCCAAAATTGGTCACGGTCTCTACAACCTCCCCTCCTTAAGGGAATTTCGTCCCCGAAATTAGAAACATACCTCAAGTAGTGAACAACTCAGGGTATTTTGAGCGGACTTCTTATTCTCGCTCCCATGTAGCCTCCTTGACTCCGTGATGTCTCCAAAGGACTTTAACCAATGGAATCGTCTTGCCCCGAAGCACTTGCTCCCTAGCATCCAAAACCTATACCGGTCTCTCCTCGTAAGACACATCCTCCTCCACCTCAAGATCTGTCCAATCTAACACATGTGAAGGATCCGGCTCATACTTTCTCAACATCGAAACGTGGAAAGTATTGTGCACACTTGACAATTGCGGTGGCAATGCCAAGCGATACGCAACCTCACCCACACGATCCAATATCTCGAATGGACCGATAAACTGTGGGGCTAGCTTTCCGCTACACCCAAACCTCATCAAACCCCGTCATGGCGAGACTTTCAAGAAGACATGGTCCCCCACCTCAAATGCTAGAGGCCTCCGCCTTCTGTCAGCATAGCTTTTCTGACGACTCTGAGCCGTAAGCAAACGCTGCCGTATAATCTTAATCTTTTCTGTAGTCTCTCTGACTATATCCGGCCCCAAAGCCACTTCCTCACCGACCTCTGTCCAACAAACTGGCGACCTACAAGGTCTACCGTACAAGGCCTCAAATGGAGCCATCTCAATACTAGCTTGGTAGCTATTATTGTATGCAAACTCCACTAATGGAAGGTGATCCTCCCAACTGCCTCGAAAATCAAGTGCACATGCTCTAAGCATATCCTCCAAAATCTGTATAGTACGCTCCGACTGACCATCTGTCTGGGGATGGAAAGCCGTACTGAAATGGAGGTCCGTATCAAGTGCAGCCTGAAAACTCTGCCAAAATCGTGACATGAATCTCGGATCTCTATCAGACACAATGGAAACTGGCACTCCATGCAGTCTCACAATCTGATCAATATACAACCGACTAAGAGTATCCACATCATCTGTCACTCGAATAGGGAGGAAATGAGCCACCTTGGTCAACCTATCCACAATGACCCAAACTGCATCATGATTCTTCCTTGTCCTAGGTAACCCCGTCACAAAGTCCATAGTGACGTGTTCCCACTTCCACATAGCTACCGGTAAGGGCTGTAACAAACCTGCCGGTCTCTGATGCTCGGCCTTCACTTGTTGACAAGTGAGGCACCTCGCCACAAACCGTGCGACGTCCTTTTTCATGCCCTTCCACCAATACTGTCTACGAAGGTTGTGGTACATTTTGGTACCACCGGGATGTACTGCAAGTCTGGAGCTATGAAACTCCCTCAGGACCTCATCCCTACAAGCCAATGGAATAACCATTCTGCCTCTGAACCTCAGACCTCCGTCTGAATGGATAACCCAATCCTCCACTGCCTCGCCACCCGTAATCCGAGTGCGAATGCTCTCCAACTCTATGTCAAGCCTCTGCTCCTCAACCACCCTACTCATTAGAGTTGGTTGCGTTATGAGTGTGAACAAAGTAGCATGTCCATCACTTTCACTGAAGCACAATCCCATTTCTGAGATGTCTTCCATCATCTTCCATTCACGGATGGCAATGCTAGCTAAAGTACCATGTGATTTCCTGCTCAATGCATCGGCAACCACATTAGCCTTCCCCGGGTGATACTGAAGATCAAAGTTGTAGTCTTCCATGTATTCAACCCATCTCCTCTGTCTCATATTCAAGTCCTTTTGCGTAAAAAGGTACTTCAAACTCTTATGATCGGAGAAAACCTCAAACTTCTCTCCGTAGAGATAATGCCTCCACGTTTTCAAAGCAAAAATTATCGCCGCCAACTCCAAGTCATGAGTTAGGTAATTTTGCTCGTGGATCTTCAACTGTCGGGAACCATATGCAACAACCCTCTCGGTCTGCATCAATACACATCCCAAACCATCCCGTGAAGCATCACAGTAGATGACATAACCCAAACCGCGCTCGAGAATAATCAATATTGGAGCACTAGTCAATCTACGCTTCAATTCCATAAAGGAATGCTCGCAAGCCTCGTTCCACTCAAACTTAACTCCTTTACGAGTAAGTTTGGTCATCGGCGCCGCTAACTTCGAAAAGTCCTTCACGAAACGCCGGTAATATCCTGCCAACCCCAAGAAGCTACGTATCTCGAATACGCTCTTAGGCCTCTCCCAATCCATTACCGCTTCAATCTTAGAAGGGTCTACAGATACTCCTCCTTCCGACACCACGTGTCCTAGGAACTTTACCTCCGTTAGCCAAAATTCACATTTTTCGAATTTGGCATACAAACGGTGCTCTCTCAATGTCTGTAACATTGTCCTCAAATGGATCTCATGCTCTTCCATAGAAGAAGAATACACAAGAATGTCGTCCACGAAGACCACCACAAACCTATCCAAGTACACCCTGAATATCCGGTTTATCAAATCCATGAACGCTGCTGGTGCGTTCGTCAAACCAAATGGCATCACTAGAAACTCATAGTGGCCATATCTAGTCTGAAAAGCTGTCTTCGGAATGTCCTCTCCCCTTACCCTCAACTGGTAATACCCCGACCTCAAGTCGATCTTCGAAAAACAAGTCGAACCCTTACGCTGATCAAACAAGTCATCTATCCTTGGCAAAGGATACTTTTTCTTAATCGTTGCTTGGTTCAACTTACGGTAGTCTATGCATAACCGTAAAGATCCGTCCTTCTTTTTAGCAAATAGGACCGGAGCTCCCCAAGGCGATGTACTAGGTCGTACAAATCCCTTATCCAATAATTCCTGTAATTGATCTTTCAACTCCATCAACTCTGCCGGTGCCATCCGGTACGGTGCCATAGAGATAGGCGCGGTACCAGGAGCAAGATCAATGCTAAATACCACATCTCTCATCGGAGGCAACTCTGTCAAGTCCTCCGGAAACACATCCACAAACTCTCTAACCACCGGTGGAAATCCTCCACTAGTCAAAATCTCATCCTCCTCAACTAACAAGCTAGCTAGGAAATATCCAACCCCGTTCCACACACCGGAACCAAGTAGAGACGGAACGTAGAAATCATCCCGCTCTCCGACAAAATAAAAGCAATCACCCTTGGGTGTGCACACTGTCACTCTCCTACGGAGACAATCAATCATGGCTCTAAATGTAGATAGTCAGTCCATACCTAGAATGACATCAAAAGTGGTCATGTCTAGTAACACAAAGTCGAACACTAATCGACGCCCAGCAACCTCGATCTCGCAAGACCGACACACTCTATCCAGGATAACCCTACCCCCAACCGGTGTATCAATGGACAATGGTGACTCCAGTGATGACACCCGCAGCCCCAAGGCATAAGCAAATGCAACAGATATGAATGAATGTGATGCACCTGAATCTATCAACACCCTAGCCCACGAGCTAGAAACCAGGAAAATACCTCTGACCACTGACGGTCCTGGTACATCCTCTGCCGGAGCAAGCGTGAACACACGGCTGATTCGTGTGTGAGTGTGACTCAAAAAGTATATCAATTAAAATTTTCCACACTTCGCAATAGAACGAATTCCTTGCAGAATAGGGCTATCGAAATGAATGGGTATCGTACCTCAGGGATTATGTTCTGACGAGTTGGAACACAGAACTAATTCTAATTAAATTTATAAGAAAAGAATTCTGATTTTTAACTAATTAAAAAGATAAAATAAAATAAATCAAAGGTAAACAGATAATGAAGATAATAAGAGAGAAACCTAGGGTGTTTGACTTCACCACTAACTCCACAATCAATGGTCAATTGAATCAACTATAGGGGAATTACATCATGCATAAGTGGTGTCGGTGGCTACAAGCTCACCTTCATCCGTCAAGAAGATAACATATGATTAAGGCTAAGCCATGGACTATCTTCGATTGGCATGGGCCATCTGCCTAACTACTCTAATCTAGGGTGCAGTATGGTTCATCTTCTCTAGGCATAATCCATCAAAGCTCATAACAATATATTCAGTGATTACCATTGTGTAATAATCTCTCTCATGATCACAGAAAACAAAAGAGATTGAGTTCAATAACAACAACTAAATATCTAAGACAAGATAAGAAATCATTGAGATTGAATTTACAAGACTTTTATTGCTCAATTCATTAATAAGAATCCTCACAATTACACAATCTATGCATGTATATAAAGGTCCCCAATAATTAAAACAATCAAACCATTGATGCTTTGTTAGGGCTACATCAAAACCCTAGTGGATGAACTAGCCGCTCATGGTAGAAGAAGAAGCTTCAACTGTTGAGGAAGAAGACATCATCTTTCTGAATTACGCGTATGACTTTGTTCTCCAATGGCTCTGCAATATGTTCTGTTCTCTTCAGCCCTCTCAGACTCTCCAATCTCTGTGTAAGCTCCCTCTCTTTAGCCTCCAAGTCTTCCCTTTATTCCCCAAGAGAATACACCAAAGTCCTAATCCAATTAGGAATTAATTAGGGTTTCCCGCAGCACTAATCAGGTGGGTTTTTCCTGCTGACTTCGGCCCGACTTTTGACCCACTAGAAGTCCGATTTACGGAATTTTCGTGAAATACAAAAGTGTGCAGAATCAAATTTCGTTCAACCCCACGCGGAAATAATGTCGATTTGAGGCTCGGAAATAAGACTTCTGGTCCGTTTTCCAAAACGGGATTAAGACTGCATTATGCGCAGATTTGGGCTTCAGGCCCGAAACCTTCTTAAGCAGCTGTAATTCTCTTGGACCTCTTCCTTGGGCTGATTTGAGTTGAAATAAATGGTTGAGTGAATCTCCTTGATGTAGGCTTCATCTCACCATCTTGGATGTCTTCTTTAAAAGCCCAAAAGCTTGGTTTTAACTGAAATAATCATTAAGGCCCTGAAAATACAGAAAACACTAAAACAAAGTAAAATCACAAAATAATCTATCACTAAGAGAATAAAATACATAAGTTAAGAGGCTAGAATGCGTAACATTCAACGCCGATCACACCCCCAAACTTACATATTGCTAGTCCCTTAGCAATAGAATAAAACAAAACTAAAACAAAGAAACTACTAAATACTAACTAAACTACCCAAACTCCACTTTCGTGGGAGAAACGATTGCATTTAGCATATGCAACAAGCCTTTAAACCCCTAGGTTCCCCCTAGTGGACGAGTATAGTCTCGTGAGGGTTTCCAGAAATGTTACCCACAAACATTCAAAATTCTGTTTCAACCTTAATTCAATAAGAAGATTACAATATATAGTTACAAACTTGCATTCAAGAATAGTTTCAAACTTTCAAATCTTATAATTCAAACCAATGGTCCCCATGCATAATTCACATCAACACATCTCAAAATAATCAACTCTAGTCCCCTCGTGTAAAGTGAACTAGCAATCATCTTATGTAGCATAACCTAGCTCTGAATATATTAAGGCACATACCCCTTCAACTCACTAGCTCCCCTTATTGAACTCATACTTCCCAACATGCATACATGACTTTTCATTTTTTTTTTTCATCGCTTTATTGGTTGTGCAATGTCTTGATCTATTAAGCTTTCTGAAAGATCCATGTAGCAAGCTTTCAGTCAGTGACTCCCAAACCAGATGGCTTTAGGGCACTAGGCTTTGAGATACCCCGAAGACCTAATTACTCGAATCAGTCAGGCTACAAATCAAGACAACCAATGCTCATCTTTCCTCACCCTTTCACTTTTGACGCGAACACTCCGTGCTTCCTGAGGCATAGAGGCCCGGTTACTCATGAAAAGGATCAAATTGATTTGCTTATTCATCACTTTTTTCTTTTTTTTTTTTTCACTTCTTTTCTTTCTTTTTTCATTGAAGTCAAGTATAACACATCATTGGTACTCATTCTCAAGAGATACTAATTAATATCAAGCATATGTAACTCAATAACTCAAAACATAGGTTTATACCTGATTCGTGTGTGAGTGTGACTCAAAAAGTATATCAATTAAAAATTACCACACTTCGCAATAGAACGAATTCCTTGCAGGATAGGGCTATCGAAAGGAATGGGTATCGTACCTCAGGGACTGTGGTCTGACTGTGTTGGATATAAGGAATTAATTCTAATTAAATTTAAAAGAAATAAATTCTGATTTTTAATTCTAAATTAACTAATGAAGCAATTGAACAAAAGCAAGAAAAACTAAGGAGTGTAGAGAATATAAGATAAGTCTAGGGTAATTGATTTCACCACTAACTTCACAATCAATGGTCAATTGAACTAACTATGGGGCATCATATCATGCATAAGTGGTGTTGGTGGCTACAAGCTCACCTCCATCCGTCAAGAAGATAACATATGATTAAGGCTAAGTCATGGACTATCTTCGATTGGCATGGGCCATCTGCCTAACTACTCTAATCTAGGGTGCAGTATGGTTCATCTTCTCTAGGCATAATCCATCAAAGCTTTTAATGATATATTCAGTGAAAACCATTGTGTAATAATCACTCTCATGATCACAGAAAACAAGAGGGACGAGTTCAATAACAATAATCAAATATCTAAGACAAGATAAGAAATCATTGAAACTGAATTTATAAGACTTTTATTGCTCAATTCTATAAGAATCCTCTAAATTACACAATCTATGAATGAATACAAAAATCCCCAATAATTAGAACAATCAAACCAGTGATGTTTAGTTAGGGCTCCATCAAAACCCTGGTGGCTGAACTAGCCGCTCATGATACGCCTTGTTCTCCAATGATTCTCTATTCCAAAAGCTCTTCCAAGCTACTGCCAAGCCTTCCCAATACAGCCCTAATTTGTCACTTTAAATAGCCAAGAGAATACATCAAAGTCCTAATCCAATTAGGAATAAATTAGGTTTTCCCGCAGCACTAATCAGGTGGGTTTTTTCTGCTGACTTCGGCCCAACTTTTGACCCACTAGAAGTCCGATTTACGGAATTTTCGTGAAATACAAAAGTGTGCAGAATCAAATTTCGTTCAACCCTACGCGAGAATTATGTCGATTTGAAGCTCGGAAATAACACTTCTGGTCCGTTTTCCAAAACGGGATTAAGACTTTATTAAACGCAGATTTGGGCTTCAGGCCCGAAACCTTCTTAAGCAGCTGTAATTCTCTTGGACCTCTATCTTGGGCTGATTTGAGTTAAAATATGGAGTTCAATGGATCCCTTTGGAGTAGGCTTCATCTAACCATCTTGCATGTCATTTTTAAAAGTCCAAAATCACGGTTTTAACTGAAATAATCATTAAGGCCCTGAAAATACAGAAAACACTAAAACAAAGTAAAATAACAAAATAATCTATCACTAAGAGAATAAAATACATAAGTTAAGAGGCTAGAATGCGTAACATTCAACGCCTATCACACCCCCAAACTTACATATTGCTAGTCCCTTAGCAATAGAATAAAACAAAACTAAAACAAAGGAAACTAACAAATACTAACTAAACTACCAAACTCCACTTTCGTGGGAGAAACGATTGCATTTAGCATATGCAACAAGCCTTTAAACCCCTAGGTTCCCCCTAGTGGACGAGTATAGTCTCGTGAGGGTTTCCAGAAATGTTACCCACAAACATTCAAAATTCTGTTTCAACATTAATTCAAGAAGAAAATTACAATATATAGTTACAAACTTGCATTCAAGAATAATTTCAAATTTTCAAATTCTAAAATTCAAAGCAATGGTCCTCATACATAATTCACATCAACATATCTCAAAATAATCAACTCTAGCTCCCTCGTGTAAAGTGAACTAGCAGTCATCTCATGTAGCACAACCCAGCGCTGAATATATTAAGACACATACCCTTTCAACTCACTAGCTCCCCTTATTGAACTCATACTTCCCAACATGCATACATGACTTTTTCATTTTTTTTTTTCATCATTCTTTTTTTTCATTGCTTTATTGGTTGTGCAATGTCTTGATCTATTAAGCTTTCTAAAAGATCCATGTAGCAAGCTTTCAGTCAGTGACTCCCAAACCAGATGGCTTTAGGGCACTAGGCTTTAAGATACCCTGAAGACCTAATTACTCGAATCAATCAGGCTACAAATCAAGACAACCAATGCTCATCTTTTCTCACCCTTTCACTTTTGACGCGAACACTCCGTGCTTCCTGAGGCATAGAGACCCGGTTACTCATGAAAAGGATCAAATTGATTTGCTTATTCATCACTTTTTTTTTCTTTTTTTTTTTTTTTTCTTCTTTTCTTTCTTTTTTCATTGAAGTCAAGTATAACACATCATCGGTACTCATTCTCAAGAGATACTAATTAATATCAAGCATATGTAATTCAATAACTCAAAACATAGGTTTATACCCCACAAGATTATGCTAGTGTGTCTGTGCATGTAAGGAAACTAAAATTAATCACTTCAAAACATGTTATTGCAAACCATGATTCAAACCACTTAATTTAAACCACAGTTTTCAAAAATTTCAAACATACTCAAAAATTGCAAGTTAAGCACCTACATAAGGTATTAATCCCTTGAATGATGTCAAAACATTCTATCTAAAAATAAAACAAAATAAAATAAAAAACAAACTAAGAAAATAAAATAAAATAAAATCCTAATACAAAAAGAATTTCACACAAATTTTCCCCCATATTGCAATAAAGCACAAAAATAGGCATCGTCTCACCCCCAAACTTAAACTGTACATTGTCCTCAATGTACACCCAATCAAAGCAAAGAGAAGAGTAAGAACGATGTTACCAGGACCAAGGAGTAGTGGCAAGAAAATAGAGCACACCAAGTTGTAAGAAGGCAATGCAAGCACACCCCCAAACTTGGATGTTAAAACCTGTCAAAACAAACCACTATACCCCAAAGATCAAGTGAAATAGTATGGGTGAAAATAAATATGAAAGAATTTTTTTTTTTTTTTACTGAAGAAAGAAAGAAAGAATATACAATATGAAAAATAAAATAAAGAAGAAAGAAAAATAAAATAAAATAAAATAAAAATACAAAAGATAGTTTACCTCCGAAAAATCAAGGAGAAGGTGGTACCGAAGCATCTAAGCCATGGCCGGAATGGAGCACCCAAATGAACCAACTAGAGCATAATCAATGTGCAAGGTCCTCCCCCAAACTTGTAGCACAAAACCTCTCAAAGAAATCCAACCAAATTTTCAAACAAAGTCTACTTCCTTGTGAAGAAGAAACTTGAGAAAATTAATCATTTAATGAGGATGGAGAAAAATAGATTGGAATGGATGATGATGGTGATGAATGATAGTGATCAAGTAGTGTTATGAAATATTTTGAGAGTGTATTTTGATGTTGGAGAGGCACAAAGAGTCACCAAAGTGATGTATTTACGGGTGGGAGCAAGTAAGGCATGAAGAAGGGTCTCAAAATAGCAAAAAAAATCAGATTTGGCCTTCAGGGGCTGGGGCGATCGATCCCCCTAGGGCTGGGCGATCGATCGCCCAGCTGGTTGCCTGTTCTCTTTGTCAAATAATGGGGGCGATCGATCCCCCTTCAAAGGGGCGATCGATCCCCCCTGCTGGAGCCTGTTAAGTATCTATCGCCAAGGGTCGACCGGGAAGGGTATTTTTGGAGGGTCCATCGCCCAAGGTCGACCGAGACCTCTCTTATTCACCCATTTTGAGTCCAAATACCTCGGTACACCTCTTGACATCCCTCGGAAGCAACTTATACATCAAAAACTCAAAGAAAAAATATTAAAACGCAACTAGGATTGAAAGAAACTAAAGAAAAACATAAACTAAAAATAAAAATAAAATAAAATAAAATAAAATAAAAATAAAAATAAAAGAAAACTAAAGAAATTAAAGGATAGAAATACATACAAATCCTACAATTTAACGTCCGTAGGAGACGGTCATCGACTTCAATTGAAAGTTCACCCAATGCCACATCTCTTGAGGAGATTTAACTTCGTTCCTCCTATATGATCCTCACCTCCTTGTGTCGAACTCAAAGTGACCGGAATGGTGTCATTGGCTTCAAAAAACACATCTCTCTCCCTTGACGGAACATGTTTCAATTTTACCCATGGAGGAGACTCTAATGATGGCATTGAAGGAGTGCTAGAAAGAATAGGCAATGGCTCAATCGGAATCCTCCAAGGTGGAGTATTTTTCATGACCACTACATCAAGTAAATTATTCACCCCCTCAATGGACTTCTCAACATCATGTGATAGAGCAACCGGATCAACTTCTTCAACATAATCATCAAATTCATCTATGAAGAAACAATCACTCTCATCTCGAGGATGTTGAATGGCATTAAAATTATTCAATTTCACTTGAGGCTCATGAGAAATCTCAGCATTAGGACTCTTGAGGACTCTTTCTTCTTCAAGCTTCTTCTCCCCCACCTTGTTGTCACTTATTTCTCCACTTCTAAGAGTGGTGATGGCTTGAAATTGTTCATGGTGTGGGTTGCTTGAAGAAGAAATATTGTCGAGGACATGAACCCCTCTTGGGTTGGCAACTAGTTGAGTTGGTAGTTTCCCCTCTTCTCTTCTACTCACGGCATTGACAAGTTGTCCAAACTGATATTCCAGTTTGGCAATCGACTGAGAGTGAGAGTGAACTAGTTGAGAAGTGAATTGAAGTGTTGCTGCAGTGGCTTGCACTGTCTCTACAATAGAGTCAAGCTTCTCAAGTTTTGCTAGGACAATTGTCATCTTGTCCTCAATGGCAAAAATTCTTTGTGCCATAGGAACTTGTTCTTGATATGATTGTGAAGGCACATAGTTCTGAGGTTGAAAAGTGGGCTGAATTGCTACCCCTTGCTCTTGTGGAAGATTAAAAATTTGCCCAAGTGAAGGACAATTATTCACATGGTGCACAGGACTCGAGCAAAAAGCATATGGCTCAAAAATAGAAGGATATGAAGATTGATTAGGAACTTGACCAACCGCCATGAGTTGCACCACTCTCTGTGACACAGCATCCACAATGGTAGACATAGCATCTACAGAACCAACCTCAAAAATATCATCAACCTTCCTTGTATTGGATGGTCTGCTCGAACGAGATGAAGACACATGTTGCAAAGAATTGTTACTGAGATTCTCGAACAAAGTCCATGCTTCATCTTCACTTTTTAACATGAAAGTACCACCACATGATGCATCTACCATCTGTCTGTTACCTTCTATCAGTCCCTCATAGAAACACTGCACTAATTGCCACTTTGGAACTTGATGATGAGGACACTTCCTAAGAAGGTCCTTGAATCTCTCCCATGTCTCAAAAAATTGTTCCCCCTCAAATTGAGAGAAACCAGTGATAGCACGTCTGAATTGATTGGTCCTCCCTATTGGAAAATATTTCTTCAAGAACTCACTTTGCATTTGAGTCCATGTAGTGATAGAGCTCGCCGGTAGAGATCTGAACCAATACTTGGCCTTCTCTTTTAGAGAGAATGGAAAGAGTCGCATCCGAAAAGCATCTTCTGAGAAGTTATGAATTTTTGTTAATGAGCAAACTTCTAAAAATTCATCTAAGTGCTTGTACGGATCCTCATGAGTCAGCCCAAAGTAGGATGGCAACATCTGAATGATACTGGGCTTGATCTCATAGTTCTGTGCTGTGACATTAGGCAATTGAAAATCAGCTGGTGAATTATAAGTCTCTGGGACATAGTAGTCTCTGAGAAGTCTCGCCTTTTTCACAACAGCATTAGGCACAATATTGTTGTCCTCATTATTACCACGCACACCATTCATGATGTAAATAATCTCTTCCTCTTGCTCAATGATATGGTGATTGATGTACCGGAAAGGAAAAAAAATAAATAAAAATAAATTAGGTTAGTAGGAAAAAAAAAAATTCTAAACTAAAAAATAAAAGAAAACTAATTAGTAATTGAAAAGAAAACAAAAGAAATAAAATAAAATAAAATAAAAAAAGTAAAAGAAAAATAATAAAAAAAAAAATTTCCTAAACTAAAATCTAATTAGAACTAATTCTAAAAATCCAAACAATCAAATAGACAGTCCCCGGCAACGGCGCCAAAAATTGATTCGTGTGTGAGTGTGACTCAAAAAGTATATCAATTAAAAATTACCACACTTCGCAATAGAACGAATTCCTTGCAGGATAGGGCTATCGAAAGGAATGGGTATCGTACCTCAGGGACTGTGGTCTGACTGTGTTGGATATAAGGAATTAATTCTAATTAAATTTAAAAGAAATAAATTCTGATTTTTAATTCTAAATTAACTAATGAAGCAATTGAACAAAAGCAAGAAAAACTAAGGAGTGTAGAGAATATAAGATAAGTCTAGGGTAATTGATTTCACCACTAACTTCACAATCAATGGTCAATTGAACTAACTATGGGGCATCATATCATGCATAAGTGGTGTTGGTGGCTACAAGCTCACCTCCATCCGTCAAGAAGATAACATATGATTAAGGCTAAGTCATGGACTATCTTCGATTGGCATGGGCCATCTGCCTAACTACTCTAATCTAGGGTGCAGTATGGTTCATCTTCTCTAGGCATAATCCATCAAAGCTTTTAATGATATATTCAGTGAAAACCATTGTGTAATAATCACTCTCATGATCACAGAAAACAAGAGGGACGAGTTCAATAACAATAATCAAATATCTAAGACAAGATAAGAAATCATTGAAACTGAATTTATAAGACTTTTATTGCTCAATTCTATAAGAATCCTCTAAATTACACAATCTATGAATGAATACAAAAATCCCCAATAATTAGAACAATCAAACCAGTGATGTTTAGTTAGGGCTCCATCAAAACCCTGGTGGCTGAACTAGCCGCTCATGATACGCCTTGTTCTCCAATGATTCTCTATTCCAAAAGCTCTTCCAAGCTACTGCCAAGCCTTCCCAATACAGCCCTAATTTGTCACTTTAAATAGCCAAGAGAATACATCAAAGTCCTAATCCAATTAGGAATAAATTAGGTTTTCCCGCAGCACTAATCAGGTGGGTTTTTTCTGCTGACTTCGGCCCAACTTTTGACCCACTAGAAGTCCGATTTACGGAATTTTCGTGAAATACAAAAGTGTGCAGAATCAAATTTCGTTCAACCCTACGCGAGAATTATGTCGATTTGAAGCTCGGAAATAACACTTCTGGTCCGTTTTCCAAAACGGGATTAAGACTTTATTAAACGCAGATTTGGGCTTCAGGCCCGAAACCTTCTTAAGCAGCTGTAATTCTCTTGGACCTCTATCTTGGGCTGATTTGAGTTAAAATATGGAGTTCAATGGATCCCTTTGGAGTAGGCTTCATCTAACCATCTTGCATGTCATTTTTAAAAGTCCAAAATCACGGTTTTAACTGAAATAATCATTAAGGCCCTGAAAATACAGAAAACACTAAAACAAAGTAAAATAACAAAATAATCTATCACTAAGAGAATAAAATACATAAGTTAAGAGGCTAGAATGCGTAACATTCAACGCCTATCAATACCCCACAAGATTATGCTAGTGTGCCTGTGCATGTAAGGAAACTAAAATTAATCACTTCAAAACATGTTATTGCAAACCATGATTAAAACCACATAATTTAAACCACAGTTTCTAAAAATTTAAAACATACTCAAAAATTGCAAGTTATGCACCTACATAAGGTATTAATCCCTTGAATAATGTCAAAACATTCTATCTAAAAATAAAACAAAATAAAATAAAAAAAACAAACTAAGAAAATAAAATAAAATAAAATCCTAATACAAAAAGAATTTCACACAAATTTCCCCCCATATTCCAATAAAGCACACAAATAGGCATCGCCTCACCCCCAAACTTAAACTGTACATTGTCCTCAATGTACACCCAATTGAAGCATAGAGAAGGTAAGAACGATGTTACCAGGACCAAGGAGTAGTGGCAAGAAAATAGAGCACATCACTAGCATGAAGGCAAGGCAAGCACACCCCCAAACTTGGATGATTCAACCTGTCAAAACAAACCACTATACCCCAAAGATCAAGTGAAAATAGTATGGGTGAAAATAAATATGAAAGAGAAAAATCCTAAAAAAAAAAAATATATATTTTTTTTTATTTCATTTTTCAAAAAAATTTTTTTTCATAATAAAAATCTAACTACAAAAAGAAAAATAAAAAGAAAAATAAAGACTAAAAATAAAATAATATACAAAAGATGGTTACCTTCCTGTCAAGGCTGTGGTGGTGACTGAGCATCCGGATCTAAGTTTGCTTGGCGCATCAGTGCACGCATCATCCTCCTCATCTCTAGTTGCTCTTGGCGAGTGTCACGAAAGTGATCCGCCATCTCTGCTCTCATTGCACCAAACTGTGTGGAGACCTCTGTCTGTAAGGTGCCAAACTGGGCTGTCAACCCAGCAATCTGCCCTTCTAAGTATTGATAATCATGGCCACCAGCCTGTGCATGCACTTCCTCTTCCTCTGCCTCCATCTCCTCTGGATCATCTACCGGTGGTGGTACATCTACATGCTCTCCTCCTTGGGCCAACCGAGATACCTCACCAAGCGCTGCAATGACTCTCTGGTGCATATGAGATCGACTCAAGTTCCAGTCATGCGTGCCATAATGAAGGTCATGTGGAAAGGCAAGCTCGTCCTCGTGGACTGCATACCCCTGTGTTATAAGCAACTGGTGAATAATAGTAGGGAATGGGAACTCCCAGTCACTTGCACTGTCTGGTACTTTGGCCACAACCTTGGAATAGAATTTCTCCATCTGGCCCCAGACAATCTGTGGGAATGACAGCCAATGCCCAAAATGTATGGCATATAAGGCTCTGAGGAACTCTTGACGTCTTTCGGTTTTATGTCCAATTGGACATACATTCTTGAGTAGCACAGCGTCAAGGAACCATAAATGATTTGGCATTGAAGACTTTGAAGCTGCATTCCTTTTCGGCCCAGAAAATTGGTTGGCACATAATCGTGCAACCACATTGCCCACCGACAACTCGTCGGGTAAAGGAGTGTAGATATGAGATAAATCAGCTGGGCATTCATGAGGACAACCCATGGCAATGGCAATGGATGACATGTCAACTCGAACTATTGTTCCATCTACGGAAGAAGTAAGCACATCCCGCTCATCAGGTTTTGGTATTAAGTTTTGATAAAATACCTTGACAAGCCTCGGGTAAATAGTAGATGAGAGTGGAACAAAAATGGATGCCGACCGACGACGACGGATGTCGGAAACCCCCCACCGTGTCTCGGGAAACATACCATAAAGCTCGGCTATGTCAAACGTTGTTTCATAGTTCAACGCCCTTGGATGCCATCTCTCTTGAATACCGTCTCGGCGAGATCGTGAAGAACCTGTGGTCGGATCATTCCTCGCTCGGCGAGGATTACGTGAACTTGAAGCATCTTGGTGACTTGCTCTCTTTGGTGCCATAGAAGTAGAAAAAGTGTAGTTGAGGAATTAAATCGAACACTTGGTGTGCACAATTCTTTTGTAACCTTCAACCTCCTTTTTTTTTTCGGCAATATTTCCACCCAAATCGAACAAGTAATTGCACCAATTTGATCCCCCAAACTTGGTCTTCAAAAGCCCTCAAAAATATTTGAACAATTTCTTCAAGGAAAAACTTCACTTACTTTGATGTTGAACTTGAAAAAGTGTGAGCTTCCTTTGAGAACTAGTGATTTTTGATCCACTTTGATGTTGAAGTTGATGTTGATCAATGTTGAATCCTTGTATAATAATCACTAATTGAAGAAATTATTTTTCCGGATGATATAGGACTTGAATTGGAGTTCAAAGAGGTAGAAGATGTAAGTAGTAGCAACCAAATAGGATAAGGAGTCCATTTATAGAGCAAACTTTCGGCCAGCCCCTCTATACCCTTGGGCGATCGATCCCCCTTGGAGTGGGCGATCGATCGCCCACCTGCTGGTGGGGATCTTCAAGAATTCCCATGGGGCGATCGATCCCCCTTGACTGGGGCGATCGATCCCCCCCCTGAAGGCCTGTTTGACCCTCCATCGCCCAAGTTCGACCGAGACTTGATATTTTTGAGTCTCCATCGCCCAAGGTCGACCGAGAGCACGATTTTTCACCCGTCTTGAGTCCGAATACCTCGGTACACCTCTTGGCATCCTCCGGAAGCAACTTATACATCAAAAACTCAAAGAAAAAACATTAAAACACAACTAGAATTGAAGAAAAACCTAAGAAAACTAGAATCAAAAATTAAAATTAAAGAAAACTAAACGAAATAAAGTATAGAAATACATACAAAACCTACTATTTAACGTCCGTAGGAGACGATTGACTCTCCGAAGGGATTAAGTCGGATAGATGGGATCCGTCAAGTCGACGGACTCCACGTCTCTTCTTGGCACACATCCTTCCACACAATGTTTCAACCTTTGGCCATTAACTTTCATCAAAGTATTATCTCTAAAGCTTCGAATTTCCACGGCACCATGAGGAAAAACCGAAATCACTTGGAATGGTCCATCCCACCTTGAACGCAATTTTCCGGGGAACAACCGAAGCTTGGAATTGAAGAGCCACACTTTATCACCTGGAGAGAAGGACTTTCGTGAGATGTGTCGATCATGAAATGCTTTCGTCCTCTCCTTGTAAATTCGTGAACTTTCATAAGCATCACGTCTAAACTCTTCTAATTCATTCAATTGCAACTTCCTCTCTTCCCCAGCTCTTTTTGCATCGAAATTAAATTTTCGAATTGCCCAAAGTGCCTTGTGCTCAATCTCGACTGGAAGATGACATGCTTTCCCATACACTAACCGATATGGTGACATACCGATAGGGGTCTTGTAAGCAGTCCGATACGCCCATAGTGCTTCGCTCAGTCGTAACGACCAATCTCTTCTATCTGGTCTCACTGTCTTCTCGAGAACATGCTTAATTTCTCGATTGGACAGCTCTACTTGCCCACTTGTTTGAGGATGATAAGGCGTTGCCACCTTATGTGTCACTGAATATTTAGCAAGCAAACCTCTCAAGAATTTATTGCAAAAGTGAGTACCACCATCACTGATCAAGGCTCGAGGAATTCCAAATCGACTAAGAATATTCTCATGCATGAATTTAATTACCACCTTGTGATCATTGGTTCGAGTTGCAATGGCCTCCACCCACTTGGAGACATAATCCACTCCAACCAGAATATATTCGTAGCCAAAAGAAGGTGGAAAGGGTCCCATAAAATCAATTCCCCAAACGTCAAAAATCTCCACCACCAGAATGGGGCTCATGGGCATCATATCACGCCTCGACATTGAACCCAATCTTTGACAACGATCACAAGTCTTACAGAAAACATATGCATCGTGAAACAGAGAAGGCCAAAAGAATCCACATTGAAGTACCTTTGCCGCTGTCTTCCTTGCACTGAAGTGGCCTCCACATGCCAATGAATGGCAGAACTTGAGAATATCTTGAAACTCATGGTCTGGGACACATCGCCGAATAATCTGATCTGGACAATATTTAAATAACTCTGGATCTTCCCAAAAGTAATGATGAACTTTAGAGAAGAATCGATCACGTTCTCGCTTGGTCCAGTCTCTTGGCACTTTTCCCGTGGCTAAATAGTTCACAATATCTGCATACCATGGTGTGGAGTTGTCGGACACTCCAAACAATTGCTCCCTCTGAAGTGTTTTGGAGAGTGTAGTGCATACAGAAGTTACCACCATGGTAGAAATTTGATCTTCAAACACCTTCTTCTCCTTCTGTTTTTCTTGCACCCTTACTTCATCTACAGATTCAATCACCTCTTCAGAGTCCATGAAGAAGACATCAGTCTGATCTGGAGGATTCTCAACAGCATTGAAAATATTAAGTTTAACCTTCATGTTGCCAAAGGAAATATCCATGATCCCTGACCTACAATTTATGCAAGCATCAGCAGTAGCTAAGAAAGGTCGACCAAGGATCACAGGAATGTGCCTCTTCGGATTGTGAACCGGCTCAGTGTCAAGTACAATGAAATCAACAGGAAAGTAGAACTTGTCCACTTTAATGAGCACATCTTCTATGATTCCTCGGGGTTGCTTTGTTGATCTGTCTGCAAATTGTAATACCACCGAGGTAGGCTTCAATTCTCCCAAGCCCAATTGTAAGTAAACTGAATAGGGTAGCAAATTCACACTTGCACCCAAATCAAGAAGAGCTTTATCCACATGGTGCTCCCCAATAATGCATGAGATAGTTGGAGCACCAGGATCTTTGTACTTGGGAGGAGTACACTGCTGCATTATTGAACTTACTTGTTATGGCAGCATTACTTTCTTTGGCACATGGCTTTTAGAACGCCTTTTCTGAGTGCACAAGTCCTTCAAAAATTTTGCATAAGGAGGAATTTGCTTGATGGCATCAAGGAGTGGCAAATTAATCTTCACTTGGCGAAACACCTCCATCATGTCATGCAGCTTGTCCCCTTGCTTCCCCAACTTAGATGCTTCAAGAAAACGTTGTGGGAAAGGAGCCTTGGGCTCATAAGGAATTTCAGCACTTGGACTTGTGATCACTTTTTCTTCTTCTTTCTTCTCACCCACCTTATTGTCAATTATTTTCCCACTTCTCAAAGTGGTAATGGCTTGAACTTGCTCATGGTGTGGGTTGCTTGTGGAAGCTTGCATCCCTCTTGGATTAGCAATTGGTTGACTAGGGAGCTTCCCTTCTTCTCTTCTACTCAATGAAGTAGCAAGCTGTCCAAACTGAGATTCCAGTTTGGCAATGGATTGAGAATGCGAATGCACTAGCTGAACTGTAGATTGTACTGTTGCTGCAGTAGCTTGCACTGTCTCTATAAGAGAATCAAGCTTGTCAAATTTAGACAAGGTAAGAGTCAGCTTGTCTTCAATAGCAGAAATTCTTTGGGCCATAGGACTTTGTGTTTGATATTGCTGTTGAGGCACAAAAGTCCTAGGTTGATATGATGGTTGCATTGCTGCCCCTTGGTTACTGTAAGAAAAACCAAGATGATTCCTCCATGTGGGATTGTAAGTATTACCTCGTGGAGGATTCATTGGTCCAGTGAAAGTAGCTTGAACTTGCTCATGTTGAATATCAGCAAATTGCCCCATTGAAGGACAATTGCTCACATTATGCATAGGACTAGAGCAGAATTCACACGGGCCTAGCAATGAAGAATTTAAAGTAGAAGGAGTTTGATTGGCAGCCATAATTGCTGCTACCTTCTGTGCAATTAAATCAATATCAGTTGGCATAGCTTCTGAAGCACCAACCTCAAAAATCCCATCAGTCTTCCTGGTAGTGGCAGGTCTGCTAGAACGAGTAGAGGACACATGTTGTAGAGAGTTGTCACTAAGATTTTCAAATAAGGTCCATGCCTCTTCTTCACTCTTCAACATAAAAGTACCTCCACATGACGCATCAACCATCTGTCTGTTGGCTTCTGTGAGCCCTTCATGAAAACTCTGCACTAGTTGCCACTTAGGAACTTGATGATGGGGACACTTCCTAAGAAGGTCCTTGAATCTTTCCCATGTCTCATAAAATTGTTCCCCCTCATGTTGGGAGAAACCAGTGATAGCACGTCTGAACTGATTGGTCTTCCCTATCGGAAAATACTTCTTGAAAAACTCATGTTGCATCTGAGTCCAAGTCGTGATAGAACCAGCCGGTAGGGAGTTGAACCAATACTTTGCTTTGTCTTTCAAGGAGAATGGAAAAAGTCTCATTCTGAAAGCATCTTCAGAGAAGTTGTGAATTTTTGTAGTTGAGCACACTTCAATGAAGTCATCCAGATGCTTGTAAGGGTCTTCTTGAGTCAGCCCAAAATAAGATGGTAGCATCTGAATAATGCTGGACTTGATCTCATAATTCTGTGCTGTGACATTGGGCAGTTGAAAACCTGCTGGCGAGGTATATGTCTCAGGAACATAGTAGTCCCTAAGCAATCTAGCTCTTTCTCCATCAGCATTAGGAACAAGGTTATTATTCCTCTCTTCTGCCATGTCTTCAATTATTTCTTCCTCTTGCACAATGGTATCAACAGGGATGTTCCTCTGTTGTCTAAGAGTACGTTCAGGCTCAGGATCAAGAGGTATCAAAGGATCAGCCACAGAACGACGACCTTGCATATATTACCAAAAGCACCTGAAAAGAAAACAAAAACAAGAATAAAAATAAAATATAAAAATTTCCTAAACTAAAAATCCAATTAAAACTAATTCTGTAAAATCCAATCAATCAAATAGATAATCCCCGGCAACGGCGCCAAAAATTGATTCGTGTGTGAGTGTGACTCAAAAAGTATATCAATTAAAATTTTCCACACTTCGCAATAGAACGAATTCCTTGCAGAATAGGGCTATCGAAATGAATGGGTATCGTACCTCAGGGATTATGTTCTGACGAGTTGGAACACAGAACTAATTCTAATTAAATTTATAAGAAAAGAATTCTGATTTTTAACTAATTAAAAAGATAAAATAAAATAAATCAAAGGTAAACAGATAATGAAGATAATAAGAGAGAAACCTAGGGTGTTTGACTTCACCACTAACTCCACAATCAATGGTCAATTGAATCAACTATAGGGGAATTACATCATGCATAAGTGGTGTCGGTGGCTACAAGCTCACCTTCATCCGTCAAGAAGATAACATATGATTAAGGCTAAGCCATGGACTATCTTCGATTGGCATGGGCCATCTGCCTAACTACTCTAATCTAGGGTGCAGTATGGTTCATCTTCTCTAGGCATAATCCATCAAAGCTCATAACAATATATTCAGTGATTACCATTGTGTAATAATCTCTCTCATGATCACAGAAAACAAAAGAGATTGAGTTCAATAACAACAACTAAATATCTAAGACAAGATAAGAAATCATTGAGATTGAATTTACAAGACTTTTATTGCTCAATTCATTAATAAGAATCCTCACAATTACACAATCTATGCATGTATATAAAGGTCCCCAATAATTAAAACAATCAAACCATTGATGCTTTGTTAGGGCTACATCAAAACCCTAGTGGATGAACTAGCCGCTCATGGTAGAAGAAGAAGCTTCAACTGTTGAGGAAGAAGACATCATCTTTCTGAATTACGCGTATGACTTTGTTCTCCAATGGCTCTGCAATATGTTCTGTTCTCTTCAGCCCTCTCAGACTCTCCAATCTCTGTGTAAGCTCCCTCTCTTCAGCCTCCAAGTCTTCCCTTTATTCCCCAAGAGAATACACCAAAGTCCTAATCCAATTAGGAATTAATTAGGGTTTCCCGCAGCACTAATCAGGTGGGTTTTTCCTGCTGACTTCGGCCCGACTTTTGACCCACTAGAAGTCCGATTTACGGAATTTTCGTGAAATACAAAAGTGTGCAGAATCAAATTTCGTTCAACCTCACGCGGAAATAATGTCGATTTGAGGCTCGGAAATAAGACTTCTGGTCCGTTTTCCAAAACGGGATTAAGACTGCATTATGCGCAGATTTGGGCTTCAGGCCCGAAACCTTCTTAAGCAGCTGTAATTCTCTTGGACCTCTTCCTTGGGCTGATTTGAGTTGAAATAAATGGTTGAGTGAATCTCCTTGATGTAGGCTTCATCTCACCATCTTGGATGTCTTCTTTAAAAGCCCAAAAGCTTGGTTTTAACTGAAATAATCATTAAGGCCCTGAAAATACAGAAAACACTAAAACAAAGTAAAATCACAAAATAATCTATCACTAAGAGAATAAAATACATAAGTTAAGAGGCTAGAATGCGTAACATTCAACGCCGATCAACGGCCCCGTGACTGCTGACCAGTCCCCTGTAACCCTGACTGCTGACTAGAAGCAGGCGTGGGACCCCTTGCTACCCGCGATCCCTGTACTGACTGTGCTGGCTGCGGTGATGGTAATGCCCTGAAGCCAGACTGTACCGTAGCTGTCTGCCCAGCCCTCTGCTGAGTCCCCATACCACTCGGTGTACTCTATCTCTGTGGACAGTTGGCCCTAACATGGCCGGATTGCTTGCAATGAAAGCATACCCGTTCCCCCACCAAAGCCATCAGCACAGATGCCACTATTTGCCTTTGAGGGCACTCAGAACGAAAATGGCCAGACTGCTGGCAATGATAGCACACAACTGTGGATCGTGCAGATCCAGTAGGTAAGGACAATGAAGGTACTGGGCGAGTCTGCTGCTGCCCCTGTGAACCTGATCTGCCTTCCCTATTCCTTTTCCTCCCATGACCACTCGAAGAGGTACCCGTACCCTTAGCTTGCTGTCTAGAGTCCCACAACCTCTGAGTGTCTCTGTCATCCTCCTCAGCCACCAAGGCTCTATCAACCACCTCACTGTAGGTCCTCAAACCCAAAATGGACACCCTCTTTCTGATAGAGGTTTTCAGTCCCTTCACAAACTTTTTCACCTTTAGCTCTTCATTAGCTACCATTTCTGGGGCAAAGCGAGCCAAAGATGTAAACTTGGTCTCATACCCCATCACATCCAAGTCCCCTTGGACTAAGTCTATGAACTCTTGCCTCATTCGGTCTTTCACCGAAGCCGGAAAGAACTTGTCAAAGAATAAACCCTTAAAGGTTTCCCAGTCCATAGTCTCGGTATTGTGGACATTCCCGATGAATTGCCACCACCGATCTGCTTCCCCTTGTAAGTGAAGCGCCGCTACACCCACTTTCAAATCCTCATCAATTGCAAGAGCAACCATGAGTTTGTGAGTTTGGTCTATCCAACTCTCAGCAACAAGTGGATCACGCGCGCCATCAAAGGTAGGCGGCTTAAATTTCACATATTCCTTCATTGCCACCATTTGGCGGCTCAAGGCAACCCTAGGCAATGCCTGAACCTCCTCTTCCCTGGCTTCCCTAGCCATTCTTCTCATAGTATCAGCCATGTCACGCATAAACTGTGTTCCATCTGTTGGCTCCTGAGGAGCATCAGCACCAATGTCTCGCGCTCTTCTTGGAGGCATTTCTTTCTATATGCACAACAAGAAAAATTTTAAGTCCAAGCATTTATACTTAATCAAATTCCATCATGCTTACACATGCCATGTCTATTTAATCCACAAAAGCATGTTATGAAAACGTAAGCATACATAAAGTTCCACATAAGCAATTTATAATCTCAAGTTCAAATCCTTATCTTCCGATCCTTAAACTCAAGTGATCACTAAGTGAAGTTTCACCCTTCATCCCTAGGTATTCCAACCTAGTGCTCTGATACCATTTCTGTAACGCCCCGATTCCCGTCTCCCGGGCAACCGGAGGTTAACCCGTCCATTAGTCCCAATGGACCCTTATTACCCTTATTCCCTGCGTAAGCTTAACCTAATTCTTGCATATGAATGCACACAAATCCATCTTAACCAACCCCCATGGGCCCTACATCAAATCACACACCTTAGTGAACATTTACACGCCCACACTTTTAAGAATCACTCACTTTCGAGCCTCAAAACTTTTTTTGTTTGGAATCTGGAACTCAGGCTTACACCATTGGATAGATAATCCAAAAATACTCAAGTTCAAAAAAAACCACGCTCAATTCCGATCTAGAACGAAGAAATTATGTCAAAATGAAGTTTTGGAAAAAAGCTGTGAATAGTAATCTCGATCAATCGAGATGCATCTCGATTAATCGAGATTTTGAGCCCATCAATCGAAGCAAACACCCTCTCGGTATCTTGGACCTGCATTATTTCGATTAATCGAAACTGGGACTTCGATTAATCGAAATAAGGCCTGAAAATGCATAAAATCTCGCAACCATTTCGATCAATCGAGATGGGCATCTCGATTAATCGAAATGGGCATTTCGATTGATCGAAATGCACTGCCCGAAAATTCCCAAACACCTATACAAGATCAAATTGAACCCAAATCTCAACCAAACCACCTTAGATCATTCATATTTCATATAAATCATCTACCATTGATATAAAATCATACTCACACATCAACCTATACATTTGAGTCTCAAATCTTGCATAAACATAGAAATTTCCCTAGGTTCACAATACACCCATAACTCAAGTATATAAACCAACCTTGATTTCCAAATTCATTTCCAAAACACCAATCTCACACTCAAATCACTTTCATAATTGAATCCATACACCAAAATGAATCATTTTCTTTCACAAACACCATTCATTCAAAATGGAAACACCATCAAAACGAATAAAATGCCACCATGGGCGCTACATATATTAAACCATTGTCCTTTCACACCCAACAAGTTTATAATCCAATACATACATCAAAAGTACATGTGTCCAAAGTACAGCCACAACTCAAAACATAAGTCACATGCCACAAGCCGGCATGGATAGCCACAAAATGCTCAACATCCAAAAGATAGCATAAACACCACTAGAGCTCCACTCGGACACTCATGTCTCATCCGTCATCGGCGCTTTATCTGTAAAAGAGTTTATAATAAAGGGGTGAGCACCACTGCGGCTCAGTAAAGGTTCCCCAACCCTTCTAAGTGCCGACCCGACACGACCTACATGGAATGCATATGAATACACTACATGCCACGTCCACAATCTCACAAACACATCAACAAATGCAATTAAAGAGGATTGCATATTTCACGAATCATGTATAACATGTTCAACATAAAAGCATTAAGGAAAGTAAATGCTCTCTCTCTCGGTCCTCATCCGATACCCTACATGATTGGCCCGCTCCGAGGATCATGTAACCTTGGACACCTCCGATAATCATCCAATGACCGGGACAACTCCGAAAGGTCATTCTACCATAGCAATATATGGGATTGCCATAGAGTGAGGGGGCAACTCCGAGGCTCACAAGTCATGGACATTCTCCGATAATCATCCTATGACCGGGACAACTCCGAGAGGTCATTAGTATTGGACATACTCCGATCCTAGGCATTAAGCCTTGGTATGGCGGGTCCACTCCGAGGGCCATACATAGTGGATAATTTTACCACATTACACAACACGGTTGGACCACTCCGAAGCCCCGTGTACCTCTTTTGCGTCATTTTTCTCGCAACTTCCCACATGTGCAATATGAATGCATAAACACATGATATTTTACTTTCATGCTCAAATCATGCTCATTGATACTAAAAAGAAGTAACAAGCATATTTTCCATCACCACATACCACATATAGCACATATATGTATAACACATGCATATATCATCTCATATGCATACAACTTCAAAATTAGCATATTTTACTCATACTACATTCAATGCATAATTTTAGCACATAGAACTAAACATGCATTCAACAACCACATTCTCACATATAATCACATATATGACACTTGGCACACATTTTTTCACATATACACCAAATTGAACACATAAAGCCTATGTATCAATTTCTCACACTCACATGCTTCAAACCCACATACTACCACCAACACAATATACACAATTGTGAAAAGATAGGACTCTAGAGAAGAAGAAAATATAACTTTTCACACCTCTCACCATCCTAAAGCATGTGAAACACAACCTACACCTCTCTTCTTCACCCGAAACCCTAGAATCAACAATTAGAAGAGAAGAAGAACCCCTACCTCAAAAATGAAGGCCTTCCAAGCACTTCACCAATTTTCCAGCGGAGTCTACCTTGCCGAATCACCACTTTGTTCGGTTCAAATGGAAGCCCTAGCCGTCCCCTACGTATCTCCCTCCTTCGGCGAGTCTTGAATCCAAGCCGAACGGGTCCGAAATGTAGAGAGAAGGGAGAGCTATGAAGATGGAGAACTTTAGAGAGAGAAAGAGGCGTGAGATCTGCTGAAATGTCCTTGCCACTGATATTTAAAATATCTAGGGCTTGCAAAAAGACTAAAATGCCCCCCGGCCACTTAACGTACCTTCCCGGACTCCTTTTTTGATTCTGAAAACTCCTACGGTCTCGAAATCACTTCCTCTACTCTCTAAACATTTCATCTCAGCCATTCTCAAAAATAAATATTTTCAAGAAATTTCCGAATTTCCGGGCCCACTTAAGTCGCATCCCGGGCCCCGGTTTGACCAAAAAGTCAAACTTCTCCAAATCTCCCGAAAACTTCCCAAAACCTTAAAAACACTTCCCAAACATGTTTCTCACACTCGAAACATGCTAATCACCACTCAAAATGCATTTATGGCAATTATAATGCGAAAAAATATAAAACCGGCCAAAATTGGTCACGGTCTCTACAACCTCCCCTCCTTAAGGGAATTTCGTCCCCGAAATTAGAAACATACCTCAAGTAGTGAACAACTCAGGGTATTTTGAGCGGACTTCTTATTCTCGCTCCCATGTAGCCTCCTTGACTCCGTGATGTCTCCAAAGGACTTTAACCAATGGAATCGTCTTGCCCCGAAGCACTTGCTCCCTAGCATCCAAAACCTATACCGGTCTCTCCTCGTAAGACACATCCTCCTCCACCTCAAGATCTGTCCAATCTAACACATGTGAAGGATCCGGCTCATACTTTCTCAACATCGAAACGTGGAAAGTATTGTGCACACTTGACAATTGCGGTGGCAATGCCAAGCGATACGCAACCTCACCCACACGATCCAATATCTCGAATGGACCGATAAACTGTGGGGCTAGCTTTCCGCTACACCCAAACCTCATCAAACCCCGTCATGGCGAGACTTTCAAGAAGACATGGTCCCCCACCTCAAATGCTAGAGGCCTCCGCCTTCTGTCAGCATAGCTTTTCTGACGACTCTGAGCCGTAAGCAAACGCTGCCGTATAATCTTAATCTTTTCTGTAGTCTCTCTGACTATATCCGGCCCCAAAGCCACTTCCTCACCGACCTCTGTCCAACAAACTGGCGACCTACAAGGTCTACCGTACAAGGCCTCAAATGGAGCCATCTCAATACTAGCTTGGTAGCTATTATTGTATGCAAACTCCACTAATGGAAGGTGATCCTCCCAACTGCCTCGAAAATCAAGTGCACATGCTCTAAGCATATCCTCCAAAATCTGTATAGTACGCTCCGACTGACCATCTGTCTGGGGATGGAAAGCCGTACTGAAATGGAGGTCCGTATCAAGTGCAGCCTGAAAACTCTGCCAAAATCGTGACATGAATCTCGGATCTCTATCAGACACAATGGAAACTGGCACTCCATGCAGTCTCACAATCTGATCAATATACAACCGACTAAGAGTATCCACATCATCTGTCACTCGAATAGGGAGGAAATGAGCCACCTTGGTCAACCTATCCACAATGACCCAAACTGCATCATGATTCTTCCTTGTCCTAGGTAACCCCGTCACAAAGTCCATAGTGACGTGTTCCCACTTCCACATAGCTACCGGTAAGGGCTGTAACAAACCTGCCGGTCTCTGATGCTCGGCCTTCACTTGTTGACAAGTGAGGCACCTCGCCACAAACCGTGCGACGTCCTTTTTCATGCCCTTCCACCAATACTGTCTACGAAGGTTGTGGTACATTTTGGTACCACCGGGATGTACTGCAAGTCTGGAGCTATGAAACTCCCTCAGGACCTCATCCCTACAAGCCAATGGAATAACCATTCTGCCTCTGAACCTCAGACCTCCGTCTGAATGGATAACCCAATCCTCCACTGCCTCGCCACCCGTAATCCGAGTGCGAATGCTCTCCAACTCTATGTCAAGCCTCTGCTCCTCAACCACCCTACTCATTAGAGTTGGTTGCGTTATGAGTGTGAACAAAGTAGCATGTCCATCACTTTCACTGAAGCACAATCCCATTTCTGAGATGTCTTCCATCATCTTCCATTCACGGATGGCAATGCTAGCTAAAGTACCATGTGATTTCCTGCTCAATGCATCGGCAACCACATTAGCCTTCCCCGGGTGATACTGAAGATCAAAGTTGTAGTCTTCCATGTATTCAACCCATCTCCTCTGTCTCATATTCAAGTCCTTTTGCGTAAAAAGGTACTTCAAACTCTTATGATCGGAGAAAACCTCAAACTTCTCTCCGTAGAGATAATGCCTCCACGTTTTCAAAGCAAAAATTATCGCCGCCAACTCCAAGTCATGAGTTAGGTAATTTTGCTCGTGGATCTTCAACTGTCGGGAACCATATGCAACAACCCTCTCGGTCTGCATCAATACACATCCCAAACCATCCCGTGAAGCATCACAGTAGATGACATAACCCAAACCGCGCTCGAGAATAATCAATATTGGAGCACTAGTCAATCTACGCTTCAATTCCATAAAGGAATGCTCGCAAGCCTCGTTCCACTCAAACTTAACTCCTTTACGAGTAAGTTTGGTCATCGGCGCCGCTAACTTCGAAAAGTCCTTCACGAAACGCCGGTAATATCCTGCCAACCCCAAGAAGCTACGTATCTCGAATACGCTCTTAGGCCTCTCCCAATCCATTACCGCTTCAATCTTAGAAGGGTCTACAGATACTCCTCCTTCCGACACCACGTGTCCTAGGAACTTTACCTCCGTTAGCCAAAATTCACATTTTTCGAATTTGGCATACAAACGGTGCTCTCTCAATGTCTGTAACATTGTCCTCAAATGGATCTCATGCTCTTCCATAGAAGAAGAATACACAAGAATGTCGTCCACGAAGACCACCACAAACCTATCCAAGTACACCCTGAATATCCGGTTTATCAAATCCATGAACGCTGCTGGTGCGTTCGTCAAACCAAATGGCATCACTAGAAACTCATAGTGGCCATATCTAGTCTGAAAAGCTGTCTTCGGAATGTCCTCTCCCCTTACCCTCAACTGGTAATACCCCGACCTCAAGTCGATCTTCGAAAAACAAGTCGAACCCTTACGCTGATCAAACAAGTCATCTATCCTTGGCAAAGGATACTTGTTCTTAATCGTTGCTTGGTTCAACTTACGGTAGTCTATGCATAACCGTAAAGATCCGTCCTTCTTTTTAGCAAATAGGACCGGAGCTCCCCAAGGCGATGTACTAGGTCGTACAAATCCCTTATCCAATAATTCCTGTAATTGATCTTTCAACTCCATCAACTCTGCCGGTGCCATCCGGTACGGTGCCATAGAGATAGGCGCGGTACCAGGAGCAAGATCAATGCTAAATACCACATCTCTCATCGGAGGCAACTCTGTCAAGTCCTCCGGAAACACATCCACAAACTCTCTAACCACCGGTGGAAATCCTCCACTAGTCAAAATCTCATCCTCCTCAACTAACAAGCTAGCTAGGAAATATCCAACCCCGTTCCACACACCGGAACCAAGTAGAGACGGAACGTAGAAATCATCCCGCTCTCCGACAAAATAAAAGCAATCACCCTTGGGTGTGCACACTGTCACTCTCCTACGGAGACAATCAATCATGGCTCTAAATGTAGATAGTCAGTCCATACCTAGAATGACATCAAAAGTGGTCATGTCTAGTAACACAAAGTCGAACACTAATCGACGCCCAGCAACCTCGATCTCGCAAGACCGACACACTCTATCCAGGATAACCCTACCCCCAACCGGTGTATCAATGGACAATGGTGACTCCAGTGATGACACCCGCAGCCCCAAGGCACAAGCAAATGCAACAGATATGAATGAATGTGATGCACCTGAATCTATCAACACCCTAGCCCACGAGCTAGAAACCAGGAAAATACCTCTGACCACTGACGGTCCTGGTACATCCTCTGCCGGAGCAAGCGTGAACACACGGCCCCGTGACTGCTGACCAGTCCCCTGTAACCCTGACTGCTGACTAGAAGCAGGCGTGGGACCCCTTGCTACCCGCGATCCCTGTACTGACTGTGCTGGCTGCGGTGATGGTAATGCCCTGAAGCCAGACTGTACCGTAGCTGTCTGCCCAGCCCTCTGCTGAGTCCCCATACCACTCGGTGTACTCTGTCTCTGTGGACAGTTGGCCCTAACATGGCCGGATTGCTTGCAATGAAAGCATACCCGTTCCCCCACCAAATCCATCAGCACAGATGCCACTATTTGCCTTTGAGGGCACTCAGAACGAAAATGGCCAGACTGCTGGCAATGATAGCACACAACTGTGGATCGTGCAGATCCAGTAGGTAAGGACAATGAAGGTACTGGGCGAGTCTGCTGCTGCCCCTGTGAACCTGATCTGCCTTCCCTATTCCTTTTCCTCCCATGACCACTCGAAGAGGTACCCGTACCCTTAGCTTGCTGTCTAGAGTCCCACAACCTCTGAGTGTCTCTGTCATCCTCCTCAGCCACCAAGGCTCTATCAACCACCTCACTGTAGGTCCTCAAACCCAAAATGGACACCCTCTTTCTGATAGAGGTTTTCAGTCCCTTCACAAACTTTTTCACCTTTAGCTCTTCATTAGCTACCATTTCTGGGGCAAAGCGAGCCAAAGATGTAAACTTGGTCTCGTACCCCATCACATCCAAGTCCCCTTGGACTAAGTCTATGAACTCTTGCCTCATCCGGTCTTTCACCGAAGCCGGAAAGAACTTGTCAAAGAATAAACCCTTAAAGGTTTCCCAGTCCATAGTCTCGGTATTGTGGACATTCCCGATGAATTGCCACCACCGATCTGCTTCCCCTTGTAAGTGAAGCGCCGCTACACCCACTTTCAAATCCTCATCAATTGCAAGAGCAACCATGAGTTTGTGAGTTTGGTCTATCCAACTCTCAGCAACAAGTGGATCACGCGCGCCATCAAAGGTAGGCGGCTTAAATTTCACGTACCTTCCCGGACTCCTTTTTTGATTCTGAAAACTCCTACGGTCTCGAAATCACTTCCTCTACTCTCTAAACATTTCATCTCAGCCATTCTCAAAAATAAATATTTTCAAGAATTTTCCGGATTTCCGGGCCCACTTAAGTCGCATCCCGGGCCCCGATTTGACCAAAAAGTCAAACTTCTCCAAATCTCCCGAAAACTTCCCAAAACCTTAAAAACACTTCCCAAACATGTTTCTCACGCTCGAAACATGCTAATCACCACTCAAAATGCATTTATGGCAATTATAATGCGAAAAAATACAAAACCGGCCAAAATTGGTCACGGTCTCTACAACATCCCTACCTCAATTCCAAGACAAATTCTTGAAAATCTCCAAATCACTAAAAACCCAAAATGCTCCGAATTCGATTCTCGAACAGTAGACGCGTAGATCGTAGAGAGGAAAATAACTTTCTCTTCTTAAGCTATTCCCAATTCCAAACCCTATATTTGCCCAAATCTTCAACCTTCACCAAAATAAGTTTTAAACCGATCAATTCGAAGAGAATGATGAGGAGAACATTCTTTCCTCTTGGATCAATATTCAATTCTCACTCTAGGCCATCTTAATCTTAGAGAAAAGTTGGGATGGAGTTGTAAAGAGAGAGTGTCACACCCCGGATTTTCAAAGAGAAATCCAATATGTGAAAAACAAATAAAATAAAATAAAAATAAAAGAAAGGGAAATCTAAAGTTTTCAAACAGCCCCTTAATACATAAAATCCTGTACAAATGCTATTACATTGGAAGATAATGTTAAATACATTTCTTCCTTACAATTCTCAAAATAATACAAGTCTGTCTCACAACCTGAACAGAAATAAATATCTTACGGTTCATCTGCTAACCCTTCCAACGGTGCTACCAACCCCGACATGCCCCGTATCAGCAACCTAACCTGCAAAGTCTAGGAGGGGGTGAGCTCAAAGTTCAACAAGGATATGCTAAACAATATTTCATTGCAGCAGAAAGTTGACATTTGCATCATAATCTCAAAATAATAAGAGAAAATAGCAAGTATCAACTTGCCTCAGTTAATTGATCAAGAACTCCGTATAGTCTATTACCGCTCCAAAATCCAAAGCCCAATGGAAAGTCTCCATTTTTAAATGAGATTGGGCCTATGCCCAATTCTGGTCCAGCCCAACACCAAATCCACCATTTATTTCTTCTAAACTCTACTGGGCCTATTTTAAGTTTCTGGCCCAATCCAAATGTCAAGCCCACCAATGCTTCTATCACCTTGTCAAATGCACAGTTTAGTTTGGTAAAAAGCTTCTGGTTGCAGAAATTCAAGTAATAGAAGTAGTATAGTTAGGCCCATATCTAAAACACATCACAGAAGACCCATCATCATGAGGCACCCAAATAGTTGCTGGAGCAACATATGCAACACCCGAAAGTCAAACAAAGTCCTACCCAACCTACACAGCCAGCTACACTTCTTTCACCAATCTCAAACAACCAAACTCAAACCCACTTCAACCATGAAACTCTACTGCCATTGCACAACAAACCACCACTAAAACAGGCCACAAAGCCATACGCATAGGCTACCAACCAAATAGGCCGCTGCCATCATAAAGAAGAACCATTTGCGACCACCATGACCAGCCCACCAAGTCACCGAAGAAACCCAATAGCTACCTCTAACGACTAGCAAGCTACCACATCAGCCAGCAATCAACCACCAAACACACCACCCATGAAGCTTTAATACACCAGCCACCATGGAAGCTCAAAGCACCCACACAACCAACCTTCAGTCACTGTCCATGGCTACCATAAAGACCCAAGTTCCATCTCCGATCACTAACCCCAGCCGTGAACCCACAAGCTTTTAGCAAGACCTTGCCATAACAAAGCCATCTCTGGCTTCCATGATTGCCAAAAATAACAACCCGCAAGGCCCACGTCGTGAGCCACCAACTCTCCAGAACCGACATTGTCACACCCCAAATTTTCAAGAGAAATCCAGAATGTGAAAAAATAAATAAAATAAAATAAAAATAAAAGAAAGGGAAATCTAAAGTTTCGAAATAGTCCCTTAATACATAAAATCCTGTACAAATGCTATTACATTAGAAGATAATGTTAAATACATTTCTTCCTTACAATTCTCAAAATAATACAAGTCTGTCTCACAGCCTGAATAGAAATAAATATCTTACGGTTCATCTGCTAACCCTGCAACGATGCTACCAACTCCGACACGACCCGTATTAGTAACCTAACCTGCAAAGTCTGGGAGGGGGTGAGCTCAAAGCTCAACAACGATATGTTGAACAATATTTCATTGCAGCAACAAGTTGACATTTGCATCATAATCTCAAAATAATTTAATTTACACTTAAATAAATAATACAATCAAATATTACAATTTAATCATATAGCATTTAACATTTAAAATAAATTTAAATGCACAAAAACATCTCATCAAGTACAAATAAACACGTATATGCAATTCGTACACATATAATGTAACAAATTAAATGCATCAATTTATCAACAAGTACACTTTTAGTTACACAAAATATTAATAAGTACGCACATACACATCAACCAATTGTGAAAATAAAATAACGCAACAAAAGCACTAAACCATCAACAACCACAAAAATAAATCACAGCACAATTACACTTAACATTCACATTCCACATAAAAATTGCCATACATAAATTTAAATAAAGCAATTTAAACCGACATGTTCATAATCACCAACATAAATAAATATATATATATATATATATACACACACAGTCAATCACATATGCACAGATATATAATCATACATAAATTAAATATACGCAAATAAGAGAAAAGAGCAAGTATCAACTTTCCTCGGTTAATTTATCCTGAAGTCTGTATAGTCTATTGCCGCTCCAGAATCCAAAGCCCCATGAAAAGTCTCCATTTTTAAATAAGATTGGGCCTATGCCCAATTCCGGTCCAGCCCAACACCAAATCCACCATTTATTTCTTCTAAACTCTACTAGGCCTATTTTAAGTTTCTGGCCCAGTCCAAATGTTAAGCCCACCGATGCTTCTATCACCTTGTCAAATGCACAGTTTAATTTGGTAAAATTTTTTGTTGCAGAAATTCAAGTAATAGAAATAGTGTACTTAGGACCATATCTAAAACACATCACAGAAGACCCATCATCATGAGGCACCCAAATAGTTGCTGGAGCAACATATGCAACACCCGAAAGCCAAACAAAGTCCTATCTAGCCTACACAGCTAGCTACACTTATTTCACCAATCTTAAACAACCAAACTCGAACTCACTTCAACCATGAAACTCTACTACCATTGCACAACAAACCACCATTAAAACAGGCCACCAAGCC
This sequence comes from Cornus controversa, assembly GCA_026545225.1. Classification (NCBI taxonomy): domain Eukaryota; kingdom Viridiplantae; phylum Streptophyta; class Magnoliopsida; order Cornales; family Cornaceae; genus Cornus; species Cornus controversa. Next base: position 56,086,240 of record CM048845.1, read on the forward strand.
ATGCGCATAGGCAACCAACCAAACAGGCCACTGCCATCACCAAGAAGAACCATTTGGGGCCACCATGACCAGTCCACCAAGCCACCGGAGAAACCCAATAGCCACCTCTAATGACTAGCAAGCTACCACATTCAGCCAGCCATCAACCACCAAAAGCACCACCCATGAAGTTTTAATACACCAGCCACTATGGAAGCTTAAAGCACCCGCACAACTAACCTTCAGTCGCTGTCCATAGCTACCGTGAAGACCCAAGTTCCATCTCCGACCACCAACCCCAGCCATGAACCCACAAGCTATCCGCAAGACCTCGCCACAACAAAGCCATCTCCAGCTTCCATGGCTGCCGAAAATAACAGCCCACAAGGCCCACGTCATGAGCCACCAACTCACCGGAATTGCCATTAAAACCTGCCAAAACACTACCTCACACAGTCGCTAACCATCGCAAGCTTCACTGCCAACCCATAGTTGTCGCACCTACACCATCCTCAGCCCCCATAACACCATCATGACAACCACCATGAAGACCCAGTAGACCCTCCAGCCACCATGGCCTCCATAAACCACCATAAAACCCGCTGCCACTATCACCACCATGGCCCTTAGCCATCACCACCACGTGAACTACAACAGACCCACCATGGGCCACCTTCCTCGGCTGAAACAGCCGCACACAACCACCTTGCACCACCAGCCGACAACCCCAAGCCACTGGACCACCCTCTTTCTCTCGGCTACCCCTTTTCTCTCTCTAAAACTTTTTTTTTTCTCGCTCCAGGGTTTTCTCTCTATGCGTAACCCTATTCCCTTCTATCTCTTTCATATTTTTTTAAAAATTCTAATAAAACACTAAAATAATAATAAAAATAAGAATAAGAATAATAATAATAAATATACATTTAGCCCATAATAAAATATACCCTTAACCCAACTCCTAAACAATTATACTTCAGTTCAAACTCAATACTCCAACCCAAACTCTCCCTAACTCAATTCGAAAAAGAATTTAAAAAAAAATAGGAAATACAAAAGTATGGTCCAACCTAAAAATAAATAAAATAAAATAACCTAAATTATTTAGCATTTAAAACACTCAATAACAATTTAAACAAGTAAAACATTTAACATTTAAAACACTCAATCAACTATTTAAACAATTAGAAAAAAAAAATCAAACTAAAATTACGTAATCTCAAAATCAGTGGGAATTACAGAGAGATGAGAGAAAATCAGATTTTTGTGTGAATTAAATGATTTAATTCTCTTTATAATTTCTCTCTTTGCAACTAGTTCCCTCTCTTTCTTTTAATCAACTTCTTATTACTACTAACTCTCTACTAATCACATATTAACATTCTCTCTTCCCAACTTATCTTTTAAACTCCTCAATTATGTACATACGCCCTTATAAGTTTTTACAAGACTCATACGAGTCATCCGGGTCGCCCAACCCTTCCCAGGTCCCACACCCGAACTAAAAAATTCTTGAAAACGTCACGCCATACACAAAATAGATTTTTAAATCAATTTCTCATGCTTTTATGACAATTAAAACACAATTAAAAATTAAAAGAAATTCCAAGGCTTTACAACATGAATGTGGTGAAAATATGGATGTTAAGATGGATGTTAGGAGTAATTAGAAAAGATAAGATTAACAATCAAAGAATTAAGGAGAGACTAGGCGTGGTGCTTATTAGTGAGAAAATAAGAGAGCGTCAACTTACGTGGTATGGATACATTCAACACCGACTTATAGATGCTCCTATAAGAAGAGGGAGATTGATTTGCATAGAGGGTAAAAGAAAAAGAGGTCGACCAAAACTAACATAGAATGAAGTAATAAGAAATGATTGCAAAAAATTAAATTTAGTAGAAAATATGACATGATAGAAAAGAGGGAAAACATAGAATCCATGTGGTCGAACCCGCTTGTACAGGATAAAGGCAAAAATAATGATGATGTCCTATTAGCGAGAAAATAAGAGAGTGTCGGCTTAGGTGGTATAGGTACATTTAACGCCGACCTATAGATGCTTCTATGAGAAGAGGAAGATTGATTTGCATAGAGTGTAAGAGAAAAAGAGGTCAACCAAAAATAACATGGAATAAAGTAATAAGAAATGATTGCAAAAAATTAAATTTAGTAGAAAATATGACATGATAGAAAAGAGGAAAAAAAGAGAATTTATGTGGTTGACCTTGTTTGTATGGGATAAAAACAAAAATAATAATGATGATATACATAAAAAAAACATATTTAAATATACTTGGTGGGGTCGCCCCCTCCCTATACAAAGTTTAACCAGAAATGTTCTTAAATTGATGATATTGCATATCCACTCTATTCAATTATCACAAAACAATTGTACCATATTTCTATTTGAGATGAGGTATTTGGCAAACTATTCCATAGTTGAGGGAAATAAGTTTCAATCGAGGAGACGATTTACAGAACTTGTATAGTGCATGGAGTTTTTTGCAATTAACTATGATTTGATGTTTAATATAATCTAACTAGGCGTATTGCCCGTGCCTACGGCACTATAAAAAAAAATTTATTGGATTGAAATAAAAACTAATTTTATATCATCAACGTGTCAATAAACAAATATTTACAAAACACTATTTGCATTAGCTACTATTTACAAAAAATACAATGACCACGCATCTCCTTCTCTACTTCTTCCAAGATGAAGCATAAATTTTCTTCACTACCGAGAAGAATATCTTTGCATCAATATGAATGTACTTCGCCTTCAAAAAAGGGCTATATACAACAATCTACAAAATAATAACACAAAATGAATTGATATATTATATTAACATTATGTAAAAAATAATCATTTAGAGTAAACATAAAATTGAATTACCTCATTACATCCCCAATTGCGTAGTGAAGATGAATTGATATATCAGACTTTTCTTGCAGCAGCATCCCAGTCCTACAAAGTTATATTGGATAACACACTTTGATTAGAACACTATAATAAAACTTTTGGGTACACAATATTTGTTGTAGAATGTAGACTGTCGTCTGGAAGAAGGATACTTATACGCTCAGAACTGGTGCATCTAGACAGTGCAACATATAACTGCCCATGACTAAATACTGGTGTGCGCAAATCAACCCCAACAAATTGAACAAACTGTCCTTGAGATTTATTAATGGTCATTGCATAGGCCAGTCGAACAGGAAATTGACGTCTTGTCATTTTAATGGGCATTTCTGAAGAGGATGGAGTCAAGGATATTCTTGGAATAAAGACAAAATTATCACATTTATCTCCCGTCAGAATCTGTGCTTCAATTACGCGATGTGCACACTTGACAACCATCAGTCGTGTGCCATTGCATAGGCCATCCTTGGGCGCAATGTTCCTCAACAACATAATCAGGCATCCTACTTTCAAATTCAGCTCAAAGGGTGGTAACCCTGAAGGATCTAATGAATTTAAAATTTCATTAGGATATCAATTAGTAATGGTTCGATCTGCTAACTCATCTTCCAATATTTTTCAGCTATAAAATAAGTAATCGTCTCCCCAAGAAATATATTTAATGCAACACTATTGATAGTACTAACATCATCATTTCGGGCAAAAAGAATTGTACGCTCATTTAAAAAATTTGGTGAAACTGTATTCGCAACACTCAACCCTGGATAAACTGCACATAGTAAGTCATCTAAATTCCTGCACTTTCGTATTGTCTGCGGAAGTTCTATATTTTCTTGTGGGTTTGATCCAATCTAAACAAAAAAATAAAATTGTTAAGGTGGGATGTCAAAAAATAACACGCTACTAAAATTATTACAACTTGTATGTTTTCAGAAATATTACCTCCGTCAAGAAATTTGAAAAGTCCGCATTTGCAGTGTCTGTGCTATTTAGTCGCATGTTCAAATTCAAAATTAGAACGTGTACCTGATTCCAGAGTCTGGAGCGTCTCAAAGTTGCGCCCACAATTTCCTCACGGATGCTCTGTTGTACTGAAATCTCCGCCAAGAACAACAGTAATACCCCCAAATGGCTTCTCATTATCGCAAATATCCTAAAGAGTGCGATCAATAGCTTCCACACAATACCTGTGTTGCATAGGGACTTCATCCCAAATTATTAGTTTTGCTTCCCTAAACAACTCTGCATACAACGATTGTTTTGTAAACCCACAAATTGAATTTTCTAACACATTTAGTGGAATGCAAAACGTAGAATGTGCAGTACGACCCCCTACCAATAACAGAAAAGTAATACCAGATGAAACAACAGTGATAATAATGAGTCCAAGGCTGCGACATTTTGTTGCAATTGTATTATACAAAAATGTCTTTCCTGTTCCAGCACCATCACTTAAGAAAAATGTTGTCCCTTCATTTTTGAGAACTGAAGAAGTAATTTCACTATAAGCAGCACATTGTCCATCATTAAGGCGGTCAACATTAAATTGAACATCTGATTGTTGTGCCTCGACTTGAAATTGATAATGTTCCCAGATAAATCTGTTTCCAACTATCGTACTCCAATTGCCAGTCGGCAGTGGCATTGGTGGAAAGTTAGTTAAACTCTTACCAGATTCCTTTAGTAGCTGATTCAGAAGATACAAACCATAATCCGTGATTTGAGACTCAATTGGATTGGGAATCGCAAAGTCTTTAGAAATTATGCAAGCAAGATCATCACACATATGCATTGAAAATTTATTCCATAACACATGCGGTTGTAGTGGGGAGCAGTGTGTCAAAATAACACAGAACAAACTTCTCAACTGACGTCTATTTTTTATGGTTGCTGCTTCATCAAGGCATTGCACCCATTCTTCATCGTCTTCCAGAAGTCCCCTTTCAACACATGCAGATTTGAATGTTTCGTGCAATATATTGTTGACGGTCTTTAAACATTCAAAGGATCGCGGTCCTTTAACAACACTAAGTAGAAAACACAAGTAAAATCTCTCACCTTCATTGGGGTTAGCAAAGTACATTCTACCAATTGCAAATCTCCTCTGTCTTTTTGTCCACTTCTTTTCTTGAATGTGCCATACATAATGTTGGGAAAATTCTTGATAAGTAAATGCGCGGGCATCTACATTGGTAGCACAGCACGCAAAAAAATCAGTAAGAGTTGACACTTCAGCCTTAGCCCGTTCCATGATCTTATGCATTTAATCAGCTTCATTGTAAACAACTTGATGTTTGCCAGGTAAATGAAGTTGTAATCTCACAACATTTGGAAGTTCCTCGTGCATCAGATTGCCAAATATTCGCCAAGCAGCTTCTGTCGGCCCGATGTACCTTGCATCAAGGTATTATTGAATCTCATCTACGTCGCCTAAAATCATTGTCGTGCGATCATGACCCTTGTAAATATACTTGTGAATATATTTTACACATCTCAATCCTGTACAAACTTCCACATTGATATGACAGTTGAACATTCTGGACAAATACGGATTATATGGCACAACATCTCTATTATCAACATCATGTCCCCTCACAGAATAAACGCGACCATCATTACGTCGTCGATATAGCGGGTAACCATCTTAGTCCATACTTGTTTCTTCTGAAAACTGTTTAGGGTACCTCTTAGTGCATTTACCATTTTCCATACACGATGCGTGTGGATTTCGAGTACCACACGGTCCATGAACCATACAACTCTTGATAGTTTCAAAAAGTGTGGGATCTTCATTTGGATATGGAAATTCAGATGACACAATTTTATCCACCTGAGCACATGTTCGAATTTTGCTTCGACCTTCAAGGAATATAAGTAAATGCATGTGCGGCAACCCCTATTTTTGAAATTCAATTGGGAAGACATAACCAACTTTTTTGCCAAACACCTTCTTATTATCTAACTCCATCATTAGAGCGTGTTGCTTCAATTCAAAAACACGGGCAACTAAATCAGGACGATCAGTGGCCTATTGATGTGGTAATAAAGCTGAAGTAATTTCATGCTAGTTAGGATTTGCAGTCATTGTAAGGAAGAAATTTGGATGTTGATTGTACCGAGTAATTGCCATTGAATCTTGAAAGATCTCAAACATATGTCTTGGACTACCCCTGAATGAAGAAGGCAAAACTATTTGTTGCCCAACTTGATGTGGTTCAAATCCATCTACAGAAATATCTGTCAGACCCTGGTAGAGTTCCTGACAAAGTTTAGGCTGATTTAACTTATAGTATGTCAGTTGATTTTACTCAGTAGCGGCCCAAGCATCTACAATGAACTCCTGAAATAATTTTCCGCCTCTTAAAATGGTTGAGTACTCAGAAGAACGTTCAAACAAACGATAAGCATAAAATTGTAACTGGGTAAGTCTATTAGTTGTATATCTCCCATCTAGGATGTTCCACTGTTTTAACTCAGGTTCTCATCCAAGGTCACCGTAAGGAAATAACAAAACATAATGCAAAGGCAAATAAGCAGGGTGACATTCACTAATTCGCATCAATTCATTATTTCCTTTCAAGCGCACAACAATATCTCTCATTCCACTAACTTGAGTTCCATCTCCTGGCAATATAACTGCAACCTCATTTGCTGTCAGTAGATTATACCTTCGTCGATCTGCTGTTGAAGATGGAGAGTAATGAAGATAGGCCAGTATATTTTGGTTTGCTGAATTCAATTGCTCTAGTATTGCAAATGCTTGGCGGAATTTTTTTGAAAATGCGTTATACTGCAACAAATTTTTTTGAATATCTTCGAGAACATCCCTCCTCAGATGCAAATTTTTATGACTACGAATGTCTAAAGCCGCTTCAGGGTCATAAATGTACAACTGAGCATAACTTGCTTCCTGTCCTGATTGGGGTAAAAGCGTCCCTGTACGATGTCGCAGTTCTCCATGAATGGTGAATGATGTTGGACCCCTGCCACTAAGAACTCTGTCATCCATTTGAACACCCAAACTTATAAATGCATTAGCTGCATTATATTCCCGAGTATAACGACGAAACGATTTTGATTTATCATCATCACCGTTGTATAATGATGCAAGTTCTGGAGGGGGTGTAAGCAGGGCCGGTAATTAAATCTTTCCTTGCAGACAACATGTTCCAAAAAGAGGATGCCCGCAAGATGAGTTTTTTTAATTTTTCATCCATCTAGTGTAAGGCTTTACAATAAGGACATGCTACATTCATGTTAGCCAAAGAATGTCGACTAATATTATGTTTAGACCGAACATTGACCGTTGCATTGGCACATGTGTTTTCTAATTCATCACTCAGATGATCATTTTGAATGATATTTGATCCATTTAATTCCTGATCTAAGAACATACGCCGAGGCCGACGCCGAGGCAAACCAGGAAAAAATCTTGGTTGTACCAGAGGGCGTTCATTTCTCTCTCTCTCTCTTCATAAACGTTAGGCAATTGCAGCTTTTGATGGAGGAGCATGTTCCAAAATTTGCTGATTTAGATTAGTAGTAAGAAACACTTGACTAAGATTTCTAGGAGAAAGATCAAAAGACACTTCTAATTGAGGTGATGCTTGCATATTAGATGTCACATTTGCCACTGTTATCGGAGTTCTTTGTAGAGGAATAATAGAATGCAACTGATGAGGTGTTGATATGGTAGTTCCAAAAGATAGCACCACAGAATGTGCAAACGCAGCTTTTGAGACATTAGGAATAGGTTCCTATAAGATGTCAATTAATTGTTAAAATAATTGTAAACGTTGGTTTTAGCATTCTATACTAAATATTTTTAAAAAGTAACAATATGATAATTACATAAATTAAATATAACATAAGCAAAAGGTCCCTAAAAGATGGTAATTGTTAAAAATGCATAAAATAAAATAAAATAATATTTACACGTGTATAGTAAACAAAACAAAATTAATGATAAAAAACACACCCCCACTTTTTCCTTTCCCTTGCGCGAAGTGCAAGCCTCTGAATGTTTCCTGGCCACCTAAAAATTATTAAAAAACTGAGTATGGAAAAAAAAAGTTAATTAAAATTATAACAAATAAAGAAATGTAATGAGTGGACTCACCTTCACAGCTCTAATGATATTAAGCTCATGTTCATCATGAATAACAATAGAATAATTTCTTTTTTTCAAGAAATTAACCTACATATTAAATCCAATGAATTCTTAAAAATAAGATAAGATATAGATGTTAAAAAATAAATAAACAAATAAAATTCTTACTGTGCACTCGACATCATGATTCACCTGATATAGAAAAAATTTAAAAATCAGACATAGAAAATGATAAGTCTAAAAGGAATCTATAAAATTTTATAAAGAAATTAACTTACATTGCCAAATATGGTGAAATTATCCACTGGTGTACCACTAATAAATAGAGAGGAAAAATAATGTCCAATGAATAAAGTTAGTTTAATAAATGGAGAAATAAACTTAATTTTGACATTGTTACTATTCAATTAAATAAAAAGATACATGAAAGTTAATTAAAGTTATAAGTTCAAATTATAAGTATAGATAAATCCATTAAATAAAAATAAAAAGAGACAAAGAAAGCAAATTAAAGCTAAAAGCACCATTCGTAACCAAAGAAAAAAAATAGATGATTAATTAAAATCTATTGGTCAAAAATAGACATAAATAGATGATTAATTAAAATCTATTGGTAAAAAATAGACATTTGCATGGTTTTATATTTTTCACATAACATTGAGCCCAATCCCATGAAACTATGTCATTCCAAATGTAATTAATTACCAAATGTAAATAAAAAGGATCCTTCTTTCCTTCTATTCGTGTCATGTTTTGTCATAACTATTATAACATTATTTTCATATTTTCACATCCATTTAAAATATTCATTTAAACATCCAAAGTCTTTTTGCTATTGTCCGGTGAGTTTAACATTTATAATATTCTATTTACACCAATTTATACGAATAATTAAGACAATCAAACATCAAGACTCTTTAATTGAAATTTTTTTTTTTGCAAGTAAAAAAATAAGGCATGTTAGTACGCTGCTCGACAGATGTACTTATATTTTCATTAAGCTCCGAAAACAAGCTACAATAGTAAATGTGAGTTTTTGATAATTGAAATGATGAAGCAAAATTCCTTTTTTCTTTGTCTCTCAAATTACTGTAAAGGGGTTACGGCCCATAAGCCTAATCAACACAAATCTTTTCCATGCCTTTAACCCTTTATAAGCAGTTCATGAACAATATTGAAATTTACTAATTTCATGTATTCACTTTTACACATCAAAAGAGTACAAATTCTAAAAAGAAAATTAACAATAGGTTAGGATTCATCAAATTTAATCTCATTACAAAGAGTTGGTTTTTCAATCCATATAGCTTAGTTAATGATGAAATAAGGTCAGCCTCTTAAAATTTTTGTGAAAAATATTGTCTTTTTTTCCTTGACAAAAAATTCAATATATGGGAACTTGAACTCTCACTTTCCACTTGGAGAGGTAGAAGAGATACCATTAGATTTCAACCTTAGGTGCAATATTATTTTCTTATTTATGATAGAGTAATTAGTTTACAAACATGGAAACAACATAATGCATGAATGATTAATGTAGCTAGTTCCACTTACTCTTCTTTTGTAATGTGTTTTGTGTTTGTATAAAAAAACTTGTCATGTGTTCCATGAACCATAGTATCTTGATCCCACTAAACTGTTTAGGTTGAGTTTGCATCATCCAAGCAGACAATTAAGTATGTGCATCAATTATAACTTAACCCAAATTTACTTAATCAGTGTATTTATCATTCTATTCTTTCCATATTGATTCCCATTTACTTGCTTTTCATTGAATTGAAAACCTTTTAAATTCATTACCATATTTCCCAAAGCTCTTGACATGACCCGGTCAACACTAAACATGTTCAATAGCATTATTCTTATCCTTGAAGGTGATTCCATGTAAATATCCATCAACAATTTTAACCAATTACTAATGTATTCTTAATATCCAGACTCTCAAATACAATTAGTGAGAGTACGAAATTTCTTAAGATATATATTAATATTAAATTTAGGTCTCAATAAAATTTCATAACTTCACCCATTTTTCGTACTCTGCAATTACATGTGCTAAAAACAAACTTTTTTTTTTTAATTTTATTTTGATTAAGCCACCTAAACATCATCTAAAATCTATAATTTAAGAACAATTAAGTTTATTATGCTAAAATATAATACTCTGAACAGACTGGACTCAGCAAGTGGACCACAGTGATTTTCGGTGTTTGAGTTCTGCCACACGGAGGCTCGCTCGCTCTCTCCCACTCTCCACCGTCTTTCAGACATTTTTAAGTTTTTCTAACTCTAATTAATCACACACAAAGCCAAAAGATCCGAATTAAACAGTAAAGGGAAGAAAATGCTTTTAATGCATGAATGATTAAATTTCTTGAATTCAAGTACACAATTCGATTGGCTCTTTGGCAATTCTATTATTTTTTTTTAACAAAAAAGGAATGACGATATATGGAATGGAATTTGACATCATTTTCCAAATGGATTGGATTAATTACAAATGACAAAAAATATTATTTTGAAATCTCATAAAAACACATTTCATGATATTTAACAATTACAAAAGAATATTAAATTTTTAATTAGACAACTCTACCTCTATTAAGAATCTCAAATTCCAATCTGTTCCAAATACATAGATGAGATTTTATTCCAAACGCTTTTATTTTATTTTTTAGTTACACATGAATTTAGTTATTTTTGTGTTTTAGGACCTGATTAACATAAACCTACTAAAAATAACATATACATTCGAGCAATTAATATTGTTCTATCAAGAAAATTGAAAACTTGAGATAAAATCTTAAATAGTGGAACTCAAAAAGGAAAACACCAAGTTACAAAGAAAACAGGTAATTGATCAACAATCCTTCTAATGCTAAACCAGTGGATCAATTAAGAAGCAAGAAAAGTTTTTGACTCAGGCAGAGAATGAACCTCATAACCCATTTTGAGGGCATGCTCCAAGCAAAGAGGCACCAAAATGATGAAATATAGGAAAATATTTTCAAACAAATGATGGAACAGATTTTCAATATAATTTGGAATGAATAGTTGAAGGGAAATATCCACCCATTTCCTCCATTCTATCCACCAACACCAAGCAAACCCACTGCCAAACAAAATCAACAACCCACCACCTCCATGCAAGCCAAAAACAACTACCAACCATGACAAACCCATCAAAAAGATAATTCATCAAAAAGAATTATTCATCTATCATATTTTTTCTTGAACACATCAAAAAGATAATTCATCTATCATGTCTAAAATTTTAATTAGGTAAAAATAAAAATAACATACTCTCAAATAACGTCCAGCTATAACCATACCTTGGTTGAAAAATGACAGTCGGTGGGGACACTGTAGTTGGAGTGGGAGAAGATCGAGTGGGCGCAGTGGTCACCGGAGCTGGTGTGTGTCGGAGGGATGGTGGAGGCTCGGGAGTTGCAGCGGCAGGGGATCTCATAGCCACAGCGCTGACCTGATGTGGTGTGTGCCGGAAGGAGGGAGCTCGCGTGCGAGAGAGAGAAAAAAAAGAGAGTGAGAGAAAAAGAAGAGGATGTGTGACACAGAGCATAAGAGCAAAAGAAGGGGATAGAGTGAGAGAGAAGGAATGTAGAGTTGCAGTTGGATAAATATATCTATTTATACAAATATAATTATACATATTTTTTTCCCCTCCCTTTTCTCACTCGTGCTTGCCAGCCCACACTATCCCACATTTTTTCCCTCTCTTTTTTTACTTTTGCTTGCCAGCCAACAATATGTAACCAGATTAACCATATTAAGTCCATACACAACCAACAACCAACAAACCAGATTACAACCAACTAACCAGATAAAATATACACAACCAACTAATAAATAAAATAAAAAAATAAAATAATAATAAAAAAATTAATATACACAACCAAGCTAAGCAACCAGCAAGAATGAATCCAAATAATATAGACAACCAAGTTACGCAACCAACAAGAATGAATCCATACAATATATAACCCATCCCTACGGCACACACCAAATTATACACACACAACCTAAAATCAGAGAAGCAAGCGACGTGGGGAAGAAAGGGATGAACCCCTACAATGAACCTCACAATAAATTATAACAAAAATTGAGACTCACCTTTACAACAGGAGATCTAAATCGACGTGACAGCGCCGCCGTCGTCGTAGACCGTCCAACGGCCTCGACAGCGCCGCCCCACGGATATCTCCAGCGATCCAGCGACCCACCCCTCTGGCAGTCCAACGGCTGTGACAGCGCCGTTCAGCGGCCGCGACAGCGTCGCCGCCGTCGTCGTCAGTGGCGGATCCCAGCGGCATCGTCCGTCGTCGTCTCGACATCATCCGTCGTCGCGACATCATCCGTCGTCGTCGCTTCGTCCAGTTTGATAGAGATAGAGAGAGATGAGAGTCCAGTTTGATCGCTCCAATTTGATCGCTCCAGTTTGATAGAGATAGAGAGAGATGAGAGTCCGGATAGGAGATAGAGAGAGATGAGAGATAGAGATAGAGATAGAGAAAGAGAGAGAAAAGAATAAAAATATAGGTTAGTGGGTTGGATTAATCAGGGCCATTGATAGGGATATATAGTTAGTGGGTTGTTTTTACACCGTAGATAGTGATATATATTTTGCATCGTTGGATGAATTTTTTAAGCATTTGTGACCCTTAGATGATAAATTTATTTTGGGGGGAAAATTCAAAATCAATGCTGAAATGTTATATAGATGTGAAAATATTATTTCATATATAGTTAGTGGGTTGTTTTTACACCGTAGATAGTGATATATATTTTGCATCGTTGGATGAATTTTTTAAGCATTTGTGACCCTTAGATGATAAATTTATTTTGGGGGGAAAAATTCAAAATCAATGCTGAAATGTTATATAGATGTGAAAATATTATTTCATATATTTTTTTTCTTTTTGTTTTTGGTCATTGTTTTCCTTTTTCATTTCTTTTCTCACAAAGTTAAAACTACATAGAAGTTAATTTTGCGAGACCCCATGATTTGAATGACTAGATTTTCTAAGCTTGATATGTAAAAAGCGTTGAGCATGATGAGCGCGAGTAGTGATTAGTCAATATTTGAACTCACACAGTTGTGTACCATATATACATGACCGTTATTCCGTTAAATTAAACTTTGAAATCGCTTCAGAGAAACGCGTCTGCTAACGGGGAAAAGCAAAATATCAGAAATTGCAAGGAAACAAACCCTTCTCTTGCTTGTTAAACCCCAAGAATAAGATTGTCGGTCGTGTTTTTGTCCTCCAAAACCTTAGCTCTTGCTGGGTTTTAATTTTCTCGAAACCCTAATTCGAAATTCCACCAGGTCTGTTACATTCCAATTCTCTCTCTATATTATATATATATATAGTGGTGTACAAGCCCTAATTTCAAGAAGCATTTGAAAATTCGAGGAACATATATTGTTGAAGTAAGAAAGAGAAGAAGTCAGGGATGTGAAGAAAAGATGAAGAGGAACCAAGAACATGAGCTTCAGGAGAAGGTTGAGCAGAAGAGTGTGTGTAAACTTGGAGATGGAGTGGCATGGTTCAGAGGTGCAATGATAGGCAAAGGAAGTTACGGGTCAGTTTATTTTGCGAATTTGAAGAAACCCAGATTGCGATATAGCTATTTGCCATCGGTTATTGCTGTGAAATCTGTTGAGATCTCTGTTTCGGGTTCAATCCAGAAGGAGAGAGAGGTTTTGAGTAATATCCAATGTTGCCCTTATATTATTCGATGCTTTGGAGATGAGATTACTATGAGTGAGAACGGTGAGATGGTGTATAATTTGTTGTTGGAGTTTGGTTCTGGAGGAACCCTAGCTGGTTTGATTAAGAAATCGAGCAGTTGTGGGTTAGCTGAATCCGATGTTAAGGGTTATACGAGGTCCATTCTTCGAGGGCTTAATCGTGTTCATGAGTGTGGTTATGTTCACTGTGATATTAAGCCTGAGAACATACTACTTGTGCCTATTACTACAGGTGGTTTTACCAAATTGAAGGCGAAGATTGGTGATTTTGGGTTGGCGAAGAGGGTGGAAAAGAACAAGAAGAGAAAGTTGGATCCTTACTTGAGAGGCACTCCTATATATTTGTCCCCTGAAGCTGCGGTTGATAACATACAAGAGCCTCCCTCCGATATTTGGGCTCTTGGCTGTATTGTGCTTGAGATGTTAACAGGGAAGCTGCCATGGGATACAAAACAAGATCAGGATGCCGAGTCCCTTCTACGTCAGATTGGTAAAGGGCGAAAATTGCCTACAATTCCAAGTGAGATATCAAAAGAGGGGAAGGATTTCTTGAAGGGTTGTTTTGTGCGGAAGGTCATGTTTAGATTGACAGCTGATATGCTATTGAACCACCCATTTCTAGAAGGATTAGTTGATGATGATGGAGAAGTTGAAGAAGGGGACGAGGTCTTTGATGTGGATGAGGTTGGCTTGTCATTTCCGTTCTCTGAGAATGATGATGAGCTCAGTTCTCACACCTTCTCTGATGATTGGAGCTTCATATCTGAAGGGGAATCCTTGTATTCTTTGTCAGAAGAAGATGTAGAGGAGATGGATAATGAAGTGGTTTCTTATTTTGCTGAAGAAGAAACGTCAGAAGTTCAAAAAAAGGTGGACATTACAAAGTCCAGCAATGCTCCCGGAATTGATGATATAACAAAAACATCTATACAGGTTTCATCAAACAAAATGCAGCAGTGTCCAATTTCATTTACCATTCCTGCTGGAGTATAGCACTTATTGTGTTGGCACATTGAATCACTCTCTTTACAAGTATATTTAGGGATCATTTTGCAAGAGCTTTCTTACTGTACAGATTACGTGTCATGTTAGTTAAAAGTCTAGCAATTATGATTCTTTTCAATTGATAATAAACACAGCATTTAAGTTTGTTATAATTGTATTTCTTCCATTTCAAAGGAACCAGGTAGTTAAAATAATTATTGGCATGGATATTATAATCGATTGTTACTCTTGAGATACCTATCATACATATGCAGACCAGTAATGTTTAGAATGATTTTTCAAATTTAAGAAAATCTGAAATTTATCCATCTCGAATTGTCTTAGCTAGCTTCTTTTCCCGAATGGCCAGCATAAGATTGACGAAGATGGTATATGTTATTTGATCTGCTTAATTCCAGAGCTTTTTAACTATCTAGTTCTACTTCACTTGTTATTGAAGCATTGACTCAATAAATATTAGACACAATCATAGGTGGTACGGACAGCTGGAAGAAAAATGAGTCTTTGTGCAGTAGATATCCATCCTCAGCTAAAAACCATCATGAATCAAAGTACATATGGCTGTTAATAAACTTATGACTCAGACCAATTGTCAGAAACTTGGTCATCCGATCTCATTCAGTTTCGGTGAACACATGTTAAATTTGGATCTTAAGATTAATACAAGATCTGAAGGCTTCCAAATCCAATAGTTGATTTTATCAAGGAAACAAGTAGCAGAGGGCTAATTAAATCTGATTTTAGGTGCTTTACATGGTCTATTGTTTGAAGGCTTAATCACATCATTGTGTGTGGTTATATTCACTGAAATATAGAACCTGAGAACATTCTACTCTTGCCTGCTACTACTATTAGTACTATATACATGACAAAACAGGAGGTTTGATCATTACTTGAGAGGTACCTAGCATATCTGATGCTTGAAACTGTAATTGACAATATACAAGAACCTCCCCCAATATTTGGGCTCTTGGCCTTGTTGCGCATGAGATGCTACTAGCAAATCCTCTTTGGTATACAAGACAAGATTTGGTGAAGGTCATGAATTGCCTAAAATCCCAAGATACTGAAAGAGGGAAGGATTTGAACAGGGTTGTCTTCTAAAGAAGGCAAGTACAGAGACACTGCTGAGATGGTATTGAATCAATCATTAGAAGAGGTTTCAGATGCAGACTGTTGTTGTGTGACCGATGACAATGATATTGATTTTTGATCAGGTGAATTGAGCATCAAATCTGACAAGGATTTGTACCAGTTCACACTTCCCAGTATCCCTGGTAGGCAGAATCAACACTAGGTAATTTATTTTTCTTTCTTTTCTTTAATTCAAATGTTTCCATTGTGATACAGTAGCTGCACCATTAATGGGGATGACATTATATGATTTCTTCATTCCATGCAAATCTCTGAATTAGCTTTTGTGAATTTATCTCAAGATTTATGTTCAATTCTAGTATGCCTGATTTAGAGCTAGTGATGCTATATAGGTAATTGTTATTATCACTAGGAAATTTTAATTTTTTTCTCATTCTGTGATAGTGAAAGAGCAGAGGCACTATAATCCAATCATATCTGTCTTAAATAACGTCACTACTTTCTAACGACACTTTTAGGTTAAAACTTGAGATTGTATAATTCAGTTTCCTGAATGCCAAGGTAGAACTTCTCTAAATATAATATACGCCTTTGTATGTTCGTTTTAGATTGTTAACCACCATTTACTTTTAAGCTTTTAGAGTAGATGGTGGTTAACATGGTATAGAGCAGACAAGGTCCTGTGTTCAAACCTTCACAAAGCCCAAAGGGCTACATCACTTTTATTGTATTCTCTCTTAGTTTTGTTTACAATGACTACCTTTATTTATTGGTGAAAGAATACAAGTGATAAATATGGAAAATACATAGATGGAGGATTTCTAAAATCAATCCCATAAATCACTCTTATAAATCTTCTATCAAGGCTTAAATCACTCCAATAATATATTCTCCAACATAGACATTAGAATTTGGATATCGAATATCATAATTTTGAAATGGTAATTTAGCATTGTGATTAGTCATGAAAGATTATTTTTTCATAATTGCAAGTACAGATAAAGCAGATGGTGTAGGACACTGACAGCAAAAAGTATGGTTCTAGCACTACTTTAAATTGCATATTTGCTTGACATTTTTAAACTCCAACATGATATCACAACAATTAGTTCAAGAGATCTAAAACAATAAAATTCATCTGTAAGATTCATACTTCTTAACTTTCAAGTGGGAAAATAATGGCCATCTAGAATTTGTTCTTTTGTTTATATATATGTTTAAATGCTTAATAATCAAAATATAACTGAAAAAGAAAAGGATAAAGAAAATTTGGGTTAGATCTTAGAGATTTTAATTTTCTCTTCTCCTCACTAATTTTCTCAACTGTACATAAGTTGCATTTATGTGCCTTAAAGATTTTAAGTTTCTCTTCTCATTAATTTTCTTAACTGTACATAAGTTGCATCCATGTGTGGTGAAACGTGTACAGTATAAGGAAGCCAAACAGAGCAGCATTTAAAGACATTGCAAGGTGCCACAGAAAAGCAGGAAGGGACCACTGTCCAAATTATTAGCAAAGAAGGTCCACCTTTTATATGTGATGAGGCATTCTCTGCACAAGATATCCTGTGCTTTTTATATTCAGTATTTTGCATTTTGCATAAGATCTAATTTAATATCACTTTTTGTGTGTGTTTGGTTTTCTTGTTTGTTTCTTTTTTGTTTTTTTATTTAAGATTTTGTAAATTTTACTTGGCATATGGATTTTCTTTCCAGATTTAGAGTTAGGGATTTTATTGAATTTTGAATTTTGGAATGAGTATTACACTGTTACTAAATGATCAAATGTTACTTTTACTCAATACATATGAAAATGGATATACCGCAATAATGTTATATGGGTAAATGATACTCGTAGAAACAATTTAAAATTGATAAATTCTTTGTTCTTTTTAAGTAGTAGGATCAGTAGCAGAAATGGATACGATTGGAGAATATTTTTACATCAGCCTTGTGGGTTCTTCATGGGTCTTAAAGAATCACCAAGTCAATGAATTTTGATACATATTGTCACTAGTGATGATTGCTTGGTACAGTGTAAAAGTTCGGTCTGTGAAGCATGATAACTCAATTTCAAGTCCAAGGGAAGCTCTTTATGAAAATAATGTGAAAGGTCAGGTATGTAGCCAATCTACCCCTCCCAGAACCTTCCATTAACATACACCACATTGGGTAATGGCCTTTTATATTGTCACACTAGTACAGCAAGGTGACCGAAAATAAGGAAGAATTTTGCAGCTGCCATTCTTGCTATGAAGCATGATATTTTATATAAGGGAAACATACCGTAGTCATGTCTATGTCAGATATTGACACTCGGATGCTCGCTAATTAGTTTTATTTCTAACGCTTTCATGATACATTTTAGATACCCGTGTCACGTGTCCAATCCTTTTTATATATTTCAGGAGCCATTTAACAAGTCTTGAATATTAAAATATAACTTTTTCAAGTATGATATCATTGAATAATTCTTGAGAAAAGTTATGGATGTCTTCAAAAAAGAAGTATTTAGACATATATCATGACTAATTAGTCCAAAATTTATCCATGCAATATAACTCTCCACTCCCAACTTGTTTCTCATAATTTTTTAGAAGGAAATGTTAGTAACAATATATATCATGACAAATAATTATTATTTCCAAGTTTATCCATAGATACTTACATATATATATATATTAATTTTATTCATATCTACATTAATATAATATATATGTTGTCATGTTCTTGTTGAGTCTGTAACGTGTCATGTTTGTATCCCGTATCCGTGTCCATTCTTCATAGGTTCTTTGCCAAATTGCTACTTGAAACTAAAACAATATGTGGGAAGAAAAAATAAATAAGAAACTGTGATAAGCTTAGTTGACTTAAAAATGTAGGATATTTTCAAAACCAATTATGATGTTTGTCCTTGTTTAGTCGTATAATTTTTAAAATGCTGGTTTTGTTCTACTGCTACTGAAGTTGATTTTTCTCTCCTAAGCAGTGATCGGACCAATTGTTGGGCAGTTTCATCAGTTCAACCATTTGCATTTGATCACGACAAGATTCTTAAATCTGATGGCTTTGAGGTACTCACTTAAGAAACCTGTTGTAGTGATATTGTTTGACACCATAATAACCCTTCCATATAATGACAAGCAATAGACTTAATTCTATCATCTGTTTGAAAGAAACTTCTAAAGAGTGCAATAATTTTAATCAAAGCTCTGTTTGAATGCTCAAAGTTGAGGAACATGGAAAGGAAGTCTAGATTGCTATGAACATTTCAGACTTGAATGGAAGTTTTCAATGCAAATCAAGATTTACAACAATCAACAAATTTTGTTTAGTGGTAGCCACTAAGGATATCAATCATATTTTGAAAGAGGGATCGTTATATTACACTTCCACTTCCTGAAACAGTGAATGATCAATTGTCTTTTGAGGATCTCAGTGAACCAAGCTTACTTGATATTGGTTGCTATAATGCTATATGGTTTAAGTAGTTAGTGGCATGTAACAATATCAAGACAAGTTTGTCTCTCCTCAACCCTTTTGTATGTTGATGTATTGTGTTGTGGACCTCAGAACGGATCACATCTTGGAGTATTTACATTGACACTGACTTGGTTTCACTTTCTCATTCCACTTCATTGGATGAAATGGTGCATATAAATGATTTTTGAATGGGATGTTATGACTGAGACATGCATATGCCACATTTCCATGAATAAAAGTTAAGTTCTGACTGTTAGAGGCTAAACTGATATGCTTAGATTTTCTGGTTTAGGGTTCTAGCAGGAACTACTTGAGGCTTCTTTTTACCATGTGTGGCTAAAATGGCCACATGGAAGCTAAATAATTGTTTTCAGCTGTTGGATTCTGAAACACAATGAGACATTTTTATGCTGCATTTGATGTTTTAAGGGAAAACAAAAAATTTCTTTGCACGTGAGATGATAAATTGTGGGGTTTGTTTTTGAGAGAACTCACTTTGTGCATAAAATGCCAAAAGCTAAGCTGGCCTACACTCCTAGCACCATTGATTAACAAGGACCATGCTAGGTAATGCCCTTTTTTTGTGTGAGAAGATAAATTTATGCTATTTAACAGGATATATTTAAAAGCTACATTTTGATCTTTAAAAATGAAATGCTGCGTATTAACAATGAGAGGCCAATATGATATGTTTGACAGGAAAAAGGATGTGTTTGTGATGGTTAAAGATAAACTGCTGTTGCATTTTAACCATGAGAAACCAAAATGCTGAAATTTGGCAGCTAGAGGCAACCAAAATGCTGCATCTTGATAGTCAGATACTGGAGTAAGCGAAAAATGAAGGATAGTCGGATGCTCAGCTGATGCTTTTTGGTAGGGAGATTTAAATATGCTAGTTTTTGGCCTGTTCAGTAAAATGCTTTGTGTAGGGTGAATAGCATGCTACATTTTGCAAGTAAGATAAATAAATGCTGCATTTTGCATGCACAATTTTATTCATATACTAATGCACATACTATTAATGTTTTATGATACCACCAGTCTCTCTCTCTCTCTCTCTTTGTGCATGAGTGTGCGTACATATTCAGGCGTGCAGATAAATGGACTCCTAAATATGGAAAAGTGATACTCCTTGTATTGATGTTGCCAGGCAAGTCTGAAACTATTTCCTTGTCTATTTTCTTTTTTTCTATGGTAGTTCTTTATCATGTTTAGAAATCTAATCTATAGTTGTTAAATATAATTATGGGCAATGCAGGAAAGTGACAGATTATAATGAAAATCGGATTCTTTGCAAACTGTCTAATGAAACCGAAACAAAATCGTGGAATCAAAATAAATGAGGAAACAAACCAAAAGTGATAGCAAAGGTGAGTTATTTTTCCCCCCTCCCAAATAGTCCTTAATGAAGTTTTTAGTTAGAATGACAAGTTTTTTAGGCCAGATGGCTTTGATTTTGTTAAGATAAATAAACATTTGAATGTGATATATTTAATACTGTTAAGAGCCTTCCATAGAGTCAAATGCAAGGTATTCTTTTCAATTCTAAATTCAATCTTTGTATTTATAACTCATGTTGATTTTGAACAGATCCATCATCCATCATCCATCATTATAAATTCCAGTTAAATGCACAACAGACACTGTAGTTTCCCTTGTACTTTTTCATTTCCTTTAATTTAACACTAAATTCTTATATCTTAAAATGAAATTCTATTTTTTTGGGGACAACTAAACGGAAGGGAGAGATTCTGGAATATTTTGGTCAATGCAGATGAAATTCACAAAATTCCGAATTCCTCTCCTTTGATTTGTTCAATAGTCAAACAGAGCATAACAGAGTAGTTTATAACTTTACTGTTACTAAATCCACTAAGAGGAAGAAACAATATTCATTCACAACTAATTTACTAAAGAAGTATTTTAGTCATATTTTAAAAGATAAGTTCTTGTATTGTTTTGTTTACCTGTCAATAGTGTTCTCACTATTACTCGAGTCAAATTCAACAAATCAATGCTTCTTCACTTTTCATTTTTTTTTATTAATAGCTTGGTTGTCTTTCTGGGTTGGTTCGTAAGTGGTCGGTGCTTTCAATATGTATTATATTGTCTACATTGTGGCATATTCATTTGATTTTGTCTTTTAAAACCTCAGAAACAATCACACTTTGTAAAAAGATTACTCTAATATTGAGATAATCTTATATCCTCATCAGAGCTAGTTCTTTGGTTCATTGTGAGCAAAACAGAGGATAACAGCAGAAAATGGAATTAGAGAACCACCATTTTGTCCCCAACTGCTGGTAAGATTCTGTTTATTTTCCTTCTTTTTTTCTTTCTTTTTCATTGTTCATTCTGTAATCAAACTGGTAATCAAAGAAATTTGATATTCAATCATGATTTAGCAATAAAATGAAAAGGCACATTTGATTTTGATTTTTTCTATTCACCATGTTAATGAAGTCTTTGCATAACTTGACATGACCAGTAGGTGGCAAATGAGCCTGTTTATGGACATTCGCCTGTCTCCTTGAAATTTATCACCGTCTTCGGCTCTTCCTATCCTTTGTATAGACAGCATTTGTTGTGAACTAACACTAGTATATTAAAGATTTTAACATGTAATAAAAAAAATTTGTTAAATAATTAATCAAGCTTAAACTAATCAACATGTAATAAAAAAAAAATCCGGGGCTCTACACATTTGGCCCCAAAATCAGTGGAAAAAATTAAATTTCAACTGATCCATCTGCAAGGCCGTTGAACCAATTGAAAGGGGGCAATATGTTTGCACTCAAATTGGGCATTTGGTTCGAAGGACGTGACAATGATCCATGCTGAGCCCACGGCCGTAGAATGGAGGAAGATGCAACGTTGGGATGATTAAGTACACTGTGAGTTACTCAGTGCGAAAGTGGTGTGAAAGGTTTGATCTCAGATGAAAGACCTATAAGGGGGGTGAATAGATCTAGCTTGCTCTTTTGACAATTTTTAGATTATTTTAATTTTACCGAATTAAAATTAAACCAATCACACAAAGCAGTAAATATAATGCAGTAAAGTAACTAAAGTTAGAGATGACACTGGAATTTTTTACGTGGTAACCTCGAAAGGAAAAACCACGGAGACTAGCCGTCTAGAGTGAAACAATCCAATATCTCGAAGCAGTGCTACACAAACACTGTCTTAGTCTAACACCCACTACACTCTACCAAGAACTAGTTGTTGAACACCTTAGTCAGACTCCTACGACTCAATGTTTAGTTGCTGCAAACTCTAATCTTACTACTCAATTCTTACAAACTGATTGCTGGAAGAACACGAATGCTCTGCGAACACTCTATCCCCTTCGTACGGATTGAATCACCTTCCTTGCAATCACGAGGATGAAAGGAAACCAAGATCCTGCTATTCTAATCGAGAAAATATTATCTGTAGAAAAGCTTTGTACTATCAATTAGAGATATGGAACATCACCTTAAAAGCACTTTCGTGTACAAGTGTGTGTTCTCAAATAAAGGAAAACAACCAAAAAATCAAGGGTGATTTTTCTGACAAAAACTCACTCAAAAGCTCTAACTGTGAAGAATAATCCATGTTTCTCTAACGTGTATTGAGGTGGAGAAAATTAGAATTTTTATAGACAAAAGAGTCCAAAAATACAATGGAAAAGTGTTAGAAAACTCCTATTGGACGTCTCAAGAAGTTTAGTTGAAATGAGTTAAAATCTTATCAAAAACACACTTTCCCGGAGCCAGCAGGACAAGTCCAACTGGTTGGACTTTTTTCCAACTAGTTCTCGGAAACCGAGACCTGTTGGATCAGTTGGAATTTGAAGACCTGACTTTCCGGGACTAATCGGTTGGAACCCGAATTTCTAGACTTTATTAAAGGGCCAAACGAACTTGAAATTAAGCAAATAATATATCGTTGGAAAGCTTATCGAGTTTAGTTTCTGACCATATAAAGATCATCTCGAAACTCCAAGTGTTGTGTGAGATATTGCAGAAATAAGAAAGGTATGTCAGAATTTGACTGAAGACAACATCACATGGTGGTATTGTTTCAAGGCCCACTCAACGCAAGGTTTTCAAAACATATTTTGAATCTTGAAAACATTCAAAGGGCTTGTAGCCCAATGTAATAACCTTCCCATCCTCAAAGAGGAGGGTAGGGGTTCAAGCCCTGGCATGGACAAAAAAGTGTGTGAGTTCCCCAATTAGGAAAAAAAAAACCTTTTTCAAAAGCAAGTGTACTCACACACTCACTTACCTCCTCTAAGTGATGTTAAAATCTGATCAATAGGTATTGAGCTTGTGTCAATCACTTGTTGTTTACCTTTCATAATCGAGACTCAAAGTAAACAAAAAATTACAAACCGATTAATATATTTTGACATCAGAATTTGCCAACACGAAAACTAAGTTTTTGACATACACGTCATCAGCCGTAAATGGCTCTAATAAAGCCTCATAACTAACCAGCAACCTCCAAATACAAAAGCCCCTTCTATATCGCTAAGGCCAACCTTACCTACTTCCATCAAATCAACACATGCTTCGTGCAAGACAAGACAGGCTAAAAAAGGGGGAGATACTCATACCTGATGGCAGAAAGAGGACGTCCCAAGTTGACACTTCAAGCATGGCGCCCCAAGCCTTAACATCTGGCGCAGCTGCAACCCAAATGTCCCATCTATGTCGGTCTCAAGCATATCCTCACGTGGGAAATTTTTAGTTGTAACCAACCCCCATCACCACCATCCACGTGGCAATCACCCAACCATCGACCTTGCCTCCCCTCCACTATAAATAGAACTCATTTATGAGGGGAAGGAGCTTGCACCAACACAAATTTCATACTTGCGACCTTTGGGCTCCAAGCATAACATACTTAGTTTATTTCAAGTTTCTTCTAGCAATTGAGCTTTTAGTTTGCTTCAGTACACCTTACATGCTTCATAGTGTAACCAGTAGCTCTAAGTTTCCTTTGCTTGTCTTTCATAAGCATTCATTAGTGTAATCTTGTACACTTAGTTTAAATTTCGTACTTGTCCAACTTGTAACTCATGATTCAAGGCTCAGTCAATGAACATGATAGATTGTAACTAGGAACTCAACATTTGTACCTAACAAGGTATGGTAACTGATTGCACTGCTAAAAAGTTAATGAGGAGAAGGTTACTTTTTACTTAAAGGTATTTGTTGTTTACTTTTTAGTTTCTCCTTTTTACTCTATATTCAACTCACTTCAATACTTAATAGAGTCCTTTAGTTAGGACCGAATTGAACGAACTAGTGAGAGAGTCATAACTGCTCTCAACAATCACAAGTTAGATTGGACATACATTAAGGTCATCCATAGCAGTAACTTAAGGAATATTTGTTTGGCTCTTGTAGATCGACTGTAGCCAGCTGTAAATAGGTAGAAAGTGTTCTGTTGTGAGGAATGACTTGTCACTTGACTGGATCAATGGTATTGATAAAGATCGAGCTGAATAAGCTGAATGAGATCATAAGCTGTGTCACGCCCCGAATCTTAAAGACCCAGTACATGAGAAAATAATAATAATAAGAATAATAATAATAATAAACTATACACTTTGCCACAATAACCCAAAAGCTATTCATCTATAACCAAAACAAACACAAATGGGTACAAACCAACCCCCGAAGCATATATGTCCTGAAATATACATTGTCCCAAAAGCATATCATCCAAATACATTGTATAAAAGCGTACCCAAGATAACACAAAAAGGAAATATTACATATGGCATGCTAATCTATCATTTAGAAGTTCAAAAAAAATCATTATGGTCACAGCCAAGCTAGGGGTGAGGAGAGTCCTCCATGGCCACGTTTGTTCCTAGAAAAAAAAATATCAACGGGGAGTGAGCTTACAATGCTCAGTAGGAATATGGTATGCAGTTAAACTATGTTCCTTTGGGCCTTATAACCATGACATATGCCATACAATACAAAGGACATGCTTCCTAACGTCTAGTCCAAGGGAACTCCTAAAGGAATCATCCTAGAACTAGCAAGTAAGCAAGATGCAACTATACTACACAGTTAAACATATGCAATATAATGAAATATCATAAACCTTAAGTTGCAACTACACATGGATGCCAACTTGTCAATCAAGATTCGAAATCAACAAATGGGATAACTCGGCATAGATCAACAAACCCCCGGACATACCTACTGCATGCACCGGTAAATGTTATTTTCGGGCTACTAACCCACAGGGAACAAACCTAGTGGCCACTATAAATGGGGATTTTCACCCCGAAGGCTATACCCTTGCTCAATAGTAACAGAAACCGAGTATCTCCCAAAATCATCAACCAATTCACGAAGGGGTACACATACTTTAAACATGATTATTAGAATATAGATTCATCAAAAACAAATCACATAACCATCACTGTCAATGAATACAATCACTATCCATAAGTCAAAGCCACACACACACTCACACTATGCATGTATAACACACACCATGACTATAAAACTCAAAGAATTCATAGGTTAAAAGCATAACACACCCCTACCTCAATTTGGAGTGAGAACTCCAAATTTTCCGATTATGAAAACACAACTATTGATGAACTACCTTCGTGGGAATGCTCCTAATTTCTGTCCAAAAACAGAATTTCCAGCTCGTCACCTCCAACTTCAAAAATTCATAAAAATTTCATTCCTCAAGCAAATTGCATGAATCCAAATGCAATTGAAAGTTTAAAGGCTAAACTTTGAAACTATCAATTCACCTTCTCAAAATCCCTCACCATCTAAATCAGTTCTAAGACAAAAGGAACCATAAACATTCTGCCCAGAAATGAATTTCCAGCCTGAAGCTCCCAACTTCAAAAATTCATAGAAAAATCATTTTAAAACGAAATTGCATGAAACTAAAGCCCATTGAAAGCTAAGGGACAATACTTTCATACCATTTATTCACTTTCATAAAGAGAAAAATAATTCAGGTCCGTTTTTGAACAAAACAGTAGCAAAATTCTGTTTTCGAAACCAGTTTTCCAACAAGAATAGGTTATCTTCAAAAATTCGCCAAAAATAGAATACTAAATGAAATGACATGAAACCAGAGCCCAAAATGAAGCCAAAAGACTAAACTTTCATGCTGTAATTTTTGTTTCATGAGATCCCTTGTGGATCAAATCAGTTTTGATAAAGAATGCAGACCAACTCTGTTTTCAAAAAACGAAATTTTCAGCAGCAAGCTTCCCATTTCAAAAATTCATATCTACTTCATCTCAAAGCCAAATTGGATGAAACAAATTTCAAATGGAAGCTAAAAGACCATATTTTCATACTATCAAATCAATTCAACCAAGCTCCTTACAAAAAACTCAATTGAGGGCAGAATATTTACTTCCTAGTCTTGCAACCAATCTATAAACATAAAAATCACTTAATATTCCCACACAACCAAAGCTATTGAAAAATAATTACACATACTTTAAATCAAGCAAAAAGTCCCAAATTTCTACCAAACCAAAGTCACCAAACAGAAAAGATGAACCGATCAAAATGACAAGGAAGACAAGGGGAACATCTTTGTCTCTTGTGGTTTCTTCCAATTCTCACTCTAAGAGGCTCAATTTTTAGAGAGAGAAAGTAGATCTAGAGGGGTCAAATGCTCATACGTATAGAGAGAGAGAGAGGGTTGCTAACTGATTTATTTTCCTTTGTCTAATCTCATTTAACTTTCTCACAAAAGTCCATATTTGCAACTTGCCCCAACTTTCTTCCAATTTTACAACCCTTCATTTTTCTTCTTAAAATCTTTCATTACTATCCCTCCAAAATTACAACTATCATCATCTCCAATTAAGAAGTCCGTGAAATTATTTTCTCGGGTCAACCCACCCGTCCCGAGTCTATATACTCGAAGAAAATGCACACAATATTTATATATCATAGTTGTGCACACCAAACCTTAAAATGAATTTCATAATTTCACATAGTAAAATAAAATATATAAATAAATAAAAATTTCGGGTCTCTACAAGCTGGGTGCTAGATGGGAGAAAGAGAAAGCAAGAGTGATTTGGAGAGGGAGGGGGCACCGGAATGAATCCACATGTCACCATGCCATGGGGTATTTATAGGCCTCAGGCATAGGGCTTTTGACAGTTGTCATCCTATGTAGAGACCCGAATTTTTTATTTATTTATTTTATTTTATTATGTGATAATTATAAAATTCATATTAAGGTTTAGCTGTGCACAATTATGATATATAAATATGGTATGCATTTGCTTCGGGTACATGACTCGGGACGGGTGGGTTGACCCAAGAAAAAAATTTCACGGACTTCTTAATTGGAAGTGATGATAGTTGTAATTTTAGAGGGGTAGTAATGAAAGATTTTAAGAAGGGAAATGAGGGGTTGTAAATTTGGGAAAGAGTTGGGGCAAGTTGTGATTATGGACTTTTTGGGAGAGAGTTAAATGAGGGTTAGACAAAAGGAAAGAAGTATGTTGGCAACTCTCTCTCTCTCTCTATACGTATAAACATTTTGCTCCCTAGATCCACTTTTTCTCTCTAAAATTGAGGCTCTTAGAGTGAGAATTGGAAGAAATCGCAAGAAGCAAAGATGTTCCTCTTGTCTTCCTTGTCGTTTTGATCGGTTCATCTTTCCGATTTGGTGACTTTAGTTTGGTGGAAATTTGGGGCTTTTTGCTTGATTTAAGGTATGTGTAATTAATCTCCAATAGCTTTGATTGTGTAGGAATATTAATTAGGAAGTAAATATTCTGCCCTCAATTATTTTTTTTTATAAGGAGCTTGGTTCCATTGATTTGATAGCATGAAAATATAGTCTTTTAGCTTCCATTTGAAATTTGTTTCATGCAATTTGGCTTTGAGATAAAGTAGATATGAATTTTTGAAATGGGAAGCTTGCTGCTTGAAATTTCGTTTTTTGAAAACAGAATTGGTCTGCCTTCTTTATTAAAACTGATTTGATCCACAAGGGATCTCATGAAACGAAAATTACAGCATGAAATTTTAGCCTTTTCGCTTCATTTTGGGCTTTGGTTTCATGTCATTTCATTTATTTTTGGCGAATTTTTGAAGAAAACATGTTTTTGTTGGAAAACTGATTTCTAAAACAGAATTTTGCTACTATTTTGTTCAAAACCGGACCTGAATTATTTTTCTCTTTATGAAAGTGAATAGATGGTATGAAAATATTGTCTCTTAGCTTTCAATGGGCTTTGGATTCATGCAATTTCGTTTTAAAATGAATTTTCTATGAATTTTGGAAGTTGGGAGCTTTAGGCTGAAAATTTCATTTCTGGGCAGAATGTTTATGGTTCCTTTTGTCTTAAAACTGATTTGGATGGTGAAGGATTTTGACAAGATGAATTGATAGTTTCAAAGTTTAGCCTTTAACTTTCAATTGCATTTGGATTCATGCAATTTGCTTGAGAAATGAATTTTTAATGGATTTTTGAAGTTGGAGGTGACGAGTAAAAATTCTGTTTTTGGACAGAAATTAGGAGTGTTCCTACGGAGGTAGTTCATCAATAGTAGTGTTTTCGTAATCGGAAAATTTGGAGTTTTCACTCCAAATTGAGGGAGGGGTGTGTTATGCTTTTAAGCTGATTCTTTGAGTTTTATAGTCATGGTGTGTGTTATACATGCATAGTGTGAGTTTGTGTGTGGCTTTGATTTATGGATAGTGATTGTATACATTGACAGTGATGGTTATGTGGTTTGTTTTTGATGAATCTATATTCTAAATATCATGTTTAAATGATGCAATGATGCTTGTTGAGTTGATGTACTCTTAATGTTATTGTAATGTCTTCATGATGTAAATTGATCAATTTATGATTTTTATAATGCCATAATTGTGAGCATGTCATGATAGTGTTTTGGACTATGGGACATGAGTTGCATGGTTAGCATGTGTTATGTGCGCGTGTGACATGCTAAATATGATTATTAAAGTATATGTTCTCCTTCGTGAATTGGTTGTTGATTTTGGGAGATACTCGGTTTCAGTTACTATCGAGCGAGGGTATAGCCTTCAGGGTGAAAATCCCCATTTATTGTGGCCACTAGGTTTGTTCCCTACGGGTTAGTAGCCCGAAAATAACTATTCTTTTACCGGTGCATTCAGTAGGTATGTCCGGGGGTTATGGATCTATACCGAGTTATCCCATTTGATGATTTCGAATTTTCATTTACAAGTTGGCATCCATGTGTATTTGCAACTTGCGGTTTATGTTATTTCATTATATTACATCTTGCTTACTTGCTAGTTCTAGGATGATTCCTTTAGGAGTTCCCTTGGACTAGACGTTAAGAAGTATGTCCTTTGTATTGTATGACATATGCCATGGTTATGAGGCCCAAAGGAACGTTGATATTATTTTTTTTCAGGAAAGAGCGATGCTATGGAGGACTCTCCTCACCCCTAGCCTGGTTGTGACCATAATGACATTTTTTGGACTTCTAAACGATAGATTAGCATACCATATGAAATATATGTATATATATTTTTTGTGTGTTATCTTGGACATGCTTTTAGACAATGTATTTTGGGGATATGCTTTTGGACAATGTATAATTCAGGACGTATACTTTGGGGTTGGTTTGTACCAATTTGTGTTTGTTTTGGCTATAGATGAATAGTTTTTGGGTTATTGTGGCAAAGTGTATAGTTTATTATTAGTATTATTGTTATTATTATTATTATTATTACTATTTTCTCATGCATTGGGTCTTTAAGATTCGGGGCGTGACATCCTACGTGGCACTTGGCCGCATATCCCTTCCTTCACCACCCTTGGTTGTAACCATGAGCCCAAATCCTTGTGTCCTTCGCGGGCTTAGTCATACCCGCAGGAGACGCTGTGATGGTGCCTGCGTGGAGTCACACTAGCACAGTTTTAGATGCTCATAGCCCGACGAGCCTTCCTCTCAATCCTCCATATCACACTCAACCCACCTTCCCGCCTGGGACCATGACATCATATGCTTCATTATGACACCATGATCGCCCAGACCATATCACAACCTGTTTCTGTGCCTAAAATGGTCTGTGGGACTCCGTAGCCTCATACTAATTCCAACTCCTCAACCTTAGAAGTAGCATCACGACAAGCTACTTTCTATGTTGAACAGGAGAATTAGCATTTTTCCACAAAGTCCCTTTTACAAGAACTACCACTCAGGGTTGTGGGCTCAAAGCCACACAACGGCCTATTCATCCATGGTTCCTTGTTACCCTCAAGAGTATACCATAGTATTAGTTAGAGGTGTTTACCAAATCATACTCTTCTTAGGGAGTAGGGTTTAGAAACCCCATCCAACTAGGCAACTACTAGCTATAACATACCCGTTAGAGAGGATTGCCCCCAGTCCCATCACTCCCTGTGTTTCTGTGCCTTTATTAACCTTCACATATACGGGAGGACCCCTTTTCCGCATGGATGACCCTGCGCGGGCAGGGTCTACCAGCGTATGGGTTATCCACGCGGGTTGGTGTTCCCCATGTGGATAACCCATACGCGGGAGAGATCTTCTAGCGTATGGGTTTCTTACGTAGGTAAGGCCCCCTTGCATGGATAACCCAACCGCGGGTAGGTCGTCCCCGCGTACATATTATCCTTTGGCTCAAAAACTTTACTTTCTGCTTTTTTCCTTGGTTTACTTTTTGTAGTCGTGTTGTCAACCCTGGTTAATACCTTCCTGGTTTCTGCTTTATCCTTCTTTACACCAGCTAAGCTGCAAATTTGGACCAACCAATCCTAGAATGCCTGTAAACCATAAAATTACAAGTATACCCCCGAGGGCTTGACATTTGTAAAATCAAGTTATTTTATCCATGTGGTAATTCTGCTTAGTTTGCTCCCATTTGACTAGTAGTTACTGAAGTTGATCGCTTATCAACTCGAAAAAATGAGGAGATCGAAATAAAGAATGGTATGAATAGTGATTACCAAATTTAATGTTTGTTTATATTGACAAACTAAACCTTGGTCAAACTCTGTTCATTACTAAACTTAAGGAAATACATGGAAAATTGCTGAGGGAACTAAAATCAACATCTGGAGGGACAAATGAATTCCATTGGAGGCTCAAAAAGTTCTAGTTAGTGAGGCTGCATTTCAATTGCAACAAGTTTCAAAATTGATTGACATCACTACAAGATCCTGGAAAGAAGACCTGATTAAAGCTTCATTCACAGATAAGACTGCCTATCATCTAGTTGCTATCGTCACTAAAGACTAACAAAAGAATCAGAATTTTGGGGAATCAAGGTCTATTATTGAGCAAGGTACATTTTGGAGGAGTATTGGGAAATGTACTACCAAATAAAAGATCAAGCACTTCTTTGTAAATGTTGATGTTGTAAACAATTAGTTGTAGTCTTAACAATTAGTTGCAGAAGGTGTGGCAAGAGGCTGTGGAGCATTTGCTGCTAACGTGTCCTCACTCCATCTGAATCTAAAAACTCTCTCCACTTTGGATTGAGGTACATTCAGGTCCTTGTAATTCATTTTCTAATTGGTAGTATTTTCTGAATTAGAAGTGGAAAAACTCTGATGAAAAGGGTAATCTTTTGAGCCTATCTTCTTTATATGCCGGTACATTTGAAAGGAAAAGAGTGATTTCATTTACACTAGAGAAAAATGGGATGATAGAATCATTGTAAGCTCTGCAGTATCTCAATTTACTACCATCAAGGACTGAAGCCGACTGGTATCTACTCTACCTTCTACAATAAAAGGTCGAGGGTTCAGGTCCTGTTAAGGACAAAAGTGGCCCCAAAAAAATAATTGAATTCTTGGAGGCAATGAGGCAAATATCAAGATATCATTGAGAACCTTAATGTGATCAAAGTCCTTGCTAGGGTTAGGGTTCATATCCAATCCAACGAAGACCTTGCTTGTGTGTGTAGATCAATGGGACTTTAGAGAGAGATGAGATCTGTCTGTGTTAGAGAGAGAGGGAGAGGATGTGAAAGTGTGTGAATTGATGGTTTGAATGATGAGTTATGGGGCTGGAGTTTGGCTGTTTGAGAGTGTCTAAGAGATGAAAACAGCTCCCTATATCACTTTTGACTTCCCCTACTACTGTATTCTGCTAGAACTTCCTCTATTTCAAGTGGAATTCCTTGATGAGTTGATACATTTTTAATCTTTCAAGTGTTCCTATTTACTGGGGGGCAAAAAAACCTTATCGTGATCAAAAATAAAAGTCGTAAGCACTGGCGTCATCCTGTTTCAGCTTGCATCAAGTGTAATTTTGATGCTTCCTATAATCAATCTTCTGGAATATGGGGTGGTGGAGGTGCAGTTTATAGGGGTTCTAGTGGGAAAATTTTAGTTGCTGCAATATTCAAATCCCATTAAGTTGCTGATATAACAGTGTCTTAGGTAATCTGTCCTTTTAGATTTAGAGCTGGGGTTCAATCAACTTGTTTTGAAGGGGACTCTTTACTGGTGTGTAAAGCAGCCTCGAGATCAAGCTCTTGTCCACAAATAATTCAAAACATTATGGTTGATTTCTGGTCATGCTTGTAGTATGTCACTCCAATACATGGTATGATATTGTCCGCTTTGGGCCTAAGCCCGCACAGTTTTGCTCTTGGGTTTTACCCTAAAAGGCCTCATACCATTTGAAGAGATCACACTACATATCAGCACATACCCTTCTCCACACCCAGTCGATGTGGGATTGAGCAACCTATACCCTGTCAGTGTGGTAGCTCGCCCAGTGTCTCTTCTTGCACCCGCCCACAAGGGTTACTACAATCTACCCCCTTAAGAGGCCCGACGTCCTTGTCGGCACACTTCCGGCTGGGTTCAGGCTCTAATACCAATTGTAATACCCGCTCCAACACATGGTATGATGTTGTCCACTTTGGGCCTAAGCGCCCACGGTTTTGCTCTTGGGTTTTACCCCAAAAGGCCTCATACTATTTGAAGAGAACACACTACATATAAGCACATCCCCTTCTCCACACCTAGGCGATGTGGGATTGAGCACCTTGTACCCTGTCAGTGTGGTAGCTTGCCCAGTATCTCTTCTTGCACCCACCCACAAGGGTTACTACAATGCTTGAGTGATTTTCAATCAATCTCATTTCAGCATGTTCATAGGTTTGCCAATCAAGTGACTCACTCTCTTGCCAAGCTAGCTTGGATGGATATTAATAGTTTGAGGGTTTACTTAATTACTTATACTCATTTAGAGGTGAAAAGACTTGCTGAGAGTGATTGTAATCATTTTTTAAATTAATTTAGTTTGTTTGCTTGGGGAAAAATAAATAAATATAAGTACAAGTATACATCTCAAAAATAAATATCAATTCAGTAGCTTGATATTTTTCTATATAGTCTTAAACTGCATGCAAGCTAAATGAGTAAAATTGAAGGTGCAACAAATTAACGAGCTTAATGTTTTAATCAAATTTGATTAATCTCACAAATTATATGCCAGTCATTACTAATTAATCTCGGGCCAATATCGAGAAAATTGTTTGTTTTACTACTATAAATTCAGAATTTAGCAGTTAGGACAACATTTCACAATTCAGTACAAAGGCATTAATATGTGTTCTTTTAACATTTAAAAGACTAGTAATCTTTTCAGAAACTAGGATTCATTTCTAATTTTGTACTTTTGACATCCGACTTTAACTTAATAATAAGTTTTTCATTCTTAGTCATAAAAATCAAACCCTTAATCTCACTCTCTCTTCTTTAAAAGTTAGATAAACACTGTCATTTCTTCTTTAAATGTTATATATGCATTCTGATATGGCCTAATAGAAGTTTGTACCTTCTTTATTGTAATTCTAGTTTTAGTAAAAAATTAATGTCTACAATAAAATCCCCATGCTCAGGTTAAATGAATCAGACCAATTCTCAGAAACTTGGTCATCTGATCTCATTCATTTTCAGTGAAGACATGTTTGATTTTTGGCCCTCGTGGCTTAAAAATTTCCACAACTATAAGAACTTCCAAATGTTTTTTGGTGGAGCACTAACAGAAAATTTCATATGGTCTATTGTTTGAGGGCTTAATCACATCATTGTGTGCGGTTATGTTCACTGCAATATAGAACCTGAGAACATTCTACTCTTGCCTGCTACTACTATTAGTACTATATACATGACAAAACAGGAGGTTTGATCATTACTTGAGAGGTACGTAGCATATCTGATGCTTGAAGCTGTAATTGACAATATACAAGAACCTGCCCCAATATTTGGACTCTTGGCCTTGTTGTGCATGAGATTCAACTAGCAAATCCTCTTTGGTATAGGAGACAAGATTTGGTGAAGGTCATGAATTGCCTAAAATCCCAATTAAGATACTGAAAGAGGGAAAGGATTTGAACAGGGTTGTCTTCTAAAGAAGGAAAGTACAGACAGACTGCTGAGATGGTATTGAATAAACCATTAGAAGAGGTTTCAGATGCAGATCATTGTTGTGGAACCGATGACAATGATAATGATTCTTGATCAGGTGAATTGAGCATCAAATCTGACAAGGATGTGTACCAGTTCACTCCATCGACGGCAGAATCGACACTAGGTAATTGCCTTTTCTTTCTTTTCTTTAGTTCAATTGTTTCCATTGTGATTAACTAATTGGGCCATTAGTGTGGATGACGTTATATGACTTCTTCACTACATGGAAATCCTTGAATTAGCTTTTGTGAATTTATCTCAAGATCTATGTTCAAATCTAGTAGGCCTAATTAAGAAATAGTGATGCTATACAGGTAACTGTTATTATGGCTAGGAAATTGTAATTTTTCTCTCATTCTGTGCTAGTGAAAGAGCAGAAGCACTATAATCCAATCATATCTATCTTAAATAAAGGCACCACTTTCTAACGGCACTTTTAGGTTAAAACTTGAGATTGTATAATTCAGTTTCCTGAATGCCAAGGTAGAACTTCTCTAAATGTAATATACGCCTTTAATTGTTCGTTTTAGACATTAGAATTTGGATTTCGAATATCTCAATTTTGTAATGGTAATTTAGCATTGTGGTTTGTCATGAAAGATTCTGTTTTCATAATTACAGGTACAAATAAAGCAGAAGGTGTAGGATGGTGACAGCAAAAAGAATGGTTCTAACCCTACTTTAAATTGCATATTTGCTTACATTTCTAAACTCCAACATGATATCACCACTATTAGTTCAAGAGATCTAAAACAGTAAAAGTCATCTGTAAGATTCATACATCTTAACTTTCAAGTTGGAAATAGTGGCCATCTAAAATTTTATATGTGTGTGTGTATATATATATATATATATTTAAATGCTTAATAATCAGAAGAAACAGAAAAAGAAAAAGAAAATTTGGGTTAGATCTTGTAGTTTTTAATTTTCCCTTCTCCTCACAATTTTCTTGACTGTACATAAGTTGCATTTATGTGCCTTAAATATTTTAAGTTTCTCTTCTCCTCACAAATTTTCTTAACTGTACATAAGTTTCATCCATTCATGCTGAAACATTTACAGTATAAGGAAGCCAAACAGAGCAGCATTTAAAGACCTTTCAAGGTGCTGCAGAAAAGCAGGGAGGGACCACATCCAAATTATTATCAAAGAAGGTCTCTTATATGTTTTTTATTTTCAGTTTTTGCATTTTGAATAAGAACTCATTTAATATTGCTTTTCCTGTGTGTTTGGTTTTCTTGTTTTTTATTTATTTTTATTTAATATTTTGTAAATTTTACTTGGAAAATGAATTTTCTTTCCAGATTTAGAGTTAAGGATTTCTTGAGTTTTGAATTTTGGGAATGAGTATTCCACTGTTGCTACATGATCAAGTGTTAGTCTTACTCGATACGTATGAAAATGGATATACCAATAATGTTATATGGGTAAATGGTACTCATAGAGACAGTTTGAAATTGATAATTTCTTTGTTCTATCAGTAGCATATAAATTGGAAAATATTTTTACATCAGCCTTGTGGGTTCTTATGGGTCTTAAAGAATCACCAAGTCAATGAATTTTGATACAAATTGTCAGTAGTGATGATTGCTTGGTACAGTGTAAAAGCTTAGGCTGTGAAGCATGAGAACTCAATTTTGAGTCCAAGGGAAGCTCTTTATGAAAATAATGTCAAAGGTCAGGTATGTACCCAATCTACCCCTCCCAGAAGCTTCCATTAACAGATACCAAATTGGGTAATGGCATTTTATATTGTCACACTAGTCAGCATGGATATTTTCTATAAGGAAGAATTTCGCAACCTTTCTTGCTATGAAGCGTGGATATTTTCTATAAGGGGAACATACCCTAGTCATGTCT
The DNA here is from genome assembly GCA_026545225.1 of Cornus controversa. NCBI lineage: Eukaryota > Viridiplantae > Streptophyta > Magnoliopsida > Cornales > Cornaceae > Cornus > Cornus controversa. Next base: position 56,122,938 of record CM048845.1, read on the forward strand.
ATGTTAGATATCGATACTCCTCGGATACACGTGGATATGTGTCCGATACTTTCCAAATTTATTCATAATTTTAAAATAATAATTTTTATTTCTAACACATACCTGATACTTTTCAGATACTCGTGTCACGTGTCCGATACTTCTTATATATTTCAGGAGCCATTTAACAAGTCTTGAATATTAAAATGTAACTTTTCCATGTCTGATATCATCGTATAATTGTTGAGAAAAGTTATGGACGTCTTCAAAATAGAAGTATTTAGACATATGTCATGACTAATTTAGTCCAAAATTTATCCATGTAATATAACTCTCCTCTCTCAATTTGTTTCTCATAATTTTTTAGAAGGAAATGTTAGTGACAATTTATATCATGACAAACAATTATTATTTCTAAGTTTATCCAAAGAAACATACATAGATATATAAATTTTATACATATTTACATTAATATAATATATATGTTGCCATGTCCTTGCTATATCTGTATCCTATGTTTTAAGAATTTGTTGCATCACCATATCCATAATGTGTCGTGTTTGTATCCATTATATATGTTGTTATGTCCTTGCTGTAACTGGATCCTATATTTTAAGAATTTGTCGTATCACCGTATCCATAATGTGTCGTGTTTGTATCCATATCCGTGTCCATTCTTCATAGGTTCTTTGTGAAATTGTTACTTGAAACCAAAACTATATATGGGAAGAAAAAATTAATAAGGAATTGTGAAAAGTTTATTTGACTTAAAAATGTAGGATATTTTCAGTAAGTTAGGCCTTGTTTAGTCATGTAATTTTTAAAATGGTGGTTTGTTCTACTGCTACTGAAGTTGATTTTTCTCTCCTAAGTAGTGATCGGACCAATTCTTGGACAGTTTCATCAGCTCTCAACCATTTACATTTGACGACGACAACTCTTAAATCTGATGGCTTTGAGGTACTCGCTTAAGAAACCTGTTATAGTGATATTTTTTAAAACCATAGTAACACTTCCATATAATGGGAAGCAATAGACTTAATTCCATGATCTGTTTGTAAGATACAAAAATTTTAAAATTTACTGTTTTATTTCCTTTTTCATTCAATTATATAGTCCTATATTAATCAAAACTCTGTTTGAATGGACAAAAGTTGAGGAACATGGAAAGGAAGTCTAGATTGCTATGAGCATTTCAGACTTGAATGGAAGTTTTCAATGCTTGTATCAAGCTTTACAACCATCGATAAATTTTGTTTAGTGGTAGCCACTAAAGATATCAATCATATTTTAAAAGAGGGATCGTTATATTACACTTCCCCTTCCTGAAACAGTGAATGATCAATTGTCTTTTGAGAATCTCAGTGAACCAAGCTTACTTGATATTGGTTGCTGTATGGTTTAAGTAGTTAGGGGAATGTAACAATATCAAGACAAAATCATCTCTCCTCAACCCTTTTTAATGTTGATAATATTGCGTTGTGGACCTCATAACGGATCACGTCTTGGGGTATTTACATCGACAACTTTCTCATTCCACTTCATTGGATGAAATGGTTCATTTAATGAGTTTTGAATGGCATGTTATCTCTAAGACATGCATATGCCACATTTCCATGAATAAAAGTTTAAGTTCTGACTGTTGAGGGTAAAATGGTATGCTTAGATTTTCTGGTTAAGGGTTCTGGCAGGAAGCTACTTAAGGCTTCTTTTTGACCATGTGTGGCTAAAATGGCCACATGGAAGCTGTAGGATTTTGAAATGCTCCCATTTGGGAATGAGACACTTTTATGCTGCATTTGGTGTTTTAAGGGAAAACAAAAAATTTCTTTGCATTGGGTGGTTTGTTTTTTAGAGCAGCCACTTGTGCAAAAAAAGCCAAAACCTAAGCCGGCTTGTACTCCTAGCACCATCGATTAACAAGAACCACACTAGGTAATGCTGTTTTTTGTGTGAGAAGATAAATTGATGCTATTTAACAGGAGTTTTTTAAAAGCTACATTTTGATCATTAAAAATGAAATGCTGCATATTAACAATAAGAAGCCATGGGAAACCAAAATGTCGAAATTGACAGGAAAAAGGTTGTGTTTGTGATGGTAAAGATAAACTGCTGTTGCATTTTAACCATGAGAAACCAAAATACCGAAATTTGGCAGCTAGAGGCCAACCAAAATGATGCATCTTGATAGTCAGATGCTGGAGTAAGCAAAAAAGGAAGGATAGTTGGATGCTAAACTGATGTTTTTGGCCTGTTCAGTAAAATGCTTTGAGTAGGGTGAGTAACATGCTACATTTTGTAAGTAAGTTAAATAAACGCTGCATTTCCGTGTACAATTTTATTCCTATACTGATGCACATACTATGAATGTTTTATGATACCACCAGTCTTTCTCTCTCTTCTCTCTCTCTCTGTGTGTTTGTGCACGAGTGTGCGCACATATTCAGGCATGCAGATAAATGGACTCCTGAATATGGAAAAGTGATACCACATGCATCAATGTTACCAGATAAGTTTGAAACTATTTTCTTGCCTTTTTTTCCTGTGGTAGTTCTTTATCATGTTTAAAAATCTAATCTATGGCTGTTAAATATAATTATGGGCAATGCAGGAAAGTGACAACAGATTATAATGAAAGTGTGAGGCACGGATTCTTCGCAAACTGTCTTATGAAACCAAAACAAAACCGACAGTGAAAGCAAAGGTGAGTTGTTTTTTTCCCTTCCCAAATAGTCCTTAATGAAGTTTTTTAGTTAAAATGCCAAGATTTTTAGGCTTCGATTTTGTTATGATAAATAAACATTTAAATGTGATATATTTAATACTGTTAAGAGCCTTCCATAGAGTCAAATGCAAGCAGTTCCTTTCAATTCTAAATGCAATCTTTGCATTTATAACTCTTGTTGATTTTGAACATATCCATTATCCATCATTACAAACTCCAGTCAAATGCACAACAGACACTGTAGTTTCCCTTGTACTTTTTCATTTCCTTTAATTTAACACTAGAATCTTAGATCATAAACTGAAGTTCTATTTTTGGGGACAAGATAAAAGGAAGGGAGAGATTCTGGAATATTATGGTCATTGCAGATGGAATTCACAAAATTCAAAATTTCCTCTCCTCTGATTTGTCGAAAACCAAACAGAGCATAAAGAGTAGTTTATAAACTTCTACTAACAATATTCATCTACTACTAAAGAAGTTATGAAGTATTTTAGTCATAACAGAGTAGTTCTTATACTGTATTGTTTACTTGTCAATAGTGCTCTCTGAGTTTTAGGAATGATATCCACTATTCCTCCGGTCAAATTCAACAAATCAATGCTTCTTCGCTTTTCTTTTTTTATTTTATTTTATTAATAGCTTGGTTGTCTTTATGGTTTGGTTCGTAAGTGGTCAGTGATTTCAATACATATTATATTGTCTACATTTGTGGCATATGTATTCAATCTTGATTTGGCAATAAAATGACAGGGTACATTTGATTTTGTTCCTTTTCTTTCTTTTTTCTCCTTCTTTTTCATTATTCATTTTGCAATCAAACAAATTTGGTATTCAATCATGATTTAGCAATAAAATGACAAGGCAGATTTGAGATTTTGTATGTTCACTATGCTAATGAAGTCTTTGCATGGCTTGACATGACCAGAAGGTGGCAAGTGAGCCGGTTTATGGACAGCCTATCCCCTTGAAATTTATCACCGTCTTTGAATCTTCCTATGTTTTTTGTATGGACAGAATTTGTTAGGAACTAATACTGTTATGAACAACAGCAGTGAACAAAGCACAATCACGAAACACGACACAAAATAAAACAAGCACAAGACACAGAATACAAGAATTTACGTGGTTCGGCAATGTGCCTACATTCACGATGAAGATTCGGCGAAAATTTTCACTATGCGAAAATTAGGAGATTATAAGTTTCAACTCCTAACATTAGCTCTTGCTCTCTCATTCTCTTTCTGTGTTTTCAGTGGTTTTTCTCATTTTTCACTCAAAACCCTTAGATGCCCTTATATATCATGCTACAAGAGAGTCCTAATCCGGGTCCAAAACCTGCAAGTGAAAAACAGTTCATAAATTTTTTCCTGAATGCTGACTTTTTTATGTCAAAACTGTTGCAACCCGGGCTAAAACAAAATTCGAGCCACAACATAATAAATACCGTTACACTAGTATATCTGAGAGAAGCTACTTTCCGAAAAAATATATTAAAGAGAAACTTGAAAATTCTCAAAGGGACAGTTGAAGTTGATCTAATTTGAGTTAGGGTTTATGAGAGGAGAAGAAGAAGAAGAAGAAGAAGAAAAGAAGGAGAAGAGAATTCTTAGTATTATTGTATATCATCTCAGACCACATACAAAACCCTTATATTCTCTTCACTAATAGAGAAAATTAGTAAGAAGACAAAAACACCCTTAATACAATAAGCCCAATAACCCGAACTCTCTAACACTCCCCCTCAAGCTGGAGCATACAGATTAAACATGCCCAGCTTGACACACAATCTCTGAAAGGCACCACGAGCTAATGGCTTCGTAAAAATATCCCCCAGCTGATCTTCAGAACAAATATAGGGGGTAACAATGTGCTTTTGCATCAACAAATCACGAATAAAATGACAATCAACCTCGATATGCTTGGTGCGCTCGTGGAAAACAGGATTACTAGCAATAAAAATAGCGGCTTGGTTATCACAGTGCATAGGCATAGGAGCAGGAACCACAACACCCATCTCCTGAAGAAGAGAGCGAACCCACAGCATCTCAGAAGCAGTGTGAGCCATAGCATGATACTCAGCCTCAGCACTAGAACGAGCAACAACAGTTTGCTTTTTACTGCGCCAAGTAACAAGATTACCACAAACAAACGTGCAATAACCAGATGTAGAACGCCTATCAGAGCGACTACCTGCCCAATCAGCATCACTAAAGCCTGTCACGTTGATGGAGGAAGAGGGTTTATACAACAAACCATTCCCAGGGGTACCTTTTAGATACCGCAAAATACGACAAAGAGCCTCGAAGTGGGGATGACGAGGAGCATGCATAAACTGACTAACCACACTAACAGCATAGGTGATATCAGGACGAGTAACAGTGAGATAAATCAACTTCCCAACCAAACGACGATAGCGTCCAACATCAGTAAATAATTCCCCCTGTTCACCATCCAGTTTCACTGTAGAGTCCATAGGAGTATCAATAAGTCGAGCACCTAACATACCAGTCTCAGATAAAAGGTCAAGTACATATTTACGTTGAGAGAGAGAGAGACCTTGAGCAAAATGGGCAACTTCAATACCAAGAAAATAGCGTAAGGCACCCAAATCTTTGGTATGGAACTGTTGACCCAAATGTCTTTTCAAGGCTGCAATACCGATAGAGTCACTACCAGAGATGATAATATCATCAACATAAACAATTAACACAATAATGGCAGCAGAAGAGCGACGAATAAAGACAGAATGGTCAGAAGTGGAACGCTGAAAACCAAAAGCAATAACCACAACACTGAATCTATCAAACCAAGCACGTGGAGACTGCTTTAGACCGTAAAGAGCCTTGCGCAGCCTACAAACAAGGTGTGTAGAACCAGCAACAACATAACCAGGCGGTTGGGCCATGTAAACTTCCTCCTGGAGATCGCCATGAAGAAAGGCATTCTTGATATCAAGCTGATATAAAGGCCAAGAACAACAAACTGCGACAGAAAGAAGAACCCGGACGGAATTAAGGCGAGCAACAGGAGAAAAAGTCTCTAAGTAATCCACGCCATACGTCTGTGTATACCCTTTGGCAACCAACCGTGCCTTAAGGCGCTCTACAGAACCATCAGGAAGATATTTAACAGTGTAGACCCATCGACACCCAACAGTGTGTTTGCCCGAAGGAAGACAAGTAAGTTCCCAAGTCTGATTCTTGTGAAGGGCACTCATTTCCTCATCCATAGCTTGTTTCCATCCAGGCACAGAGATAGCCTGCTGATACGAGGAGGGAACAGAAATAGAGGACAAGGTAAAAGCAAAAGTGTGCAAAGATGAAGAAATACGATCATAGGACACAAAGTTAGCAATAGGATGTTGAGTACAACTACGCTTACCACGACGTAGAGCAATGGGCAAATCATCAGCAGAAGAAGTGAGTAAGGGAGGATCAGGAACCTCTGGTGAAGAAGATGTGGTGTCCGGACCAAAAGAAACAACGGGCCGAGATCGAGATCGCTGATAAACCTGCAGTGGAGGATTAGACGGCAAGGAGGAATCAGACGGCAAGGAGGAATCAGACGAGGAGGTTAAGGGTAACGGCAACTGTGGGGAGGATGAGGAAGGCTCCCCCTGACGAGCAGAGATAAGATCAAGAGACAAACTTTGACTAGAAGATGAAAAAAACATAGTTGATTCAAAAAAAGTAACATCAGCACTTACATAGTATCGACGGGACTCGGGACTATAACATCGATAGCCCTTTTGAGTATGGGAGTATCCAAGGAAAACACATTTACGAGCACGAGGAGACAATTTGTCACGACCAGGATCCAAAACATGAGCAAAAGCGACACAACCAAAAACACGAGGAGTGAGCTGAAAGGGAGAGATACTAGGATATAGAAGAGAAAAAGGAGTCTGATTACCCACAACAGCAGATGGCATACGGTTGATGAGATAACAAGCAGTAAGAACTGCATCAGCCCAGAACTGTTTGGGTACTGACATATTAAATAACAAGGTACGGGCAACATCCAACAGATGGCGATGCTTTCGTTCAGCAACACTATTTTGTTGAGAAGTATGGGCACAACTAGTCTGATGAATAATACCACGATCAACACAAAAAGAATCCATGATAGACTGTGTATATTCCAAGGCATTATCAGAGCGAAAATTTTTAATGCGCTTACCAAATTGAGTAAAAATTTCATTATAAAACTTTGTAACAATACGAGGTAACTCAGACCGTTCTTTCATAAAAAATAACCATGTCATTCGAGAGTAATCATCAACAAAGATAACAAAATAAAGAAATCCATTCAAACTAACAGTTCTAGAAGGACCCCAGATGTCTGTGTGGATTACATCAAAAGATTCAGTCTGACGACTATGACTCCGACTCGGAAAAGAACTACGGTGATGCTTGCCCAACTGACAAGCCTCACATTCTAAAACAGACACATGACTCAATCCGGGAATAGTTAATCGCAGTTTTGCCAAGGATGGATGGCCCAAACGAAAATGCCACTGAAGAGGAGAGACTGTAGCACTCAAAGCCGATGACACGACCGTAGAAGGTTCATCAGAATCCAAATAATACAAACCGTTTTTCTCATGTCCCGAACCAATCATCTTCTTCATTCGGAGGTCCTGAAATACACAAGCAGTAGGAGAAAAGGTTATAGAACAGTGTAAGGCTTTAGTCAATTGACTCACAGAAAGCAAATTAAAAGGAAAATTAGGAACATATAGACTGGACGATAAAGACAATGAATTAGTGGTATGAAGAAAACCTTTTCCAAGAACAGGCCTAGAAGAACCATCAGCTAGAATAATGTGATGGTTAATAGGTTTTAAAGCAGAAAAAAGAGATGAGTTACCAGATATATGCGTGCTAGCTCCGGAATCAATGACCCAAGAAGGAGAGGATTGAGCCACACATGTAATATTACTTGAATTGGCTAAGGTAGCAGTAGATGGAAGGGCAGTGGAGGTGGATGGAAGAGCAGTTTGTAGTTTCTGAATCAACTCGCTAAGTTGAGTAGTGAGTGCCTCCCGAGAACCAGAATTAGAAGCTACATGTCCACGAGTTGTACTAGGTTGCAGTGGCTGTGAAATACTTTCAGTGACCTGATGCACATAATCTGGCTTCCCATATTTCATCCAACAGTAAGGTTCAGTATGATTGGTACCACCACAATGATCACACTTTCGGTCACCACGTCCACTAGAACGACCGCCACCACGGAAACCACCACGAAAGCCACGACTAGAATTACCACGACCACCACGAAAGCCACCACGAGAATTACCACGACCACCGCCACTAGAGACTAAGGCAGACGACTCAGAAGGAGGCACAATGGAATGTTGTCCTAAGGACGACCTCAATAAGCGAGAATATGCATTAGCAGTAGTGGGCAATTTCTCGCTAGCAAGAATTTGATCTTTAAAGCCACGAAGATCAGAGTCCAAACCAAACAACAATGAAGCAATCATAAACTCTTCCCAATGACGCTTCTGTTGTTCTAAATCAGTAGTAAACGGACGATACTGCAATAATTGATCCCACAAATTCTTAAGCATGCTGTAATACTCAGACAATGATTTTTTGGACTGCCTAAAAGCAAAAATCTTCTCATACAACTCATACACCCGAGAAACATTACTCTGTTGCGAAAATGATTCGGCAAGAGACTCCCAAATCTTCTTAGAGGAATCACAAAAGGCAACAGTAGAGGCAATATTGGATTCCATTCTATGCCACAACCATCCCATAACAATGGAATCCTCACAAATCCAATCCTCATGTTTCTTCGTGTCTGTAGGAAGTTCTTCCGTTAAATACTTAATTTTCTTTCGCCCACGAAGAAAAACTTGCATAGCATGAGCCCAAGCAAGGTAATTAAGACCATTCAATTTTTCTGAGGTAATCGACCGAGGCATATCATCAGTCTTGATAGGTGGTGGTTGATTATCAGCCATGATTATGTTTGAAATTCAAGAATCAACTCAAGGAGACCAATTTACACAAAAAAATAGTCCGAAAATCCAAAGTTGAACCAGAACTTTGTTACAAGAGAAGAGAACTTTGTTACAAGAGAAGAAGGGAATCAGATTTGATCTTTAGAAGCAAGTAATCATCAAACCTGGACCTGCCCAACTCCCCACAGCATCTGCAGTAGATATTAAGAGCAATACACAGCAGCACACGCACCAGAGGGCACTTCCACGCTCAGCCGAACCTCCTTTTGGGGCAAAAAAACACTTCAAATTCCTTTAAATCAGCAAACAACCACCACACGAGGCCTTACCAGGTCTAGACGACACCCTTAGGAGGGATTCAAACCAACAAAAACCACTGAAAAACCCCCAAATCGCAGATCGACAAAATCGAGACCCAAAATCAGAAAAAGTTTCAAAAATTGAAAACACCCACCAATCTGCTTCAAATCAAAAAATAAACACCACCATAATTCGTAAAAAAATCAGGCGAACCAGAATGTAGGGTTCTTGACCTATAAATGATGACATCATCATGACGTCAGCACCTGTATGCTGACGTCACTCCTCTCTGATGTTGGCCAAGTGAATAGGAATGAGTTCTAGGTCTTGATCGAGCTCTGATACCAAGTTGAAGTTGATCTAATTTGAGTTAGGGTTTATGAGAGGAGAAGAAGAAGAAGAAGAAGAAGAAGAAGAAAAGAAGGAGAAGAGAATTCTTAGTATTATTGTATATAATCTCAGACCACATACAAAACCCTTATATTCTCTTCACTAATAGAGAAAAATAGTAAGAAGACAAAAACACCCTTAATACAATAAGCCCAATAACCCGAACTCTCTAACAGGGACATTAGGAGCTGAATAAAGATCAATAAATCTAAAATCTACTCTATGAGATGGAAATTTCAAATTGTTACTCATTATGTTCTTGTTTTCTAGTGTCACCAACAAAATTGAAGTGAAAATGACCACTGTGCAAGTTTATAGTAAAATATTTTTGGAATTGTGTGACTGAAGTCAAGAAATTAGAATATGGTTTTAAAGTGATGTGTTCTCCACACAGCATTCATTATTTTTCATTGAGAGTCATTTTTCAACAAGTGGGTATGATTATACCTAAAAAATTAAGGTATTTGATTTTTCTCTACATGTATAATGTCTTATAAACCTTTGTACACATTCTCGTTGCACAAATTAATACAAGTTCCCTTCTGATAGACTAAGGCATGTTTGGATTGAAGGATTTTGGAAGGATAAGGAGAAAAAAAAAAGGAGAGGATAGTGTGTTTTATGTTTGGGTACTTTAAATGAAGAGAAATGAGAGGATTGAGAGAGATAGTTATCCCTCCTAATCCCTCATATCCTATCCCCAAAAATGAGAAGATTGGGAGGGAAATGATAGTGAGTTAAGTAGTAATTTCATAATTCCAAAACTGCCCTAAACAATTATACGAAAAAATTGTTATTCCACCCATGTCCCATTAAATATAAAATGGGTATTGTAGAGACCACGTCTAATTTTAACCGCTTTTCTTTTTATTCATCAATTTTGTCATAAATGCATTTTAAATGATATTTAGTATGTTATAAATGTGAAAAACATGTTTGAGAACTTGATTAGAGGTTCTAGGAAGTTTTGGAAAAGGGTTTGGCAATTTTTGAGAATTTGGGGTCGGCGGAGCTTGGGACGCGAGTCAGGTGGGCACGAGAATCTGAAAAATATTTATTTTTGATTTTGGAACAAATGTTATGTTTAAAGAGTTAAGGAAGTAATTTCGGAGACGTAACTACTTTCGAAATTAAAAACGGAGGTTGGGACGGTATGTTAAGTGGCTTGGGGGTATTTTGGTCATTTCGTGCCCTAGATATGATAAATATCTAAGGTTGAGAATCCCAATCATTTGAACATTCGCCCAGCTCTCTCTCTTCTCTTCCATTTCATCTCTCTTTCTTCTTTCTTCATTTCGGAGGCCGTAGGCTTGGATTTGGAAGTTGTTGGTGAATAACAACTTGTCGTACGGGTCAAGGGCTTTGATTTGAATCGAACAAACGTGAATTTCGACAAGGTAAAACTTTGAGGATTTCTTGAGGATTTTCTAGAAAGTCTTCAAATTCTAGGTAGATGTGTTTCTTCCTTCTTATTCATCGATTCTAGAGTTTTGGTGAGTTTGGGAAGGTATTGCTTGAGTTTGGCATGTATGGGAGAGTGTTAGGGTTTTGTATTGTACTATTCTCTTCCTTACAAATTATACATGTTATGCTATTCATATTGTAGTATATGAAAAATGTGTGGGTATATATGTTGAATCCATGATAATGTGATTTTATTTTGAAGCATGAAGGATTATATGCATATATAAAATGCATGCCTAGTTTTGAACATATATATGGTTATATGTGGTGTATGTGAGACTGGAATGCATGCTAGAAATCAATTGTAGCAAGAATGTGCATTTAAAAATATGAAAAATATGTGCTATGTGTTATACGTGCTTGATATGCATGTATGAGTAATTATTGGAGAATTGCCCAAGTGAGTCGTACATGGAGTTCAGAGTTGCCCAACCATGTTACGGAAGTGGTAGAAATATCCACAAAAGTATGACCTTTGGAGTTGAGCACTCATACTAAGGCTAATGCTTAGAACTTGGAGTTGTCTAAAATATTGTGACCGTCGAAGTTGCCCACTCACAATGGCAAGACCAATATATTGCTGGGATTGTATGATTCTTCAGAGTTATCCAAATCATACGGGTGTCATCGGAGTTGTCCAACACCACATGATCGTCGGATTTGACCAATCATGTTTATGTATCGGATTATGACCGAAGAAGATGTAAATATCTTGATGCTTATATGTTTAAACTGTTAAGCATGATGTATGGATTAAATGCACGTTTATCAAATTGCATTTGTGTTTATTGAACATGAGAATATTAAATATGTCATGTAGTGTAGCTACATCGTGGTTGTATATCATGTAGGTCGGTGTCTGGTCGATCCCTAGGTGGGTTAGGGCATTCCTACTAAGCTCAGTTATTTGCTCACCCTTCTCTCCTCAAACCTTTTACAGATAAGGTACCGATGACAGATGGGACTTGAGTGGCCAAGTGGAATTCCTTATGACTTTTTAGCCTTATTTTGAGTATTATTTCTAATGATATCCATGCCGAGTTGTGGCATGTTGATTTTGTTAAACTTGTAGATGGAGTTGAGCTACTTGTACTTTTGGACCCTTTTATATGTAATTCATTTGATGTTTATGAATTTGAAAAATTAAATGAATGGTGTATGAGATTTAAACCAAATGCATGAAATGTACGATTTATAACATTTCATTTTTTATCTCACTGTTGCATGAATGGAATTGAGGCTTGATAATGTGTTTGAATGTGGATTTTCTTGTATTGGTAAACACTTATGAGTTTTTCAGGATATGCATTCGAGGGAGTACGATTTATCATAATCTCTATTACGATGCATCGAAATTCGGCGATGCATCGTAGAACCAACATCAATATATCGTAATAGTGTTGGAAAATTGGGTTAGAAAATAACAGATCTCGCATGATTTTACAAGGCATCTCCGATGCATCATAATTTACGATGCATCGTAACTATGATTATGATGTATTGTAATCTATAGGAATGTCAGTGAAATGGCCCGCTCCACCTGATGGTATGATATTGTCCGTTTTGGGCCTGAGCCCGCACAATTTTGCTCTTGGGTTTTACCCCAAAAGGCCTCATACCATTTGGAGAGAACAGACTACATATAAGCACATTCCTTTCTCCATAACCAGGCGATGTGGGATTGAGCACCTTGTAGCCTGCCAGTGTGGTAGCTCGCCCTGTGTCTCTCGCACCCGCCCACAAAGGTCATCACAATCCACCCCTTGGAGGCCTGACGTCTTCATCGGCACACTTCCGGTTGGGTTCGGCTCTGATACCATTTGTAATGGCCCACTCCACCTGATGGTATGATATTGTTCGCTTTGGGCCTAAGCCTGTACGGTTTTGCTCTTGAGTTTTACCCCAAAAGGCCTCACCTAACAGCCTGCTCCACCTAATGGTATGATATTGTCCGCTTTGTCCTGAAGCCCGTATTATTTTGTTCGTAGGTTTTACCTTAAAATGCTTCATACCATTTGGAGAGAACACACTACATATAAGCACATCCCCTTCTCCACGCCCAAGCGATGTGGGATTGAGTAGCCTGTAGCTTGCCAGTGTGGTAGCTCGCCCAGTGTCTCTTGCACCCGCCCACATCACATCTGCCCACAAGGGTCACTACAATCCACCACCCTAGGAGGCCCGACGTCCTCGTCGGCACACTTCTGGTTTAGCTCCGGCTTCGATACCATTTGTAACAGTCCGCACCACCTGATGGTATGATATTGTTCGCTTTAGGCTTGAGCTCGCACGGCTTTACTGTTGGATTTTACCCCAAAAAGCCTCATACCATTTGGAGAGAACACACTACAAATAAGCACATCCCTTTTTTCACACCCAGGCGGTGGGATTGAGAACCCTGTAGCCTACCAGTGTGGTAGCTTGCCCAGTGTCTCTTGCACCTGCCCACAAGGGTCACCACAGTCAGCAATAAGGCTATGTTTAGACAAGTGTGTGAGGTTAAGTGTGGGGCCTACTGGGGTTAGTTAGTGTTGAGTTGCACATAGATGTACTTATGTGTACATAAATAAGCTTCGGCAGTATTTAAAGGGAAGATTGTTCATTAGGGTTTAATGGACGAGTTCACTCTCTAGATTCGGGCTAGGGGACGGAGTCTCTGTTGACTGGAAAATGGGGCATGACAACTAGGTATCAAAGTATGATATCAGAGTGAGATTGTTGATGTGAGGTGATGATGTAGCGACCATGACCAATTTTGGTCAGTTTACATTTTATACATCATAATTGTCATCAATGCGTTTTAAATATTTTTAAGCATGTTTTAAGTGTGTGGAAAATGTTTGGGAAGTTGTATTGAGGTTTTGGGAAGTTTTCGGAACATTTGGAGAAGTTTGACTTTTTGGTTAAATATGGACCTGGGATACGGTTCGGGTGGGCCTGGGAACCCGAAAAATTCTAAAAAATATGGGAACATGTTTGAGAAGTTGTATTGAAGTTTTGGGAAGTTTTCAGATTATTTGGAAAAGTTTGACTTTTTGGTCAAACAAAGGTCCGGGATGTGGTCCAGGTGGGCCCGAAAATCCGAAAAATTCTAAAAATTAATTATTTTTGGTTTTAGATCAATTGAAATATTTATAGACTTAAGGAAGTGATTTTAAGGTGATAGGAGCTTTTGAAATTAAAAACGGAGGTCGGGAGGGTACGTTAAGTGGCATGGGGGCATTTTAGTCATTTGGCGCCCCAGATATTATAAATATCTAGGGTTGAGAGATCTTAGCCATTTCTCATGCCACTTTCTCTCTCTAATTTCTCCTAACTTCATCCCTCCACCTTTTCTCTACATTTCGGAGTGTTTCGATTTGGATTCTAGATTTGCCAAAGAAGGAAAGTGCGTTAGAGCTCACCAAGGGCTCCGGTTTGAACTGAATAATCTTGAGTTTTGGCATGGTAGACATCGGTGGAATTCTTGAAGATTGCTAGGAAAGCCTTCAAATTCGAGGTAAGGATTCTTCTTCTCTCTTAATTGTCAATTCTAGGGTTTCGGGTGAAATGGTGAGGTGTAGGTCGAGTTTTGCATAGATGAGAGTAGTGAGAGGGATAGGATTTGATATCTTCTCCTTCCTTTGTGTTCTTTCTATGAAAATTTGATATACCTTGTTATATGTATAGTATGAGGGGCTAGAATGTGAAATGTGAGAAGTTGGGAGCATGAATACATTTATGCTAAATTTGTGTGCATGTGTGATTATGTGCGATAATGAACATGTATGTGATTATATGTTGATAATGTAGTGTAAAATGCATGCTAATTATATGTAACAAGTGTATGCATTTAGTGAAACATGAACAATAAGTGCTAAATTGGAGATTTGTAGACACGTGTGAATAATATTCAAGTTTTGACATATATGTGGTTATGTGGTGAGAAAAAGCATGCTATATACCTTTAGAACTAGCTCATGCTTTTGAGAAGCATGGAAATGACATACTAGACATATAATGTTTAAAATGCATATATGGGGTTCTTGTGAGGGAACAGGAAAAATGGAATGTGCATAGAATGTCAGAGTTGTCCAACTATGCTGTGTAAGTAACATTATTACCCTATAAGGTATGACTATCAGAGTGGTCCAATCATACCAAGGTTATGGCCTAGAATTGGATTATATCCATATTTGGTGACTATTGGAGTTGTCCAATCACCTTGAGGCAAACCACAATATTGCCAATGAAGTATGACATTGTCGGAGTTGTTTACGTCATACGAATGTATCAGAAGTGTCTTAAGTTACATGATTTGTCAGAGCGGTCCAAATCATGTTGGGATATTGGATAAGATCCGTAGAGAGAAATTATATATTTTTGCTTATGTGATCATATGTTGAGTATGATATATGTTTTAATGCATTTTTCTTAATATGCATTGCTTGAAAGAATATATAAATATTGAAAGTGATATGTAGTGTAATGGTATACATTCGTATAGGTCAGTGTCGAGTCGGCACCTAGGTGGGCTAGGGTATTCCTATTGAGCCGTTGAGTTGCTCACCCATTTTTTCCCAAACTATTTTCAAATAAGGCGCCCATGACAAACGGGACTTGAATGACTCAAGTGGAGTATTTTGTAGCATTTTTGCTTCATTTTGGATATTATGGATTTGGCTACCCATGTCGACTTGTGTTATGAGGAATTATGTTATTTGTAGTCATTTATGAATTCTTAATACTTTTGGACTATGCATATGTAATTCAAACTATGCTTGTGAACTTTTAAAGACATTCTTATGAAAAGTATGAATGGATCATTCATGTATCTTATAAGGATGATGAATGGGGAATGTATGAATAGAGTGTGACTATGGGATTGTATAAAGTGTCAATTTTGAACCAAATAGGTGGGCTTGTGATGTATGGATTTGTGAGATTGTAAATCTCTTTATGGTAATGCATTGTATGGATGATTCTAAGGTTTTTAGAAGGTGATGGATGGATAATGGGGGACACATGCCCAAAGTGTCCAATTTTGGATTCATAGATGATATACATGGATTTTTACCACTTTTATTAGATTTTAATCATGCTTTGGAGTGGATTATGATTGTATATTGTTGTCATGAGCTTTTAGACGTGGAAAATACAAGTTATAGGTATTTTAGAACTTTCTGTTGCCTAGGCTCTGCAGCAGCCGGCCGAAAGTGTGAGATCCAAAACACTAAAAATCTGGGAACCTATTTCAGACGACTGAAAGAGGGCTTTAGTCAACTAAAAGCATCCTTTCGGCCGACCGAAGCCACTCTCCAGTCGACCGACAGAATTAGTTTCCAAAAGGTCGACTGAACCCAGGTTTCAACTGACCAAAGAGTAGTATCAGCTTACCGAAACTGCTCTGGCATGAAATTTTGTGATTTCTGAGATATAAGCGAGCATACATAAGTACATGGACTAATATGGGGCTCATTGAGGTGATTGGTGATGAGTATATGCACCCATAAGCGTGTGTATATACTTATGCTTCTGCGGTAATTGAGAGAGTGTTTAAGTGAAGTCTTGATGTCAAATATGATATCAAAGTGAGATTGGTGTTGGGATCGTTCATGGGGTTGAGTGGGGCGTGACAGATGAGGTGTAACTGAATCACCCTCGATTTTCCAGAGTTGGAAATTGGGGTGTGACAACTTGGTATCAGGGCCCTAGGTTTGAATACCTTAGACGATGGGTTGCGATGAGACCATTTGAGTATTTAAGATTAAGGATTTAGACTTGAAGTTTATGAATTGCTTACGTGGATCATGACTACTTGCTTACGTCTTTATAACATGCAAATTGTGGAATGACTTAGCATGACGTTAAGTAAGCATGAGGAGAATTGGTTGGTGATATACATGTGTTGGTTTTAAGTGTCTTCTTGTTATCTATATAGCAAGATGTCACCACGAAGAGCTCGCGAAGGAGCAACTACAACTCCTATTGAAGGGGAGCAATTTATGCACGACATGGTTACAACCATATAGTAAATTGCTAAGGAAACACAAGAGGAGACTCAAGCTCAGCCTAGAGCAGCTCCTAGTAGGATGATGTTGGCATTGAGACATATCAAAAAGCATAATCCGCCATCATGCGCGGGAGGGTCTGACCCTATGATGGCAAAGAACGGGTTGGATGATATAGTCAAGCTCCTTATCACAATGGATTGGGAGATATTCCAAGTGTTATTCTTTGAGAAGTATTTTTCGATAACGGTGAAGGACAGCTTTAGTCAAGAGTTCTATGAATTGCTTCAAGGCACCATGATAGTTATTGAATACGAGACCAAGTTCACATCCTTTGCTCGTTTTGCACAAGAGGTGATCCCTACTAAGGAACTCAAGGTGAAGAAGTTCATGAGAGGTCTCCGAACTTTCATAAGAGATAGGGTGACAGTTTTGGGTTTGACAAACTATGCCATAGTGGTGGAAAGAGCATTGATAGTGAAGAAGGTTAGCAATGAAAATTAAAGAATACGGGATGCTATGAATCAGGCTAAGGGTACTAGAACTTCTTCTGGTAATCAGGGGATAAAGAGGCACAGGGATAACGTGTCACTTTCCCAAGGGCAACAACAGGCTCGCTCAGCACCATCATCATCTTTGTCTACTGGACCTTCATAGTCTACGATGGGGTGCTATCACTACCAGCAGTCCAGTCATTACAAATCAGAGTGCCCTCAGAGGCAAGTTATGGCATCTGTGCCAATGATATCGGAACAGGAGTGGACATGCTCCATTGTAGTCAACCTGGACATGTTAGAACAAACTATCCTCAGAGGCAGGGTACACAGAGTGGTACTAGGTCTCAGCAGAGGACCCTGCAGGCTGCCACAGTTCAGTCTGGCCATAGGGCGTTGCCACTACCCCAGCTAGCACAGTTAGTTTAGGGTTCTCGAGTAGCGAGAGGGTTTACATCTACTTCTAGTTAGCATTCAGGATTTCAGGGGGCTGGCCAACATGGTCACCAGACACAGGGCCATGTTTTATGCTTGCTCAGGCAAATGATGTACCAGGACCATCAGTGGCCAGATGTATTTTTCTAGTTTCTAGCTCTTAGGTTAGGGTGTTGATAAATTCAGGTGCATCTCATTTATTCATATCTGCTGCATTTGATTATGCCTTAGGGCTGGAGGCGTCATCACTAGAGTCACCGTTGTCCATTGATACGCTTGTTGGGGGTAGAGTTACCCTGGGTAGAGTGTGTCGATCTTGCGAGATAGAGGTTATGGGATGTCGGCTAGTGTTCGACTTTGTGCTCCTAGACATGACTAGCTTTGATATCATTCTAGGTATGGATTGGCTTTCTATGTTTAGAGCCATGATTGATTGTCTCCGTAGGAGGGTGACAGTATGCACACCTGAAGGTGACTGCTTCTATTTTGTGGGAGAGCGTGATGATTTCTATATATCATCACTACTTGGTTCCGGTGTTCGGGATGGGATTGGATGCTTCTTAGCTAGCTTATTAGCTAAGGAGGATGAGGTTATGACACGTGGAGGGTTTCCACCTATGGTGTGTGATTTCTTAGATGTGTTTTCGGGGGACCTTACAAAGTTACCTCCGATGCGAGATGTAGTGTTTGGCATTGATCTTACTCCCGGTACCACATCCATCTCTATGGCTTCGTCAGAATTAAAGGAGTTGAAAGATCAATTGCAAGAGTTGTTAGAGAAGGGGTTTGTATGACCTAATATATCACCTTGGGGAACTCCAATCCTCTTTGTTAAGAAGAAGGACAGATCCTTGCGATTATGCATAGACTACCAAAAATTGAACCAAGCAATGATTAAGAACAAGTATCCTTTTCCATGGATAGATGACTTGTTTGACTAACTTAAGGGTTCAACATGCTTTTCAAAGACTGACTAGATGTCGGGGTATTACCAGTTGAGGGTAAAGGATAAGGACATTCTGAAGACAGCTTTTCAGACTAGATATGGGCACTATGAGTTTCTAGTGATGCCATTTGATTTGATGAACGCACCGGTGGCGTTCATGGACTTAATGAACCGAGTCTTCAGTGTGTACTTAGATAGATTTGTGGTGGTATTTGTGGATGATATTCTCGTGTACTTTTCTTCTATGGAAGAACATAAGATTCATTTGAGGACCGTATTACAGATTTTGAGGGAGAATCGTTTGTACGCCAAATATGAAAGATGTGAATTTTTTCTAACATAAGTGAAGTTCCTTGGACACGTGGTGTTGGAAGGAGGAGTTTTGTGGATCTTTCTAAGATTGAAGCGGTAATGAATTAGGAATAACCAAAGAACGTATTTAAAATACATAGCTTCTTGGGGCTAGTAGGTTACTACTGGCGTTTTATAAAGGACTTTTGAAAGTTAGTGGCGTCGATGATTAAACTTACTCATAAAGGAGTTAAGTTTGTGTGAAAAGATGATTGAGAGCATTCATTTATGGAGTTGAATAGTAGATTGACTAGTGCTCCAGTGTTGATAATTCTTGAGCGAGGATAGGGTTATGTGATCTACTATGACACTTCAGGGGACGAATTGTGATGTGTATTGATGCAAACCGAGAAGGTTGTTGCATATGGTTCCCAACAATTAAAGGCACATGAGCAGAATTGTCCGACTCATGACTTGGAGTTAGCAGCGGTAATCTTTGCTTTGAAAATGTGGATGCATTATTTGTAAAGGGAAATGTTTGAGGTTTTCTCCGATCATAAGAGCTTGAAGTACCTTTTCACACAGAAGGACTTGAACATGAGGCAAAGGAGGTGTGTGGAGTACATGGAACACTACGATTTTGATCTTCAGTATCACCCGGGTAAAACTAATGTGGTTATCGATGCTTTGAGCAGAAAATCACATGGTACTTTGGTAAGCATTGCCATTTGAGAGTGGAAGATAATGGAAGACATCTCCGAAATGGGATTATACTTCAGTGAGGGTTGTGAACCGACAACTTTGTTCACTCTTATTGCGCAACCAACTCTAGTGAGTAGAGTGGTTAAGGAGTATAGGCATGATAATGAGATGAAGAGCATTTGCACTCGAATTTTGGGTGGCGAAGTGGTAAAAAATTGGATTATTCATTCCGATGGATGTTTGAGGTTTAGAGGGAAAGTGGTTGTACCATTGGTTTGTAGGGATGAGGTTCTTAGAGAGTTTCATAGCTCTAGACTTGTAGTGCATCCCGATGGTACCAAAATGTATCACAACTTGCGTAGACAGTATTGGTGGAAGGGTATAAAGAAGGATGTTGCATAGTTTGTGGCAAAGTGTCTCACTTGTCAACAAGTGAAGGCTGAGCACCAAAGACCAGCGGGCTTTTTTACAACCATTACTGGTGGCTATGTGGAAGTGGTAACATGTCACTTAGACTTTGTGATGAGATTACCGAGGTCGAGGAAGAGTCACGATGCAATTTGGGTCATTGTCGATAGATTGATCAAGGTGGGTCATTTCCTCCCTATTCGAGTGATCAATGACATAGATACTCTTAGTCGATTATATATTAATCAGATTATGAGACTGCATGGAGTGCCAGTTTCCATTGTATCTGATAGAGATCTATGATTTACATCACAGTTTTGGCAGAGTTTTCAGGCAGCACTTGATACAGCCCTTCATTTTAGTACCGCTTTTCATCTTTAGATAAATAGTCAGTCAGAGCATACTATACAGGTTTTATAGGATATGTTTCAGGCGTGTACACTTGATTTTCGAGGTAGTTGGGAGGATCACCTTCCATTGGTGGAGTTTGTATACAATAATAGCTATCAAGCTAATATTAAGATGGCTCCATTCGAGGCACTATATGGTAGACCTTGTAGGTCACCCGTTTGTTAGACAAAGGTTAGAGAGACTATTGCTTTGGGTCTAGATATAGTCCTAGAAACTACATAAAAGATAAAGGTAATAAAGCAGCGGTTGCTTACCGCTCAGAGTCGTCAAAAAACCTATGTCGATAGAAGGCGTTGGCATTTGAGGTGGGAGATCATGTCTTTCTAAAGGTTTCGCCACGAAGATGTTTAATGAGGTTTGAGTGTAGTGGCAATCTAGCGCCATGGTTTGTCGGTCCATTCAAGATATTGGATCGTGTGGGTGAGGTTGCATATCGCTTGGCATTGCCACCACAAATGTCAAGTGTGCACAATAATTTTCACGTTTCAATGTTGAGAAAGTATGAGCTGGATCTTCATATGTATTAGATTGGACAGATCTTGAAGTGGAGAAGGAAGTGTCATATGAGGAGACAGTTTTGGACTCTAGGGAGCAAGTGCTTCGAGCTAATACCATTCCATTGGTTAAAGTGCTTTGGAGACATCATAGAGTCGAGGAGGCTACGTCGGAATGGGAACAAGAAGTCTATTCAAAGTACCCCTAGTTGTTTAGCACTTGAAGTATATTTCTAATTTCGAGGACGAAATTCCTTGAAAGTGGGGAGGTTGTAGAGACTGGGTCCAATTTTGACCGGTTTTCTTTTATTCATCATTCTTACCATAAATGTATTTTAAATGATGTTTATCATGTTATAAATATAGGAAACATGTTTGGGAACTTGATTAGAGGTTTTAGAAAAGTTTGAAAAAGTTTAGCAAAATTTGAGAATTTGGGGTCGGTGGGGCCTAGGACGCAGGTCGGCTGGGCCCAGAAATTAAAAAAAAAATTAAAAAATATTTATTTTTGGTTGTGGACCAAATCAAATGTTTAAAGAGTTCAGGAAACAATATCGGAGCCATAGCCGCTTTCGAAATTGAAAACGGAGGTCAGGAAGGTACATGTCATGCTCCAGAATCCGGACCGCCGGGACTCCCCTGGACCGACCCGAATCCCAAGTGTGAGCCCGTTCACTTAACCCCATAAATGACCTTAACTACACTCATGCAACGGTATCAAGCTTTGATACCATGTTACCACACCTCGATTTCCAGACTCCTAGAAGAACGGAGGTTAACCCGTCCATTAAGCCTAATGAACCCTCATTACCCTCAAGTACCGCGGAAGCTTAACTCTATTATTACACATAGGTATGCACAACTCCACCTCATCCAATCCCAATGGGCCCTGCATCAAATCATATCCCCCTAGTGGGGATTTACTTATCCACACTATCATGAATCACTCACTTCCAAGACTCAACACTTTATGTGTTTGGAATCTGAAACTAAGACCTGCACCATTGGATAGAGAATCTAAAATACTCAATTTCAAAAAAATCACACTCAATTCCGAACTAAAACGAAGAAATTATGTTAAATCGAAGTTTGGATAGATTTTTGAGTTTGCTGTGAATAGTAACTTCGATTGTGTGAAACTGGGGTTTCGATTGTGCGAAAAAAAGTTTGATTGTGCGAAAATTTTACCTGTTCGGGACCTTGAACCTGCAATATTTTGCACGATAAAATGGGGGTTTTGATTGTGCGAAATTGCCCATGTCTGGACCCCTAAAAATCACCATAATTCACCACCACTTCGCACAATCAAAATGGGGGTTTCGATTGTGAGAAATGGGCATTTTGCAAGATCAAAATGCCCTCCATAGGACTTCCAGCAACCCTATACATGGTCCATTTGGAGCTCAATCCACATTCAGTCATTCTAGAACCTCTCATACATTATCCATAACATAATTGAAAGGTACCAACATTAATCATATACTCAAAATCATATTCATGATTAAATCATACATCGAAATGAATCATTCTCTTTCACAACCATAATCCATTCCTAGTGAAAATATCATCAAATGAATAAAAGCTACCACGAGCACTACATAAACAAATTCGTTATCTTTTCATACCTAACAAGCTCATAATCCAATACATATATCAAAAGTACATTTGACCAAATATAACTACAACTCAAAGAGGAGTCACGTGCCACAAGCCGGCATGGATAGCCACAAAATGTACAATATCCAAAAGATAGCAAATTGCTAATAGAGTTCCATTTGGACACTCAAGTCCCATCCGTCATCAGTTCCTTATCTGTAAAAGAGTTTAGAATAAAGGGGTGAGCACCACTACAGCTCAGTAGAGATACCCCAACCCTCCTAAGTGCCGACTCGACACCAACCTACATGTAATGCATATGAATACACTACATGCCACATCCACAATCTCACAAACAAATCAACAAATGCAATTAAAGAGGTTTGCATATTTCACGAATCATGTATAACATGTTCAAATATAAAAGCATTAAGGAATATAAATGCACTCTCTCTCTCAGACCTCATCCGATACCCTACATGATTGGCCTGCTCCAAGGATCATGTAACCTTGGACACATCCGATAACCATCCTATGACTGGGACAACTTCGAAGGGTCATTCTACCATAGCAATATATAGGATTGTCATAGAGTGAGAGGACAACTCCGAGGCTAACAATTCTTGGACATTCTCCGATAACCTTCCTATGACCAGAACAACTTCGAGGGGTCATTATTTCATAGCAATGTATAGGATTATCGTAGGGTGAGAGGATAACTCCGAGGCTCACTAATGTTGGACACACTCCGATCCTAGGCATTAAGCCTTAGTATGGCAGGTCCACTCCGAGGGCCATACATAGTGGGTAATTATACCACAATTCATAATATGGTTGGGCCACTCCGAAGTCCCGTGTACCTTATTTGCATTATTTTTCCTGTAACCTCCCACATATGTCATATGAATGCATACATGCCTTGCATTTTATTTTCATGCATTGTTCATGCTCAATAATACCAAAAGAAAGTATATGGCATATCTCCCATCACAACAAACTACATATAGCATATATATGTACAACACATGCATATTACATCACATATGCATACTATTTCAAAATTATCATACTTTACTCATGTTTCACTCAATGCATACGTTTAGTACATAGAAATAGCATGCATTCAACACCCACATATAATCACATATATGACACTTGGCACACATTTTTCACATATACACCAAATTGAGCACATGATGCCTATATACCAATTTATTTCACTCACACACTTCAAACCCACATGCTACAACCAACACAATGGACACAATTGTGAAATAATAGGACTCTAGAGAAGGAGAAAACATAACTTTCCACACTTCTCACCATCCTAAAGCATGTGAAACATAACCTACACCTCTCCTCTTCACCCGAAACCCTAGAATCGACAATTAGAAGAGGAGAAGAACCTCTACCTCGAATTTGAAGGCCTTACAAGCACTTCCCGAAAATCCCAGCAATGTCCACCTTGCCGAATCATGACTTTCTTTAGTTCAAACCGAAGCTCTTGTCATTCCCTATGGATCTCCCTTCTTCGACGGATCACGAATCACACTCGAAGGCCTCCGAAACTTAGAGAGAAGGAAGAGGGAGGAAGAAGAGAGAGAAAGGAGCCATGACCGGCTGCTGGAACATTAGAGATATGAAATATCTCTTCCACATCTGATATATAAAGTCCCTAGGCCACAAAAAGACCAAAATGCCCCCGGGCCATTTAACGTACCTTCTCGGGTGCCATTTTTGATTTCGAAACCTCCTACGGTCTCGTAATCACTTCCTCCACTCTCTAAACATTTCATCTAAGTTATTTCTAAAAATAAATATTTCTGAGAATTTTCTGGATTCTCGGGCCTACTTAAGTCGCACCCTGAGCCCCAATTTGACCAAAAAGTCAAACTTCTCTAAATGTCCCGAAAACTTTCAAAAATATCAAATTAACCTTCCAAACATGTTTCCCACTCTTGAAATATCCATAGCATCATTTGAAACGCATCTATAGCGAAAACGATGAAAAATCGGTAAAGAGGCCAAAATTG
This sequence comes from Cornus controversa, assembly GCA_026545225.1. Taxonomy (NCBI): domain Eukaryota; kingdom Viridiplantae; phylum Streptophyta; class Magnoliopsida; order Cornales; family Cornaceae; genus Cornus; species Cornus controversa. Next base: position 56,147,573 of record CM048845.1, read on the forward strand.
GTCACGGTCTCTACAACCTCCCCACCTTCAAGGAATTTCATCCTCAAAATTAGAATACTCATGGCATTTCCAAACTATTTTGTACCGAACGTTATTCTCACCAATAATCGTCATTTTCCCTTTCCATCTATTCCAAGTGTTATACTAACTCCTAACACTCGAATCTAGCTCAATAAGTGCGTCCCAACTGCTTTAAAGCAACATAACTATGGAATGGTTTAGCTAATGTGAGTAGACAACTCCAAGATAGTCACAAGTTGTATAGATGATTTTGAATGATCAACCCTAGTGGATAATTAACCACTCCCGTGACATGGTTGGGCAACTCCGAAACCCATGTACGGTTCACTTTCACAACCTAGAGTCCACAGTCTTTGCCTCAAAACCTATCCAGTCCATCTCTATCTCTAATCTAAGGTAATATTCTTGACTAATCATACCAATCCCTCACAGTGATACATCCATATCATCTGGGATCATCAATACTCAAAGTCATTCTATCATTGTCAAACATAACTTTCCAATCTGGCATACCATTCCTGGGCTTAGTCTAATATCCTATGCATTGTCACAACACAAATCACATCAATCCAATGCACATCACAAGCGCATTCACCAGAAAGGCATATGACAGTGTACTCGCCGATAAAAATCACATAAATAGTGTACTTGCCATAGCAAGCCACATAATTCTGCCTAGTCTCATAGACTACAACCTACTAGAATCCAACGCCAAGTCCAGGATCTTACATCCCACTGATTTCACAATCTCATTACTCAAGAGAAGAACTATTTCTCATTTTCATCTTTTACACCAAGGAACCAGTTGACAGTTAGAGAGAATCTCTTTCATATTAGCACTTCATTTTAGATAACCCTTACCAATGAGAGTTTGAGGTCACCTATAGTAGCCAAACAACAGCCATACAGTGGCTGCAGCCCACTGCATCTACACGTCCACTACGTCCACCTCTTCCCTTTCATGACAAGAAACTATCCTCACTTCAGATACCATATGTCAGGATCCTCGTCCATTATTAACTCATCCTTCTCTTAACATCATATCCACACTATGATCCAACTACATCAATCATGCACATATCATAACACACCACCGAGGTCAAGGCACATAAGGAGTGCACTTATCAAAACAAATCATCCAGTCCTGTCCATCTTTGCGGATTACGATCCATTGGCATTTAGTGTCAAGATTAGGGTTTTACATGCCCTTAACTTCACAATCTCATTCCATCCTTTCACTCCAAGGAATTATCTAACAGTTAGAAAGAATACCTTTCATATAGAGCTTCACCTCAGATAACCCCTTCCAATGAGATTTTGAGGTCACCTACAGCAGCCAAACAACAGCCATACAGTGGCCGCAGCCCACTGCGTCTACACGTCCACTGCGTCCACCTCTTTCCTATCATGGAAGAAATTATCCCTACTTCAGACACTACATGTCAGGGTTCTAACCGACTATCAGCTTATCCTTTACTTAACCATCATATTCAACATATGATACAACTTCTCAATTCTTTTCATATAGTCCCAATGTCTTATTTTCAGACATAACAATCATCAAATGTTCACCGACTCAAAGAATTTGGTCATTTTTGAGTCCACATCCGACTACTTCAATAATCACCTCTTAGACATACCCTGTCTAGAATCCCGGTATTACAACACCACCAATACCCTTAGTCAATTAGCTGGTCACAAGTCTTCACTGGTCGTGCAAGATTGCAACGCTACTTTTAAACCTCTACCAAACTCTCAGTTCAGAAGTCATTAAGGTAATTCATACATTTCCCCACAATCCCAGACTTACACTCTCAAAGTGTAGAGACCGAAACCAAATTTGACCGATTTTTAAATTTTATTTTCATCATTTTTGCTATGAATGCATTTTGAATGATGTTTTGAGTGTTTCGAGAGTGGAAAACATGTTTGAAAATATGTTATGAGGCTTTTGGAATTTTCAGAAGATTTGAAGAAGTTTGACTTTTTGGTCAAACCAGAGCCTGGGATACTGTCCGAGTGGGCCCGAAAATTCAAAGAATTTTGAAAAATAATTATTTTTGAGATTGGACGTAACAAAATATTTAATGAGTTAAGGAAGTGATTTTGAAGCCGTAGGAGTTTTCAAAATAAAAAACGAAGCCCGGGAAGGTACGTTAAGTGACTTAGGGGCAAAAGGGTAATTTACTCTTAGTGAGGTGGCCTATATAAGCGTGTATATTGCTGGGGCAAAGGTGATACATACAGATTTCTGCCATGGGAGCTCCTCCTTCTTCCCTAAGCTTTTCCCTTAGTTTTCATCACCTTGTAGTGTGATTTAGGGCTTGTCTCAAGAGAGAGAGCTTGTCCTCTCTCCTTCCTCTATACGTTGGTGGGTTCTAGGTCTCCCAAATGTGAGTTCTAAAAATTGAGAGTTTCTAAAGTGTGGATTTGGACTTAGTCCAAGAAGGAAAGAGTGTTCACCTTGTCCCGGTCTACGGTCCTGCGGAAAGAAGTTACATTTTGGAGGAACTTGAAGTTTGGTGGATTCTAGGGTTTGCTAGGAAAGACTCCAAACTTGAGGTAGGGGTGTCTTCTCATTCCTTTCATCGATTCTCTAGGATCTTTGTGATATATGGTAGTGTTAACATGGTTTAGGAAGGTAGAAAGCTTTGTCTTGATTTTTTCTTCATGTTTAAACATGTAAAAAATGTTCCTTGTATGATTTATGTGATGTATATGAAGCATGCTAGCCTTATACATGTTAAAGCTAACTCATGTGCATATATGTGAAATATGGTGTATGTGACATGTATAAATATTATGTATGAGATTTGGTGAAAATGACATGCTAGGTATAGCTTAATTGTGCTTTGCATATGTTGTATATGTTTAGTTGAGAAGCATGAGACTCATTAGGTTTACTTGAGCCATGATTGGAATTATGTGCACTTTTGAATGTCATATGTCCAAGTAAATACATCAAAAGAGTAGTTTTTCCATGTTAATGCATTTGGTGATATTTATAGATGGAATGGTATGCAATATGGTATGGGTTTACTTACCTCGTGTAGGTTGTTCTTGGCGAAAAGTGAGATGAGTGTTGGAATTGGGATGATTGTTAAATGAGTTGAATTATGAGAATGGATGCACACGAATGGTGATGAGTTTATGACCCCAATTGGCGGATTCCAATTGTTGGGAAAATGGATTTCTCTCTTTCAATTGGCAGTTTTCAATTGAAGAGGAACCATAGAGTTTGGTTCATGAATTGTGAATTCATGTTAAGATTGCGGTTTGGAAAATTGAGAGGCATATTGTGTTGTTTCATGTTCATGAATGGTTGAGTGATTACTTGCTATTTGTTATGTTGTTGCCTAGTTGATAGCATGAGTGTTCGAGCATGCCATGTAGTGTAGGAATGACATGGTGCATATCATGTAGGTCGGTGATGTGGTTGAAACTTGAATTATATTGTAAGCTTATTTTTGCCCCTTTTATCAAAATATAATTTAACCACTCGCAAGAGCACGAATCTTTGTAGACATGGTTCTATATAGAGGGTATCGATCCCACGAGGACTAGTCGTAATTGTCTTAAAGAAATATTACTTCCACTTTAATCCTAAAAACAAGGTTTTGAGTTTTGTTTATAAAACTATTGCATGAATGTAATAACAATAAATTTAAAGAGTAAAAGTTGGGAGAGAGAGAACTAGGGGTGGTTTCCACCACTAACCATTCACATGTTCATAAGTGTAGCAAGCTTGGGATTCATAAATTAAATGCCTAACAATGTCATTAGGCTTGTGACCTCAATGACATATCAAAAGATTAATGTGAGCACCAACCTATCATAATCCATCTTCAACAAGCATAGTTCTTCAACCTAACTAATTACCCTACTTTCTAAATGAACCTACATGCATCCAAACTACCTTATCTTGGCATGGTTTATACAAGCAAGCACACCACATACATTTAAAGTACCATTACTTAGCCATCATTTGCCCTTCTTGTGGAAGAAACAAATGTTGTGCATTCACAAGATAGATTCTACTCTAAGACAAGAATAAAATCAAAATCAAATGAATATATAAAAGAAATGTATTAGTGTACATGGTCACTAGGCTAAATAATCAACATTTAAGAACAAATCCCAAAATGCTACAACAATGAACAAGTTTACATGGCTAGGGGCTTCAACAACACCCTAGTATAGAAGTTAGTTGCTCATGGTTGCCTTGCACTCTTCCATTGATGAAGAAAATGGAGCTTCAAGGTCTGGTTTAGCTCCTTCTTCCCCTCTCCCGAATGTCTCTCCTTGTGTATTCTGATGTGTGTGAGAGATATGTGAGAATGGCTTCTTTTTGTGCTTTATGGCTACCTTTTCAACCTTGGGGCCCACCATATATATATATGTATCAATATATATACCAACTATATCAAGAAGGTCCCCAAAGGTCTTGTTCAAGTCAGACAATCCCTCTAAGTCGTGCAAAAAGGGGGATTTTGTTACAAGTGGGAGAGCAGGTGAGCAAGTGGGCAAGTGGCTCTGTAGAATCTCGATCAATCGAGATTGGATCTCGATTGATCGAGGTTTCGATCAATCGAAGTAAGATCTCGATCAATCGAGATCTCGATTGATCGAGATGCCTTGACTGCAATTCTGACTTTTCTCTTCAGCTGCAAAAAGCCTCAAACTTTGCTCCTTTTACTGCAAGACCTGCAATACATCAAAAACACAAAAATACCGTAAACATATCTCGGTAAACGTAGAAACGGGACTAACATATGCAATAAAGAGGGTTCAAATGCATAGAATTGAACACTTATCACAGCCCCAAACTTACATATTGCTAGTCCCTTAGAAATGCAATATTACAAAAATGAAATTAACTATCTTATACAAAGATTTAATCATGCTGAGTCATCAACTAGATAAAGGGCGATTATCCGTTCATTTCACATTTGGCAAATGCAACAAGTATTACAGAACTATGCAGTCATTAGCAAAAATGGACTTTCACAAGCTATAAATAAATGACGGTTCCCACATAATGGCCAGTCCGAACAAACATACCGATTCCGACCCCAAAATTCTCTTTGAAAAGTGAACATGCATTCTAGCGCGTGACTTTGTCATATTTGGAGAAGAATAAGAACAAATCTGCTTTTGAAAGAAAAACTCATTGAAACGGTTCGACACTGTTGTTCATTATCACAAAACATTCATTATTGCTCATGTGCGGATGACCGTGCAATGCTTAGCTCTTTTTGCTTTCTTTCAAGCCCATGTAGCGGCATTGGGCCAATGACTCCCAAACCAATTGGTTTTAGGGCATTAGGTGAAGAAACACCTCTCGGACTTAATAACCAAGCTTGCAAGGCGATGAGCTTAAGCAAGCCACCCGCTTCTTATTGCTCAACCTTGCACACTTATATGCGAATACTCCCTACTTTGAGGCATAGAGATCCGGTTTATTGAGTGAGAAGGCTTATTGCATTTATTTTATAATGTTTTTTTTTTACAACAACCGGAAGAACTTATTCTTTAAGTTGTTCGAATAAAAACAGAAATTTATAAAATTCTCCATCAAACTTATACCCCACAATTTAAAATGCATGTGTGCGAATTTGTGCGGTTAAGGACAAATTTAGGGCAAGAACTGTACGTGCTCATATTTGGACAAAAATGTAGACCGTTCTAGCTTATTACACAGCTTGCAAAAGTGCGGGTATTTACAATGTTAAAGTTCTTAACTACCTGCTGCATTTACCTCGGACATTTATTCGAATGATCTTCCTTTAAAAAGCAAGACATCATAGCAAGCATGCAAAAGAAACTTGCTCTACAATGACAATCAATACAAAGACTGAACATTGCATGCATATGCAAGTGGTATAGCATACCGCACCCCCAAACTTAGATGCAACATTGTCCTCAATGTTTGGACAAGAAGAACAAGGAAAGAATTTACCGGGATGGCAGAACGCGACAAAAATGACATTCCAATACCGGCGGTCATGGTGGAAATGAGAAAAACCTGCACGGAACACCAACTAGATACCACGAGCATTAAATGGAACAAAAAGTAGATAAAAAGAACATAATAAAATTATTATGCACAAACGGACAATGCCAAGATCACTACATATCCAAGGCTCTGAACTGGTGATTCCCAATTGACTAAGAGGTCTATGCGATAAGATATTGACTATCCAGGCACGCTAACGTATAGCATGCAAAGGGGCTGCCTTTCTTTATTAACGCCATACTGCATTGAAGCAATCTCAACAGTATCGGGAATTGAAACCAGGCGGTAATAAACGAAAATCATCAACTGAATCGCATATAACAATTAGGCAAGTGGTACTACATATATAATCAAAGTAGAGAGAGAGCATTGATATTGGCAAAAAGTAAAAATAAAGACAGAAAATATAACACATGGTATAAAAGAAAGGAGAACTGTATTCCATATATGTGAACATAAGTTTCAGTACAAAGGGTACATGGATGTGGAATACACAAAAACTAATATGGTCACATGGCCTATCAAAAATAAAGAAAGAAAAATACAGACAGTAAAACAGAAAGTGCAAATAGATAGATCTACTCGAGGGCGGGTGGTGGTGGTGGTGGCTCGGTGGGAGTAGAGGTGGAGGTGGAAGCTCATCCTGTAAACAGGAACTGCAGGTCCTGCCGGAAGGCCCGAAACTCGTCTAAAATTGCCCTCTGACCCTGTGCCAGAGATGAAATATCCGATCTAATGCCTTCCAGCTGACTCTGCGTCACCTGGACGTGCTCCTCAAAACCCTGCTGGAGCCGCTCAACGTCAGCTGCCAGACAGGAATAGCCAGTCGCTAGGATGTCATGCCGCTCTGCAACAATATCCATCTCATCCTCCTCCATCTCCTCATCAGATGACTCACCCTCTGCAGGCTCACCCTCATCCATCTCCACTGGGGCATCCATGTCTACATCCTCTGGTGGATCGCCCTGGTGGTCCTGTCGCTCCAAGTGTCGCCTCACCCTCTCCCACTGAGTAGGTGTGAAGCGGGTGGGCGGTGCCAACTGAATGTCAGTATCACTGACCGGTATACTGGCACGACTCAGGAAAGCGGCGACGAGGAAAGGAAAGGGAAGCCACCAACTCGCTGATCGCCTCATCCTCTTGTTGACAAGGTCGTCCCAGATCTTGAACATCTGCCCCCATATCAGCGACGGGACAGAAAACCACGTGCCAGTGTGGAAAGCGTAAAGGCAACGGAGGAGGTCGCCTCTACGCTCTGCCACATGCTGCAGAGGACACGCTTTCTTGATGAGAACGGTGTCCAGGAACCATACTCTACTCGGGTACATCGATTTGGACGTGCAGTTGTGACTGGGTGTGGTAAACGCCCCGCCACACATGTCCATCACGATGGAGAACAGTGTCGTGTCCGCTGGCAGCGTGGCCTTGTAAACCAGTCGACCATCCTGGTCAACCATATCTGGAGGACGCTGGTGAGGAATGCCGAGCATTTGTGCAATCCGGCTCGGCGTGATAGTGATCGTCATGCCGCCCACGACCGTCTCCAATGTGTCCGGCGCGGTGCAGGAATAGGTCATGTGCTCATAAAAGACCTGCACCAAATGCTCGTGTGCCACATCAGTGGGAGGCACACATAATCGGTCGAGGCGACGCCTCCTGAGCTCTGCGACAGCCCACGAGCTGTCCGGACGCATCTCGTACTCTCCTAGATCAAATCTCTGTTTCGGGTGAAACTTCCGAGTCCGAAAGGCTCGCCCGGGCACCTCTCGAACAGCACCGGGGGCATTCTTCACCCTCGCCATAGTCTCGGAACCGTCTGCACTTTATTCCAAAAACATACGTAAATAAAAAGAAAATAAAATGAATACTAAAATAAGAATGGAAAAAGAAAAAAAAAGAAAAAAAAAATGAAAAATGAGGTTATAGTCCATGGTGCCGACACATGCATTCCAAGGCACGTTTGAATCAACTCGATGAGGTGCACTAGGAAGCAGCGTAAGCGGATGCAACCGACACGATGGATCAGCAGTTGCAAACCATATATCAAGCATTCAAAACAAAAATAATGCAACATCTCACCTATACATACACTCCTACCCCCGAAACCCGCAAAATCCCATTATGAACATAGCGAATGCACCATTCCACCCAACATCACCGGTCTATGCTTATTACGCCGAGAAACTAACAAAAATGGCAAGAAAGTAAGCAAAATATAGCCATGCATCACTTACCTCAAGGTGAAGATGATGATCGACACAAAGAGATGAAGACCCAACTCGCAGCCGCAAAGAGATGAGCGTGCGCGTGCTCGCGGAGATCTCGGACTACGACGAACGACGCTGGATGGTCGGGAATGGTAGATCAAGTGTGGGACGGTGCTCCGGGAAGCTTTGGATCGCTCGGAGAAGAGAAGGGAGTCGGATGGTCTTGGAAAGATTCGTAGAAATGAGAGGGAAGCCCAACGGTTTAAATAAGTAATCGGCTCACATGCAGGCATCGTGTCCATCTCGATTGATCGAGATGCACATCTCGATCAATCGAGATTGTGATCAATTGGAATCCTACCTCGATCAATCGAGATCAACTTCGATCAATCGAGATTTCACTTCGATCAATCGAGATTTCGATTGATCGAGGACCTATCGAAGTGCTATCGAAGAATACTACCTCTCGGGACTTTGGACTTAGCAAAATCTCTGCATTATTTCGATCAATTGAGACCAAAATCTCGATCAATCGAAATCTCGATTGATCGAGATCTCTGCTTCGATCAATCGGGATGCTCAAAAACAGCCAGCTTGAGTTATACTTCATGGCCTTGGACTTATGGGACTTAGATACTAAATTGCTTAAATACAAAATTTACCTTGGATTAAAGGGACATTATGGAAGCATGATAGCTACCATGGCCTCGCCACCTTACACGTCTATGGCATGACGTCCGAATCGGCTCACAAGTCAAAATACACGGGATCCGTCAAGGTGATAACATCCACATATTCCGTGGTAACTTGGTCATCCACGCACAATTTTAAACGCTGCCCGTTTACTTTGAACAACGATCCGTCTTTCAAGTCCTTCAATTCCACCGCTCCGTGGGGAGCAACGGAATTAACCAAAAATGGACCATCCCAACGGGAGCGAAGTTTTCCGGGAAACAAATGGAGGCGTGAATTGTACAACCATACTTTTTGGCCCGGGGAAAACGTTTTAACTCGAATATTGCGATCATGAAAGGCTTTTGCCTTTGCCTTATAGATTTTAGCGTTTTCATATGCATCATGTCGCAATTCTTCCAATTCATTTAATTGAAGCTTTCGATTAGATTCGGCCATTTGCATGTCAAAATTGAAAGTTTTGGTGGCCCACATAGCTTTGTGCTCTAATTCAACCGAAAGATGGCACACTTTACCATAAACCAACCGGTAAGGTGACATTCCAATGGGAGTCTTATAAGCAGTTCGGTAAGCCCATAATGCATCATTTAGTCGCAATGACCAATCCTTCCGGTCAGGCCGAACTATTTTCTCAAGAATGTTCTTAACCTCCCTATTGGATACATCCACTTGGCCACTAGTTTGAGGATGGTATGGGGTGGCTACCTTGTGTGTGACAGAGTATTTGGTAAGCAAGGTTTGAAGGAACTGGTTACAGAAATGTTTACCTCCGTCACTGATGAGGGCCCGAGGTGTACCAAACCGGCTAAAGATATTCGCTTGAATGAACTTAACCACGACTGCGTGATCATTGGTTTTGGTAGCAACGACCTCTATCCATTTAGATACATAGTCCACCGCCATAAGTATGTACTCATGACCAGTAGAGGGTGGAAAAGGTCCCATGAAGTCAATGCCCCACACATCAAATATCTCAATAATAAGAATAGGGTTAAGAGGCATCATGTCCTTCCGAGACATCGCGCCAAGGCGCTGACATCGCTCACAAGAGCGGCAGAATGAGTATGCATCCCGATGAAGAGTTGGCCAGAAAAACCCGCATTGAAGAATTTTGGTTGCGGTTTTCTTAGCACTAAAGTGTCCCTCACAAGCGAGTGTATGACAGAATTTGAGAATACTTTGGAATTCACTGTTGGGTACACACTTTCGGATTATTTGATCGGGGCAATATTTGAACAATTGAGGATCGTCCCAATAATATGATCGTGATTGAGAGAAAAAACGATCCTTCTCTTGCTTGGTCCAAGAAGACGGTATTTTGCCGGTTGCCAAATAGTTGACAATGTCCGCATACCAAGGGATACTCTCTTGAGAAATGAGAAAGAGTTGTTCATCCGGGAAGGATTCACAAACTGGAATGGAGTTATGGAGGGATTCAACAAGAATTCTAGATAGGTGGTCAACTACCACATTTTCGGTGCCCTTTTTATCTTTAATCTCAAAATTAAACTCTTGCAACAAGAGTATCCATCGGATCAACCTAGGTTTGGTGTCCTTTTTGGCCAAAAGATGCCGGAGGGCAGCATGGTCCGAATAGACAATGACCTTAGAACCTAGTAGATAAGCTCAAAATTTGTCCAAGGCAAATACTACCGCAAGCAACTCCTTTTCCATTGTGGTATAATTGATTTGAGCCTCAGAAAGGGTTTTACTTGCATAATAGATGACATGTGGCAATTTGTCTACTCGTTGCCCTAAAACCGCACCCATGGCGTAATTGGATGCATCACACATGATCTCAAATGGGAGAGCCCAATTTGGAGGGATGAGAATTGGAGCAGTTGTAAGCATGGTACGAAGTTTTTCAAAAGCGTTAAGCACGCTTCATCAAAGGTAAAGCAAGACTCTTTTTCAAGAAGGTGACACAAAGGCCGGGAGATCTTGCTAAAGTCTTTGATGAAATGGCGATAACAACCCGCATGCCCAAGGAATGAACGAATCTCTCTCACCGTTGATGGTGGAGGAAGTTTGGAAATGAGTTCAACCTTGGCTTTGTCAACCTCGATTCCTCTCTTAGACACAATGTGCCCAAGGACAATACCCTCTTGAACCATAAAATGGCTCTTTTCCCAACTGAGAATTAGGTTGGTCTCTTGACATCGTGTGAGAACACGGGATAGATTTTTGAGACATGCTTCAAATGAAGGTCCAAACACGGAAAAATCATCCATGAACACTTCCAAGAATTTTTCCACCATGTCCGAAAAGATAGACATCATACACCATTGAAAAGTCGCCGATGCATTGCACAACCCAAAGGGCATGCGTCTATAAGCAAATGTGCCGAAAGGACATGTAAAGGTGGTTTTCTCTTGGTCCCTCGGGTCTATAGCAACCTGATTATAGCCGGAATATCCATCTAAGAAGCAATAAAAACTTTACCCGGCTAATCTTTTCAAGATTTGATTAATAAATGGGAGAGGAAAATGATCTTTCCGAGTTGCCGAATTTAATTTTCGATAATCTATCCACACTCTCCATCCCCGTGGTGGTGCGTTAGGGAACTAATTCACCCTTATCATTTGGTTGCACTGTAATACCGGACTTCTTTGGAACCACTTGAGTGGGACTAACCCACTTACTATCTGAGATGGGGTAAATGATTCCCGCATCTAGTAACTTCACCACCTCCTTCATTACAACGTCCTTCATATTTGGATTTAATCGACGTTGCGCCTCTCTTGAGGTTTTTGCATCTTCTTCCAAGTGTATGCGGTGCATACAAATAGAAGGATCTATTCTCTTAAGATCTGCCACACTCCATCCTATTGCTTCCTTGTGCTCTTTTAGCACTTTTAGGAGTTCCATCTCTTGATCATTGGTGAGATTGGAAGCAATAATGACTAGAAGGGTCTCATTAGCGCCCAAGAAAACATACTTGAGTGTAGCCGGTAGAGGCTTGAGCTCAAGTTGTGGTGGGAAAATTAGAGAAGGAGTTTGGGAAGTTTTGGACAAAGGAGGCAAGGGTTCTCTCGGAACTCTCCATTTAGGCAAATCCATGACAATAGTGACATCGAGCATTGAATTAACTTCACAAATGGATTGCCCAATGTCAAAATCATCACAGTTGAAATGACTTAGGCATGCCTCTAGAGGATCCTTAGAAAGAATAGAAGGAAGTGCTTTGATGTGGTCGGAACTAAATTATATTGTAAGCTTAATTTTGCCCTTTTTATCAAAATATAATTTAACCACTCGCAAGAGCACGAATCTTTGTAGATAAGGTTCTATATAGAGGGTATCGATCCCACGAGGACTAGTCGTTAATTGTCATAAAGAAAGATTAATTCTACTTTAATTCTAAAAACAGGTTTTTGGTTTTGTGTTTAAAACTATTGCGTAAATGAAATGACGATAAAATTAAAGAGTAAAGTTGGGAGAGAGAACTAGGGTTAGTTTCCACCACTAGCCATTCACATGTTCATAAGTGTAGCAAGCATGGGATTCATTAATTAAATGCCTAACAATGTCATTAGGCTTGTGACCTCAATGACATATCAAAAGATCAATGTGTGTGCTAACCTATCATAATCCATCTTCAACAAGCATAGCTCTTCAACCTAACTAACTATCTAATTACTCTACTCTCTACGTAAACACTACATGCATCCAAACTACCTTGTCTTGGCATGGTCTATACAAACTAGCATCACACATTCATTTAAACACCATTATCTAGCCATCATTTGCACTTCTTGTGGAATATGCAAATGTTGTGCATTCAAGTGACAAAACCTACTCTAAGACAAGAATAAATTCCATATCAAATGAATATATATAAGAAATGTATTTGTGTACATAATCACTAGGCTAAATAATCAACATTTAATTACAAATCCCCAAGAGCTACAAAGATGAACAAGTTTACATGGTTAGGGGTTGAAACCAACACCCTAGTAGAAGAGTTAGTTGCTCATGGTTGCCTTGCACCCTTCCATTGATGAAGAGAATGAAGCTTCTTGGTCTGGTTCAGCTTTTCTCTTCCTCTCCCGAAGGTCTCTCCTCAAGTCTTCTGATGTGTATGTTGAGAGATATGAGATATGTGGCTTTTGGTGCTTTTTGTATACTTTTTGGCTCCTTTGGGCCCACCATATATATATATATATATATCATTATATATATCTCTTGTATCAAGAAGGCCCCCAAAAGTCTTGTTCAAGTCAGACAATCCCCCTAAGTCGTGCAAAAAGGGGGATTTTGTTGCAAGTGGGAGAGCAGGTGAGCAAGTGGCCAAGTGGGCTCTGCAGCATTTCGATTGATCGAAATTGCATTTCGATTGATCGAGATTTCGATCAATCGAAATGAGATTTCGATCAATCGAAATCTCGATTGATCGAAATCCACATCTCGATTGATCGAGATGCCTTGGCAACATTTTCTGATTTCATCTCTTGACTGCAGAAAGCTTCCAACTTTGCTCCATTTACTCTAATACCTGCAAAACATCAAAAACACAAAAATACCGTAAACATATCTCGGTAAACGCAAAAACGGAACTAACATATGCAATAAAGATGGTTCAAATGCATAGAATTGAACACTTATCACACCCCCAAACTTACATATTGCTAGTCCCTTAGCAATACAATATTACAAAAATGAAATCAACTATCTTATACAAAAGTTTAATCATGCTCAGTCATCAACTAGATAAAGGGCGCTCATCCATTCATTTCACAATTGGCAAATGCAACAAGTATTACAGAACTATGTGGTCATTAGCAAAAATGGACTTTCACAAGCTATAAATGAACGACAGTCCCCACATACTGGCCAGCCCGAACAACTATAACAGTTCCAACCCCAAAATCCTCTTTGAAAAGTGAACATGCATTCTAACGTGTGGCTTTTGTCATATTTGGAGAAGAAAACGAACAAATCTGTTTTTAAGAGAAAAACTCATTAAAAATGCTCAACACGGCTGTTTCATTATCACAAAACATTCATGATTGCTCATGTGCGGATGACCGTGCAATGCTTAGCTCTTTTTGCTTTCTTGTAAGCCCATGTAGCGGCATTGGGCCAATGACTCCCAAACCAATTGGTTTTAGGGCATTAGGTGAAGAAGCACCCCTCGGACTTAACAACCGAGCTTACAAGGCGATGAGCGTAAGCAAGCCACCCGCTTATTACTGCTCAACCTTACACACTTTTACACGAATATTTCTTGCTTTGAGGCATAGAAATCCGGTTTATTTAGTGAGAAGGCTTATTGCATATTTTTCTCTTTTTATTTTTTTTTACAACAACCGGAAGAACTTATTCTCTAAGTTGTTCAGATAAAAACAGAAATTTCAAAAATTCTCCCTCAGACTTATACCCCACAATTTAAAATGCATGTGTGCGAATTTGTGCGGTTAAGGACAAATTTAGGGCAAGAACTGTACGTGCTCGAGTTTGGACAATAATGTAGACCGTTCTAGCTTACTATCAAGCTTGCAAAAGTGCGGGTATTTACAATGCTACAGTTCTTAACTACCTGCTGCATTTACCTCGGACATTCATTCGAATGACTTCCTTTAAAAAGCAAGACATCATGGCAAGCATCCAAAAATATCGAGAAGAAGAAAAGAAAGAAAAAAAAACTGCTCTACAATGACACTCAAAATAATAACCGAACATTGCATGCGTATGCAAGTGGTATAGCATACCGCACCCCCAAACTTATATGCAACATTGTCCTCAATGTTTGGACAAGAAGAGCAAGGAAAGAAGTTACCGGGATGGCAGAATGCGAGAAAAATGGAATTCCACAGCAGCGGTCATCCTGTAAATAAGAAAAATCTGCACAGAATACCAACTGGATACCACGAGCATTACAAGGAACAAAAAGTAGATAAATAGAACATAATGAAATAATTATGCACAAACAGACAATGCCAATATCACTGTAAATCTAATGGTCTGAACTGGTGTTTCCCGATTGTCTAAGAGGTCTATGCGATAAGATATTGACTATCCAGGCGCGCTAACGTATAGCACGCAAAGGGGCTGCCTTTCTTCATTACCGCCATACTGTGTTGAAGCAATCTCAACAGTATTGGGAATTGAAACCAGGTGGTAATAAACGGAAATCATCAACTGAATTGCATATAACAATTAGACAAGTGGTACTACATACATAGTTAAAGTATAGAGAACAGATAGCTTGACGGAAAGCAAAAAAAAAGACAGTAAAGATAACACATGGCATAAAAGAAAATATAAATGTATTCCATATAACTGAAAATGAGTTGTAGTACAAAGTGTACCTGCAGGTGGAATACTCAAAAAGAAACTAAACATGGCCAACATGGCCTCTCAAAAATAAAGAAAGAAAAATACAGAAAATAAAGCAGAAAAGATGAATAAGGTGCAGCTACTCGAGGGCGGGTGGTGGTGGTGGTGGCTCGGTGGGAGCAGAAGTGGAGGTGGAGGCTCGACCTGCGAACAGGAACTGCAGATCCTGCCGGAAGGCTCGGAACTCGTCTAAGATCGCTCTCTGGCCCTGTACCAGAGAAGAAATGTCCGTCCGAATACCTGCCAGCTGACTCTGCATCACCTGGACGTGCTCGTCAAAACCCTGCTGGAGCCGCTCTACGTCAGCTGCCAGGCAGGAATAGCCTGTCGCTAAGATATCATGCCGCTCTGCAGCGACATCCATCTCCTCCTCCTCCATCTCCTCGTCCTCTGTCTCAGCCCCTGCTGGCTCTCCCTCATCCATCTCCACCGGGGCATCCATATCTACATCGTCTGATGGATTACCCTGATGGTCCTGTCGCTCTAGGTGTCGCCTCACCCGATCCCACTGAGTAGATGTGAAGCGGGTGGGCGGTGCCAACTGAATGTCAGTCCGACTGACCGGTATACTGGCACTGCTGAGAAAAGCGGCGATCAGGAATGGAAAGGGAAGACGCCAACTCGCTGCTCTCCTCTTCCTCTTGTTGACGAGGCCATCCCAAACTTTGTGCATCTGCCCCCAGATAAGCGATGGGACAGAAAACCAAGCGCCCGTATGGAAAGCATAGAGGCAACGGAGGAGGTCGCCCCTGCGCTCGGCCACGTGCTGCAACGGACACGCGTTCTTGAGGAGAACGGTGTCCAGGAACCAATATCTGCTCGGGCACATCGACTTGGACGTGCAGTTGTGGTTGGGCGTGGTAAACGCCCCGCCACACATGTCCATCACTATCGAGAAGAGCGTGGTGTCTGCTGGGAGCGCTGCACTATAGAGTGGCTGACCATCCGGGCCAACCATGTCCGGCGGCTGCTGGTGAGGGATGCCGAGCATATGAGCAATCCGACTCGGCGTAATCGTGATCGTGACAGTGGCCACGGTAGTCTCGAGTGTATCTGGCGCTGTGCAGGAGTAGGTCATATGCTCGTAAAAGACCTGCACTAGTGGGAGAGCAGGTGAGCAAGTGGGCAAGTGGCTCTACAGAATCTCGATCAATCGAGATTGGATCTCGATTGATCGAGATTTCGATCAATCGAAGTAAGATCTTGATTGATCGAGATCAACATCTCGATCGATCGAGATGCCTTGACTGCAATTCTGACTTTTCTCTTCAGCTGCAAAAAGCCTTAAACTTTGCTCCTTTTACTACAAGACCTGCAATACATCAAAAACACAAAAATACCGTAAATATATCTCGGTAAACGTTGAAACGGGACTAACATATGCAATAAAGAGGGTTCAAATGCATAGAATTGAACACTTATCAGTCGGCGTCGAGTTGATGCTTAGGTGGGTTTGGTCATCTCTACTAAGCCGCTGTGGTGCTCACCCCTTTCTCCCCAAACATTTTTACAGGTAAGGCACCAATGGGAGACAAAGCATGATTAGCTCAGTGGATTTTGTTGAGTTCCTTTTTGGACTTTTAAACTTTTGATATATGGATTGATGTCCATGCCGGTTTGTGGCATGTAGACTATGTTAATGATGTTAAATTTACATTTGATTTATGTTGATGCACTCTAGTTTCAAATGTAATGATCATATATGGATCATATGTGATTTGTGGGTTTTGAATGGGAGAATGTTGGTTTTGATTCCATTATGTATAAATTCTTGGATATGATTGTTAGAGATGTAAATCCTTGCTTAGAATGTTGTATCAAGATTATTTATCTCTTGTGGATGATTAGAATGTCATTTGGATGATGAGATTGTAATTGTGGATGTTTGGAAATGTTTATGTATGAGTTTTGGAGCTAGTTTTGAGATAAAAGAGACTAAAAGAAGTGCCCAAGTGAAAATAGTCGACTTTCTCTTCAAAAGAAGTCGACTTTTTTGTTCAGTAGCTTTTAGAGCTTTCTAGGAAGGTAAGATAGTCGACTTTCCCTTTTGGGACAGAAGACTATTTTACTGCCCTAAAAATCTCATTTTTCTGGAAATCAGTATTTTGCACTTTCTGGGAGGGAAAGACAGTCGACTATTTGTTTTTGGGCATTTCTGGAAGGGTAAGACAAAAGACTATCTTACTGCTCCAGATTTTCAAATTCTTGAATCAAGCATAACTTGGTTGTTTCAAAACCGAATCAAGTGATTCTTTTTTTGAAATTGATTCCTTTTGAACCCTCTTTTCAATGGTGTAAGTTTCAAGTTCAAATTCCACTCACATATAGAGTTGAATTCCGAAACTTGGTTGTTATATGTATAGTCCCATTGTAAAGGGTATTGATGTGTTCACGGCAATGTAACGACATTAGTTTGAAAGCTTCCACATTGAGTTTGAGAATTGTGAGATGATTTGGTAAGGTGAGAACCCAGTCACCCTTGGTTTTTGGAGAACAGAAGTCGGGGCGTGACAACTTAGTATCAGAGCATGATATCAAAGAATGGCGGTGATTAGGGTGTGGATGATTAGCTTAAGTCATCACTAGTTTCCGAGAGATGAAAACCGGGGCGTGACACAAAGTCTATCACCTCATGTCTATTTCAATATCACAATTCGATCAATTTTCAAACCTCTACCTAGGTTTACCATTCCTCAGAACAGGAATTTCTAAGTGATGACTACATGTAACTACTAACCATGTGATGCAAAATGTAACACTCTCATGCAATGCTCAGTCACATAAATCACGTATTCCACATAGCATATAACATATAACATGTTAAATTAAATAAACACATACCATGCATGATATGACATATGATGCATAAATTAATACCCTAGCCCTCGGCTAAAACTAGGAAAATACCCCTGACCATGTACGGTCCTGGCATATCCTCTGCCAGAGTGAGCGTGAAAACACAGCCTAATTTTCCCTATTATACACACATACTAGAACGAACCACTCTCATCATCTGTACTCATTGGTAAACACCTACCAATCTATCCACATATCTTAAGCCCCTAAGTATTTGTTAGGACTCAAACACTCGCAACATTCCTTGCGGTATCAATTCGTTGCTCAATCAACAAGACTAAATCATCAAGTCAAAAATCCAAACTCAACCAACTTTGGGAGTATTACCAAATGAAATTGGTTTCCCACACCAACACTTTGATATTTCCTTATGATTACTCAAACCGAGTTAATTATTCCACTATCGTCCATAGGTAATCAAACCTATCGTCTAAACAACTATCAATCACTGCATATCTCTAAATCAATAAGTGATTTGACCCTCCATCCTTAGGTATTCAAACATATGACTTTGATACCCTATGTCTTCAAACCTAATGCTTTAACCACAATCTAGAAATCCTCAAATCTTCAACCCTTACCCATCGCCCCCAGGTATTCCAACCTAGTGCTTTGATACCACTCTGATATCAGGTACATAGTCCAACATTCTCAACCTTACACGCAATATGTCTGTTCCCCGTCGTCCCTAGGTATTCCAACCTCGTGCTCTGATACTATTCTGTCACTCCTCAGAATCCGGACTACCGGGACTCCCTCAGACCGACCCAAATCTTGAGTGTGAGCCCATTCACTTAACCCCATGAATAACCTTAACCACACTCATGCAACGGTATCAAGTTTTGATACCATGTTACCACGCCCCGGTTTCTCGACTCCTAGAAAACTGGAGGTTAACCTGTCCATTAAGCCCAATGAACCCTCATTACCCTAAAGTACCGTGGAAGCTTAAATCTATTATTGCACATAGGTGTGCATAACTCCACCTCATCCAATCCCAATGGGCCTTGCATCAAATCATATCCCCCTAGTGGGGATTTACTTATCCACACTATCATGAATCACTCACTTAAAAAGACTCAATACTTCATGTGTTTGGAATCTGAAAATAATACCTAAACCATTGGATAGAGAATCTAAAAATACTCAATTTCAAAACAAATCACACTCAATTCCGATCTCAAACGAAGAAATTACGTCAAATCGAAGTTTGGACAGATTTTTGAGTTTGCTGTGAATAGTAACTTCGATTGTGCGAAAATGGGATTTCGATTGTGTGAAACTGAGGTTTCGTTGTGCGAAAAAAAGTTCGATTATGCAAAAATTTCACCTATTCGGTACCTTGAACTTGCAATATTTCGCACGATCGAAATGGGGGTTTCGATTGTGCAAAATTGCCCCTGTCTGGACCCTAAAAATCACCATAATTCACCACCACTTCGCACAATTGAAATGGGGGTTTCGATTGTACGAAATGGGAATTTTGCAAGATCGAAATGCCCTCCACAGAACTTCCAACAACCCTATACATGGTCCAGTTGGAGCTCAATCCACATTCAATCATCCTAGAACCTCCCATACATGATCCATAACATAATTGAAAGGTACCAACATCAATCACATACTCAAAATCATATTCATGATTAAATCATACATTGAAATGAATCATTCTCTTTCACAGCCATAATCCATTCCTAATGAAAACATCATCAAATGAATAAAAGCTACCACGAGCACTACACAAAAAAATTCGTTATCTTTTCATGCCTAACAAGCTCATAATCCAATACATACATCAAAAGTACATTTGTCCAAAATATAACTACAACTCAGAGAGGAGTCACATGCCACAAGCCGGCATGAATAGCCACAAAATGTACAATATCCAAAAGATAGCAAAATGCTACTAGAGTTCCACTTGGACACTTAAGTCCCATCAGTCATCGGTGTCTTATCTGTAAAAGAGTTTAGAATAAAGGGGTGGGCACTACTGCGGCTCAGTAAAGATACCCCAACCCTCCTAAGTGTCGACTCGACACCGACCTACATAGAATGCATATGAATACACTAGATGCCACATCCACAATCTCATAAACATATCAATAAATGCAATTAAAAAGATTTGCATATTTCACGAATCATGTATAACATGTTCCAACATAAAATAATTACAGAAAATAAATGATCTCTCTCTCTCGGTCCTCATCTGATACCCTACATAATTGGCCCGCTCCGAGGATCATGTAACCTTGGACACCTCCGATAACCATCCAATGACCGGGACAACTCCGAAGGGTCATTCTACCATAAAAATATATAGGATTGCCATAGAGTGAGGGGACAACTCCAAGGCTCACAATTCTTGGACATTCTCCGATAACCTTCCTATGACCGGAACAACTCCGAGGGGTCATTATTTCATAGCAATGTATAGTATTGTCGTAGGGTGAGGGGACAACTCCGAGGCTCACTGATGTTGGACACACTCCGATCCTAGGCATTAAGCCTTAGTATAGCGGGTCCACTCTGAGGGCCATACATAGTGGGTAACTATACCATAATTCATAACACAGTTGGGCCACTCTAAAGTCCCGTGTACCTCCTTTTCGTTATTTTTTCCGCAACCTCCCACATATGTCATATGAATGCATACATGCCTTGCATTTTATTTTCATGCATTGTTCATGCTCAATAATACCAAAAGAAAGTATACGGCATATCTCCCATCACAACATACTACATATAACACATATATGTACAACACATGCATATTACATCACATATGCATACTATTTCAAAATTAGCATATTTTAATCATGCTTCACTCAATGCATACGTTTAGTATATAGAAATAGTATGCATTCAACACCCACATATAATCACATATATGACACTTGACACACATTTTTCACATATACACCAAATTGATCACATAATGCCTATATACCAATTTCTTTCACTCACACACTTCAAACCCACATACTACAACCAACACAATGGACACAATTGTGAAATGATAGGACTCTAGAGAAGGATAAAACACAACTTTTCACACTTCTCACCATCCTAAAGCATGTGAAACATAACCTACACCTCTCCTCTTCCCCCAAAACCCTAGAATCGATAATTAGAAGAGAAAAAAAACCCCTACCTCAAATTTGAAGGCCTTACAAGCACTTCCCAAAAATCCCAGCAATGTCCACCTTACCGAATCATGACTTTCTTTAGTTCAAACCGAAGCTCTTGTCGTCCCCTATGTATCTCCCTTCTTCGGCGGATCACGAATCACACTCGAAGGCCTCAAAAACTTAGAGAGAAGGAAGGAGGAGGAAGAAGAGAGAGAAAGGAGCCATGACTGGCTGTTGGAACATTAGAGATATGAAATATCTCTGCCACATCTGATATATGAAGTCCCTAGGCCACAAAAAGACCAAAATACCCCTAGGTCACTTAACGTAACTTCTCGGGTGCCATTTTCGATTTTGAAAGCTCCTACGGCCTTGTAATCACTTCCTCTACTCTCTAAACATTTCATCTAAGTCATTCCCAAAAATAAATATTTTCAAAAAATTTCTGGATTGTCGGGCCCACTTAAGTCGCACCCCGGGCCTTAGTTTGACCAAAAAGTTAAACTTCTCCAAATGTCCTAAAAATTTTCAAAAACCTCAAATTAACCTTCCAAACATGTTTTCCACTCTCGAAACATCCATAGCATCATTTTAAACGCATCTATACCGAAAACGATAAAAAATTGGTAAACTGGCCAAAATTGGTCACGGTCTCTACAATACGTTAAGTGGCCCGAGGGTGTTTTGGTCATTTTGCACCCTAGATATTATAAATATCTAAGGCTAAGAATCCTATCCATTTGAAAATTTGCCCAACTCTCTCTCTTCTCTCCCATTTCTTCTCTCCTTCTCTCTTCATTTCAGAGGTTATGGGCTTGGATTTGGGAGTTGTTGGTGAAAAATAACTTGTAGTACAGGCCAAGGGCTTTGGTGCAGGGACTCCCTCAGTCCAAGCCTGAACTCCAGGGTAGTGAGGTGTCATGATCGCCCGATCGTCAACCTATGACCTAGACAACCATGGAAAAATTATTGCCAACATCATTCTCGGTTCCTACCCGAACCACCGAGATCATTACATACAGCAAAAGTCTTTACATTTACCAATACATCAATCCCTTATCAGATATATCACAATAAACAACAATCTAAGTTGTTAACTCAAAGTCTAGCGGAAGCATTATTTATACCATTAATACCATGTATACATACATGTATAAGCACTTCAAATACAATGATCATTCTCACTACGGAGCCCAAATAAACATTACACTGCATATCCAATATGGCCATGGACTGTCAATTTTGCACAATCGAAGTGCCAGTTTCACATGATCGAAGCTATGATTTCGCTCAATCAAAATTCTCACATGATCAAAGTACTTGCGAAGTACTATCGAGATCGTACTAGAATTTCACCTATCTTCCATCAAAAATTTTGCAACATGGTTCGCACGATCGAAATAGCCCTCTGCAATTTTCCAACAATTCCACACATGGTTCATTTTATGCTCAAATTTTATTATATCAGCCTAGAATCAACTATACAACATTGCAATCATCTACAAATGTTATATCATCATACACTTACTCCAAATCATGCATTTTGATCACTATAGTCTCATTTTACCAATTCATCAATATAACCATTCTC
Organism: Cornus controversa; assembly: GCA_026545225.1. Taxonomy (NCBI): domain Eukaryota; kingdom Viridiplantae; phylum Streptophyta; class Magnoliopsida; order Cornales; family Cornaceae; genus Cornus; species Cornus controversa. Next base: position 56,170,424 of record CM048845.1, read on the forward strand.
ACAAGTTATACATGTAAAAATGAACATAAATGAAGGATTGTCATTTAAATCATCTAGCATTCTACTATGCTTATAATGTATGAAATCATAAAGCATAAATAATATATGTTCCCGAAGTATAATTGGTCTTTACATGTTCTTCTCATTCATATAGTCCACAATCCAGACATGCATTCAAATAAAGTCTTTAAATGAAATCAACCCGCTCCATGCCAAATTTACCATTGGGGAGACTCCATCACTTCTTTTTCATTTCTTGAAAAGAGTTAATACTCATGGGATGAGTAACCCCACACTCAGTAGGAATGTCTAAAACATAATTCCACAAGTTCTATGAATACCACATAAACATACATTTGCATTTAATTATATTAAGAAAATATCTATATATCACAACCATATTATAAGCAATGTACGATACAATATGATATGCACAACTCCCTCAAGCTCTCTACACATCTATTGGACTCCGCTACCCAGGATCATCTAATACCACCTAACCAAGGCTCCTTTACCGGTTTACCTCATCATAGGACTCCGTTTTAAGGAGTATCCTATTTCCTTTACCAGATTTTCTCACGAAGGTTTCCTTTATCAGATTACCTCATCACTCCTCAAATGAACTTAACCGCCCAATTGAGCTCACCACCCTCACCACATGCTTACCCACATATGAAGATGAATTATACATGCTTATGAGTACTATACATACATAATTGAAAATAATATTTTAACTACTCAAAATACTTATACATTTCCATACAATTCCCATATGCGTTCACATTGAGTATATATCACATTTTCCACATTCCATGTCATTCATGTAAACAATTGAACATATTTCATATTTAAACATGCATTCATGGTATTTTATCAAACATAAAAGTACTAACTTCACATAAATATGTGAGTACACCTAATTCATTCATTTGTCAACTTCAACATGCCTACAAAATCATCTAAGGCAACTATAAACATGCAATTACATCAATTAACATTAATAATTCATTAAATGACACAATTTATCATGCTTAGGTATTGAAAGACATCTAATTATACCCACATACCTAATTGGTTATCAAGACAACCAATATACTCACTAAAACCCTGAATTATATGGGCTAGGCATCCCTACCTCAATTTGGAAGAGCTTCCAAATGATTTTCCCAATTCCTCACCAAAAATAAATTTTCTCTGAATTCGATTCTGAACAAATCAAACTCGAGGCCTCAATGCGTTGACCATTTCTCTCTTCTTCAGCGTCTTCTAATTCTTGCCCCAAGCCCCTCTAATTCAATAGAAAATGAATAAGATGATATAGATACATATATAGATATATATTTGCTCTCTCCTGGCTATTGGAGAATGAGAAATGAATTATTGAATTCTCTACTTTGTTATTTATTGACCTAACTGTCATATTTACAAAAATACCACTAATCTCTCCTAAAACCTTCTTGGACTCCATTTTCAATTTTCATAACTCGGATGGACTCGAATTCGAATACTTAGTGTATTAAATATTTTATTTAAGCTGCTCTCCAAATTTGCTATCAGTCCAACACTTTAAAATTTTTTGGGCCCACAGGACCCACTTCCCGAGCTCACTTGACCCGAAAAAGTCAACTTTTGCCAAACGCTCCCAAATTTTTTTTGAATACTTATAAAGGTCCTTAAACATGTATTTTACATTTAAAACACATTTATACTCATTTAAATCATTTATTTGAATTTAAATTAAATAAAAATAAAAACGGCTGAACAAACGTGAATTTTGGCAAGCTAGAACTTGGAGGATTTCTTGAGAATTAGCTACAAAGTCTTCAAATTGGAGGTAGGGGTGTTTCTTCCTACTTATTATTTTTGAAAAAAATTTATTTTTGGTAATAGACCAAACAAAATGTATAAAGAGTTAAGGAAGTGATTTCGAGGTCATAGCCACTTTCGAAATCAGAAATAGAGGCTGAGAGGGTGCATTATGTGGCCTGGGGGCATTTTGGTTATTTCGTGCCTCAGGGACTTTAAATATTTGGGTTGTAGAGATATTTCACTTTTCACGGATCAAAACACATGCCCAAGTGTTGTATCTCTCTCTTCTCTCCCTCTTCCTTCTCTCTTCATTTCGGAGGCCACGGGCTTGGATTCGGGAGTTGCCAAAGAAGGACAAATTGTAGAGCTTGGTGAGGGCTTCAGTTTGAACCAAACAAACTCAAGTTTTGGCAAGTTGGAACCCACTGGAAATCTTGGAAAGCCTTCAAATTCGAGGTAGGGGTGTCTTCTCCTTCTTTTCATCAATTTCTTAGGATTCTTTGTGAATTGTGGTAGTGTTAGCATGGTGTAGAAAGGTAGAAAACTATTTCTTTGATTTCCTTTCATGTAATTACATGCGGAGAATGTTCTTCATATGTTATATGTGGTGTATGTGAAGCATGTTAGTTCTATGCATGTTAAATTGAGTTTTATGCCATCTATGTGGACTATATGAGGAGTGTGGGGTATATAAGTGTTATATATGAGATTTGGTGAAATTGACATGCTAAGTATATCTTAATTGTGTTTTGCATGTGTTGTATAGGTTGAGTTGCGAAGCATGAGGTTTATTAGATTTACTTTGAATCATGACTTGAGTTATGTGAACTTTGAGTGCCATATATTTAAGAAAATGCATTAAAGTAAGTGATTTTCCATGTTAATGCATTTGATGTTAGTTGTGGGTGAAATTGCATGTAATGCAATAACTGTGTCGTGCTTACCTAGTGTAGGTTGTCTCGGTAGGAAATGGAATTAGTATTGAAGGAGTTGAACTATGATGATGGATACATACGAGTAGTGTGGTGAGATTGTGTCTTAATTGACGGATTTCAATTGATGAGGACCCTTGATGGTTTGTGAGGTTAACAGGTGTCAACATGTGATAATCTTGGTTTATGAGGTTGACAGGTGTCAACATGTGATAATCTTGGTTTGTCAAAACTTTTTATAGGTAAGACAATGATGACGAAAAGGACTTTTGTCAAAAGGAGCTCATAGGTGCATGTTAGTGCATTTTAGATATTTTGTATGGACTATGTATATGTTATCCGTGCCAGCACGTGGCATGTGAATTATGTTAATATTGTAGTTACATTTACATTATATGTAACTTGTGTATTCATTTGGACCTTGTATATATATGCACATGCAATGGAATTGCTTTATGGATATTATGTATATATAAAATGATGTATATGATTTGTAAAAAATGTATGAGGATTGTGAGAGTTTTGTGATTCAAATGTACAATTTGGAGTATGTGGATGATGTTATATCACTTGTAAATGATTGAGAGGTCGTATGAATGATCCTAGGTTATTGGGATGAGATTAGGACTCAAAATGATCAAGTGTAAGGTTGTAGGAGTGTCTGTAGAGGGCATTTCGCATGATCAAAGCTAATTTTTTATTATGCAAATTAGTTGTGAAATATTTCAGCTTTTGGGATCTTTGCAGAGGAAATTTCGCATTTGCAAAATCTACATTTTGCATGTGTGAAATTTTTTATTTTGTCCAAACTTTAATCGAGCGTAACTCTTCGTTTTAGATCGAAATTGAGTGTGATTTTTTTTTTAAAATCAAGTATTTTTGAATCCTCTATCCAATGGTGTAGGTTTCAATTTCAAGTTCTAATCACACAAGAAGTTTCTTCCTAAAATTGAGTAGTTTATATGTGTGACTAGGTGTGGGGCCATTGAGGTTAAGGTTGGATGATATTGACTCATACATATATGAATGTATGTAGATGATTACGCTTCCGCAGTGATGAAAAAGGATATGATGGTTCATTAGGATAATGGATGGTTTTACCCTTGTGGTTCAGGCATAGGGACGGAGTCTCCGGTGACCCGAAGAGTTGATGTTGATTCCACCATTCACCCCATTTCCCTCGCTTTTAACCGGGTGTTAGAAATTGGAGTGTGACAACTTGATATAAAAGCATGGTATCATGGTGGGATTAGAGATATGAGGTGATGATGTAAAAACCTAATCAGCCTAGTTTCGGGAGTCAAAAATCAGGGCGTGACATAGCCACTCAAGTTCCATCTACCACCGGTGCCTTATCTGTAAAAAGGTTTGGGGAAGAGGGGTGAGCAAAACAACTAGCTCAGTAGGAATGCCCTAACCCACCTAGGCATCTACCCAACACCGACCTATGTGATATGCAATCATGATGTCACTACTCTACATGGCATAATCAATGCTCTCATGTCAAATTAACGTAAGTGCAATTCAATATGAATGTATTTAATCCATTCACCATGCTTAACAGTTAAACACATAAGCATCACGATATTTACATTTTTTGGATCATAATCCGATACATAGACATGATTGGTCAACCCTGACGATCATGTGGTGTTGGAAAACTCCGACGACACCCGTATGATTTGGACAACTCCAAAAAATCATACATTCCCGGCAATATATTGGTCTTGCCATTGTGAGTGGGCAACTCTGATAGTCACAAGATATTTTGAACAACTCCGATTTCTAGGCATTAGCATTAGTATGATTAGGCAACTCCAAAGGTCATACTATAATGGTTAATTTCAACACTTCTATAACATGGTTGGGCAACTCCGAACCCTATGTATGGCTCACTTGGACAATCCTCCAATATATAAACATATATGCACATTAGGCACATATAACACATAGCATACTTTTCATGCTCTTCAATGCACATTCTTGCTTTATATGATTTCTCGCATGCATTTCATCCTCACATTCTCACATACAACATATAATCACATATATGTTCACAATTATGCATATAATTCAAGTATCCATACAACTCATCATATTTCCAAATATGCTCATAATTTCATACACATTGCATGTATACATTCACCATATTATATATCACAATATGAATAACATAAACATGTATAATTTATAATGAAAGAGGGGAAAGACAAAATCATTAAACCCCACTATTATCCCATACATGCCAACACAACCAAACTACTCCCAAACTGTCACGCCCCGAAATCCGGACCACCAGGACTCTCCCGGACCGATCCAAATCCCGAGTGTGAACTCATTCACCCAACGTGTCCCAAAGCTCAACAACACAAATCATACATAATCAGCAGAAGCATTTCTTACACATCAAAACCATTGATTTCAAGGGTCATTCTCAATATGGAATCCCACGTGCACAACACACTCACCTGTTCACTAATTCTAAGTTAACTCAACTCACTTTTAGGACTCATCACTTCGTGTGTCTAAAATCTGAAGCTGACACCTACACCATTGGATAGAGAATCCAAAAATACTCAATTTCAAAAAAAGAATCACTTGATTCGGGTTTGAAAGGACCAAGTTATGCCCATTTGAAAATTTTGAAAATTTGTATTAGTCGACTTGTCAGTCGACTTATAAGTGCATTAGTCGACTTATGAAGTCCATCAGTCAACTAATTTGCTGCCCTAGAAAACTCTAAAATACACTGCCAATGTTAGTCGACTTATAGAAAGGCGTCAGCCGACTTATTCAACCTGGAAACCCCACTTAACACATTTTTAATCAAATTTCACCCCAAATCTCATATCTAAACCTTTCCAACACATGAAACTCATCCAACAACACCCAAATCATATAAAAATACCATATCACCATACCCGTTTATCAAATAATACATTTGAATCACAAAGACTACACAATCCACAATTCATTCCCATTAACCAACCTCATCTTTATACATACAAGGTTCAAATGGAAAACATAAGTTACATATATGATAATGTAACTACAACATGTATATAACCCCAAAACATTTATTGGGTCCAAAATATACATCCCAAATCCAAGTGGCTTCCAAGTTCATAGTCATTACAAGGATTTCATGCATGAAGTACAAAAATGCTAAAAATCCAACCATGACTACAACTACATAGATAACGTGCCACAAACCAGCACGGATAGCCAAAAATACAATGTCCCAATATACATCAAAATATGACAGGAGTTTCACTTGGACACTCAAGTCCCATCTATCACCGGCGCCTTATCTGTAAAAGAGTTTAGAATAAAGGGGTGAGCACCATTACGGCTCAGTAGGAACGTCTAAAACACAATTCCGTAAGATTCGTGAATACCACGTAAACATACATTTGCATTTAACATGTTGAATAATTATACACATAACACAACCATATCATAAGCAAAGTAAAAATGCAACATGATATGCACAACTCCCCCATCCTTTCCACACATCCATTGATCTCCAATTCTACCATAGAGGGTTACCTTTACCGGAATACCTCTTGAGGGTTACCTTTACCGGAATACCTCACTACACATCAATCCATGGGGGTACCTTGACCGGAATACCTCATGAGGGTTACCTTTACCGGAATACCTCGCCATTTTACCGAATGGATTCCACCATCCACATTACGCTCGCCTCCCTCACCATGCCAATTAAGATGAACCCCACAATTTTATCCAATGTACATTCATTAACTACAACCAATGAGGCATTTAACGATTACATTTGTACAAGTTCTCATTTAAGCACCATAGGTGTTTACAATGAACATACTTCACAACCCCACATCTCACATAACCACGTATCCTTCACATTTCACCAATTTCACAAATTTGACAATAAAATCTTGCCTTGCAATAAAACATGTCTCTAAAGTAATTTATCAAACATATAAAAGTCACCTTCACAATTACACACGAACCCATCAAATAAATTCACAAAACAATTCCAACATGCTTATAAATTTCCCTAAGGCACTTATAAACTTATAATTACATCAACCAATAGAAAAAAATCACATTTAAATGGTAAGAATAACATGCTTGAACATTGAAGAACATGTAATTACCCCACAAAACCAATTGGTTGTCATAGACAACCAATATACTCACAAAACCCCCAGATTTTATGGGTTAGACATCCCTACCTCAAGTTGGAAGAGCTTCCAATTGGATTTTCCCAAATTTCACCCAAAAGATCAACCTTCTCCAAAATTGATTTTGGACCGATGAATCTCAAGCCCTCAACGCATAGATCGTTTCTTCCTTCTTCGGCGAACTCAAATTCTCACTCAAGACCCCTCAATATCTATGAAGAAAGGAAGAAGATGAAAAAGCTATGTATATATATATATATATATATATATATATATATATATATATATCTGTATAAATGCTTATATGGCTAGGAGAAGAGAGTGAGAATGGCTGAGTTCTCATGGCTATTTATAGCCTAAATGACCTACTTATAATTACAAGTATGCCATCACCTTTTCACTGAACCTTCCCGGGCTCATTTTTGGAGTTTCGTAACTTCGATTGACACGAAATCAATTTCGTTACGCGTCAAATATTTTATTTAAGCTACCCTCCAAATTTGAGATCGTTTCGAGACTTTCGGATTTTCTCGGCCCATGGGGCCCGCGCCCATGGGTTGACCGGACCCGAAAGAGTCAACTTTTGCCAATTGCTCCGAAAACTTCTCCAAACCTTAAATAAGTTATTTAAACATGCATTTTACATTTAAAACACATATACAATCATTTAATGTCTTAATATGATAATTAAACGAAAATTCAAGAAAATTGGCCAAAAATGGTCACGGTTCTTACAAAAACATAGGAATTGATGAATAGAGGGAAGAAACACCCCTACCTCAAGATTGAAGCTTTTCCTAGCCAACCCTAGAAATCACCAAGCTTCAAACTCCGCCAAATTGTACTTTCTTTTTATACAATTGTAGATCGGTACAAAGAGAACAACTTTTCCTTCTTAGACAAGACCCAAATCCAAGCTTCAACCCCATTCAATTTCTAAAATATTCCAAAATGTGACTTTGAACCCACCAACTTGAAGAGAAAAAAGAGGAGAACAATTTTCTCTCTTGGAGCAAGCCCGAAATTTCACTCTAAGGCTCTCAAAATAAAGGAATAAGATGAAGAGATTGGAGAGAGCTCTAATGGCTGACCTTCTCTCTTCTAAAATTTGTCTAGCAATATACACTTACATGTATTTACAATACATTAAGTGTAAAATGACCATTTTACCCTCAAGTCACTTAACGTACCTCCCGAATTTCATTTTCAATTTTGAAAGCAGCTACGGCTCCGAAATCACTTCCATATCTCTTAAAATATTTCAAATATTCTAAAACAAAAAATAAATATTTTTTTAAAATTTTTTGAATTTTTGGGCTCACCCGACCCAAGTTTCAGGCCCCGCCGACCCAAAAATCTCAAATTTCACCAAAAGTCTCCCAAAACTTCTCTGAACCTCTAAACAAGTTCCCAAACATGTTTATCACATTCAAAACACACATAACATCATTTAAAATCCATTTATGACAAAAATGATGAATAAAAGAAAATCGGTCAAAATTGAACCCGGTCTCTACACAATGAGGCAAAGTATCAAGATATCATTGAGGACCTTAATGTGATCATAGTCCTTGCTAGGGGGGGTCATATCCAATCCTTAACATAGAGGCCTTGAGTGTGTGTGTGTGTGTATGCAGAGTAGTGGGACTTTAGAGAGAGGTGAGATCTCTATGTTAGAGAGAGAGGGGGATGTGAACGTGTGTGAATTGATGGTTTGAATGTTGTATGATAGGGTTTTGGGGCTAGAGTCTGGCTGTTTGAGAGTGCCTTAGAGATGAATGAAGCTCCCTATATATCTTTCAACTTCCCCTACTACTATTGTATTCTACTAGAACTTCCTCTATTTTAAGTGGAATTCCTTAGTGAGTGCATTTTAATCTTACAAGTGTTCCTATTTATGGGAAAAAAAAACTTAATGTGATAAAAAATGAATGTTATAAGCACTAGATTTCTCCTGTTTTAGCTTGCTTTAAGTGTAATTTGATGCTTCTTATAATCAATCTTCTAAAATATGGGGTGAGGGTCAGTTTACAAGATTTCTAGTGGGAAAATTTTAGTTGCTACAGTCTTCAAATCCCATCAAGTTGTTGACACAACAATGAAAGAGGCCTCGCATCTTAGGCAAGCTATCCTCCTTCCTTTAGAGCTTGTTTTGAAGGGGACTCTTTACTGGTGCGAAAAGCAACCACGAGATCAACCTATTGTCCACTGTTAATTTAAAACATTATGGTTGATTTCTAGTTATGCTTGAGTGATTTTTCTTTTCTTAATTATGCTTGAGTGATTTTCATCATGTTCATTGGTTTCCAATCAAGTGACTCACTTTCTTGTCAAGCTAGCTTAGATGGATAATAATAATTTGAGGGTTTACTTAATTTCTTATGTTCAATTAGAGATTAAAAGACTTGATGAAAATGATTGTAATCATGTTTTAAATTAATGAATTGAGTTTGTTTTCTTGGGGAGAAAATAAATATTAGTACAAGTATACATCTCGAAAATAAAATCGAGTGACCTACTCAAACGATCTCAACTTGAGTTCAATAACTTGATATTTTTCTAAATAGTCTTAAACTGTACGCAAGCTAATTAAATAAATTTGAAGGTGCAACAAATTAACAAGTTTAAAATTTTTAATTAAGTTAATTTGATTAATCCCACAAAGTATATGCCAGCCATTACTAATTAATCTCAGGCCAATATTAAGTAACTTGTTTGTTTTATTACTGTAAATTAAGAATTTAGCAGTCAGCACACCATTTCACAATTCAGTACCAAGGCATTAATATGTGATTTGTTAACATTTAAAAGACTAGTAATCTTTTCAGAAACTAGGATTCATTCTTATTTTGTACTTTGACATCTGACTTTAACTTAATAGTGAGTTTTTCATTCTTAATCATAAAAATCAAACCCTTGATCTCTCTTTTTCTTCTTTAAAAGTTACATCAACAATCTTCATTTCTTCTTTAAATGTTATATCAATGCCTCTTCATTACGCTATAAATGATTTTTCTAATATGACCTAAAAGTAGTTTATACCTTAGTAAAAAAATTAATGTCTACAATAAATCAAGTTAAATTTGGTGTTACTTCTTTTTTTTTTTGGGTTAATTTAATTTATGACCATTTTTGGTGGCCTAATTACAAATATATCAACTTTCAAATAGTATGTGGTCAAAAAATAAATTTTCAAAAGGTAATTACAAATACGACAATTTATACTATTTGTGTACAAATTGCCCTTAAGGCCCTTCACATTTCAGTTTACTAAAAATTTTACTATGCAATGTAATAGTTTTACTGCATTTATGTAATACTTTAACTGCATGGTGTTATAATCTTACTACACAAAACATTAAGCAGTGTATCATTTTTTTGTAAGGGTATCCATTCAGAAGATTTGGTAAAAATATAAAAATTTTATTGCACAATGTAATAGTTTTACTGCATTTATGTAATAGTTTAACTACATCGTGTTATAATTTTACTGCGCAAAATATTAAGTGATGCACAGTGAACTACGGAGGGATAATTTGGTCATGTGTATTGAGCAATAGTGAAAAGTGTCAAGTACGTAAATACTTTTATATAAGTTGCTTTTTAACCATATATTATTTGAAACTTAATATATTTGTAATTAGGCCATAATCACCTTCCATGTGTGAAGAAAATGAGAAAATTGGTTAATTTAATTTATGACCACGTTTGATTGCATAATTACAAATACACCAACTTTCGAATAGTATATGGTCAAAAAATAACTTTTCAAAAACTAATTACAAATATAACAATTTATACTATTTGGGTCCAAATTACCCTTAAAGCCCTTCACATATCATTTTACTAAAACTTTTACCACACAATGTAATGGTTTTACGGGATTTATGTAATCTTTTAACTGCATGATGTTATAATTTTACTGCACAAAATATCAAGCAGTGTACCATTTTTTTTGTAAGGTATCCATTTAGAAGATTTGGTAATAATAAAAAACTTTTATTACACAATGTAATAGTTTTACTGCATTTATCTAATATTTTAACTACATCGTGCTATAATTTTACTGCACAAAATATTAAGCAGTTCACAATTAGCTGCAGATGGGTAATTTGGTCATGTGTATTGAGGAACAATGAAAAGTGTCAAACACATAAATACTTTTGTATAAGTTGCTTTTTAACCATATAAATTTTGAAACTTGGCATATTTGTAATTAGGCCACCAAAAATGGTCAAAAATTAAATTAACCCGAAAATTGGTTCATTTAATTTATGACCACTTTTGATGGCGAAATTACGAATACACCAACTTTCAAATAAAGGGTCAAAGCTAACGCCTAACAAAATGAAACAAAGCAAATAAATAAAAGGCAAAACGATGTTGTATCCCAGTACACCATGTACTCGGTTTGGTAGAGGATCCCATCACTAAGTTCATACCATAATAGACCCAATTGCGAGTTGCAACTTTGTATCCACTTATTAAACCTTAATTCTGAATAAAAGTTAATTAGAAAAGAATCATGTAGTATACAAATTTTAACAAGGTCCCCTTAAAATGATGATATTGAATATCGCAACATTCAATTATCAAAAAATAATTGTACGATATTCCCATTTAAGGTGGTATCTTGTGAAGTAATTGAGGAAGACAATAGTCAATTAGGGGACAAATTACAAAACCTGTATTGCTCTACTTAAGTTCATACCATAATAGATTAACTTGCAAGTTTGTATCAAACTTATAAAGCCTTTTATAAATAAGAGTTAATTGTAAAAGAATCTGAGTATAATTTTTTTAGGGTAAATTACTCTGACTACTCCTAAGATTTTTTCTAATTACCCTTGGATTAAAATTTTAAAATATAGTGGTCAACCTTCCTTGAAGTTTGGTTGACTTTACTCCGGATATTTTTGCCGTTAATTGAATTTTAAAATAAGAGGAAAAGAGAAAGAAATATCTCTAAATCATATTAATGAATGGTATGATCACAATTAACGGCAGCAAGTTAACCAATCATAGGAATCCTAATTTGATATAAAAAAAGTTAAATATAAAATATACTAATATATTTCAACACTCCCCCTAAACTAAAGGTAGGCTATACGACGCCATCTGGAGTTTGAAACAAGCTCTCGAAAGCGACCTGGTGGAAGAGATTTGGTGAAAATATCCGATATCTGATCATGCGAAGTGGCTGACTGTAACTACAAGGTATTCTGAAGTAGATAATGACAGATAAAATGGCAATCTATCTCAATGTGCTTGGTCCACTCATGAAAAACATCATTGTGTGCAATCTGAATAGCACTCTTGTTATCACAATAGATGAGAGTATCAATGGATGAAGAAACACCTATATCCTGAAGAAGCCATTATAACCATAAAAGCTCCGAAGTAGTATCTACAAGTGCTCTATACTCATCCTCAGTGCTAGAATGAGCAATAACGGACTACTTATTACTACGCTAAGAGATCAGTAAGTCACCAAGAAATAAGCAATATCCTATAGTGAAATGGTGATTTGTTGGGTCGCCAGCCCAATTTGCATCAGAATAAGCACGAAGCACCAATGAAGACTAATGAGAGAAAAAGAGCCCAAGAAATATAGTACCCTTGACATAGTAGAGAATACGAAGAACAACAGCAAAGTGAGCTGATTGCGGCAAAGCCATGAACTGACTGACGATATGAATAGCATGTGAAATATCTAGACGAGTGACAGTAAGATATACCAAACTACCAACCAACTAACGATACAGAGTACCCTCACGAAGAAGCTCACCATCATGTGGAGTGAGTCTCACATTAGGCTCAAGTGGAGTATCAACAATCTTGTTGTCTATGATGCCGGAATAGTACTTTGCTTGAGTAAGGTAGTAGCCATCAGTAGCTCTAGTAATTTCCAGGCTAAGAAAATAACTGAGAGGTCTAAGATCTTTCGTTTTAAACTGATGATTGAGAAACTGCTTAAGTTCCTGACTACCCTTAGTATCATCCCCGGTGATGATCATATCATCAATATAAAGCAAGAAGAATAACACCATGTGCAATACGCCGAATAAATAAAGCTAAATCATATGTACTGGTAGAATAGCCAATGCGAGAAAAAGTAGAACTAAACTTGGCGAACTAAACTCGAGGTGCCCGTTTAAGACCATACAAAACACGCGTAAGCCAATAAACCAAATAAGGTGAATAATCAAAACCTGGAGAAGGCTTCATATAAACTTCCTCAAGCAAATCACCATTGAAGAAGGCATTTTTGATATCCATCTGAAAAAGTTCCCAATGACGGGAAGCAACCCCAGCAAGAAGAGTATGAATAGAAGGAAGACGAGCAACAGGGGAAAAAGTCTCCTCAGAATCGATGCCATACTCCTGTGTGAACGCCCTTGCCACAAGTTGGGCTTTATAGTGCTCAACAGACCCATCTGAACGAGTCTATATTTTGTAGACCCATTTAGATCCAATGGCAGACTGCCCTAGAGGCAATTCAACTATATCTAATGTTTAAGTCTGGGCAAGTGCATCTAACTCTTCTTTCATTCCTTACTGCCAAAAAGGGTTAGAGAAGGTGTCATGCCCTGATTTTTTGACTCCCGAAAATTGAGGGTGAACCTGTCCATTTTGCCCTAATAAACCATTAATCCCTTTATATTATCGTGAAAGCTTAAATCACGTGCATGTACATATGTGCATACAATACAGTCTCAACCAATCTCAATGGACCCCACACTTAACTTCACACATTTGTCCCACCATACCTAACTACTAACCCTTCCTATAGATTACAATACATCGTAATCTTATTTATGATACATCGTAAATTATGATGCATCGGACATGCCACGTAACATGGTGCGAGATCTTCTATCTTCTTTTCTAACCCAAATTCCTCTAAGGCATTACGATACTTTGAAATATTGATTCCGATGCATCGTCAAGTACGATGCATCGCCAAAGCTACGTAACATGTTGCGAAAAGTTCTATTCTCAAACCCAGATTCCCAACCTTATTACGATACATCGTTTTAGAGCTTTCGATGCATCGCCAGACTTCGATGGATCGCTAGACTTTGATGCATCGTAATAGGGCTTAAGATGAATCCTAACCCCTCGAACCTAATTTATGCAGAACTTCCTAATGTTCAACAATCTATACAATCTTTATTCTGTTCGCATCTAAATACATCAATCCTAATTTCTTAGAATCATTTATAAAACCTTTGTAAGATCATAAAGGCACATTGATTCATAATTATCATACAATGGAATCAAATTACACATATGATTGATCATGATTCCAATATACATACATCATCCCCATTAGACATCTATAAGTGGTCTAAATCATACATTTCATTAAATAGTTTTCCCAAGTCTATAGCCACATATGAATTGCATGTCTAAGGACTAAAAATAAGAGTAATTCAACTATCACTACAACTATAACAAAAAAATTAACATGCCACAAGCCATCATGGAGCCATATACAAAATAACCAAAATGAATCCAAAATGCCAAAAAGGACTTCGCTAGGACATTCACGTTCCATCCGTCATGGGCGCTTTATCTGTAAAAAGTTTGAGAGAAAGGAGTGAGCAACTCAACGGCTCAGTAGGAATGCCCCATCCCACCTAGGCATCGACCCAACACTGACCTATATGATATGCAACTATGATGTCGCTATATTACATGACATAGATCAATGTTCTCATGTTCAATACTTCACAAATGCAATTCAATAAATATGCATTTAAACCATACAACATGCTCAACTGTTAAAACACATAAGCATCAAGATATTTACATCTTCTTCAGTCATAATCCGATACATAGACATGATTGGTTAACTCTGATGATCATGTTTTGTTGGGCAACTCCGATGATACCAAAGTGTTGGTCAACTCTGACGACACTTATATGATTGGGCAACTCCAATGGTCATATATTCATGACATTATATAAGCCTTGCACTAGTGATTGGGCAACTCCGACAATCACTACACTTGGGGTATGATTGGGCGTCTCCGATGATCATCCCATTGTGGTCATTCCCACCACTTCAAATGCATGGTTGGTCATCTCTGAATTTTCATGCACACCACACCTGGATAATACTCTGACATACACAAGTATACATGTTCATAAGGCACATATAGCTCACATAACATATAATTCTCATGCTCGTTAATGCCCCTTCTTGCTATAATAATTCTATTATGCATTTCATCTACTCAAATTCCCATATAGCAATATAGCAACATATATGCTTCAACTCATGCATATCCATCACATATGTATAAAATTCATTTCATAGCAAAACATGCTCTCATTTCATATACATTGCAAGTATAATCACACAATTCATCACATATCATGAATTGAACTACTCTAGCATGTATAATTACACAATACGAAGAGGGGAAGGATACTTTACTCAACTCCCACCACTAACCCGTATATGCTAGCACACTTTATACAATCTCAAATTCACCCATACCTTAGAATCGACAACTAAGAGGGAAGAAACACCCCTACCTCAAGTTTGGAGCTCTTCTTAGCAAGCCCTAGAATTCACCAAACTTCAAGTTTCTCCAAATTGTAACTTTTTTCATAGAAACGTAGATCGAGACAAGGAGAGTGAACTTTCCTTCTTGGACGAAGCCTGAATCCAAACTTCACTCAACCCAAATTTTTGGAACTCTCCAAATGGGAACTTTGAAATAACCAAAGTGAGGAGGAAGATGAGGGGAAGGACTTTCTCTCTTCGAGCAAGCTTTAAATCTCACCACAAGGCACCTAAAATGAAGAAAGAAGGTTGGAGAAGAAGGAGAGCTTGAGAGGTCTTCACTGGCTGACTTTGTATCTCTCTATAATCTGCCCCAGCAATATACACTTAAATGTATTGACACCTCACCAAGGGCAAAATAGTCATTTTGCCCTTAAGTCACTTAACGTACCTTTCAAGCTCCGTTTTTGATTTTGAAAGCGACTATGGCTCCAAAATTACTTCTTTAACTCATTAAAAATTTCATTGGATCCAAAATCAAATATAAATATTTCTCAAATTTTTGAACCCACCAGACCCGCTTCCCGGGGTCCGCCGACCCAAAATTCTCAAATTTACCCAACCGCTCCCAAAACTTCCCAAGACCTCTAAGAAAGTTCCCAAACATGTTTTCAACATTTAAAACATGCTAAACATCATTTAAAATGCATTTATGACAAAAATGATTAAAAAAAATAAAAATCAGCCAAAATTGATCTCAATCCCTACAGAAGGCCTCGCGAAAAGTGTGAGATTCATGAAGGGTTGCAAGAATATGATAACAATGATAGTAATGAAGATGTGTAGGGTTGATCCAAAATAGTGACACCATCAGGAACCTCAAGCGGGACAGATGATTGGAACTCAACTACAGGAGGGTCAACTATATGTGATGAGCCAGAAGGGTCAACTGTATCTGATGAGCTAGCAAGAGGAAAATCTAGAAAAAGATCTACAGAAGTATCTAAAGGAGGAATAAGAAATTGGTGATCAGAAATACCAGTGAATCTGGATAAAGTATGAAACATTTTATATTCCCAAAAAATAACATGACGAGAGACTCTAAGGTGTATCGTAACTAGATCATAACACCTATATCCCTTTTGTTCAAATCCATACCCAAGAAAAAAAATAAAACTGAGCTTGAGGTTACAATTTTGTTCGTTCATGAGGATGAAAAAGAACAAAACAAGCACACCCAAAAACTCAAAGATTACTATAGTCAGGAATCTGCCTGTAGAAATGCTCATAGGGTATTTGATTTTGTAAACATGGTGTGGGTACACAATTCATGGTATAGACAGCTGTAACGCCCCGATTCCCCGTCTCCCGGGCAACCGGAGGTTAACCCGTCCATTAGTCCCAATGGACCCTCATTACCCTTATTCCCTGCGGAAGCTTAACCTAATTCTTGCGTATGAATGCACAAAAATCCATCTTAACCAACCCCCATGGGCCCTACATCAAATCACACACCTTAGTGAACATTTACACGCCCACACTTTTAAGAATCACTCACTTTCGAGCCTCAAAACTTTCTGTGTTTGGAATCTGGAACTGAGGCTTACACCATTGGATATAGAATCCAAAAATACTGAAGTTCAAAAAAAACCACGCTCAATTCCGATCTAGAACGAAGAAATTACGTCAAAATGAAGTTTTGAAAAAAGCTGTGAATAGTAATCTCGATCAATCGAAATTGGCATTTCGATCAATCGAAATGCATCTCGATTAATCGAGATTTTGACCCCATCAATCGAAGCAAACACCCTCTCGGTATCTTGGACCTGCATTATTTCGATTAATCGAAACTGGGACTTCGATTGATCGAAATAAGGCCTGAAAATACATAAAATCTCGCAACCATTTCGATCAATCGAAATGGGCATCTCGATTAATCGAAATGGGCATTTCGATTAATCGAAATGCACTGCCCGGAAATTCCCAAACACCTATACAAGATCAAATTGAACCCAAATCTCAACCAAACCACCTTAGATCATTCATATTTCATATAAATCATCTACCATTGATATAAAATCATACTCACACATCAACCTATACATTTGAGTCTCAAATCTTGCATAATCATAGAAATTTCCCTAGGTTCACAATACACCCATAACTCAAGTGTATAAACCAACCTTGATTTCCAAATTCATTTCCAAAACACCAATCTCACACTCAAATCACTTTCATAATTGAATTCATACACCAAAATGAATCATTTCTTTCACGCACACAACCCATTCAAAATGAAAACATCATCAAAATGAATAAAATGCCACCATGGGCGCTACATATATTAAACCATTGTCTTTTCACACCCAACAAGTTTATAATCCAATACATACATCAAAAGTACATATGTCCAAAGTCCAACCATAACTCAAAACATAAGTCACATGCCACAAGCCGGCATGGATAGCCACAAAAATCAAAAGATAGCAAAACCACCACTAGTGTTCCACTTGGACACTCATGTCCCATCCGTCATCGGCGCTTTATCTGTAAAATATTTAGAATAAAGGGGTGAGCACCACTGCGGCTCAGTAGAGATACCCCAACCCAATTAAGTGCCGACCCGACACGACCTACATGGATGCATGTCACAACATTTCTCATATCATTCAACATATATCATGTTCACTCACAACAATGCATATATACATATAGGGATGCATTAAACACTTATCATGCTTCATAATTCAAACGAAGGCAAAAATCATACACTTGTCTCTCTCTCGGACTCAACCCGACATCCCAACATAATTCTTGACCGAATCATGAAACCGAGACACTTTTTCACACCATTCCAATTCCGCCACCGAGTATTTACCTACTCCAAGGTGGATAGACCACCGTCACCGAGTATTTACCTACTCCAAGGTGACTTGGCCCCCTTTCTTGAATTCTCACCGAGTATTTACCTACTCCAAGGTGACTAACCACAATCACCGAGTATTTACCTACTCCAAGGCGATTGGGCAACCTTTTTAGAATCTCCACCGAGTATTTACCTACTCCAAGGTGAGTAAACCACCGTCACCGAGTATCTACCTACTCCAAGGTGACGCAACCACTCCAACGCCCTCTCCGAGTATTGACCTACTCTAGGCAATTCAACCACACTTCCCCGTTTCCTCATAACGGCCCCAATATATGCATTTTCGAACATATAAACATCAAGCATTTAATTTTATGCCTCACAATGCACATGCTAATTAATAAAAACATAAAGCATGCATTTTATCTCCACTACACCACACATATATTTACCTATACATGCCACCCTAGCATAATATCCACATATGCTCACAAAACTTCACTTAAGCACATTTTAATCATGCTTTACAAATGCACATATTTTCTATACAAATATAGCATGCATTTAACTCACTTACAACATATAACACATATATGCCCAATATAACACATTTCCACATATATGCACAAAAGCTAGCATATAAGCATACATGCTCTCATCCTCCCACATTCTCATGCATTTGTCACTCACATCATGCATACTAGGAGATACACATCTATTGCACACAAGAGACTCAAGAGAAGAATAAAAACACCTTATCCCATCCCTCTTACATCTCTAAAACATGCAATACTCAACCTTAGCTCTCACCACTTCACCCGAAACCCTAGAATCGACAAGTAGATGAGAAAGAACACCCCTACCTCAAAAATGAAGGCCTTCCAAGCACTTCTCAAATTTCCAGCAACGTCAACTTTGCCAAACCGCAACTTTGATCGGTTCAAAGGGAAGCCCTAGCCGTCCCCTACGTATCTCCCTCCTTCGGCAAGCCTTGAATCCAAGCCGAAGACCACCAAAATCTAGAGAGAAGGAAGAGAGAAGAAGTGGGAGCAATATAGAGAGAGAATCAGCCGTGAGATATGAAATATCTCTGCAAATTTTGGCCATTTAAGGCCCCTAGGTCACGAAAAGACCAAAATACCCCTAGGCCACTTAACGCACCTTCCCGGACTCCTTTTTCGATTCCAAAAACTCCCACGGTCTTGAAATTACTTCCTTAACTCTATAAACATTTCATCTAAGCCATTCCCAAAAATAAATATTTTTGAGAATTTTCCGGATTTCCGGGCCCACTTAAGTCGCATCCCGGGCCCCGGTTTGACCAAAAAGTCAAACTTCTCCGATTCTCCCGAAAACTTCCCAAAACCTTAAAAACACTTCCCAAACATGTTTCCTACACTCAAAACATGTTAAACACCACTCAAAATGCATTTATGGAAATTAAAATGCGAAAAATGCAAAACCGGCCAAAATTGGTCGCGGTCTCTACAACAGCAGTGAGAGATGTTTCACCCCAAAACGATGATGGCACAGAAAAAGGATAAGTGATCGAGCCAAATCTAAAATATGTCAAAGATTTCGTTCAGCTTGACCATTTTGTTGTGATGTACTACGGCAAGAGGAGTGAAAAATAGTGCTATAGTGTTTGAGAATATTTTGACAATCGTTTTGCCTGTATTCTGTAGCATTATCAGAATGAAAATTTTTGATATTTGTGGAAAATTGAGCTGCAACCATTTTGGTGAAATCATGAAAGATGTTGAGTAATTCAGAACAAATTTTTTATTAAAAATATTCAGGTGAAACGTAAAAAATCATCCAAAAATATAAAAAATATCGTGCCCCACACATGGTGGCTATAGGAGAAGGTCCCCAAACATTAGAGTGAACAAGATCAAATGGAGAAGAAGCAAATGACTCACTATTATTAAATGGTAAAGCAGATTTTTTGCCTAATTGACGAGAAATACAATCAAAAGACTCAGTTTTAACCTATCCTCACAAACCCTTAGATACTAGACTTTTGACTTAAGATACCGATGCATGACCTAAACGAGAATGTCACAACTTAAGAGTAGGTATAATACTTCATGTAGATGTAGCTATGATAGATGAAGTAGGTATATGTAAGGAAGAAAGCTCAAATAGTTTCCCTGTCTTACGACCTGTACCATTAGAGGAAAAATGTTATATTCAAACCTAGCTCAGTTAATTGACCAACAGATAAAAGATTAAGAGAAATATTGGGAACAAGATAAACATTGGAAGCAGACAAATTTGACTAAGAGACAGTGCCCATGTGACTAATGGCCATAGTAGAGCCATTAGTGATGTAAATAACATATGCATAAGATGTAGGAGTTTGAGTAGTGAGCAAAGTTTGGTCAGGTGTTATATGATTGTAGCAGGTAGAGTAAAAAACTATGAATTAAGTATACCTGGTGTGGTTGAGAAAGCAAAGTTAGATGAGCTTGAACCTGAATGGTTGGATAGAAAGTGGTTGAGAATTGCCCCCAGATCAGCAGCAGAAAATGTGGATGGGGACTCCTCGGAAGGAGTAGTAACATGTGCAAAAGGAGAAGAATGATATGACACTATCTCTATAGTAGCTATAGTTGTAGCATTGCGAGGTCTAGTAAGTTTGAATCATTCCTCAATTGTATATCCTAATTTGTGATATTATCAGCAGAAACGTTCACTAGTTTGGGGTTGAAATGACTGTGCTCGCTGTTTGTTACCACCATTGCGATGAAAAGAAGAAGAATATTTGTTGAGTGAAGGCCCTGATTGAAAATACTATGATTGCGAAGATCGTGGGTGCGCACACTAAAAATGAGCAGATGGTGTAACCAAGATAGGGAGATGAGTCTGAATCGTAGAACAAAGGGTCTGTAGACGTATCTCCTCTCGAACAAGCTCATTAAAAGCTTCATCCAATGATGGGAGAGGTGAGCGATGAAAAAGCTGACCTCTCACATGGACAAGCTCATAATCATTATAAAGATTCATCAAAAATTGATACAGGCGTATTTGATAACGAGACTCATAAAATTTCTTTCTCTCTGAGGTAACTATCTATAATGGTTTTGACGAAGCTTGCTGATCCCAAAGACACTTTATGTGAGCAAAAATCTCATTAATCCTCTGACCAGACTCTTGTCTAATATGACAAAGTTGGACCATTAACTGATACTGATGAACATCAATAGAGCCAGAATATCAAAAAATAAGCATGTCCCAAACCTCTTTGGCAATTTCATAACCCCCAAATTCCATACTAATGGAAGAATTGGTTGTGTTGCAGAACCATGTGATAATCTTTTGATTATTGTTATCCCAGTCCTCAACACAAGAAGCAAAGGTTTTATCTTTCTCATTGGTATCCTTAACAGGCAATTTTCAATCCCCTGTGATGTAGGACCATAGCTTGTATCCTTTAAGAAAATTGCGCATAGATTGACTCCAAAAAATACAATTGTCCCCATCAAATGTAACAGAATGGGTTGAGAAATCTCATTTTGAGCTATTTAGAAATTCCAAATGACAAAACAGACTGGAAAATTAGAATCAGTACAAAATTTCAGGCTGGGTAGGCCCAAGAAATTTTTTTCAGGTGCTATTGCTGACGTGGCAAGAAAAGGGCTGACGTGGTAGACGACGAGGCAGAAAAAGATGACGTGACAAGCGACACAACAAAAAAGATGATGTGGAAGACAGTGTCGCTGATGTGGCAAATATTATATATTTTTGGTGCTGATGTGGCAGACGACGTGGATGATGATATGGCGATGACGTGGCACTTAAAGCTGAGTCAGGGATGACTTGGCATTTATGTGGTGTGTGTGTCAGTAGGAAAGAACCCAGAAGATTCAAACAGCACGTGGGGGTACGTGAAGGCTTCGTTTCAGCTGATTTTGGCGATGATTTGATCATCTGGTTGAGGGCTTCATTCTGATATATTCAGAAGAACAAACGGAGTTCCAAAAGAGAGATTTTTAGCACTAAATAAAAAATAGTTGTCACGCCCTGATTTTTGACTCCCGAAAATTGGTGGTGACATCCGTCCATTTCACCCTAACAGACCGTTTCAACACCTCAAACACCATAAAAGCATAATTCACATGGATGCACATATGTACTTACAATGCGGACCTAACCAACCTCAATGGGTCCCACATGTACTACTACACAATGATCTATCTACCAACTCATCTCCATGGATTACGATGCATCGTAATCCACTTTACGATGCATCAAAGTTACGATGCATCGGACAAGTATCGAACTCATTGTCGAGCTCTCGGGACTTTTGATCTCAAATTCTCTGTAGACATTTACGATACATCGTCTTGTGCATTACGATGCATCGCTGTGTAATGGGGATTATGATGCATCGT
The DNA here is from genome assembly GCA_026545225.1 of Cornus controversa. Classification (NCBI taxonomy): domain Eukaryota; kingdom Viridiplantae; phylum Streptophyta; class Magnoliopsida; order Cornales; family Cornaceae; genus Cornus; species Cornus controversa. The sequence continues at coordinate 56,193,112 of CM048845.1, forward strand.
AATCCCTCAACTGATGCTTCTGTAGAAAATCCTGCAGCTGGGCATTTGGGATGGCCATTTATAATTCAAAAACACCTTTTATCCTTCTAAGTCCAATCATACAACTTCCATAATATAATAAGAAGGCAATATAATCATATGGAAGTTCTAAATCATGTTTTTATCCAAAATCATACATCCATCCAAGCCTTTCTCATCCACATACACATTTCCACATTCATCCACCAACTTCCTTAGATACACAATGAGTCCCAAGTGTTAATTACATCAACATAACACTTCCAAATCCCTAGTCATTACATGAATTACATGTGTATAGTCAAAAGAGCATTATAATTCGTCCATGACTATAATTTAAACGGAAGTCAACATACCACAAGCCGACATGGATAGCCATATACAAAAATGTCTAAAAGGAAGCTATAAGCTAGAAGGAGCTCCACTTGGATGCTCAAGTCTCGTTCGTCATAAGCTCCTTATATGTAAAAAGGTTTGGAAAAAAGGGGGTGAGCAACTCAACGGCTCAGTAGGAATTCCCCAACTTACCTAGGCATCGACTCAACACCAACCTACATGAATTGTATGTCATTACACTACATGTCACCTTCAACATTTACAAGTTCATTCAAAGCAATGCAAATTAAGGATAGTGCATTTCATTCACATATCATGCTTAGCAATTTAAAACACGTAAGCAACAAGATATGTATATGCTTTCACTCTCGGCCCTAATCCGATACCCGAATATGATTGGTCCGCTCCGATGATCATGTGACCTTGGACACCTTCGATAACAACCGTATGATCGGGACAACTCTAAAGGATCATACAACCTTGGCAATGTATTGGTTTGCCAAAATATGAGCGGACAACTTCAAGGCTCATTAGCTTTGGGCATACTTTAATTATAGGCTTTAGCCTTAGTATGACGGGACCTCTCTGAGGGTCATACCTAGTGGATGATTATACCACTTCTCGTGACATGGTTGGACCACTCCGAAGTCCCGTGCACATCCCTTGTACCATTCCGTGCAACCTCTCATATATGCAATGTAGACATATATAATATATAGCATGTCATTTTTATGCTCCTTTCATGCTTATCAATGCTAAGAGATTATCTAGCATGCATTTCATTATCTTATACCACATAGAATCACATATATGTCATAAAACATGCATATCACTCACATATGCCTACAATTTACAATTTAGCATATATTGCTCATGCTTCATCAAATGTATACACATGTTACATGTATCTAGCATGCGTTTCTCACTACATTATTAACACATAATCACATACATGTTCAACATTGCACATAGTCACATATGCACACAAGGTAGCATATAAGTGTTTATGCTCTCAAACTTCACACATTGTACATATATATACCCACATATCATTACATACATCTCATACACATTACTCTAGCATGTAGGAATTATAAAAGAGGGAAGGAAACCCAACCCCACAACCCTTCCTCTCACTCTCTAGCATGCTAACACAACCTACACTTCACCTGAAACCCTAGAATCGACACTTAAAAGAGAAGGAGAACCCCTACCTCAAATTTGGAAGCTTTCCAAGCAATCTCCAAGAATTTCACCGAGGTCTATCTTTTCAAAATGCTAGTTTTTTCGGTTCAAACTGAAGCCCTTGCCGCCTTTTACGTGTTGTCCTTTTTCGGCAGATCCCGAATCCAAGCCGAAGCCACCCAAAATGTAGAGAGAGGTGGAGGGATGGAAAATGCAAGAGAAGAGAGAGAGATAGGAATGAGAAAAATGACTGGGATCTCTCATCCCTTGATATTTATAACATCTAGGGCGCGAAATGACTAAAACGCCCCCGGACCACTTAACGTACTCTCCTAACCTCCATTTTCAATTTTGAAAGTTGCTACAGACTCGAAATCACTTGCTTAACTCTCTAAACATTTCATCTAGGATAAAATAAAAAATAATTATTTTTCAAAAATATTTTGAATTCTTGGTCCTACCCAGACCGCATCCCGAGGCCTCGTTGACTCAAAAAGTCAAATTTCTCTAAATGTTCCCAAAACTTTCCAAAACCTCCATCCTCCTCCCAAATATATTTTCCACACTTAAAACATGCCAAACATCATTCAAAATGCATTTATAACAATTATAATGAAAGAAATGAAAACCAGCCAAAATTGGTCCCAGTCTCTATAATAGTTCTCTTTGAATGATGAGAACAATTAAGCGGAAGAAGAAAATGAGGATTTTGAAAACCTTAACTCTGATACCATGTTAAAATAAGAGAAAAAGAGAGAGAAATATCTCTGAATTATATTAATGAATGGTATGGTCACAATATACAATGAGATTATATATATAGGATAAGGAAAAGAGATAGGTGAGTGGGAAACAAATTATCCTATACATGGTAAATCCCCAATCTTAGGAATCCTAATTTGATATGGAAAATGTTAAATATAAAATATACTAAATATTTCAACATTGATAATCAACTTCGTTAAAATCAATTAACATAAAAAATCAAAATACTAAAACTACTCTCGGTGGAGGCAGTATTGCTGTGGCATTGATGAGAAAATATATATACAAAATATGTTAATTTTAGTCAAATAATTAGAAATTGAGGTTATTTTTGCACAAAATTATTATAACTTGAGAGAACTTTTGCAATTGTATATTAGATGTGATTTTATTTAACGAATCGTTAGCCTAACAGAGAGTGTCAGAGTAATTTTGCAAAAAAATTAATGTAAGGATAATTAAGTTAAATTTCAGAAAAAGTCTGAATAATTTACCCTTTTTTTTTTAACAAGAAGTGTTCTTACAGTGTTCATATTGCACATTACCAAATTCAATTATTAAAAAAACTATTGTAAGATATTCCTATTAAAGAGACTGGGTATCCTGCAAACTTTTCAATAGTTGAGGGAAATAAATTTCAGGAGACAGATTTAGAAAATCTGTATAGTACAAAGAGTTTTCACAATTAATTATGATTTGAAGTTTAATATCTAATGTGAAAATATCATTTTATTTTATTTTTTTCCTTTTGATTTTCGTCATATTTTTCCTTTTTCATTTATTTTCTCACAAAGTTGCACAAATACATAGGAGTTGATTTTCGCGGGAACCGACGATTTGAGTGACTAGTTTTCTGATATCTAAAAAGTGTTGAGCATGACTAGTCAATTTTTGAACTCATACAGTTATGTACCATATATATATATATATATATATATATATACACACGACCGTTGTTCCGTTAAATTATTAACTTTGAAATTGCTTCAAAGAAACGCGTCTGCTAACGGGGAAAAGCTAAATATCGGAAACTACAAGGAAACAAACCCTCTTCTCTTGCCTGTTTTAACCCTAAGAATAAGATTGTCGGTCGTGTTTTTGTCCTCCAAAACCTTAGCTCTTGCTGGGTTTTAATTTTCTCGAAACCCTAAATCGAAATTCCACCAGGTCTGTTACATTCCAATTCTCTCTATATTATATATGTGTGTGTGTGTTACATAGTGGAGTACAAGCCCTAATTTCAAGAAGCATTTGAAAATTTGAGGAACATATATTGTTGAAGGAAGAAAGAGAAGAGGCCAGGGATGTGAAGAAAAGATGAAGAGAAAGCAAGAACATGAGCTTCAACACAAGGTTGAGCAGAAGAGTGTTTGTAAACTTGGAGATGGAATAGCATGGTTCAGAGGGGCAATGATAGGCAAAGGAAGTTACGGGTCAGTTTATTTTGCGAATTTGAAGAAACCCAGATTGCGATACAGCTATTTGCCATCAGTTATTGCTGTGAAATCTGCTGAGATCTCTGTTTCGGGTTCAATCCAGAAGGAGAGGGAGGTTTTGAGTAACATCCAATGGTGCCCTTATATTATTCGATCCTTCGGGGATGAGATTACCATGAGTGAGAATGGTGAGATGGTCTATAATTTGTTGTTGGAGTATGGTTCTGGAGGAACCCTAGCTGGTTTGATTAAGAAATCGAGGGGTTTTGGGTTGCCTGAATCCGATGTTAGGGGTTATACGAGGTCCATTCTTCGAGGACTTAATCACGTTCATGAGTGTGGTTATGTTCATTGTGATATAAAGCCTGAGAACATACTACTTGTGCCTATTACTACAAGTGGTTTTACCAAATTTAAGGCGAAGATTGGTGATTTTGGGTTGGCAAAGAGGGTGGAAAACAACAAGAAGAGAAAGTTGGATCCTTACTTGAGAGGCACTCCTATATATTTGTCTCCTGAAGCTGCAGTTGATAACATACAAGAGCCTCCCTCTGATATTTGGGCTCTTGGCTGTATTGTGCTTGAGATGCTAACAGGGAAGCTGCCTTGGGATACAAAACAAGATCAGGATGCCGAGTCCCTTCTACGTCAAATTGGTAAAGGGCGTGAATTGCCTACAATTCCGAGTGAGATATCAAAAGAAGGGAAGGATTTCTTGAAGGGTTGTTTTGTGAGGAAGGCCAAGTTTAGATTGACAGCTGAAATGCTATTGAACCACCCATTTCTAGAAGGATTAGTTGATGATGATGGAGAAGTTGAACAAGAGGACGAGGTCTTTAATGTGGACTTGTCATTTCCGTTCTCTGAGAATGATGACGAACTCAGTTCTGACACCTTCTCTGATGATTGGAGCTTCATATCTGAAGGGGAATCCTTTTATTCTTTTTCAGAAGAAGATGTAGAGGAGATGGATAATGAAGTGGTTTCTAGTTTTGCTGAAGAAGAAACATCAGAAGTTCAAGAAAGGGTGGACATTACAAAGTCCAGCAGTGCTTCTGGACTGGACGATATAACTAAAACGTCAATACAGGTTTCATCAAACAAAATGCTGCACTGTCCAATTGCTTTAACCATTCCTGCTGGAGTATAGCATTTATTGTGTTGGTACATTGGGTCATTCTCTCTTTGCAAGTATATTTAGAGATCATTTTGCAAGAGCTTTCTTACTGTACAGATTACGTTATGTCTTCAGGTGTCATGTTAGTTAAAAGTCTAGCAATTATGATTCTTTTCAATAGATAATAAACACAGCATTTTAGTATGTTTTAATTGTATTTCTTCCATTTTAAATGAACCAGGTAGTTAAAATTATTATTGACATGGATATTATAATCGATTGATACCTCCCAGGAACTCTTCAGATAGCCATCATACATATGCAGACCAGGAAAGTTTAGAATGATTATTCCAATATAAGAAAATCTGAAATTTATCCATCTCAAATTGTTTTAGCTAATTAGTTTTCCCGAATTGCCAGCATAAGATTGATGAAGATGGTATATGTTATTTGATCTGCTTAATTACAGAACTTTTTAACCATCTAGTTCTACCTCACTTGTTATTGAAGCATCGACTCAATAAATATTAAAGACACAATCATGGGTTGTACGACAGCTGGCAGAAAATGAGTCTCTGTGCAGCAGATATCCTCAGATAAAATCTATCATGAAATCAAAGTACATATGGCTGTTGATGAACTTATGACTCAGACCAATTCTTAGAAACTTAGTCATCCGATCTCATTCATTTTCAGTGAACACATGTTAGATTTTTGGCCCTCATGGCTTCAAAGTTTCCATGACTAACAAAACTTCCAGATGTTTATTTGGTGGAGCACTAATAGAAAATTTCATACTATAAAAAATGTATAGAATTTTCTTTCTCAATGAAGTTTTTTGCTTTTGCATTCCATAGGGATTATGGATATGTATTGTCCGGTGTAATGAACTCCAAAGTAAAATGCAGCAACCTTATGCCGTGTGCTATTAGTGAAATGATCCAGTTGATACACTGAGAAGACAGAGGAAAAGCAACTTTTTATTTATTTATTTGGATCTTAAGATTAAAACAAGACCAGAAAGCTTCCAATTCCAATAGTTGATTTGATCAATGAGACAAAAAGGAGAGGGTTAATTAAATCTGATTTTAGGCGCTTTACTAGGTCGATTGCTTGATGGCTAATCACATCATTTTGTGTTGTTATGTTCACTTCAATATAGAACCTGAGAACATTCTACTCTTGCCTACTACTACTGTTAGTACTATATGCATGAGAAGCTTGGTAATTGTTGGTTGTTAAGAAGGAAAAATGGAAGAAAAATTGGAGGTTTGATCATTACTTGAGAGGCACCTGCTATATCTGATGCTAGAAGCTTTAATTTACAATATACAAGAGCCTCCCCCAATATTTGGGCTCTTGGCCTTGTTGGGCATGAGATACTTCTAGGAAAGCCTCATTGGTATAGGAAACAAGATTTGGTGAAGGTCATGAATTGTCTAAAATCCCAAGTAAGATACTGAAAGAGGGAAAAGATTTGAAAAGGTTTGTCTTCTAAAGAAGGCATGTACCGAAAGACTGCTGACATGGTATTGAATCAATCATTAGAAAAGGTTTCAGATGCAGACCATTGTTGTTGCGTGACCGATGACAATGATAATGATCTTGATCAGGTGAATCAAGCACCAAATCTGACAAGGATGTGTACCAGTTCATTCCATCCAGCATCCCAAGTAAGCAGAATCAACACTAGGTAATTACCTTTTCTTTCTTTTCTTTATTTCAATTGTTTCCATTGTTATTCACTAGTTGCTCCATTAGTGGGGATGACGTTATATAATTTCTTCATTCCATGGAAATACCTGAATTAGCTTTTGTGAATTTATTTTAAGATTTATGTTCTAATCTAGTAGGCCTAATTTAGAAATAGAGATGCTCTATAAGAAATTGTTATTATGCCTAGGAAAGTGTAATTTTTCTCTAATTCTGTGCTAGTGAAAGGGCAGAGGCACTATAATCTAATCATATCTTTCTTAAAGAACGGCACCACTTTCTATTGGCACTTTTAGGTTAAAACTTGAGATTTTATAATTCAGTTTCCTGATTGTCATGGTAAAACTTCTCTAAATGTAATATACGCCTTTAAATGTTCGTTTTAGGCATTAGAATTTGGATATCGAATATCTCAATTTTGAAATGGTAATTTAGCATTGTGATTAGTCATGAAAGATTTTGTTTTCATAATTGCAAGCTATGTTATTGGACTTGGGTACGTGTGTTGGGTACGGGTATGTATCGAGATGTTGGATGTGTCAAACCCCTAAATAGAAGGACATGTGGACACTGCTAAATATTAATATTATATCATATTTTTATTTTAGTTTTTAGAGTAAAATAATGTCTTTATGGAACATAGTGTCTAATATAACCATTTTATTCTTTTGAACCAACAATATAATAAAATTGAATTATTGGACGTGTTTTTTAGGTGCATGCCCAATCAAAAGTGCCGGACCCATATCCCATGCCCATGTTCGAGTATTGTGTGTCCGACACGGGTACTTCACCTACTTTTGAAGAGTCCATGTAACATAGATTGCAAGTACAAATAAAGTAGGACTGTGACAGCAAAAGTATGGTTCTAACCCTACTTTAATTTCATATTTGCTTGACATTTTTAAACTCCAACATGATATCGCAACTATTAGTTCAAGAGATCTAAAAATAAAAATCATCTGTAAGATTCATACTTAACTTTCAAGTTGGAAATAATGGCCATCTAGAATTTGGTTTTATATATATATATATATATATATATATTTAAATGCTTAATAATCAGAAGAAACAGAAAAAAGAAAAAGATAAAGGAAAATTGGGTTAGATCTTGAAGTTTTTAATTTTCTCTTCTCCTCACTAATTTTCTTCACTGTACATAAGTTGCATTTATGTGCCTTAAAGATTTTAAGTTTCTCTTCTCCTCACTAATTTTCTTAAGTGTACAATAAGTTGCATGTGTGCTGAACTGTTTAAAATATAAGGAAGCCAAGCAAAGCAACATTTAAAGACATTGCAAGGTGCCACAGAAAAGCAGGGAGAGACCACCGTCCAAATTATTATCAAAGAAGGTGCACCTTTTATATGTAACAAGGAGGCTTCTCTGCACAAGATATCCTGTGTTTTCTATTTTCAGTTTTTGCATTTTGAATAAGATCTCATTTAATATCGCTTGTTGTGTGTGGTTGGTATTCTTGTTTTTTCTTTTCTTTTTCTTTTTTTATTTAAAATTTTGTAAATTTTACTTCGCTTATGGATTTATGGAGTTTTGAATTTTGGGAATGAGTATTCCACTGTTGCTGCATTTTGAAGTGTTAGTCTTACTCAATACGTATGAAAATGGATATACCAATAATGTTATATAGGTAAATGATACTCGTAGAGACAGCTTGAAATGATAATATCTTTGTTCTTTTTAAGCAGTAGGATCACTAGCAGAAATGGATCCGATTGGAAAATATTTTTACATGGTTCTTCATGGGTCTTAAAGAATCACCAAGTCAATGAATTTTGATACATAATGTCACTAGTGATGATTGATTGGTATAGTGTGCTGTTTGGGCTGTGAAGCATGAGAACTCAATTTCGAGTCCAAGCGAAGCTCTTTATGAAAATAATGTCAAAGGTTAGGTATCTACCCAATCTACCCCTCCCAGAACCTTCCATTAACATATACCACATTGGGTAATGGCCTTTTACATTGTCATACTAGTTCAACAAGGTGACAGAAAATAAGGAAGAATTTCGCAGCAACTGTTCTTGCTATGATACGCGGATATTTTCTATAAGGGGAACATACCCTAGTGATGTCTATGTCAGATATCGACACTCCTTAGATACTCGCGGATACGTGTCCGATACTTCCTAAATATATTCATAATTTTAAAATAATAATTTTTATTTCTAGCAAACTTTTCAGATACTCGTGTCACGTGTCCGATACTTATATATTTCATGAGCTATATAACAAATCTTGAATATTAAAATGAAACTTTTCCAAGTATGATATCATTGTATAATTGTTGCGAAAGTTATGGATGTCTTCAGAAAAGAAGTATTTAGACATATATCATGACTAATTTAGTCCAAAATTTATCCATGTATTAGAACTCTCCACTCCCAACTTGTTTCTCATAATTTTTTAGAAGGAAATGTTAGTCACAATATATATCTTGACAAACAATTATTATTTCTAAGTTTATCCATAGATATATACATATATATATATACGTAAATTTTATACACATCTACATTAATATATGTTGTCATGTCCTTTTTTTTCGATAAGGTAAGATTGTATTGAATGAAAGGTGTTTGTACAAAAGCCAAGGCAATTGCCAGGGCAGAATTTACAGCTACAACTCAATTAAGCAGGCCAACATGCTTAAAAGCTTTAAGCATGAGGGCAACAGCAGTGGCTACTGAGAAAGGAGTCCTAGTCAGGTGGCTTCCTCGGTGGCCTGATTACAGAGCTTGGGAGAGACCAACAAATCTTCTGTTGCTTCTACAGTTCTTCAGGGAGATGCTGGAAAGCCCAAGTCTGATTAAGCTGTGTTTGTTCTTGATCAGTGTTTTAGGTGAGGATGATTTATTTCTGAAAATTCTGCAGTTTCTCTCTTTCCGAATGCCATTAGCATACCCTGCCAGTATAAGTTTCTGTGAAATGAATGTTTGCTTGTTGTCCCAACAGGTGGAAAGCCAGGCAATGAGGTTGCTCCAGGTGGTGATGGTAGGAGGAATGGTAAAGCTGCAAAAGGAAAGGAAATGGTTCCAAACAGTGGTGGTGTATGGACATTGGAGGAATAGGTGGTTGTGGCTCTCACAAGCCGATAGGCATAAGGAACATGCATTAGGAATGCAAAGTGAAGCCATTGAGGGGTTGTCAGTTTTTCCTGGACTGCCATCCAGAGGATGAAGTTCTGTCTAGGAATGCAAGGTTTGAACCATACAATGTGGCCAAGCAATGTCTGGCAGTGGATCAGAGATGGCAAGGAGGGTGTGAGCCAAGGAGAAGGAGTTGTCATGTCCTTGTTGAGTCTATATCTTATATCTTAAGTATTTGTCGTATCACCGTATCCATAACGTGTAGTGTTTGTATCCCGTATCCGTGTCTATTCTTCATTGGTTCTTTGCCAAATTGCTACTTGAAACCAAAACAATATATGGGAAGAAAAAATAAATAAGGAATTGTGAAAAGTTTAGTTGACTTAAAAATGTAGGATATTTTCAGGAAGTTAGGCCTTGTTTAGTCCTATAATTTTTAAAATGCCGGTTTGTTCTACTGCTACTGAAGTTTATTTTTCTCTCCTAAGTAGTGATCGGACCAATTCTTGGACATTTCATCAGCTCAACCATTTGCATTTGACGACAACAAGATTCTTACATCTGATGGCTTTGAGGTACTCACTTAAGAAACCTGTTATAATGATTGTTTTTAACACCATAATAACACTTCCATATAATGAGAAGCAATAGACTTAATTCCATGATCTGTTTGTAAGATACTTCTGAAGAGTGCAATAATTTTAAACCTTTACTGTTTTATTTCCTTTTCATTTAATTATATAGTCCTATATTAATCAAAGCTCTGTTTGAATGCTCAAAGTTGAGGAACATGGAAAGGAAGTCTAGATTACTATGAACATGTCAGACTTGAAAGGAACTTTTCAATGCTTGTATCAAGCTTTACAACCATCGACAAATTTTGTTTAGTGATTGCTGCTAAAGATATCAATCTTATTTTAAAAGAGGGATCGTTATATTACACTTCCACTTCCTGAAACAGTGAATGATCAATTGTCTTTTGAGGATCTCAGTGAACCAAACTTACTTGATATTGGTTGCTATATGATTTAAATAGTTAGTGGCATGTAACAATATCAAGACAAAATCATTTTGGGGTATTTACATTGACACTGTGGTTTCACTTTTTCATTCCACTTCATTCGATGAAACGGTTCATTTAAATGAGTTTTGAATGGCATGTTATGTCTGAGACATGCCTATGCCACATTTCCGTGAATAAAAGTTAAGTTCTGACTGTTAGAGGCTAAAATGATATGCTTAGATTTTCTGGTTAAGGGTTCTGGCAGGAAGCTACTTAAGGCTTCCTTTTGACCATGTATGGCTGAAATGGCCACATGGAAGTTAAAATATTGTTTTCAGCTGTAGGATTTTGAAATGCTCCCCTTTGGAAATGAGACACTTTTGTACTACATTTGATGTTTGTTGAAAGATTTAAATATTAAAGTTACACTCTCTCTAACGACTTAAGCTTTTAGAGTAGATGGTTGTCTATCATGGTATCAGAGTAGTCAAAGTCCTGTGTTCAAACCTCACTGTCACCCTGGTAATTAAAATCGAAACACGTGTTTGACCAAAAAGAAGGTCACACAAGGGGGGAGGGAAAACAAAAATTTTCTTTGCACGTGAGATGATAAAATGGGGGGTTCGTTTTTGAGAAATGCCAAAAGCTAAGCCAGCTTGCACTCCCAGCACCATCGATTAACAAGGACCACGCTAGGTAATGCCCTTTTTTGTGTGAGAAGGTAAATTGATGCTATTTAACAGAAGTTTTTTAGAAGCTACATTTTGATCTTTAAAAATGAAATGCAGCATATTAAAAAGAGAAGCCAATATTATGTGTTTTGACAGGAAGAAGGATGTGTTTGTGATGGTTAAAGATAAACTGCTGTTGCATTTTAACCATGAGAAACCCAAATGCCGAATTTTGGCAGCTAGAGGCCAACCAAAATGCTGCATCTTGATAGTCAGATGCTGGAGTAAACAAAAATGAAGGAGCTTTAAATATGCACGTAAAATTCTTTGAGTTGGGTGACTAACATGGTACATTTAGTAAGTAAGATAAATAAATGCTGCATTTTGTATGCACAATTTTATTCATATACTAGTGCACATTCTATGGATGTTTTATGATACCACCACTCTCTCTCTCTCTCTCTCTCTCTGTTTGTCTATCTATCTGTCTCTGTTTGTGCACACATATTCAGGCATGCAGATAAATGGGCTCCTGAATATGGCAAAGTGATACCACATATATCGATGTTGCCAGGTAAGTCTGATATTTCGTTGTCTTTTTTTTTTCTGTGGTAGTTCTTTATAATGTTTAAAAATCTAATCTATGGTTGTTAAATATACTGTTTTATTTACCTGTCAATGGTGCTCTCTGAGTTTTAGAAATGATATCCACTATTACTCGAGTCAAATTCTACTAATCAATAAAATTAGTTAGTGATTTCAATACACTAAGTGGTCAGTGATTTCAATACATATTATATTGCATTTGCTTTTGTTTTTTGAAACTCCAGAAACAATTACACTTTGTAAAAAAATTACTCTAATATTGCGATAATCTCGTGGCTTCATCAAAGCTAGCTCTTTGTTCATTGTGAGTAAAACAGAGGATAACAAAAGAAAGTGGAATTGGACAACCACCATTTTGTCCCCAACTGCTGGTAAGATTCTGTTTTTTTTTTTTTTCCTTCCTTTCTTTTTCACTGTTCTATCTGCAATCAAACCGGAGAATAAAGAAATTTGGTATTAAATCCTGATTTTTTTCCCCAACTGCTGCTAAGATTATGTTCCTTTTTTTTATCCCTCCAACTCTTTTCCATTGTTCATTCTGCTATCAAACTGAAGAATAAAGAAATTTGGTATTCAATCATGATTTAGCAATAAAATGACAAGGCACATTTGATTGTGATTTTGTCTATCACTCTGCTAATGAAGTCTTTGCATGACTTTACATGACCTGAAGGTGGAAAGTGAGCCTGTTTATGGACATTTGCCTATATTCTTGAAATTTATCACCATCTTCGACTCTTCCTATCTTTTTGTATAGACAGAATTTGTTATGAACTAACACTACTACACCTTGAAATTCTCTCTACCTTATAGGGACATTGGGAGCTGAATAAAGATCAATAAATCTAAACTCTACTCTGTGTTGGAAATTTCAAATTGCTACTCATTTTTTTCTTATTTTCTAGTGTCATCAACAAAACGTTAGAGAAATTTTAGGAATTGTGTGATTGAAGTGAAAATGACCACTTTGCAAGTTTATCGTAAAATATTTTTGGAATTGTGTGATTGAATTGGTGCGATGGCAAGTGCCTTCGCCCAAAAGCGATAAGTCTCGGATTCGAGATTTGGAAGCAGCCTCTCCAAAAATGGGGGTAAGACTAGCCAACATCTACCTCTCTCAAATCCCGCTTTCAAACCCCGCTCAAGCGGGAGCCTTATGCACGTTTTTTTTTTTGTGTGATTGAACTCAAGAAAGCATCACCTAAATTAGAATATAGTTTTCCATGAAGTTTTCTCCACACAGCATTCATTATTTTTGATTGAGTCATTTCTCAACAAGTGGGTATGGTTCTACCTAAAATATTAAGGGCTTTTTTTTCCTCTACATGTATATTGTCTTATAAACCTTTGTCCACATTCTCACATATCTATAATTCTGATAATAGAATTCTGACAAGAGTAAGGAAATGATGGAATCCTCTTTGTGTTGGCATAAAAATATAATAAGAACTATCGATTATTATAATACTTACACACACATATACCTTTAACAATTATGATATTCAAAGATACATATACTATCAACTAGTATCACTATATACCTTTGAAAATTAAGCAATTGGAAATTAAATTATCTCTCTCTTTTCTCTTTCAGGATGGTCATTGTCAGGAATGGATGAATGTAGAATAATGCTGCAGTAGAGTTGCTCTTCGATAAATTATTGTAATCATCATTAGTAGTACCAGAGCTCATAAGCCTCTTTTCTTTTATGCATCAGTGTGAAATATCCTCTAAGAATTTCATGCATGAGGCGGCGAGTCTCACACATAAAACACAATGAGTACCCATTAAGTGTTCCTATTTACTAGCACAACGTTTGACAATTCAGTACTAGGACATTAATATGTGTTCAATTAACTGTTTAATAACTTTTTCATTTTTAGTCATAAAAATAAAATTCTTAATCTCACTCTTTCTTCATTAAAAGTTACATCAAATGCATCCAATGGATGTAAAACTTTCTGTCTATGAATTCTGTCTACGAATTCTGTTTGAGTAGCATTACCCTTAAATTTTTACTAAAACTAATATTACAATAAAAATTTCCTACAATAAAAGCCCCATGCTCAGATTAAATTTGGTGTTATTTATTTATTTATTTTTTCAAATTTAATTACCTTTTATAGGTGTTGAAAAACCCCTTAGATAGTTTTACCCTACTTCTTTATTTTCAAATACAACATAAAAGAATTTTAATATTACATTTCTAATCATTTATTTGGAGTGCATTATACGAACACCCACTTGCGACTATTTACAAAACCTTGATTATTATTATTATTATTATTTTGATAACTAGGGTGTATGAGGCTTTGCCTCGACTAATTCCAAGGACTCAAGAAGGGCGCCTCCCCATTCCGGACTAGGTAAGTCGTGGAGTATGATTACGAAGACTGTCCCAAGAAATTGTTTGCATTTTAGAAAAGTCGAACATCAAAGATGATGCTTCATGAGGCACAAGGATCACCTCACATTTGAACCAACTCCTTGAGGTTACAAAACCTTCATTATGAATAAAATTTAATTGCAAAAGAATTCTTTAATATACAAATTTAAACAAGATGTTCCCTTAAATTGATGCTATAGCATATCACCACATTCAATTATCAAACAACAATTGTACAATTTTTCCATCCGAGGGATATAAGTTTCAATTAGGTGACAACTTACAAAAGCTATATTGCTCTACTTAAGTTTATACAATAATAGACTCGCCTTGTGAACTTTGTATCAAACTAACAAAACCTTCATTATAAATAAGAGTTAATTGAATATGTACTATACAAATTTTAACAAGTCTCCTTAAATGGTTGATATTGCATATTATCACGTTCAATTATACGAGAAATATCTTGCCCGTAGATATTTAGTGAACTAGGCATACCACTAGCCAATCAAAATGCATCATTTAGTGAAAATGTTTTCACTTATATATGAAAACTGTTCTCAACAAATTAAAATAGTGATTTTTCATTGGTCGGATATATCAATAACGTGACATGCCTGTCGCCAAATATCTATTCATCTCTTGCAAATTTTTCAATATTTGAGGGAATTAAGTTTTAATTCACGAGACCATTTAGATATGCTTTACGGTAGAAGGAGTTTTTCACAATTAACTGTGAATTGAAGTTTAATAGAATCTAATGTGAAAATATCATTTCATATTTATTTTTTCTTTTTGATTTTTGTTCATTTCTTTTCTCACAAAGTTATACTACATATGAGTTGATTTTGGCGGGACCCATGATTTCAATGGACTAGATTTTCTGATCACAAAACCTTCGATATGTAAGAAGTGTTGAGCATGACTAAGTCAATATTTGGACTCACACGGTAATGTTGTACCATATATACATGACCGTTATTCCGTTTAAATTAAACTTTGAAATCGCTTCATAGAAACGCGTCTGCTAACGGGGAAAAGCTAAATATCAGAAATTGCAAGGAAACAAACCCTGATTCGAAATCCTAAGTCGAATAAGATTGTGTAAACGCTAAGAATTAGATTGTCGGTCGTTTCTGGGTTTTAATCTTATCGAGACCCTAACTAGAAATCCTAATTCGAATAAGATTGTTTAAACGCTAAGAATAAGATTGTCGGTCATTTTTTTGTCCTTCAAAACCTTAGCCCTTGCTGGGTTTTAATTTTCTCGAAACCCTAAATCGAAATTCCACCAGCTCTGTTACATTCCAATTTCCTCTCTCAATATATCATATATATATATATATATATAGTCGTGTATAAACCCTAATTTCAAGAAGCATTTTAAAATTCGTGGAAGTATATTGGTGAAGGAAGAAAGAGAAGAGGTCAGTGATGTGAAGAAAAAAATGAAGAGAAAGCATGAACATGACCTTCAAGAGAAGGTTGAGCAGAAGAGTGTGTGTAAACTTGGAGATGGAGTGGCATGGTTCAGAGGTGCAATGATAGGCAAAGGAAGTTACGGGTCAGTTTATTTTGCGAATTTGAAGAAACCCAGATTGCGATATAGCTATTTGCCATCGGCTATTGCTGTAAAATCTGCTGAGATCTCTGTATCAGGTTCAATCCAGAAGGAGAGAGAGGTTTTAAGTAACATCCAATGGTGCCCTTATATTATTCGATGCTTTGGGGATGAGATTACCACGAGTGAGAATGGTGAGATGGTCTATAATTTGTTGTTGGAGTTTGGCTCTGGAGGAACCCTAGCTGGTTTGATTAAGAAATCGAGCGGTTGTGGGTTGCCTGAATCCGATGTTAGGGGTTATACGAGGTCCATTCTTCGAGGGCTTAATCGCGTTCATGAGTGTGGTTATGTTCACTGTGATATAAAGCCTGAGAACATACTACTTGTGCCTATTACTACAGGTGGTGTTACCAAATTTAAGGCAAAGATTGGTGATTTTGGGTTGGCAAAGAGGGTGGAAAACAACAAGAAGAGAAAGTTGGATCCTTACTTGAGAGGCACTCCAATATATTTGTCGCCTGAAGCTGTGGTTGATAACATTCAAGAGCCTCCCTCTGATATTTGGGCTCTTGGCTGTATTGTGCTTGAGATGCTAACAGGGAAGCCGCCTTGGGATACGAAACAAGATCAGGATGCCGAGTCCCTTCTACGTCAGATTGGTAAAGGGCGTAAATTGCCTACAATTCCAAGTGAGATATCAAAAGAGGGGAAGGATTTCTTGAAGGGTTGTTTTGTGAGGAAGGCCAAGTTTAGATTGACAGCTGAAATGCTATTAAACCACCCTTTTGTAGAAGGATTAGTTGATAATGATGGAGAAGTTGAACAGGAGGACGAGGTCTTTAATGTGAAGTTTTCATTTCCGTTCTCTGAGAATGATGATGAGCTCAGTTACACCTTCTCTGATGATTGGAGCTTCATATCTGAAGGGGAATCCTTCTATTCTTCGTCAGAAGAAGATGTAGAGGAGATGGATAATGAAGTGGTTTCTAGTTTTGCTGAAGAAGACACATCAGAAGTTCAAGAAAGAGTAGACATTACAAAGTCCAGGAATGCACCTGGACTTGACGATATAGCTAAAACATTAATACAGGTTTCATCAAACAAAATGCAGCAGTGTCCAATTACTTTTACCATTCCTGCTGGAGTATAGCACTTGTAGTGTTGGTACCACTTGTAGTGTTGGTACATTGAGTCACTCTCTCTTTACAAGTATATTTAGACATCATTTTGCAATAGCTTTCTTACTGTAAAGTTAAAATTCTAGCAAATATGATTCTTTTCAATATATAATAGACACAGCATTTAAGTCTGTTATAATTGTATTTCTTCCATTTCTAAGGAACCAGGCAGTTTAATTAATTGTGGACATGGATATTATAATTGATTGTTACCTCCCAGGAATTCTTGAGGAACCCATCACACATATTTAGAATCAAATATTTTCTTCAAAACTGTCAGCAATAATTTCTCTCTCTCTCTGTCTCTCTCTCTCTCTCTCCTAGAAGAAATGAATTTTCTTTCTTTTGCATCCTACAAGTAAATAAATGTCTATCCACTTCCATTTTTTATTGGAACGGTCTAGGAACTTTTAAGGATCTTAGGTCACCTGTATTAATATATTGCATTTTGACAATGCTGTCTGGTTATGTGCTTGTCTCACCCGGCAAGTTTAGAATGATTATGCCAATATAAGAAAATATGAAATTTATCCATCTTGAATTGTCTTAGCTAACTAGTTCTACTAAATTGCTATCATAAGATTGATGAAAATATGAAATTTATCCATCATGACGATCTTACTGAAACCGTGTACATGGCTTAATCTCTTAGTTTGAGTCCAAGGAGGAGTGTGTTTGTCACCTTAGGAAGTCTAGTTATGGACTCACACAGTCACCTCGTGCATGGTTTGATAAATTTAGCCAGGCGGTGGTTGCTCATGACATGACTAGAAGTTAGGTTGATCATTTAGTTTTCTTTAGAAAGACAAAGTGTGTCATTGTGATTTTGGTGGTCTATGTGGATGATATTGTCATTACTGGGAGTGACAAGAATTGGATTTAGACCTTGATTCATCATTTAGGTTCAAATTTTCTCACTAAAGATTTGGGCAAGCTTCGATATTTTCTTGGTATTGAGGTTGCGAGATCAAAGAAAGACATTTGTTTATCTCAGAGAAAATATACTCTTGATCTTTTAAGTGATACAGTTATCTTGGCCCAATATACAACAACACCCACGGAGACTAATATGAAGCTATTGTCTGATGTCGGTGACTTGTTTGATGTTCCAGAGATGTGCAGACGACTTATAGGCAAGTTGATTTATCTAACCATTACTTATTCAGATATTGCCTATGTAGTCAGTGTTGAGAGTCAATTTATGGCCAGCCCATGAGTCTCTCACATGGATGAGGTTATACGTATTCTGAAGTATCTTAAAGGAGCTTCGGGTCATGGCACATTGAGGGTTACACTAATGCTGCTTGGACAAGCTCTTCTTCAGACAGACGGTTAATGACTGGTTACTGCACTTTTGTAGGCGGCAATCTAATAACTTGGAAAAGTAAGAAGTAGTCGGTTGTGGCGCGGTCGAGTGCTGAAGCTGAGTACCATGCAATGGCTCATACTTCCTATGAGCTATCTTGGTTCAGAACTCTATTACAAGAGTTTGGTTTTCAGTTCAAGACCCATCTCTTCTCTATTGTGATAACCAGGCAGCAATTCACATTGCTAATAACCCGGTTTTCCATGACCAAACCAAGCATATTGAAGTTGATTGTCATTTCATTTGTTCTAAGGTGACTTCCAAAGAAATTGTGACTTCATTTGTATTGTCTGGTAATTAATTAGCAGATATCTTTACTAAGACCCTTTCAAAGCATGCCATCGATTCTATCTACAGCAAGCTAGGAGTTGTTGACATCTATTCTCCGGCTTGAGGGGGAGTGTCATGAATACATCTAATGATTAGTTGGTCCTTAATTAGGGCCATAATTATTCCTTTCCATAAATTATTACTTTTCTAATCTATGTTTTCCTTATTTTGTGTTCTTGAGACATTATATACTCCCACTGTATCCATCCTTTAAGATATGAAATAAAATTCTAGTCTTCTCTCTTTCTCTAAGATTAATCTCTCAATTAGCTTATACTTTTGGCAGTCATAAATTGTCTAAAATCCCAAGTAAAATACTGAAAGAGGGAAAAGATTTGAAAAGGGTTGTCTTCTAAAGAAGGCGCATACAGACAGACTGCTGAGATGGTATTGCATCAATCATTAGATGATTTTTCAGATGCAGACAAATGTTGTTGTGTGACCAATGACAATGATAATGATTCTTGATCAGGTGAATCGAGCATCAAATCTGACAAGGATTTGTACCCGTTCACTCCTCCCAGCATCCCCTAGTAAGCAGAATCAAAACTAGGTAATTGCCTTCTCTTTTTTCTCTTTAATTCAAATGTTTCCATTGTGATTTAATAGTTGCGCCATTAGTGGGGATGACGTTATATGATTTCTCCATTCCATGCAAATCTCTGAATTAGCTTTTGTGAATTTATCTCAAGATATATGTTCAAATCTAATATGCCTGATTTAGAAGTAGTGATGCTATATAGGTAATTGTTATTATGGCTAGGAAAGTGTAATTTTTCTCTGTGCTAGTGAAAGAGCAGAGGTACTATAATCCAATCATATCTATCTTAAAGAACGGCACCACTTTCTAACGGCACTTTAGGTTAAAACTTGAGATTGTATAATTCAGTTTCCTGAATGCCAAGGTAGAAGTTCTCTAAATGTAATTTGGATGGTGTAGGACAGTGACAGCAAAAAGCATGGTTTCTAACCCTACTATAAATTGCATATTGGCTTGACATTTTTAAACTCCAACATGATATCACAACTAGTAGTTCAAGAGATCTAAATCAATAAAATTCATCTGTAAGATTCATACTTCTCAACTTTCAAGTTGGAAATAGTGGCCACTCTGTTTCTTGTTTTTTTTTAAAATTCATGTTATTGTATTTAAATGCTTAATAATCATAAGAAACTGAAAAAAAAAGAAAATTTGGTTTGGATCTTAAAGGCTTTAATTTTGTCGTGTCCTCACTAATTTTTTTGACTGTACATAAGTTTCATTTATGTGCCTTAGAAGATTTTAAGTTTCTCTTCTCCTCGCTAATTTTCTTGACTCTGCATAAGTTGCAGCCATGTATGCTGAAACATTTATAGTGGAAGGAAGCCAAGCAGAGCAGCATTTAAAGACATTGTAAGGTGCCACAGAAAAACAGGGAGGGACCACCATCCAAATTATTATCAAAGAAGTTACACCTTTTATATGCGATAAAGAGGGTTCTCTGCGCAACATATCCTGTATTCTTTATTTTCAGTTTTGCATTTTGAATAAGATCTCATTTAATATTGCTTTTTTGTGTGTGTGGTTTTCTTTTCTTTTTTTTTTTTCTTTTTTTTCAAGATTTTGTAAATTTTACTTCACATATGGCTTTTCTTTTTGGATTTAGAGTTAAGGATTTATTAAGTTTTGAATTTTGGAATTGTGTATTCCACTGTTCCTACATGGTCAAGTGTTAGTCTTACTCGATACGTATGAAAATGGATATACCAATAATGTTATATGGTAAATGATACTCATAGAGACAGTTTGAAATTTATAATTTCTTTGCTCTTTTTAAGAAGTAGGATCAGTAGCAGAAATGGATCATTTGTGATGATTTCTTGGTACAGTGTAAATGTTCGGGCTGTGAAGCATGAGAACTCAATGTTGAGTCCAAGTGAAGCTCTTTATGAAAATAATGTCAAAGGTTAGGTATGTACCTAATCTACCCCTCCCAGAACCTTCCATTAACAGATACCACATTGGGTAATGAACTTCTATATTGCACACTAGTGCAGCAAGGTGACAGAAAATAGGGAAGAGTTTCTCAGCAACTGTTATTTGCAATGAATCATGGATATTTCTATAAGGGGGACATACCTTTGTCATGTCCATGTTAGATATTGACACTCTGGATACTTGCGGATATGTGTCCGATACTTCCTAAATATATTCATAATTTTAAAATAATTATTTTTATTTCTAACACGTACCTGGTACTTTTTAGATACTCTTGTCATTTGTCCGATACTTAGATATTTCAAGATACATATTTAACAAGTCTTAAATATTAAAACGTAACTTTTCCAGATATGATATCATAGTATAGTTGTTGAGAAAAGTAATGGATGTCTTCAAAAAAGAAGTATTTACACATATCATGACTATTTTAGTCCAAATTTATCTGTGCAATATAACTTTCCACTCCCAACTTGTTTCTCAAAATTTTTTAGAAGGGAATGTTAGTAGCAATATATATCATGACAAACATTTATTATTTAATTTATTTCTAAGTTTATCCATAGATACATTTGCATCTATATATATATGTTAATTTTTTATACATATCTCATTAATATAATAAACAATTATTATTTCTTAGTTTATCTATAGATACATACATATATTGTTATGTTGTGACCGAATTTTGTAAATGCAACCCAGTTTTGGACCCCGTTTAGGACTTTCTTGTAGCCCAGTATATAAGAGTATCTAGGGATTGGAGTGGGATAAGAGGAAAACACTAAAAATTGCAAAAAAGAGAGTAAGAGCAAGAGCTAGGGTTTGGGGGGCTGAAACTTGTAATCTCCTTATTTTCGTGTAGTGAAAACTTTCGCCGGATCTTCACCATGGACGTAGGCACATCACCGAGCCACGTAAATTCTTGCGTTCTATGTGTAGTGTTTGTTAAGTTTTCTGTCATTTTGTGATTGTTGCTTGGTTCACAGCTATTTGTTATAACATATATATATATATATATATATATTAATTTTTATACATATGTACATTAATATAATATATATGTTCTCATGTCCTTGCCGTATTTATATCCTAATTTTAAGAATTTGTTGTATCACCGTATCCGTAACGTGGTGCGTCTGTATCTCGTATTTGTTTCCATGCTTTATAGATTCTTTGCCAAATTGTTCCATGAAACCAAAGCAATATGTGAGAAGAAAAAATAAAATAAGGAATTTTGAAAAGTTTAGTTGACTTAAAAATATAGGGTATTTTTTAAACCAGTTATGAAGTTAGCCTTTGTTTTGTTGTATAATTTTTAAACTGCTGATTTTTTCTACTGCTACTGAAGTTGATTTTGAAATCCAAAGTAGTGATCGGACCAATTCTTGGGCAGTTTCATCAGCTCAACCATTTGCATTTGAAAATGACAGGATTCATAAATCTGATGGCTTTGAGGTACTTGCTTAACACCATAATAACACTTCCATATAATGAGAAGCAATGGAATTAATTCCATGATATGTTTGTAAGATACTTCTAAAGAGTTCAATTATTTTAAAAGTCTACGTAGTTTCATTTCCTTTTCAAATATAGTCCTATATTAATTGAAGCTCTGTTTGAATGCTCAAAGTTGAGGAACATGGAAAGGAAGTCTGGATTGCTATGACTATTTCAGACTTGAATGGAAGTTTTCAATGCTTGTATCAAGCTTTACAACCATCACCAATTTTGTTTAGTGGTAGCTGCTAAAGATATCAATCATAAGAGGGATAGTTATATTACACTTCCACTTCCTGAAACAGTGAGTCATCAATTGTTTCTTGAGGATCTCAGTGAAAGAAGCTTACTTGATATTAGTCTCTATATGGTTTGAGTAGTTAGTCGCATGTAACAATATCAAGAGAAATTCGTCTCTCCTCAACCCTTTTTAATGTTGATAATATTGGGTTGTGGACCTCAGACTGGATCACATCTTGGGGTATTTACACTAACACTGAGATGGTTAAACTTTCTCATTCCACTTCATTGGATGAAATGGTGCATTTAAATGAGTTTTGAATGGCATGTTATGGTTGAGACATGCATATGCCACATTTCCATGAATAAAAGTTAAGTTCCGACTGTAAGAGGCTAAAGTGGTACTCTGAGATTTTCTGGTTAAGAGTTATGGCTGGAAGCTACTTAAGGCTTCTTTCTGACCATGTGTGGCTAAAATGGCCACATGGAAGCTAAAATATTGTTTTCACCGGTAGGATTCTGAAATGCTCCCATTTGGCAATGAGAAACTTTTATGTTGCATATGATGTTTTAAGGGAAAACAAAATTTTTCTTTGCACATG
Source organism: Cornus controversa (assembly GCA_026545225.1). NCBI lineage: Eukaryota > Viridiplantae > Streptophyta > Magnoliopsida > Cornales > Cornaceae > Cornus > Cornus controversa. Next base: position 56,216,212 of record CM048845.1, read on the forward strand.
AGAAGATAAATTGGAAGGTTTGTTCTTGAGAGCAGCCACTTTGTGCAAATAATGCCAAAAGTTAAGCCAGCCTGCACTCCTAGCACCCTCGATTAACAGGGACCACACTAGGCAATGCCTTTTGGAGTGAGAAGATAAATTGATGCTATTTAACAGGAGATATTTAAATGCACCATTTTGGTCTTTAAAAATGAAATGCTGCATATTAACAATGAGAAGCCAATATGATGCATTTTGACATGAAAGGGATGTGTTTGTGATGGTCAAAGATAAACTGCTGTTGCATTTTAACTGTGAGAAACCAAAATGCTGAAATTTGGCAGCTAGAGGCCAACAAAAAAGCTGCATCTTTACAGTCAGATGCTGGAGTAAGAAAAAAAAGGAAGGATAAGTGGGATGCTAAACTGATGCTTTTTGGTACGGAGATCTAATTTTCTAAATGTGCTAGTTTTTGGCCTGTTCAGTAATATCCTTTGAGCAATTTTGTTCATTTACTATTGCACATGCTATGGATAATGTTTCATGATACCACCAGTCTCTTTCTCTCTCTATATATCTTTCTATCTATCTATCTCTGTTTGTGCACGAGTGTGCACATTTTCAGGCATGCAGATAAATGGACTCCTGAATATGGAAAAGTGATGCCACTTGTATTGATGTTGCCAGGTAAGTCTGAAACTATTTTCTTGTCCTTTTTTCTACTGTGGTAGTTCTTTATCATGTTTCAAAACATAATCTATGGTTGTTAAATATAATTATGTGCAATGCAGGAAAGTGACAAATTATAATGAAATGTGAGGCACGGATTCTTCTCAAACTGTCTTATGAAACTGAAACAAAACCGGGGTATCAAAATAAATGACGAAATAAACCGACTGTGTTAGCAAAGGTGAGTTATATTTTTCCCTTCCCAACTAGTCCTTAATGCAGTTTTTTAGTTAAAATGACAAGATTTTTAGGCCAGATGGCTTCAACTTTGTTATGATAAATAAACATGTAAATGTGATATATTTAATACTATTAGAGCCTTCCATAGAGTCAAATGCATGCAGTTCTTTTCAATTCTAAATGCAATATTTGCATCTATGACTCATGTTTATTTTGAACAGATCCATTATCCATCATTACAAACTCCAGTCAAATGCACAACAGAAACTGTAGTTTCCCTTATACTTTATCATTTCCTTCAATCTAACACTGAAACCTTATGTCATAAACTGTTGTTCTATTTTTTGGGGGACAAGATAAAAGGAGGGGAGAGATTCTGGTATATTATGGTCATTGCATATGGAATTTATAAAACTCCAAAATCCCTCTGCTTTGATTTATAGTTAAACAGAGTAGTTATAAACTTTATTAACAACCACTAAGAGGAAGAAACAATCTTCATCTACTACTAAAGAAGTATTTTAGTCATAGTTTAAAAGATAAGTTCTTATATGGTTTTGTTTACCTGTCAAATAGTGCTCTCTGAGTATTAGAAATGATATCGACTATTACTAGAGTCAAATTCAACAAATCTATGTTTCTTTGCTTTCATTTTTTTTATTAATAGCTTGGTTGTTTTTATGGTTTGGGTCGTAATTAGTCGGTCATTTCAATATATATCATATTTTCTAAATTGTGCATATTTATTTGATTTTAATTTTAAAACACCAGAAAGAATCACACTTCGTAAAAAATTACTCTAATATTGAGATAATCTCATGTGCTCATCAGAGCTACTTCTTTGGTTCATTGTGATTGAAACAGAGGATAGCAGAAGAAAATGGAATTGGACAACCACCATTTTGTCCCCAACTGCTGGTAAGATTCTATTCTTTTTTTTTTCATTTCTTTTCACAGTTATTTCTGCAATCAAACTGGATAACAAAGAAATTTGGTATTAAATTCTGATTTAGCAATAAAATGACGACGCATGTTTGATTGTGATTTTGTCTATTCACCATGCTAATGAAGTCTTTGCATAACTTGACAAGACCAGAAGGTGAGAAGTAAGCCTGTTTTTGGACATTCTTCTGTCTCCTTGAAATTTATCACCGTCTTCGGCTCTTCCTATCCTTTTGTATAGACAGAATTTGTTATGAACAAACAGTAGTATATCAAAAGAGAAGCTTGAAAATTCTCTCTACCTCAAAGGGGCATTGGGATCTGAATAAAGATCAATAAACTTAAAAGGCATACAATTCTATGAGTTGGAAATTTCCAATTACTACTCATTTTGTTCTTATTTTCTAGTGCCGTCAACTAAACGTTAGAGAAGTTTCTGGAAATTGTACATACTTAAAATTTGATGTGAAAATGACCACTTTGCAAGTTTATAGAAAAATATTATTGGACTTGTGTGATTCAACTCAACAAAGACTAAATTAGAATATTGTTTTCCATGAAGTTGTCTCCACTCAGCATTCAATTATTTCTCATTTAGAGCCATTTTATACAAGAGGGTATGGTTCTACCTCAAAAATTAAGGTTTTTTTTTTTTCTTTTCTACATATGTATTCTCTTGTAAACCTTTGTCCACATTCTCGCTGCACAAATTAATACATGTTCCCTTCTGATAGAACAAGGAAAAGATGGAATCCTCTTTGTGTTGGCATAAAAATATAATTAAGAACTATCGATTATTAATACACACACACACACACACACAATGAACATAGATACCTTGAACATAATTACAAGTAGATGAAGCCCAACAATTATGACACTCAAATATATTTACTATAAACTAGTAACGCGATATACCTTTGACAATTAAGTAATGTGAAATTAAATTAGATATCTCTTGTTCTATTTCAGGATGGTCAATGTCAGGAATGGGTGTAATGCTGCTGCAAAGTTGCTCTTTGAGAAACACATTTCAGATAAATTATTGTGACCATCATCATAGTACCAGAGCTTGTAAGCCTCTTTTCTTTTATGCATCTCTCTCTCTCTCTTTTCCAGCTGTTTGGAGTTCCATATACTCCATGCCTTCCAAAAATGAAGAAGAACCGAGTTCATAATAAGCTTCACAAGATGACAATGAGCTAACCTCCCTTGCCTCTACAACCTCCCGACATCTTTTTTCAACCTTGAGAAGTATGAACTACAATCATCTGAAACAGCTTCATTGTAGTAGTTGAATGAACCCTCGTCTCTGGAGCATCCTGCAGCTTCTTGATCTCCAATGGTATGAAATGCAAAAAATCTGTAAAGGAGGAAGAACTAAGTTCATCCTCAGCTTCATAATATAAGGATGATGATGAGTCCTTTGCCTCTGAATCTTCCTATGCTTCTTCAACCTCTTCATCATCCTCGTCTAATTTTGCTACATATGGGTGATTCAAGAGCAACTCAACAGCACCCTTTGCATGGCATTCCTCACAAAATAACCCTCAAAAAATCATTCCCCTCTTTCCATATCTCACCAAATATGTAGGCAATTCATGCCCTTTACCAGTCTTGTAGACAAGGGAATGAGCTGCCACATGACCATCAGTTGTCCCATTAGGTAGCCACATCAGCTGCTATGCGGTGCCATATCAATTTCCACATGACACCAAATCACGGTGGCATGTGGTGCCATGAGGGACCCATGTGACCAGTCACGGCATCAGTTGGCACCACATCAGGAGCACTGTATTTATTATTAAAAGGCTCTTTATCCATTTATGGATCATATACAAGTTATAGTTACAAATTACTAGTCAATTCTCTATAATGTACTACTCCTTTGTAAATTGCCCAATCTCTCTTTCTAGTAACTTCCCGATGATGATTCCATTTTGGGTTTAAGAAACTATATTCACATATTTTTCCAACTGTGTATAGTCTCCTCATGCAAAATTCCCTCAGCAAAATCAGTTTTGGTCGGAAAGTTTAATTGAAGTTAATCTGTACTTCTCCATATAGCCGAACGCCATTTTGCAAAATCAGCGAAATCTATCCCTATAGACCATCAATTGAAGAGATTTATTAGGTTGGAAACTATGTTCATATTTTTAACCGCATATGAACTTGGGAAAAAGATCCATGAGCATAATTAGATTTTATAGAGAATTTCAGCTAATATTTCCAATGATATACACTCGAAAGAAATTTCATAATTAAGTTCTAATACCTTGAGATTATGGTTTACATCTTGGACATTTCACATCCTTGAATTAGCCATTCTGAAACTTGGCTGATGAGACTATTACAGTATTACCAAGCCATAGATAATCATTGGATTCACAAATTCTAATTAGGGCGTTCTAAGATCCTTAACCATCAGAGTGAGAGTAAATCTTATTTAAAAGAATTTAGCAGAACTTTAGTATAGCTGGATAAAGGAATGAAGCGGAAAGAGATTAAGATCCAGGAAAAGTGATGGACAAAATATAAAAACACGAGTTTTCATAAACCGGCAACTTCTGGGTCTGTGTATTGCTTGTCCAAAGAGAAATTAAGGTGCAGAATAGGGTAACAGTACGTATACTATTATATCTGCCCAGTTATTATTTGAAATGCCTGATTAGTGATTACTGTATTTGTTATAAGAGAATAATTTCAGAAAGTAATCAGTGAAGGGAAAAAAAATAGGGTAACAAACTTATGTTCTTTATGTATGAATAGTATTTTCAAACAAAATGAAAGTATAGCATGCAGAGTTAAATCTTCCATAGACTGCCGTTCTATATTCTATATGCAATATGTACAATAAGGTTACAGAATGATCTTCAAAATTGTTATAATTTGCCTTGATAATTCAAATGCTACACTCTGGTTGGGGATAAGATTAAATGGGTATTGCCCAATGCTGCAAATCCGCTTGATCATCCATCTGCTCTATCTCTTCTGAGCAAGAAGAAATTGAGTAGTATCCTCTTTAGATATGAAGCTCAAATCATCCAAAAGGAGTAATAACTGAGCTGGATCATCTGGTCATGACATCAACAGTGATGAGCAGACCCTGATGGCATCCAAAGAAATCTTTTGCCCCTTCCAATATCTCATTAGGAATTAAACAAATTCATGCCTTCCAGGCCTTCAACACTCTGATATGGAGGTTCCTGGCTAGCATCTCAAGCATTACACAACCAAAGAGCCCAAATATCAAAGTGAGGCTCTAGTGAACAATCAACCAAATGCTCAGGTGACAATACATATACAGAGGAGTTATTCACAAATACTGATCCTCTGACACCCTCGCACTCTGTGTTTTTTCCTCCTCTTTATATAGTAGTAAACACAAGTGGGAGCTTCTCAGTCTTCATATCACAGTCAACATTACCACACTCATGAGTGTGTTCACATCACAGTGAATGTTACAACACTCATGAATGTGTCTAAGCCCTCAAAGACTCTTGTACAACGCCTAAGACGTAATCTCCTGCTGCTTCTTTTCTTTATCAAATGAGCCAAGGTTGCTCTCTAAAAGTTAATCTCCCGCTACTTGTTTTCTTTATCAAGTGAGCTAAGGTACCTAGAGAACCATACTCCAAAAACAAATTATATACCATCCTGACATTCTTCAGTAGTTGTAATCTCTCCCTTGAATAGTTGAATGTTATGGAGCATCCTAGGAGATTGTTAGGAACCACCTCCTCTTGAAGCCTATCCAAAACAAAGACCTCTGCAAAGTTCAGTCATTTTTGGTGGGAAGTAACCTAACTTCATTTGACAAACATCTGCCCCACCGACCATTTCCCTCCTTCTTCATGGCCATGCATAATCTTTATTACTTCTTCTGCTCATGTTCATTCTTTGTCTGCTTTTCTTTCTTTGTTCATAGAGCAATTTAGTTCTTAATCTTTAACAACAGCTTCCTGGTATCAGGATTTTACTAATAGATAGGAGGGTTATATTGAAGTTCTTATAGAGTTTGTCACACTATTACAAAAATACTTGGTTCATATAAGGAGTAATTAACAAGTGAAAAAGAATAATAGTCATGTGTCTTTGCTTTTAAGATATGTTAGCATAGTCCTACATTACCTGGGTACTTTTGGGATGTGCACTGTAAATACACATTGGCACTCTCTCCTTGTAAGCTAGTTTTCAATGATGAGTTCTACCTATGGGTTTATCATGGTATCAGAGCAGGTGTACGCAGGAATGGGTCGGGTTCGTATCTCTTGCCTTGTGTGGAGGGGGAGAGCCGAGTGTCTCTAGCCTTGGCACTGAGGGAGAGTGTTAGCATAGTTCCCATTTTCGTGCCCGAATCCTGAGTGTGAACTCATCCATTATCTCAACGAATAACACATAAATCTTGTATCTGCGGAAGTGTTATCAAAAGCATATAATTAAACATGCATAATTTAAGGTCAACACACTCCAATGGGCCACACACTTAGTTACACATGCATTTAATTTCAATATTCCAAAGTGTAATATAGTTGAGCTCTACGATTGATCGTAACATGGGTTACGATTGATCGTAGAGCTACGATCCATCGAATATGTATCGTAACATGTATTGAAACGTTCTGGTTTTCTAACTCTATTTCTTCCCAATTTACGATCCATCGCAAAGGGATCTACGATCCATCGTAAGGGCTTAGGATTGATCATAGGTCCTTGACAGCAATTTCTGCAGAATTCTCCAATTCCCACACTTAACATACAATCATTCCATATGACCTTACATAGATTCAATTTAATCGCAACATGCATAAACGATAAGGTAATCATATATCCATCATATGAAAGGAAACAAGCCCAAAATTTAAACATTGATTTCAAATCTCGTTCTCAATTGTTTCAAGTGCCAAACATGGCTCATACATATACCATCCAAGTGCATTACTTTAACCATCCATAATTACACATTTCCAAAAGTGTCAACATGACACGTACATATATAAATGTGCAAATCTCAAAAAAATAGTCTCAATTGCTCTTATAAAAGTGAATCAAGCCTCGTCCTATCTAAAATGTTTGGGAGAAATGGGTGAGCAACCGACTAGCTCAGTAGAAATGTCCCAACCCACCTAAGCATCGACCTGACACTGACCTACATGAAATACAACATGGAATTCCTATAGCTACATGTAGACCTGTCAATGGATCGGATTTTGATCCGAATCCGATCTGAACCTGAACCAATAATTAGGATATGGATTGGACATCCGTTAGCGATCCGAATTCGATAATCCGTTAGCTAAACAAATCGGATATAGATTATGGTTGATCCGATTCGAAATAATTTAATATATAATTTATTTTAAATATATTATCTAATGTTATAACATATAATATTTACATATAATTTAAATATTTTTTATCATTATTTCCTTCTTATTATTCCTTCTCTATATTTTGTCTTTTATTATAATTTTTTTCTTTAATAAAAAGTCAAATATTTACATTTCTACTACTTTTTTCTTTATATTTTATTTTTTTCCCTATTTTTTTCCTACTCATTATTTGTAAATCTCTTTTGAAATTACTTTTTTTTTTTTAAATTATATTTTTTTTGGATCGGGTTATCGGATCAGATATCCGATTAATAACAAATCGGATATGGATTTAATTATATACAATCCGTCGGGTTATCGGATCGCCTATATTCCTTATCGGTTTGGATCAGATCAGGCCTGATCCGGTCTGAATCCGATCCGTTTACAGGTCTAGCTACATGACATATCTAATGCCCACACCCACCATTTCCAATGCAATACATGCATATAACAATTCATCATGCTTAATCAATGAAAAACATATAAACATTTACGTACTTGTAACCGTTGGTCAAACTCTAAGAGCACACATGATTGGCCACATTTCGAGCGTCACATGATATTGGTCAAACTCCAATAACTCAAGTATGATTGGCTAACTTCAAGTGTCATACGAGTATGTGGACAACTTCAATTCTTAGGCATTAGCCTAGATATGATTGGGCAACTCCGAATGTCATACCAATGTGGATAGTCCTCCACCTTCGTGACATGGTTGGGCAACTCCGAATGCCATGCACAACCCCAGACAACTCCGATTCATTAAAATTTTTAGCAATTCTACAAATGTGCATTAAGCCACATAACTTTACAACTAACATGGTTATCATGCATACGCCACATTATAACTCATATCACACTACCATGCTATCACATACTCAACATGCATATTACAATGTACGTAATTCCTTACATAAGGCATCAACATAAACATTTTCACATAATTTCTTCCTTTGGTGCATTTTCTCGAACACCTAGCATTCAAAATGCATACATGCTATCTCATGGCTCAAAAATAGCATTAATGAACTCCATGCATCCCTAATCAACCCATATACACAACCTTATCATATAAAACATATGAGAACCAATCTTAACATGCTTATCAAGGAGAAAAGCTAGTAAGTTAACATACTCAACCTTCCTACATCACTCTAGCATGCTAAACCACCAAAATCACTACCAAAACCTATGTAATCCATGAAAGGAAGGAGAAGACACCCCTACCTCAAGTTTGCAAGCTTTCCTAGCAAAACCCTAGAAATCCTCAAGCTCCAACCTTGCCCAAATCGAATTTTGTTCAGGTCAAAACGTAGTCCTTGCCAAGTAGAACAAGTTGTCCTTCACCGACACCTTCCAAATCCAAGCTCTAGGGCTCCAAAATGAAGAGAGAAGAGATGAAAAGGGAGACAGGGAGAGTAGTGGCCGGTTATTTCAGCTTCTCAAATGGCTGGGATTCCAGCCATATAGATGTTTATAATATCTTAGTGCGCAAAATGACTAAAATGTTCTTACGGCACTTAACGTACCTTCTTGACCTCCGTTTTCGATTCCGAAAGTAGTTACGGTCTTGAAATCACTTCCATTCCTCTTCTAACATTCTAATTGGTTAAAAACCAAAAATAAATATTCCACGAGAAATTACGCATAGAAAAACAAATTGCACCAGAAGCTATTGCTTGAGGTTGGTGACTTGGTTGATGATCGAGAGATGTACAGATGACTTGTAGGCCAGCTAATTTACCTAACCATTACTTGTCCAAATATTTCCTATATAGTTAGTGTTGTGAGTCAATTTATGGCCAGCCTAAGAATCCCCAACGTGGATGCAATTATACGAATTTTGAAGTATCTCAAAGGGGCTCCAGTTCGTGATCTTTTCTATTTAGTCGTCTGGACATTTGCACATCGAAGGTTATACTGATGTTGATTGGGCAAGTTCTCCTTCAGATAGACGGTTAACGAATGGTTACTACACTTTTATAGGAGGCAACCTGGCAATTTGAAAAAGTAAGAAGCAGTTGATTGTCGCACGGTGCAGTGCTGAAGCTGAATACCGTGCCATGGCTCATACTTTCTGTGTGCTAACTTGGTTGAGAACTCTATTACAAGAATTTGGGATTTCAGTGCGACCCATCTCTTTTCCATTGTGACAACCAGATAGCTATTTACATTGTCAGTAACCCAGTTTTCCATAAGCGAAGCAAACATATTGGGTTGATTGTCATTTCATTCGTTCTAAGGTGGCTGCCAAAGAAATTGTGACTTTGTTTGTATCATTTGGTAATTAGTTAGCAGATATCTGTATTAAGGCTCTTCCAAAGAATGCTATCAATTCTAATTGCACCAAAGCTAGGAGTTGTTGGCATCTACTCTCTAGCTTGAGGGGGAGTGTCGTGAATAGAATATAACTAATAGTCACTCAACTATTCCTTAATTAGGGGCATGATCATTATCCCTTAATTAGGGGCAGAATCACTTTTAGATTGTAATAACTCTTTAGAGTATTAAAATAAACAATTTATTCTCCTCTCTCTCTCGGATATCTCTCTCAATTTAGCTTATGTTTTTTACACTAAGTAATCCTTTAGGAATTCCAAAGCTTAATTACTACTTAGTACTAAAATATTAGAATGACTCTTTGACTTCTTCAAGACACTTTCTAAGACATTATTAATTATTTTACATAAAAAAGGGCATGGAAAGTAACTTGCCTTCCCAGTATTTGGAGGAGATTTAGAAAAACTAATAGCATCATCCTTAAATATATGTAAGAAACACCTGATTATGAAAGAAATTCAACTTCCATGTTAAGCAACTAAAAATATGTTCACTGACTACAGATCAAACATTACTTCCACCTGATTTTTGACAAAGCATTCTCTAAATTAACAAAGAAAAGAACTCCAAGTCGATTTAAAATCATTTTGTCTAAAGAGGTAACTAACAAACTAAAAGATAAGATTATTTAATCAATGGATAGTTACTAAATATTTTAGATTGTATAGTTTGTTGGCTATTTATACTACTAAAAAGGAAAATATGACGTCTGTTACATATTAAACACAATTTACTACTAGATTAACTTTGGTCACATGTTAGTGAGCAGGTGGAGCGGGTAGAGGTTCAGTTAGAGAATGTTCCTGATCGGTTGAATGATGAGGATGTGCAGTTTCGAGTTGAGGAGCAAGATGCACAGTTGCAGCAATACAATGTGGCTAGAGACAGGCCGAGGAGGCAAGTTAAGCCACCTCAGAAGTATGGGTTTTCATATGCTAATTTGATTGCTTATGAACTTACTGTGGTAGAGCATAATGATGAGCAGATACTGCATACTTATCATGAGATTGTCATGGGTAGAGAATCAGCACAAAAATCAGCACAGAGGTTTGTTGCCAAGAATGAGGAGTTTGAATCTCTTCATTAGAACTAGACTTGGGAGCTAGTTGATTTTGGTGCCACAGAGGATTTTAGGTATGGAAATTCATAGGGACAGAGGAACGGGCAAATTGTATTTATCACTGAGAAAATACATAGAGAAGGTGTTGGAACGTTTCGATATGCAAACATCAAAGTCTATGAGTACTCTATTGGTAGCCCACTTTAGACTTTTGGTAGGATTGTCACCACAGACCGAGGAGGAGGTGGAGCATATGTCTCATGTTCCTTATGCTAGTGCAGTTGGTAGCATGATATATGCTATGGTGTGCAGTAAGACAGACATTTCACATGCGGTTAGTGTAGTTAGCAGATACATGGATAGACCTAGGAAGGTTCATTGACAGGCTGCGAAACGGATATTGAGGTACTTGTGAAGCACTGCAGATGTTGGCTTAGTCTATGACAGAGGCAGTGACACATTTGGGAGTGTTGTTAGGTATGTTGATTCGGATTATATTGGAGATCTTGATAGGAGGAGGTCTCTAACAGGGTATGTCTTCACTCTTTGTGGGAGTGTGATCAATTAGATTGCGACTTTGCAGTCCACAGTTGCATTGTCTACAACTGAAGCGGAGTACATAGCAGTCACAGAGGCAGTGAAGGAAGCTATATAACTATGAGACTTCGTTAGTGATCTAGGCTTGTAGCAAGATGATTTGATTGTGTTTTGTGACAGCCAGAGTGCTCTACATCTGACTAAAAATAAGATATTTCATGAGAGAATCAAGCGCATTGATGTCAAGTTGCACTTCATCAGAGATCTGGAAGATAGGGACAACAGAGAATTCAACTGATATGATGGCTAAGGTCATTCTTACTATCAAGTTAATGTTTGGACTTGATTGGTGTTTGTAGTTGCTGAGACCCTTAGGGGCATGTGGAGGAGGTGACAGGAGTAGCTGGGATTGTGAAGCTTGGCAGAATTCGAGCCAAGGTGGAGATTTGTGATGTTGTGGCCTGAATTTTGTTTCAGTCCGAGTCATGATTTTTACCCATTTTTTCTCTTACTAGTCTTAGACCCAATTTAGGGCTCTCTTATAGCCTAGTATATAGGGGCATTTAGGGTTTGGAATGGTTGATAAGGGAACACTGAAAACCGCATGAAAGAGAGTGAGAAAGAGAGCTAGGGTTTGAGGATTGAAACTTGTAATATCGTGATTTTTGCGTATTGAATTCTTTCACCAGATCTTCACCGTGGACGTAGGCTTTACGCCGAACCATGTAAATCTTTATGTTCTTTGTGTATGACGTGTTTACGTTTTCTGTCGTGGTTCTTGTTATGTTCTTGGTTTGCGGTGTTTGTCGTAACAATAACACTAATCTTGACCCATTCTTCACCACCCTAACAAACTGCACTATACCAAAGGAGCTTGAATTGTTCAGTGTGGGCGATGGAGGAAGGTTGCCTAGTTCCATTGGCTGAATTTGGAGTTAATCTTAAACTCTTCTCCCACAAGAAAATCGGATCTTTTGACTCATTCCTCTAAATTTAGCAAATCTTACCAATCTCTTCGCTTTGACTTTGTTGATATTTGATATGCTGAATGGACTAGTTCCTGCAGAAATCAGTGGATTATCACAATTGGAACAACTTATGTTATCACAACTTTTTTCACTGACACGATTCCAGCAGCATTAGGATGGTTTCCTCATCTGGGTCTCCTTTATTTGTCAAACAACATATTTTCTGGTGAGATCCCTGAAAGTCTAGAAAATCTTACGAATCTTATTGTGATGATGTTACAAGGTTGCTTTCACCCTTCATTTCAACTTAACAAGGGAAGACTAGCATACTTGTATTTGTTTAGTTCCTTAGTGTGTGTTTTTGTATGCATGTTTGTGAATGTGTGGGGAGCTAACATTTTGCCATTTTACATGTAATCTTACAGTATGCGATAGAGATGTTATTGGTGGGATCTTTGTCCATCTTAATTACTTTGCATTGAAAGAGTTAGAAGAAGCTGAGTGAAAAGGGGTTGATTTGGGCTCATTCCTTTGACAATGTGATGTTCTCGTGACAACTATTCTTACATATGCTAGATCAACCAAAGATGTGAATCTATACTACATAAAACAATCCCTCTAAATTTGAGAATGGTTCACGTTCACATATCACTAGTTCATAAAAGATTAACTTGGTAAGCTAAAGTGATTCAATCCGTCATGTCATCACCTACTTTTCAACCTTCATTCGATTTTTATTTTTTTGCACCTCATGTTCCTCTCTCTTTTCCTATCAATGGAGGATGTAGCATGTTTTCATCTCTATAGGGGGCAAACCCAGTGCACAAGCTTAGTTAAGCTTAAAGATCCCCAAAGAGCAAGGCTATACACAAGGAGAGATGTTTTCCTGTTCAACTTGATGTACTCTCATTGAATAACTAGTAATTCCTTTGGATAGATGGTGAATTGAGAGCTTTAGGACCAAAAAAGGCCCTCCAATAATGTAAAAGTATAAATGGGTAAGATCTTTCTTAGCAGTAGCACTAGAACAAATGATTTTAACTTATCAGTAAGTAATCCAAGCAGTGAATTTTCTATCTATACTCTGTTTGTTTGCAGGGAAAATTGTGGGAAATAGATAAACTGGAACCGTATAAATCCATTCATCCAATCAGTAGTCTTAACACCCAGAATTTTCTTTCCAACACTGATATTTGAAGCAATCCACCAAAAGGATTGGTCGAACAACATAGGCAACTGATCGATGCCACATTCAGATAAAATGAAGAAAGCAATGTGTGTACAATAAATTTGCTGCAAACATTTTGCTTTCAAGCTTCAAGGCCTAGAATTTTTAAGGTGGTTATCTTTTGACATCCTTTCTTTTTGCTTGATTAGGTTGCAGATGTCTGAGTTAATCTATATGAACTTGGCTCACTTCTGTACTGTCAAGAATATAGGCTTAGTTGAGAGAGAAATCTTAGAGAAAGAGGAGAGAAATACTCTTTTATTATATATTCAAAGTGTGACTACAATCTGAATTTATAATGATCTAAATAACAAAAAATAAGAAAAGCAACAATATATGGAAAGCAGTGATTTTGCCCCTAATTAAGGAATAATTGATATATCCCTAATTAAGGAATAGTTGACTGACGACACTCCCCCTCAAGCTGGAGAGTAGATGTCAACAACTCCCAGCTTGTTGCAGATAGAATCAATGGCATGCTTTAGAAGTGCTTTAGTAAAGATATCTGCTAATTGATTACTAGATGATACAAACGAAGTCACAATTTCTTTGGAAGTCACCTTAGAACGAATGAAATTACAATCAATTTCAATATGCTTGGTTCGCTCATAAAAAATCGGAATACTGGCAATATGAATAGCTGTCTGGTTATCACAATAGAGAAGAGACGAGTCTTGAACTGAAAATCCAAATTCTTGTAACAGAGTTCTCAACCAAGTTCGCTTACAGGAAGTATGAGCCATGACACGGTAATCAGCTTCAGCACTGGACTGTGCCACAACCGACTGCTTCTTACTTTTCCAAGTTACTAGATTGCCTCCTATAAAAGTACAATAGCCAGTCGTTGATTGTCTGTCTGAGAGAGAACCTGCCCAATCAGCATCAGTATAACCTTCGATGCGCAAATGTCCAGACGAATGATAGAAAAGACCACGACTAGGAGCCCCCTTAAGATACTTCAAAATCTATATAACTGCGTCCATGTGAGGAATTCGTGGGCTAGTCATAAATTGACTCACAACACTGACTGCATAGACAATATCTATGTGAGTAATGGTTAGATAAATTAACTTGACTACAAGACATATGTACATCTCTGGATCATCAACCAAATCACAAACCTTAGACAGTAGCTTCAGATTAGTCTCCATGGGGGTTGTTGCAAGTTTAGAGCTAAGATACCCCGTATCCCTTATCAAGAGTATATTTTCTCTGAAATAAACAAATCCCTTTATTTAATCTAGCAACCTCAATACCAAGAAAATAACGGAGCTTGCCCAAATCTTTAGTGAGAAAATTCAAACCCAAATGATGAATCAAGGTCTGAATCCCCTCCTTGTCACTCCCATTAATGACGATGTCATCTACATAGACCACCGAAATTACAATGCCACACTTTGTCTTTTTAAAGAAAACTGAATGATTAGCTTGACTTCTAGTCATGCCATGAGTAACCACCGTCTTACTAAACTTATCAAATCATGCACGAGGTGACTGTTTGAGTCCATAAATAGATTTCTTGAGATGACAAACACACTCCCCCTTATACTCAAATCCAAGAGGCTGAGCCATGTACACTGTCTCGGTAAGATCACCGTGAAGAAAAACAATTTTGACATCAAGTTGATGAAGAGGCCAGTCTAGATTGGCAGCAAGAGAGTTAATTATGCGAACAGAGTTAAGCTTAGCCACAGGTAAGAAAGTCTTAGTATAATCAATTGCCACAGGTCTGAGTGAAACCCTTAGCAACAAGACGAGCCTTTAAACGATCAACGGTGCCATCGGGATTTTGTTTCACTGTGAAAACCCAACGACAGCCAATAACATGAGCACCTGCAAGCTTTAGAAGAAGATCCCAAGTATGATTCAATTGTAAGGCATGCATTTCCTCTTCTATAGCTTTCTGCCAGCCAGGATGGTTAAGAGCTTCCTTGTATAACTTAGGAACAATAACAGATAACAATGATAAAGAGAAAGCTTGGAAAGAAGATGACAAATGGTCATAAGAAACAAAATGAGATATAGGATAATCATTACAAATCCGTCTACCTTAGCGAAGTGCAACGGGAAGATTAAGATCAGACTCGGAATGATGAACAACTGGATCTGTAGGAGCTGAGGAAGATGACAGAGGATGTAAGGAAGGCTTTACATGTTCAATCGCTAGAGCAGGTGGTACAAGAGATTCGTCCTAAGTAGTGGTAGGAGCAGAAGAGGTATTCTTGCGAGCACGTCGAGTATAATCCCTAGGAGCAAGAGGAGTATCAAGAACCGGAGACGGGAGAACAATGTCTGGAAAGATAGGTTCCTCCACTTGACTACCCTCCTTAGAATAATATGGAATATGCTCAAAGAATATCACATCAGCACACACAAAATGTTTTCTCAAAGATGGACTGTAACACCTATATCCTTTCTGAGTGCGAGAATAGTCCAAAAATATGCATTTGTGAGCTCAAGGATCAAGTTTGCCTTGTCTTGGATTTAAATTATAAACAAAACAAATGCACCCAAACACTTTTGGAGGAAGAGAAAATGGATCTTTATCAGGAAACATCATCTGAAAAGGTGATTTCCCTTTAAGGACTCGAGATGGCATTCTATTTAATAGATATGCCGCAGTAAGAACTGCGTCTCCCTAAAAATGCTTAGGCACATTCATTTGAATCATCAAAGCCCTGGTAATAGCAACAATTGGTCCATTCTTTCTTTCAGCAATTCCATTTTGTTGGGGAGTATCAACACAGGAAGTTTGATGGGTGACACCTCTACGCTTAAGAAATTGCTAAAAGAGACCATCTTTATATTCAAGGGCATTATCAGTTCAAAGAATGTGTAACTTAGCATTCAACTGATTAGTTACCTCAGCATAAAAAGATTTAAACACATGAAAGACTTGAGATCGATCTTTAAGAATATATAACCAAGTCAAACGAGAATAATCATCAATAAAGGAAATAAAATAACGGGCACCAGCTAATCCAGTAGTTCGGGCTAGACCCCAAATATCAGAGTGAACAAGCTCAAAAGGGCGTAGACAAGGCCCATCAGTTGTAAGCTTAAAAGTAGCCCTATGATGCTTGCTAAGTTCACACGTTTCACAATTAAAACTAAAAAATTTTGGTAAAGAAAGAACTAAACACCGAAGATTGTCAAATGAAGAATGTCCAAGACGACAATGCCACTGATACGGAGAAGTCGAGGTATGGAGTGCAAATGTAATAGGTGAACAAGACGACTGAGGGCCCATCCTTCTAAAATCCCCCACCAATCATCCTCTTCGTCTTTAGATCCTGAAAGATACAGTGAGTAGGATAGAATGTTACCGAGCAATTTAGAGCAGAAGTAATTTTACGAACTAATAACAAGTTAAAATGAAACTGAGGTAGATAGAAGACAGAAGAGAAGGTTAGACTAGATGTACTAACGATACCAATTCCTTGGATTGGAGACTTGGTACCATTAGCTATTGTAACAAACGAGGGAGAAGATACACGAGTAATGTCAGACAGAAGAGAGGAGTTACCTGTCATATGATATGAGGCTCCAGAATCAATAATTCAAGGTGTACTGAAGGAAGAATGAAGACAAGTATTACCTGAATCACCAAAAGTACCTGTGGAAGTGGATAGAGGATTGCCACGCTTGACAATTAAATCATATTCAGCTTTGGAGATAAGAACTTGTTCTTTAACAGCAAGATTAGGGTTTTCCCCCTCAATCACAGCCTGATTTGCCTATGCAGGCTTGTCGTGAAGTTCCCAATAGTAATCAACAGAGTGATTGGTTTGACCACAATGTGTACAAGTCCTGCCACCACGACCACCTCTACTAGTATGTGGAGGACTGCGTCCCCCTTGGCCACCACTTGAAGTATCTAATTGCTCAGCTAGAGCAGCAAGGGCAGAACGATCCTCCTTCTCCGTAGTAGAAGAATGGATAGAGGCATGTCGAACACGAGCAAAAGTCTCACTAGTAGTTGGCAAATCTTTGCCTGAGAGAATTTGAGAACTGATGGGAGCAAGTTCTGGCCGAAAAATTTTGCTACCTGAAATTCTTCTCTGTGTTGTTTCTGAATCTCTAAATCCGTAGTCAAAGGCTGATAAACATTAAGTTCTTCCCAATTGCCTTTCAATTCCAAGTAGTATTCTTCAATCGATCGGTCACCTTGTTGAAAAGAAAAGATATCCTGGTACAACTTGTAGATGCGAGAAATATTCTTTTCTGACAAGTACATTTCTTTGAGTGTGTCCCAAATCTCCTTAGCAAGACTCCAAAAATGAAACATTATTAAACACCTCTGGTTCCATACTATTCCATAGCTAAGTCATAATCTTGCATCCTCCTGTTCCCATGCATCAATCTGTTTTTCCTCCTTGGGTTTGGGTGACAAGATGTAATAAAGTTTCCCACGAGCTTTCAGAAAAACTTGGACTATCCGAGACCATTGAAGGTAATTGGATCCCTTCAATTTGGCAGTAGTTATCAAGCCGAAAAAGAGAGAGTCCTTGTTTTCCGATTTGTCACCCATGATAGTCGAGACGAGACAATTCGAGTACAATAGAAAGAACTATAGAAGATTGAACATGAAAGAGAATTATAGAATATTGAACAAGAAATAGAGAAAGAACATAATACTTTTTTTTTAAGTCATCTTTGCCAGAACTACAGAGAACAACTTTCTTTTTTTTTTTTTTTTGAGACCTAGGGTTCTAGGTCATTTTGCCAAAGAAAGAATATAGAAACAGAATATACAAAGAAAGACTAGAGAAACTGAGAAAGAAGAAATTGAAAAAAGAGAGAAAAAAAAACAGAAGAAAAAAAAAAAGAGAAGAAGAAGAAGCTTCTTACATTATGTCTTCAACGTGGATCTTGATGCTCTGATACCATGTCAAGAATATAGACTAAGTTGAGAGAGAAAGAAGAGAGAAATAGACTCTTTTATTATATATTCAAAGTGTGTGATTCTGTCCCCAATTAAGGAATAATTGATATATCCCCTAATTAAGGAATAGTTGACTGACGACAAGTACCAAGTAGAAACTGACTAGATCACTTCAGTTCAACACTTCAACTCAATGCCTTCCCTTATAAGCTTCGGAATTTCCTTCTTTAAAACCAAAGTGAATTGTTATTCTTGTTCTTTCTTCCTTTTAAAATATGCTGCTAATCCAAATTGCGCAATTTTCAGATCATCAAATAGACATTTTCAAACTTGCTCTGCAAGACTATTACACAGCCATAGAGAATCATTGGTATCTCCATTTCTAGTTTAAGTGTCCTCTGATTCTTAACCATCTCAATAAGAGGAAATCTTATTTAAAAGTAGTATTTAGAGAAACATTTAATATATTAGGAAATTCTCCTCTGGCTCCAAGTAGTTCGGAAATTCTCCTCTGTCTCTCTCACCGAGAAAATTTTGAGTTATCATGAAAGTAGTATTTAGACATGAAGCTCCAATAATTTGAAATGGGGGGAGAACTGAGCTAGATCATCAGAACCAGACGTCGACAATGATGTGATAACCCCATCTGCATCTCCAATGTCCTCTAAAATGTCCCCATCTTCATCAACCAGTCTTTCTAAATGGGTGATTCAATAGTATTTCATCTGTCAATTAATAAAAATATTGTTCTCATGAGGATTTAAACAAATTCATGCCGATCAGGACTTCAACAATCTGATATGGAAATTCCACCATAGCTGACCCCAAGTAGTTTGGAAAAAGGTTTTATTGAGATGAGTAATTTTCCCCAGGGATTCCAACTAAGGATTCTTGTGGGCTAGACCCCAACAGGGTTCAGGCAACAAACTTGTGTGTTGTAATTATATATATTCAAAGCATAATTGCAATTTACAGCTCATATGACCAACAAACTCGACATATGAAGTTACTTCTAATATCAAGTGTAAATAAATACAATTGAAAGAATAAACTTGCTTCAAAAAATATAAATAAGAAAACAGATTATTCCTGCTATTACAGAATTTTGAATTGCTCAACTTCTGCAGGAAGTGCCAAATTAAGGTAGACTGCTGCTGCTGCTGCTACTATTGCTGCATTGCCTTCAAAGAACTGTGTTAATGTATCAAATGTAGATTGTCATCATTCTTTATTTGTAAATTCTCCAGTTCCGTCTCAGTCTACATTTGTTATTTCATCAATCACTTGAAATTTTATTAATTTTTCGTCATCTGACCTGTGGAAATTAGTGTTTTCAGGTATGATGCCGTCATAGTTTTCAGTCTTACACAACAACAAAAATGAGTCTATCCTGTCTGCATCCGAGTCCTCCAGTTCTTCAATCTCTCCAAATTCATCACCTAGCAGGCAACAAATGATTGATTGTGTGCATAGACAAAATGGCTGATTGTGAGAGAATATTGAATGAGACATACTACCACAACATACCCAAGAGCCCAAACATCATAAAGAAGCCCCTGTATATAATCAAAATGAATTGTGCAAAGGAGTGCCTCACAGGTGGAAAAGCTAAATTTTCTCCACAGCATTACTCCAACAACAAATTATATACCATCCTGTCATTGAATGTTATGAGAGCATCCTAGTAGATTTTTTTAAGTGTATCCGAAACAGAGACCTCAGCAAACTTTGATGGCCATTTTGGTGGGAGGTAGCCAAATCTTCTTCTGGATTTCTTCCTTTAACAACAATCACCACCATGGCCATTCATATTCTGCTGATGCTACCTTAGTGTGTGTTCTTTCTCTTTTCCCAGATAATTAGTGTGTATGCTGAAGGCGGGCCATGATGCAACGGTGCTCCATTGTGACTTAGAGGTCACAAATTCAGAACAGAAAACACAGCCTCTCGGTATGCCGAGGTAAGACTGCATGACTAGTTAGTCTTTTTTATTTTTTTTCATAAATAGTGTCTATACTTTCTTTTTTATTCATTCACAAAGTAAAAAATGGTTCTTAATTTTATTAACGGAGAGGATAGCTAGATTGAAGTCCTTAAATTGAGGATGTTTTGTAAGAATTTGGATTCTCTCCTATGTACTGGATGGTTCAGTAAATAGGAGAGGGTATAGATGACTCTTCACATGCAGTGTGGAATTCCACCACCTGTGAACTAATATCTCCACCCTTCTCTGTGCACTGGAGAGAGGATCCAAGTTTATTTCAATAAGAAGAAAAACAGTAACATTTGTTGGCTTCCTTTTTCCCACTAGAAATGAAATCTTCTTGTCTGTTACTCAATTAACCCGAAACATACCATTGGGTTAAATATGGACTGTTGGGAAGCATGTGAATTGACTTGTAATACATGCCTGCACCAAATGCTGTAAAGAATGGATTTGACAGAGTCCAAACTTTTGTCGGTCCAAACTTTTATTATTGAACCACATAATGACTTTTTGGACAAACCTATCAAGGCGCTCAAAAATGCGCATAGACAAACAAACACACCACACACACACATATATATATATATTGACAACGATGGTGGTATCAAACCAGGCCAGTTCTGAGATTCACGAAAGTTTGAAGAGTCCTAAGCAAACGGTCAAATGTTAGGCCCCTTATACGTAACGTTTTACAAGCGCATAAATTTTATAATAACGCAAAATTTTTATTAAAATGAAACGATAAGCACATATAATATAAATAGCACGATCTAGTTCACATCAAAAAATTTTAAAAAAATATTTAACACATCTTAGTCACAAAAATCAAAATTTAACTTTATATCAAAATAAATGTAACCCTCTTGCATTTTGAGTTACAAAATTATTAATTAAAGTGTTTCAATCAAGTTTCTCCAATATATCTTTTTCAATAAATATTGCTTGTTGATGTAACCGTGGAAAAAGAAGAAGAAAATGTGAGAAAACAAGCCGTGAAGAAAGAAGAAAAAAAATGAAAACGCAAACAACAATCTCGCAAACCCTAAGAGACGAATTGGACATTTAGTTAGTAATTTTTTTTTAATTTTTAAATGAGGCCGAGTAGTATTGAGTTTGGTTAAATTGACTATAGTTAATAAATTTTTGTTTTTTAAAATGAGATCTAGTAACATTGAGTTTGGTTAAATAGACCATAATTAATAATTTTTTTTTTTTTAAATGAGGCTTAGTAATATTGGGTTTGGTAAAATGAACCGTAGTGGGAAAAAAAAAAAAAAAAAAAAACTCTCAATAGTACTATTGGGTTTGGTTAAAAATTGGAGGCCCAAGGCGACCGCCTAAGCCCAGGGCCGGCCTGTATCGGACCTATTAGAGCACTCCATAATCCACCATCCGGGCACATGTAGTCCCCGTCTTTACTCATGGAGATTCGATCTCTCGACTTTCAGGATATTCCCTTGGATTTTCGTTGACAAACAAGCTGCAACAAAGTCGGAACCCTTGAATGAATGTCAACTGCTGTACTTCCAGCTCAGATTCCATGTCCACTCAGCAAAGCTTAAAGTTGGTTGAAATAGAGGATTATCATCCACCAATCTCTTGCAGCAGCAATTTTTATTGTCCTCCGAGTGGGCATCCATTTAAATTGAGTTGTAAATCTACTCATCATGGTTGCCAAGTGCAACCTCATAAAAAAAAGATTAGTTAGTCCCCAACAAATCATTGCTCAATTGAACTGCTCATAGCAAAAGATCTCTTCCCACTTTCATTCACACCATTCCTCATTCATCAACACACTCTCTCTCACAAGCACACACAAAAACTGGACAAACACAATTGTGCTAGTCTTCTTTTATTAATTTATTATGTAGCACCATGAGCGTGGGAGAGATAGGCAGCAGTGTAAGAGGGGGTACCTTTCATTGGGCACCTCAGTTTCTCCAACATGGTTTTCAAGAGAACCATTTTCCATTTTCTACTCCATTTTTTTATAATCTCTGGACAGGCACTCTCCGGTCATCACCACCACCATCATCACTCTTTAGAGACTGATAAAATTGCACTTCTTGCATTCAAAAGGACAATATTTTCTGACCCGAATTTCACGCTAGATAACTGGAATGAGACCACTTATGTGTGCAACTTCACGGGTGTCCACTGCAACAACCAGAGGCATCGCGTGATACGACTCAACCTCACTCGTGCTGCACTTTTTGGTTTGCTTTCACCCTTCATTTCAAATCTAACCCAGCTTCGTGTTTTAGAGCTTGCTGAGAATCACCTGTTTGGCATCATTCCACCTGAATTCTCCTCCCTCCGAAGACTATTCCATCTTGAGCTTGATGAGAACGATTTGCATGGTACAATACCAGATTTCTTCTCCCTCCTTCCCCGTCTTGTTACAGTAAGTATGAATGGTAACAACTTAACAGGTATGATTCCAGCTTCCTTCTTCTCCAACTGCACTTCATTGGGAAATGTAGACATATCCTACAACTTTCTCATAGGGAATATTCCACCAGAAATTGGAAACTGCCCTAACCTGTGGAACCTCAATATGTATAATAATCAATTCACTGGAGAATTCCCATTCTCTATGACCAATCTTTCACTCATGTATAATTTGGACGTGGAGTATAATTATCTTTCTGGTGAATTGCCTTCAGAGATTATAGCGCATTGGCCAAAACTTGTCCAGCTTCATTTATCATACAATAACATGGTCAGTCATGATGACAACACTAACCTTGACCCATTCTTCACCGCCCTCACAAAGAGCAGCGCTACACTAAAGGAGATTGAATTGGCTGGCATGCACCTTGGAGGAAGGTTGCAAAGTTCCATTGGCCAATTAGTTAAACTTGAAACTCTGTTCCTACAAGAAAACAGGATCTTTGGATTCATTCCTCCAAATTTAGCAAGTCTTCCCCGTCTTAGGGAGCTGAATTTGACATCCAATCTTTTGAATGGAACAATTTCAGCAGAAATCAGTGGGTTGTCCTCCTTGCAACAACTTTTCTTGTCACACAACAACTTCACTGGCACAATTCCAGCAGCCTTAGGACAGTGTCCTCGTCTGGGTCTGCTTGACTTGTCAAATAACAGACTCTCTGGTGAGATCCCTCAAAGTCTAGGAAATTTGGTCCGAATAAATTTTCTGTTCCTTAACAACAACCTCCTTTCTGGAGCAATACCTGCGAGTTTAGGACAGTGCAAGGCTCTGTCCAAGTTGGACTTGTCCTATAACAGTTTGACAGGGGGCATCCCTTCAGAAATATTAGCTTTACAGGAGATTCAAATATTCCTCAATCTTTCGCATAATCATCTTGAAGGACCATTGCCAATAGAGCTAAGCACGCTGAAAAAAGTCCAAGAGATAGATCTTTCATCGAATAACTTCACTGGAAGTATCTTCTCTCAGATTTCAAGTTGCATTACCTTGAGGCTGATCAATTTTTCCCACAATTCTCTTAAAGGGCAGCTTCCAGAATTTTTAGGTGATCTTAAAAATCTTGAAGTCTTTGATGTCTCAAGGAACCATTTGTTCGGACCAATCCCAATAAACTTGAACAAAATTCAAACTCTCAAATTTCTGAATCTTTCATTTAACGATTTCACTGGAAAGATTCCCTCCGGTGGCATCTTTAATTCTGTTACAAATCTGTCATTCTTAGGCAACCAACATCTTTGTGGGAAAGTACCTGGTATGAATTGCAATCGAAAGCTGAACTACTTTCATTCACATCTGATTGTGTTCTGTATAGTCATATCTGTATCAGTGTTCTTCTCAACAATATGTTGTGTGATTGTATGCCGGCGTTTACAAAGAACGATTTTCTCTGGGGAGGCTGAAACAGTAAGCAATTCACCACCAGAACTGGTCCACAATTTCCCAAGAATAACATATAAGGAACTCTCAGAAGCCACTGGAGGATTTGATCAGCAGAGACTTCTTGGATCGGGAAGCTATGGGCATGTCTACAAGGGAGTTCTTCCAGATGGAACGCCTATAGCAGTTAAGGTGTTACATCTGCAAACTGGCAATTCTACGAAGAGTTTCAACAGAGAATGCCAAGTTTTAAAGAGAATTCGTCACAGGAACCTGATAAGGATTATAACAGCTTGTAGTCTGCCTGATTTCAAGGCCCTCGTTCTTCCTTATATGGCAAACGGAAGCTTGGATAGCCTTCTCTACCCACACTCAGGTACAGGTCTGGCTTCGGGGTCATCAGATTTGACCCTGGTTCAGAGAGTAAACATTTGCAGTGATATAGCTGAAGGGATGGCATATCTACATCACCACTCTCCAGTTAGAGTCATACATTGTGATCTAAAGCCAAGCAATGTTCTTCTCAATGATGAACTGACAGCTTTGGTCTCTGATTTTGGGATCTCTAGGTTGGTTATGACTGCTGGAGTGGGAAATGCTGGGGTTGCTGAGAATGTGGGGAGCTCTACTGCAAACGTGTTATGTGGATCTATTGGATACATAGCACCAGGTACAGATTTCTGCTTTTCTTTTGCATCTGAAATTCAAAAAGAATAAAACAAAAAAAATATTAAAGCTGCATTTAATACCAAGTGATTAAGTTAGGGAGAAGCTCAATTCCTACTATATTGTTTTAAGCACAAGATAATAGATAGTTCATAAAATTTTTGTAGCTTTTTTAAAGAAATGGAAAATTACTTCGTACATTTTTCGAGTCTGGGAAGTCATTTTCCAGCATAAACACCATAATTCCACATGGCTGAACATTCCGTATCAAATTTATTGTACAATGTTTTCTTGATTTTACTTTTCTTCGGTACAAAGCCCAAGTCAATTCGCTTTTCATTTTTTTTTTCTCATGCAGAGTATGGATTTGGATCGACGACATCTACAAAGGGAGACGTTTACAGCTTTGGCATTCTAGTTCTTGAGATGGTGACAAGAAGGAGACCAACAGATGACATGTTTGTTGGTGGGCTAAGCCTGCACAAATGGGTTAAGAGTCAGTACCATGGAGGAAGGATGGAAAAAGTGGTAGACTCTTCATTGGTGAGAGATTTGAGAGATCAGTCCCCTGAAGTGAAAAAGATGTGGGAAGTTGCTATTGGAGAATTGATTGAGTTGGGTATTCTCTGCACACAGGAATCCCATTCTACCAGGCCTACAATGCTTGATGCCGCTGATGATTTGGATCGCCTTAAGAGATACCTTAGTGGTGACACCACTGCGACATTTACCTCCTCTCTTGGAATATCATCTTCTACTCTAGGTGATGACTAAGGCTTATCCAACTTTCTGTACATACATCAAGTTGCTCTTGAATTTGTAATTTACTGTTCCATTGATCTATCAGAATGTTTGACCTATTTACTCTGCCATTGAACTCTTGCTACTACCATCCAATCATCGAATTCTTCAGTACATCAGAATAAGTATCTCAGATAATATAAAGCTGGATACCAAAATTATAAACATCAGAATAAGTATCTCAGATAATATAAAGCTGGATACCAAAATTATAAAATGCAAGGATCACTCTCCTGATACAACTCCCAGTTCGATCCATTGGATTAAGGGTTCCATTGCTTGCTGTCAGATTTTCAGGGTCCTGTTAGCTCATGCATCAGTACTCATGCTCAATGAGAGACCCAAATTGAATTGAGAACCTAAGGTAAGGTCCAA
Organism: Cornus controversa; assembly: GCA_026545225.1. NCBI lineage: Eukaryota > Viridiplantae > Streptophyta > Magnoliopsida > Cornales > Cornaceae > Cornus > Cornus controversa. Next base: position 56,242,093 of record CM048845.1, read on the forward strand.
ACTTGATGCAAATGGTATGTGCACTCACAAGAGAGAGAGAAAGAGAGAGGGCTATAATAAGAAGGCTGATTATAGCCATCTGACCTGTCATTAGTGAGATTTTGAGTCTCCTATCAATGGATGGTGGATTTTATCCCATATATGATAAACTAATAAGTTAGAGAAATGATGAAAGACAAATAATTGAATAACGAAAGACCATATAATTATAATGTATAAATAATTACAAAACATTTCTTAAGTTGGCTATTCAGGTTTCAAGGAATAAACAGTACAGCAATACAGTGGTCTACCCAGCTGGGCAAGAATGAGTGTGTACATAATGTCTATTTATAGGAGGACCACAGATTCCACACTTGTGCCTACTCTAAAGAGGAGTAAGTGGGAGATGGTGCTCCATGATAATGACCCCCATAAACTGTAAAGCTTAGGTAAGGTGCAGTTTGAGACACACATGGGCTGCTGAACATTACACATTCATTAAGCAAATAAACAAAAGGATCAGAAAGGAGATAAAGATAAGAATATAGTGACACTAATCAACAAGATTAATATTATCCTGATCAAATAAAGATTCTACTATTTCATGACAATATGTGGGCTGCTTCTACTTTCATAAAAAATTAAGAAGATAGTCTCTTATACCGGTACAAACTAAAATAGGAGAAGATCTACGTTACGCCTTTACACCGGGTGAATTTGAGTCATACGTGTTGTGCACGCGTAGTGAGTCTTCCAGTACGTATTAAACACATACGTACGTATTAAACACATATCGTGAGAAGTTAACAATCTTTATTTACTCAGTGAGGCCATAGGAAGATTCACAAAGTTGCAAGGAAGCTAATTTTAAGAAGCCTGAATTTTGCACAATCACCATTTAAGTTTTGAATTATAACGAGCACAATTTACCACCAGCATACCATATCAAATGGTTGCTAAATTGAAATAATGACACTTACTGTTTGAAACTATTCACAAAAAGTCAACATCCTAAATTAGCTTGATAAATGTTGTCGAAAATTGCTAGTCACCAGCCACTAGATGTTGACAAAAAGGAAATGAAATCCTCTCCAAACTATTGTCAAAGTGTACTATTCACAAGTGACATCCACCTTATGCAGCTCCATGCCACTATCTCACATGAGAAACAATGAAACAGAGAAAATTTCAAACTTTTCATAATCAATTCCTTTGAATGCTGGGTAACATAGAAGGTAATAATAGTTGTAATGCTTTCGCCACAAACTCTTATCCACAACATTGGGAATCTGGGATAAGCATCTTCTGACCATCTACATCATACTAAGATCGCAAATGTATGTCAAATCCGCAATGCCAGACCAGAAGAGATTCAGGAACCATATATAAATTTTTTTGTAGAAAAATACTGGCATTGCAGTGGCTGTTTGTTGCTTGGAATTATAGATGGATCAAAGATGTATGTTCCCACTCAACACTGAAAGATCAAGCATTTGCAATTAATGGGTTGGAAGAATTTTAGAGCACCTAAGTGCCAAACTGCTCTTTTTTCACCACCACTAAGATAATTGTAGTGACATTTGTCAAACATCGTGCCAAAACTCAAATATTGCTTGCTCAATGTCTCCAAATGAATCACACCACTCGTAATCAGCTTGAGAAAAGAGTCACACAACTTTATGAGTTATTAATACATCATTATTATAACCATGGAAATGCCTCTGATGAGTACATATTTTGTACGAATTTTATCTCTAAAACTATGTTTGTCAGCACTTTATTATATTTTATTTTAATCAATAAATATGTTTTTAGGTCATTGCAGATTTTCACTCAAAAAAAGATTATTTCATCAAATAAGATTTAAAAGACCCATTTGTGCATGCTTCACTGTTCAGGTCATAACTCTCATCTCAATTGTTGGAATAATTCAAGCTCAGACTTTTTGGAAAGTTGATTCATAGAGGAACATTTTTTTATTTCATGAGAAAGTCCAAATTCGGACATTTAAGGGGTCAAAATGCCGTGACAAGTCAGAACCAGAAATCTGCGCTGATTTGATGTTGCATATATGTTTGTAACTTTCATCAAGGCCCACCTCAAGTATGGAGCAATGGATCAGACTAAATTGCCTCAAGTCCAAGCTCACTTGAAATGGATTAAATAATAATTATAATAATTATCTAAATAGATATATATACACATATATATCTATTTAGATAATTATAATAAAATCAAGATAATTATTATAAATATTAAATATATTAATGTAATAATTATGAAGGTCAATTCAAATTACAATTCTACCCCTTCAGTGAGCCTACAAGTAGAGGTAGAGGGGGAAAACTAGTGGAGGCCAAGGAAGAGAAGACAGAGATAATCCGGGTTTTATTTCATTGTCTTTTATATTTTTGTTATCTTCTTCTACTACGTGTAACTAAACCCCTCAACTAAGGTTGATGAGAAAACCACCATTAATGAAGTAAAGTTGTTTTGTTCATTTATTGATTCCCATGTATATGATTTAAATGCTTATGATTTTTGCTTCTTGTGATTAATTATTTTAGATCTCTTTCACCATTTATATCATGTATTTGTAGTAGTTAAAATTTATTATAATTAATCAAAGCTTGAATTTGTATTTCTTAAAAGTGAAAAGCTTTGATCTTATGTTTTTCATTAAATTGAATACATAAAATACTTAGAATTTCATATTATTTAAGCGAAGGAAAATCTACCTTTTGATATATTTTTATAATGCTTTATTGTTAAATATATCCAACACCTTAGTAATTTGCTCTATTTGATTTCAATTGTGTTATTTTAATTTCATGTTTTGTTTAAACTCTCAAATCAAACTTTGTTCAACTAAATTAGTTTTAAATTAATTTGAATTTGTATTAATTTTTCTTCTCAAAGCATTGCCTTGGGTTCGATCTCGTTCTTTTCGATCTAAGGTTTGATCTCGTTTTTACCGATCTATACTTTAATTGATTCGTACACTTGCGAGTTATAAATTTTTAAAACAACAATAGCCTCAACGAGTGCAAAACTAGTTAGACATGAATCACGTTAAAAGCTAGTCATTTTCATTCCACTAGTTCAGTTTCACAAGTTACAAAGTCTTGCTTTAGTTTATATAATACGACCATGGAGATGGAGATCTAATTGGAGCTGAGCATGAGGCAACTAATTTGATGAGATTTGCAACTGAGATTAAATATGGAGATCTAACCAAAAAAAAAAAGAAAAAAAAGTAAGATACATAATTCACACAACTATTTTATCTATCACCCATCTTATATTTTTTGTTACACGCATCACTGTACTTTTAATTAAAGAAAAGCATAAAAAAAAAATTAAAAAGTAAAATTCATAATTATAAGTGCAACTACATGTTATTTCTTTAGCATATGTCTAGCATAGTTAAATTTTGCAATATCCTTTCTCCTCATTCTTTCTTTCCTATTCAACCAAACAGTATTAGAGAAAAGCCTCCTACATTTTTTTTTATTTACATGAGAGAAAAGTGTAGTATATTAAAAAGCTAAATTAAAAAGATCACGTGGACAGACTCTCTTATTGAATCAAGTTAATATTATACATCAATGATCTATAATAAAGTTTACATTCTTCTTTTTTCAATCATAAGAACAAATGCACACACTTATATACATATTTACATATATATGGTACAACAAAGCTAAACTAGTGTAAGATTAATAGTTATTTTATACCATTCAATTACTTTTTTGTAATTAAGATTCATTTTTGTCGATCTAATTGTTTGATCAAATGTCCATCTCATATTCTTATATATACACAGCATTGTATAAGATCAAACTATAATATAAATAATATAATAATGATATATATAATATATAATATGAGTAAACATATAAGATTTGAACTTATATGTAGTTGCACTCATAACTATTAATTTTACTTTTTTTAATTTTCTTTTTTATGTTTTTCATGGTGATGCGTGTAACAAAAAAATAAAAGTTCAAAAAAAAAAAAACACCAAAAAGTTTCTATCTAATTCAGTTCAGAAATCAGATATATGATACGCAGACCAAAACCCTAATTGAATCATCCGTCAATTAAAAGAATTCTGGCATGTATAAACCCACAACCATCTTCCAAACAAACCTAATTGAATCCTCATATAATCAAAAGATATAAGATCATCATATATAGACAAAATCATATCTACCACAAGGAAAAAATAATAATATTTGCTCATCCTTGTCAAGCAAACTAAGTATATGCAATTTCTTGAGCCAAGAAAGAAATAAAGGATGAGATTACCTGAAAGTGTGAACAAACCCATCTCTGAGCCTGAGAAAAAAAGTGAAGTTGCTTTACCAGTTGATCGATTGTGCATGGATAATGGATATGCTTTAAAAATAACCCGACAAACTGCTCGTCTGGTCCAATGGTTTCTTCTTCTCCGGCCCAACCAGACAGTCCATCACAAAGATTCACAACCAAGTGAATCAAAAAACAACCATGATTTTTTTATTTTTTTTTGTGAGTGAGGTGATGGGTGGATCAGATGATGTCATGGTGACATTATTTGGTGGGACCCACCTTGGACCCACTACCACAATCACGTAAATTTATTCTCCGCCTAATTTGATTTTGACTCTTTTATCATTACTCATCAAAAAATGACAAATTTCGATAAATTCCTACTTTTTGTGATAAATCACATTATTTTTAAATGGACAAAATATACTTATTAACCCTTGATGTTTGCTCTAATTATACGTGTATTTATAATTTCGCAAAACCTACACTCACACTCCCTAAAGTTTGGCGCATGATTATACTCAATCCCAACACTATATGTATTATCTGATTTACCCCTCTATTGAGTGAAAGGACATTCTTGACCTCATTTTTCTTTTTCAATTAGACAAAGTTACACTTAGTTCTCTTTTAAACTTATCTCAAACTCACACACACACATATATTATTGCAGCACTAAAAATATATTGCAAATTTTATTAAATATATTTTTAATATATGTTATATTACGTATTTTACTAAAAAAATAAATTTACTAAATTACGTATATTACAAATTGAAAATGAAAATTTTTAATTTAATATATGTTATATTACATATATTACAAAATAAATAAAATTTTAATATATTGTAATTATTTTATTTATTTTTAGTAAAATACGTAATATAACATATATTAAAAATATATTTAATAAAATTTATAGTATATTTTTAAGTTATTACCAAGGTTGTTATGATGTTTCTTATTGATAAATATTGGTAGAATTTTTATAACTCAAGTATCTACAAGTTCCTTGACAATAATTTTTGTATCATCAAAAGTTTTTAATTTGCTATTAGGGTCATAACTGGTTTAACTTGGAGTCTGATATTTGACTGTAATTTATACACCGAAATGACATTGTTTCGATGTACAATTAACACACGATGGAATAGAAAATTTTGGTTCCTTTTACTCACAATGATAGTGTGATGTAAAATTAAAATAGTTTAATTAAAAAGAAAAAAAGATTAAAGCAATCAAAGGTAACTTTAAAAATATATTACAAATTTTATTAAATATATTTTTAATATATATTATGTATTTTACTTAAAAAATAAGAATTACAATATATTAAAATTTTATTTATTTTAGTAAAATTTGTAATATACATAATATAATATATATTAAATTTTATTTAAATTTAAATTTATTTTTTTAGTAAGATACGTGGTCTAACATATATTAAAAATATATTTAATAAAATTTGTAATATATTTTTAGTGCTGCAAGAGTATATATGTGTGTGTAAGAGAGACTTAAGGTTAAAATGGAAGTAAAGGTAGTTTTGTCTAATTGAAAAAGAAAAATGAGGCCAAGAATGTCTTTTCAGTCAATGGAGGGATAAAATAGATAATACATATAGTATTGAGGTTAAGTGTAATCATACGCCAAACCTCAGGAAGTGTGAGTAGGGGTGCACAAAGAACCGGTAGAACCGGAACTGTAAGGAACTGAACCGAATCATTCACTATGATTATGGTTCCTGTTCCAAGTCAAGTAACCGGAACCGTTAGAATATATATATATATATATATATATATATATATATATATATATATATATATAAATGAATAATAATAGTTTCTAAGTTCTGGTATTCTATATAAATATATAATATATAAAGTATAAAATATATAATATATAAATAAATACCAATACCATCTAAACTCTAATGTTTTATTTATATATAAATTATATAATATATAGATAAATACATTTAGTTTCTAAGTTATAATCTATTGTTATAACTAGGGGTGCACAAGTATTAGTGTATATTTTGCCAATGTTTTTATAAAAAAAAATAAAAAATAAAAAAATTGACAAAGAACCGCAACCACAACCGCAAAGAACCAGAACCGAACCGAATTGAACCGAACTCAACGGTTCCGGTTCCAAAATTAAGGAACCGTTGAGAACGGTTCCAATTCCGGTTCTACCAAGAACCGTAAAGAACCGTACCGTGTGCACCCCTAGGTGTGAGTGTAGGTTTTGCCAAATTATAAATATATATGTAGTTAGGACAAATCTCAGGGGGTGTGAGTGTATCTTGCCTTTTTTAAATTTATCGAACATTCAACTTTACGGTTTTTAATTTTCAAGAGTGAGTAAAAAGGACTCTTTCTTTTTCTCGTAAAATATATATCAATATCTATATCTATATCTATGCTACTTATATAAAAATATGAGACTTTTTTATTTTTTCTATACATTTTCACACTTTTTTAATACCATTTTATTTATTTCAACTAATTAACCTTCAGAGAACCCTATGTCTTCCTTATCAGAAATATATTATGAAAAATATTTAATTCACTGTGTATGTAATCTGTAATCTTATCATTTTAGTTGTATGATTTAAAATGCAAGTTATTTTGTGAAAAAATCATAAATCGGAGATCAATGGTGATCCTCAATAAATAATAATTTAGTAGTATAGTTTCTCTTTCCAAATAATTGTCTATTAATTTCAATAATATGAATGGTCATCCTCAATAACTACTAATTTAATAGTATAGTTTCTCCTCTTTCCAAACTGGTGTCTACTAATTTGTTGCCTTTTTTATTTTTCTATACTTTTTTTATATATTTTTATGTTATTTTATTTAAATTAATTAAAATTCAGCTTAGTTCATATATTATTGAAAACTTTACATCTTCTTAACAGTTTCTTTTTCTCTACTTTTTCATCCAACTAAACTCAGAAGTTATTCTTTCCATTTAACCTTTGGTTTTTTCTCATTGAAATTCAAATAATTGTACTTGCATTTTCGTCTCTAATAAGCATGTACTGTTAACAGTGTCTTCGATGCCAATATAATGATAATATACAAAGGAAAATCAAAGTAGTGTTGAAAATAATTAAAACGCACATTATTATTATTATTATTATTGGGAGATTATATTCGTGCTCTATTTTTTTATGATTGTGCTCTACTTGTATTTTTCTTTTAAAAGAAATGACAAAAAGGTCCTTAATCTCATTAATGCATCATTACTTATTTTATAATTTCATAATTACCCTTTAAACGATAAAATTTAAATATTTTTTTTTACCTTCTTTGCTTCCTTTAATACTTATTTTTTGTTCCTGTCAAAAGAAAACTTTTTTCTTGGGTGCTTTTTTTTTGGTTGTCAAAAGAAACAATTTATTCAACAAAAATAAGATTTTTTAAGGTTATGTCAAAAGAGATAATTTATTTTGTTTTGGATTTTTTTTTTTGAGTCATGTTAAAAGATATAATTTATTCAATAGAGATAAAAAAAAAATTGGGTCTTTTTTTTCGGTTCCATAAAAAGAGATAATTTATTCAATAAAGATAACCTTTTTTGTGGTCCTCTCAAATGAAATAATTTATTCGACATAGATAACTTTTTTTGGGTCTAGTCAAGAGAAATTTTTTCAAGAATTTTTTGTTTGGTAATTTTTTTGTATCCTATTAAAAGAAATCAAAAAGTATTAAAGATTGGATACATAGAGGGAGAACTCTGAAATGATACTTATGTAATTTGAAAAATAATAATCATTCACATCTGAAATTAGGATTATTAAAAGTGTCATTTCATTTAAGAGAGTAATGCAAATGTAGAAAAATGGGGTGCGAATATCGTCTCCCTTATTATTTTGGCTATTATTGATTTATTTCTCTTGCCATCGGGGATGTGGGTCAATTAGGCTACTTGTGAGTGGTTTGATTGCAGTTGTCTCTGATACTCCAACTTTGTTTTTTTTTTTATTTTAAATTTGTTTTTGATAGGGGAGTTTGACTCCGAGTGAACTTTGGTGACATGGACAACAAGTCATACCAATAAAACTCTTCCACTTCTAGATAGAATGTGATCGAAGAGTCAGTCTCCTACTCAGATACAAAATGTATCATACCTCTATAAATACGATGGCGATTCATTATCTAGGTATGCAATTAATACTCTTTGAGTGCCTTTACATCTTCTTAAGCCTTTTCAATTTATGACTTGAGCATCGGAGCGTAGTTGGCTGACACTACACCAGTGTCCTTCCGGTTACCCTTTCTTGTCTTTTTCAAGTTAGCGTTGACTCGGATTGTGTGTCGATTTCTGCATCATTAGTAGTTTCTAAAGAATCCGCCGCAGCATCAAGCCACAACAATTGGAGTCCACATGCATGAATGAACGATTGGTGTAGCGAACGAACAGTGTTAATTCACTCTAAATTGATTCTTTATTTTACCTATTGTTCGGCATTTATGCAAACACATGGTGTTAATTTAATAGGTTTGCATTAATTATAATAAGAAATTCCATGGTCTGATTTGATAACATACACAAAGGTGAGGACGCTTGGAAACTTTTGCGGGTTCAAAATATGGAGCATGGAAGATGCATACTTATGTTTGAAGCATAGGATTAGTGCAAGCGTTCAATACTGCTACATGTGCATGTTTGTTTTATATCTTTGTGTCGCTGTTGCAGCGACGGCTTGTCGCTTCCAACCATGCCATCGCTGGCAGATGCAGCATGAAACAAGAACCAAGAGTTATCGATAACCATCATGCAGCACAGCTCTCTTTGGTAATCTCTTTTTCTTACACACTCGGAGTTAGAATTCTCACTCACTATTTTACTGATTGGGTACATCAGCCTATGGCCCTATGGTCTTCATTATTTTGTTAGCATTAGTTTGGTTGCAACTTACTGTTCATGATAATGGTTTCTTCAATATCGTTGTTTATGACTTGAGATACTAATTTCTCATATGGTTATAAGCATGAGCACCTAAGACTTATTAATTGGTCTATTTGACAATATATAATATTACAATATTATTCATCAAGGCAATGGTATCTTTAGAAACTAAATTACTGGAAGATTAAACTTTGTTCACATCGATTTACATACATAACTTAAAGATATATAAGTTGAAAATCTTTTCAAGCTAAAGAATCATGATTGCTAATCTTGATTTCTAGGCACACTACTTACTATCAAGATGCTCAAAATTTATAAAAACACTTTTCAGATTACAATCTGTTTCAAGTGTGTGACTAGGATAAACGAAAATGATGTCATGTGGCCTCACATCCATTGCCATGCTTTTGGATACAATACCCCTGTCCCATTTTCGGAGTGTAGTAACAATGAGATTGAGAAAACCTCTTTGTCTATAAAAGTAATTAATTCCTTCAGCACTTCATATATTGTCTTTCAGTATTTCATATATTGTGCTTAATTGCTGGGTGTAATGGTACACATTGAGTATATGCAACTTGATACTAATTTAATTTTGACTTGAAATTTGAACTAATGCATGTGTGGAGTACGTTGCACATATATAAATAGTTGCATAAGCACGTAGCATTAACTCACATGAGCATTGAAGAATGTTATTTGTGTAAGATATAAATTTTTAATTGGCATATTTTGGTGATCAAAACCTGATTGATCAAGTTGTAATTTTTGGATTATTCTTTGTATCGATCATTGATGTGGCTAAACTTGATTGTAATTGTAAACTTATTTTTGCCCTTTTTTAAAATATAATTTAACGACTCGCAAGATCACGAATCTTTGTAGATACGGTTCTATATAAAGGGTATCGATCCCACGAGGACTAGTTGTTAATTGTCTTGAAGAAAGATTAATTCCACTTTAATTCTAAAAACAAGGTTTTGATTTTTGTTTTAAAACTATTGCATGAAATATAAAAATACTAAATTTAAAGAGTTGTAAGTTGGGAGAGAGAACTAGGGGTGGTTTCCACCACTAGCCATTCACATGTCCATAAATGTAGCAAGCTTGGGATTTATAAAATTAAATGTCTAACAATGTCATTAGGCTTGTGACCTCAATAACATATCAAAAGATCAATGTGTGTGCAAACCTATCATAATCCATCTTCAACAAGCATAGTTCTTCAACCTAACTAATTACCCTACTCTCTAAGTGAACCTAAATGCATCCAAACTACCTCATCTTGGCATGGTCTATACAAGCAAGAACAACACACTTAATTTAAACACTATTGCTTAGCCATCACTTACACTTTTTGTAGAAGATGCAAGTGTTGTGCATTCATAAGATGGATTCTACTCTAAGACAAGAATAAAAATAATATCATATGAATATATATATAAGAAATGTATAAGTGTACATCATCACTAGACTAAGTAATCAACATTTAAATACAAATCCCAAATAATACTACAAAAAGGAACAAGTTTACATGGCTAGGGGTTTCACCCACACCCTAGTAGAGAAGTCAGTTGATCATGGCAACCTTGCACTCTTCCATTGATGGAGAAAATGAAGCTTCAAGGTCTGGTTCAGCTCCCTCTTCTCCTCTCCCGAATCTCTAATGTATTATATATCTGTTATGGGAGCAAATGGCTCCTTTTTGTGCATTTGTGGCTACTTTTCATCCTTGGGGCCCACCATATATATATATAGCAATATATATATATCAACTAAGTCAATAATATCTCCATGTGTCTTGTTCAAGTCAGAAAATCCATCCAAGTCGTGCAAAAAGGTGAATTTTGTTGCAAGTGGGAGAGCAGGTGAACAAGTGGACAAGTGGGTCTGCAGAATCTCGATTGATCGAGATTGGAATCTCGATTGATTGAGATTTTCGATTGATCGAAATGCATCCTCGATCAATTGAGATTCTGATTGATCGAGATCAACATCTCGATTGATCGAGATGCCTTAGCTTCAATTCTGAATTCTGCTCTTCAACTGCAAATGGCCTCAAACATTGCTCCTTTTAGTACAAAACCTGTAATACATCAAAAATACAAAAATACCGTAAACGTATCTTGGTAAACGTAATAACGGGACTAACATATGCAATAAAGAGGATTCAAATACATAGTATTGAACATTTATCACACCCCCATACTTATACATTGCTAGTCCCTTAGTAATGCAATGTTACAAAAATGAAATGAACTATCTTATACAAAAATTGAATCATGCTCAGTCATCAACTAGATAAAGGATAATTATCCAATCATTTCACACTTGACAAATGCAACAAGTATTACAGAGTTATGCGGTCATTAGCAAAAATGGACCTTCACAAACTACAAACAGACGACAGTTCCCACATAATGGCCAGTCCGAACAAAAATACCGATTCCAACCCCAAAATCCTCTTTGAAAAGTGAACATGCATTTTAACGCGTGGCTTTGTCATATTTGGAGAAAAATAAGAACAAATCTGTTTTTAAAAGAAAAACTTATTGAAAAAGCTCAACACTGTTGTTCATTACCGCAAAACATACTTGAATGCTCATGTGCGGATGACCGTGCAATGCTTAGCTCTTTTTGCTTTCTTGCAAGCCCATGTAGCGGCATTGGGCCAATGACTCCCAAACCAATTAGTTTTAGGGCATTAGGTGAAGAAACACCCCTCGGACTTAATAACCGAGCTTACAAGGCGATGAGCTTAAACAAGCCACCCGCTTATAATTGCTTAACCTTGCACACTTATACGCGAATACTCCATGCTTAATGAGGCATAGAGATCCGGTTTATTGACTGAGAAGGCTTATTGCATATTTTTCTCTTCTTTTTTTTTTTTTTTACAACAACCGGAAGAACTCATTCTTTAAGTTGTTCAAATAAAAACAGAAATTTACAAAATTCTCCATCAGACTTATACCCCACAATTTAAAATGCATGTGTGCGATTTAAGGACAAATTTAGGGCAAGAACCGTACATATTCATATTTGAACAAAAATGTGGACGGTTCTAACCTATTACATAGCTTGCAAAAGTGCGGGTATTTACAATGTTAAAGCTCTTAACTACCTGCTGCATTTACCTCGGACATTTATTCGAATGATCTTCCCTTAAAAAGCAAGACATCACAGCAAGCATGCAAAAATATCAAGAAAAAACTGGTCTACAATGACAATCACTACAAAGATTGAACATTTGCATGCATATGCAAGTGGTATAGCATACCGCACCCCCAAACTTAGACGCAACATTGTCCTCAATGCTTGGACAAGAAGAACAAGGAGAGAAATTACCAGGAGTGCAGAACTCGACAAAAATGGCATTCCAACACAGCCGGTCATCCGGTAAATGAGAAAACCTGTACGGAACACCAACTGGATACCACGAGCATTAAATGGAATAAAAAGTACATGAAAAGAACATGAAAAAAGAATTATGTACAAGTTGACAATGCCGAGATCACTGCACATCCAAGGCTCTGAACTGGTGTTTCCCAATTGACTAAGAGGTCTATGCGATAAGATATTGACTATCCAGGCACGCTAACGTATATCATGCAAAGGGGCTGCCTTTCTTTATTAACGCCATACTGTGTTGAAGCAATCTCAACAATATTGGAAATTGAAACCAGACGGTAATAAACAGAAATCATCAATTGAATCGCATATAACAATTAGGCAACTGGTACTACATACATAGTCAAAGTATAGAGAGTAGAGATATTGGCAGAAAGTAAAAAGAAAGACAGTAAATAGAACACATACTATAAAAGAAATGACAATTATATTCCATATATGTGAAAATGAGTTTCAGTACAAAAGGGTACATGCATTTGGAATACACAAAAACTAACATGGCCAACATGGCCTATCAAAAAGCAAAGAAAAAAAAAACAACGAAAAGTAAAACAGAAAATACGAAAAGATAAAGCTAGTCTAGGGTGGGTGGTGGTGGAGGTGGCTCGGTGGGTGGAGTAGAGGTGGAGGTGGAAGCTCGGCTGGCAAACAGGAGCTGCAGGTCCTGCCGGAAAGCCCAGAACTCATCTAAAAGCACCCTCTGACCTTGCGTTAAAGACGTAATGTCCGTCCTCATAGCCTCCAGCTAACTCTGAGTCACCTGGACATGCTCCTCAAAACCCTACTGGAGACGCTCAACGTCAGCTACCAGACAGGAATAGCCCGTCGCCAGAATCTCATGCCGCTCTGTGGCGATATCAGTCTCTCCCTCCTCCAACTCCTCATCGGATGCCTCACCCTCTGCGGGTGCATCCTCATCCATCTCCACTGGAGCATCCATGTCCACGTCCTCTGGTGGATCGCCCTGGTGGTCCTGGCGCTCCAAGTGCCTCCTCACCCGCACCCACTGAGTATGCTGAAGCGGGAGGGCGGTGCCAACTGGATGTTAGTGTCACTGACAGGTATATTGGCACGGCTGAGGAAAGCTGTGACTAGGAAAGGGAAGGGAAGCTGCCAACTCGACGTCCGCCTCATCTTCTTGTTGACGAGCCCATCCTAGAATTTGTACATCTGTCCCCAGATCAGTGACGGGACAGAAAACCATGTGCCTGTGTGGAAAGCGTACAGGCAACGGAGAAGGTCGCCCCAACGCTCTTCCATATGTTGTAAAGGACACACGTTCTTGATGAGAACGATGTCCAAAAACCACAAAACGCTCGGGCACATCGATTTGAACATGCAGTTGTGACTGGGAGTGGCAAATATCCCGCCACATATGTCCATGATGATGGAGAAAAGGGCCATGTCGGCTGGAAACTCGGGCCTGTAGAGCGGCCGACCATCCTGGTCAACCATGTCTGGAGGCTGCTGGTGCGGAATGCCGATCATCTGTGCTATCCGACTCAGCGTAATGGTAATCATCGAGCCCCCCATGACTGTCTCTAAGGTGTTAGGCTCGATGCATGAATAGGTCATGCGCTCGTATGCCACATCGGTGGGTGGCACACATAGCCGGTCGAGCCGGCGCCGCCGAAACTCTACTACCACCCACGAGCAATCAGGACACATCTCGAACTCCCTCAACTCAAATCGGTGCTCCGGGTGGAACTTTCGACTCCGGAAGGCTCGCCCAGGCACATCTCGAATAGCACCGGTGGCATTCTTCACACGCGCCATAATCTGGAACAGTCTACACTAATTCCAAAAATAAAGTAAATAAAAATAAAATAAAATAAATACTAAAATAAGAATAAAAAGAAAAAAAGAAGTTCTAGTCCATGATGTCGACACATGCACTCCAAAATACGCTTGAATCGACTCGATTAGGTCTACTCGGAAGCAAAAACAACCCGCACAAATATGCTCTCATCTCACTCTCAACGAAGCAGCGTAAGTGGATGCAACCAAAATAAAAATAATACAAATCTCAACCGTACATGCACTCCTACCCCCGAAACCCGCAAGTTCCCATTATGAACGTAGCGAATGCAAGCCATTCCAATCCAACATCATCTATCTATGCTTATTAAGCCGGTAAACTAACAAAAATAACGGCAAATCAAACAAAATAAAGCATGCAACAACTTACCTTAAAGCGAAGATGATGAACGGCGCAAGAAAATGGAACCCCAACACGCAGCTGCGAAGAGACGAACTCGCGCGAATATGCGGAAGGCTCAGACAACGGAGAACGAAGGCGGAAGGCCGAGAATGATCGAAAAAGGTTGGACGGTGATCGGGGATTGCTTTGGAACTCTCAGACTGGAGTGAGAAGTCGGATGGTCGCGAGAAGAAATGGAGAAATGAGAGGGAGCCCGACGGTTTCGAATATATAAACGAATCACGTGCAGTCAGCGTGGCAATCTCGATTAATCGAGATGCACATCTCGATTAATCGAGATCTCGATTGATCGAGAATGGGATCTCGATTGATCGAGATTTTGATTGATCGAGTACCTATCGAGAAAAAACACCTCTCGGTACTTTGCACTTTGTAAAATGCTCCAAAATCTCTGCATTATTTCGATCAATCGAGACCAAAATCTCGATTAATCGAGATCTCGATTGATCGAGATCCTTGTTTCGATCAATCGAGATTCTGAAAAATAGCCTAGTTGATTAGCTTGATCTGAAACCCCATGGACTTGAACTTATGGGACTTAGATACAAAATTGTTTTGGATTAGAGGGACATCATGGAAGCATGATAGCCACCATGGCCGCGCCAAATTATACGTCTATGGCATGACGTTGGAATCGGTTCACGAGTCAAAATAAACGGGATCCGTCAAATTGACGACATCCACATACTCCATGGTAACTTGGTCATCCATGCACGGTTTTAAGCGCTGCCCATTCACTTTGAACAACGATCCATCTTTCAAGTCCTTCAATTCCACCGCTCCGTGGGGAGCAACAGAATTAACCAAATATGGACCATCCCAACGGGAGCGAAGTTTTTCAAAAAAACAAACGGAGGCATGAGTTGTACAACCATACTTTCTGTCCCGGAGAAAATGTTTTGACTCGAATATTGCGATCATGAAAGGCTTTAGACTTTGCCTTATAGATTTTAGCGTTCTCATACGCATCATGTCGCAATTCTTCCAATTCATTCAATTGAAGCTTTCGATTAGAGCCGGCCATTTGTATGTCAAAATTGAATGTTTTAGTGGCCCACATAGCTTTGTGCTCCAATTCAACCGGAAGATGGCATGATTTACCATAAACCAACCGGTGAGGTGACATTCCAATAAGAGTCTTATAAGCAGTTCGGTAAGCCCACAATGCATCATTTAGTCGCAATGACCAATTTTTTCGGTCGGGCCGAACTGTTTTCTCAAAAATGTTCTTTATCTCCCTATTGGATACTTCCACTTGTCCACTAGTTTGAGGATGGTATGGGGTGGCTACTTTGTGTGTGACAGAGTATTTGGTAAGCAAGGTTCGAAGGAACCGATTATAAAAATGTTTACCTCCGTCACTGATGAGGGCCTAAGGCGTACCAAAACGGTTAAAGATATTAGCTTAAATGAACTTAACCACGACTGCATGGTCATTGGTTTTGGTAGCAACGGCCTCTATCCATTTAGAAACGTAGTCCATCGCCACAAATATGTACTCATGACCAGTAGATGGTGGAAAAGGTCCCATGAAGTCGATGCCCCACACATCAAATATCTCAACAATAAGAATAGGGTTGAGAGGCATCATGTCCTTCTGAGACATCGCGCCCAGGCGCTAACATCGCTCACACGAGCGGCAAAATGAGTATGCATCCCGATGAAGTGTTGGCCAAAAAAACCCGCATTGAAGAATCTTTGCTGCGGTTTTCTTAGCACTAAAGTGTCTCCCATAAGCAAGTGTATGACAGAATTTTAGAATGCTTTGGAATTCACTATTGGGTACACACTTTCGGATTATTTGATTGGGGCAATATTTGAACAATTGAGGATCGTCCCAATAATATGATCATGATTGGGAGAAAAATCGATCCTTCTCTTGCTTGGTCCAAGAAGACGGTATTTTACCGGTTGCCAAGTAGTTGACAATGTCCGCATACCAAGGGATACTCTCTTGAGAGATTATAAAAAGTTGTTCATCCGGGAAGGATTTACAAACTGGAATGGAGTCATGGAGGGATTCAACAAGAATTCTAGAAAGGTGGTCAGCCACCACATTTTCGGTTCCCTTTTTGTCTCTAATCTCAAAATTAAACTCTTGCAGCAAGAGTATCCACCGGATCAATCTAGGCTTAGTGTCCTTTTTGGCCAAAAGATGCTGGAGGGCAGCATGGTCCGAATAGACAATGACCTTGGAACCTAATAGATAAGCTCGAAATTTGTCCAAGGCAAATACTACCGCAAGCAGCTCCTTTTCCGTTGTGGTATAATTGATTTGAGCCTCGAAAAGGGTTTTACTTGCATAGTAGATAACATGTGGTAATTTGTCTACTCGTTGCCCTAAGACCGCACCCATAGCATAATCGGATGCATCACACATGATCTCAAATGGGAGAGCCCAATTTGGAGGGATGAGAATTGGAGCGGTTGTAACCATGGTGCGGAGCTTTTCAAAAGCGTTAAGGCACGCTTCATCAAAGGTAAAATAAGAGTCTTTTTCAAGAAGGTGACACAAAGGCCGAGAGATCTTGCTAAAGTCTTTGATGAAAGGGCGATAAAAGCCCGCATGCCCAAGGAATGAACGAATCTCTCTCACCGTTGATGGTGGAGGAAGTTTGGAAATAAGTTCAACCTTAGCTTTGTCAACCTCAATTCTTCTCTTAGACACAATGTGCCCTAGGACAATGCCCTCTTGAACCATAAAATGGCTCTTTTCCCAACTGAGGATTAGATTGGTTTCTTGACATCGTGTGAGAACACGGGATAGATTTTGGAGGCATGATTCGAATGAAGGTCCAAACACAGAGAAATTATCCATGAACACTTCCAAGAAATTTTCCACCATGTCCAAAAAGATAGACATCATACACCGTTGAAAAGTCGTCAGTGCATTGCACAACCCAAAGGGCATGCGTCTATAAGCGAATGTGCCGAAAGGACATGTAAAGGTGGTTTTCTCTTGGTCCCTCGGGTCTATAGCAACCTGATTATAGCCGGAATATCCATCTAAGAAGCAGTAAAAACTTTGACCAGCTAATCTCTCTAAGATTTGATCAATAAATGGAAGAGGGAAGTGATCTTTCTAAGTTGCTGAATTTAGTTTTCGATAATCTATGCAAACTCTCCATCCCGTGGTGGTGCGTTGGGGAACCAATTCACCCTTATCATTTGGTTGCACCGTAATATCGGACTTCTTAGGAACCACTTGAGTGGGACTAACCCACTTACTATCTGAGATGGGATAAATGATTCCCGCATCTAGCAACTTCACAACCTTCTTTATTACAACGTCCTTCATATTTGGATTTAATCGACGTTATGCCTCTCTTGAGGTCTTTGCATCTTCTTCCAAGTGTATGCGGTGCATACAAATAGAAGGATCTATTCCCTTAAGATCTGCCACACTCCATCCTATTACTTCATTGTGCTCTTTTAGCACTTTTAGAAGTTTCATCTCTTGATCATTGGTGAGATTGGAAGCAACAATGACTGGAAGGGTTTCATTAGGCAAATCCATGAGTGTAGCTGGTAAAGGCTTGAGCTCAAGTTGTGGTGGGGAAATTAGAGAAGGAGTTTGGGAAGTATTGGACAAAGGAGGCAAAGGTTATCTTAGAACTCTCCATTTAGGCAAATCCATGACGGTCGTGACATCGAGCATTGAATTGACTTCACAAATGGATTGCTCAATGTCATAATCATCACAATTGAAATGACTCAGGCATGCCTCTAGAGGATCCTTAGAAAGAATGGAAGAAAGCGCTTCTTGAACGAGATCTTCCACTACATCAACACAAAAGCATTCACTTTCGTCGTCGGATGTGTGGTGAGAAGCATTAAAGATGTTCAAGCGGACTTTCATATTCTCGAAAGAGATGTCCATTACTCCGGTACGGCAATTAACGCAAGCGTTTGTCGTGGCCAAAAATGGATGACCTAGAATGATAGGAATATGTCTATTTGGATTTTGGACCGGTTCCGTGTCAAGGACTATGAAGTCCACCGAAAAGTAAAATTTGTCCACTTGAATTATCACATCCTCAATGATGCCACGTGGTTGCTTCACCGAGCAGTCGGCAAGTTGCAACACAACTGTGGTGGGCTTAAGTTCCCCCAAACCTAATTGTTGGTAAACTGAGAATGGAAGCAAATTGACACTAGCCCCTAAATCAAGAAGTGCATTTTCAAAAGCTTGATTTCCAATGGTGCATAAAATGGTTGAAGCACCGGGATCTTTGAATTTAGGAGGGGCTTGGTGTTGAAAAATGGAGCTTACTTGCTCAGTTAGGAGGACTTTCTTAGGAGCATTGTTCCTAGATTTGCGCTTTTGAGTGCATAAGTCCTTCAAGAATTTAGCATAGGAGGGAATTTGCCGGATAGCATCAAGGAGGGGGAGATTGATCTTTACTTGTTTGAAGATCTCCACTCTTCTTGAATTTTCTCTCCTTGCTTCCTAAAATGAGAAGTTTCCTTCAATCTTTGAGGAAAAGGAACTAGAGGTTCAAAAGAGGTGTCAAGATTTAGAATAGATGGTGACACAACTTCAATTGCCTTTTCTTTTGGATATTGTGGGACTTTGTTCACATTTGGATTTGAAGAAGACACATTTGGATTTGATTAGAATTCTTTTGGATTTTTGGATTGCTCATGGGATTTCGTTTTTTCTTCCCCGACCTTGGAATTTATGATTTTACCACTCCTTAAGGTGGTGATTGATTGAACTTACTCCGGAGGAGCATTACAAGATGAAGATGACGGATCATCAATCACATGAACACCCTTAGGATTTGCCACCGGTTGACTTGGCAACTTACCTTCTTCTCTTCTATTCAAGGCATAAGCTAGTTGCCCGATTTGAGCTTCTAACCTAGTCATAGATTGAGCATTAGCTTCAAGCTTAGAGATTGATTGAGAGTGGGTTTGCAACAAGCGGGTATTAGCCTTAAGATTGCTTATCACTCTTTCCTCAAAGCCTTGGCTTCTCGGAGGAGGTGGTGGTTGTTGGTAGTTGGATCTTTGATGGTAAGGTTGAGGATTTGGCCTATATTGAGGTTGTTGAGATTGGGAATTAAAGAAATTTTGCCCTTGAAAAGAGGGACTTGGTTCTTAAGATTTCCATGAAAATGTCGAATGATTCTTGTAACCAGAATTGTAGGTATTTGAATATGGATCATTAATCTGTTTAGAATACAAAGCATTCGCTTACTCTTGAGCACAATCGGGAGATTGACCGGCAATAGGACAGTCTCGCTCATAATGTGAAGTGTTATAGCAAAACGAACACCCTTCCTGATTTTAAACAGGTTGGCTTGGAGTAGGCAGCCCATTTTTTATGATTTGGTCCATTTTTTGGGTTAAGGCTTCTACTTGCATGACAACCTCATTTACCTTTGAAATCTCATGCACTCCTCTACAAGGTTGGGTGGATTTTCCTTTTCTAGTGGAGGAGCGTTGAGCTGAATTATTACTTAGGGTTTGAAAAAGTTTTCATGCATCATCTGGGCTTTTCAAAAGGTATCCACCTCCACAAGTGAAATCTATCATTTGCCTATGTTGCTCACTTACCCCATTATAAAAGCTTTGCACTAGCTGCCATTTTGGGACAGCATGGTGCGGACAAGATTTAAGAAGATCTTTTAATCTTTCCCAAGTCTCATGAAATTGTTCTTGATCAATTTGGGTGAATCCGGTGATTGCTCGCCGAATATCACTCGTGTTTCCCAATGGGATGTATTTTTTTAAGAATTCAATTTGCATCTCCGCCCAAGAATGGATTGAGTTGGGTTCTAAGGAATTGAACCAACTTTTAGCTTTATCCTTTAGGGAGAATGGAAACATACGAAGCTTTAGATCATCCTCCGTAAAGTGTGGTACCTGAATGGTGGAACACACAGAAATGAAGTAATCTAAATGCCGGTATGGATCTTCATTTGGGAGACCATGGAAGTTATTAAGAAGATTGATGGTGGAGGACTTTATTTCAAATTGATTTGCCGCTACATCTGAAAATTGAATACATGAAAGTACTTCAAATATAGTCGGAAGATAAAAGTCCATAAGCAATTCTCCTTGAGGAGGAGGAGGTGGAGGTTGTTGCTCATGAATAAATGGAGGTAGTCCGGGAGGTTGTCCATGATTTGGTTCCATGTTTTCTGTCCTAGGCAATATAGGGTCCCTAGAGGTTCCTCTACGTTATCTAAGTGTTCGTTCAAGTTCAATATTACATGGAAGCAAAGGAAGTGACAATGACCGTCTACCTAGCATACATTAAAAGTAAAACAACACCTCAAAATGCAAAATAAAAATAAAATTAAAAAAATTACTCAAATCCACAAATTTTAGACTTTATACTCACAAAGGGTCCAACCTTGAGTCTTTGAGATGCCCACTATGTGGTATACCTAAAATCAAGCAATTTGAGATATAAGCACAAGATATATACAAAAAAAGAATGAAAGAATTTCTAGCCTAAGAATTAAACCAGATTTAATCTTTCAATGGTGACAATTAAACCGTAGTCCCTGGCAACGGCGCCAAAATTTTGATGTGGCTAAACTTGATTGTAATTGTAAGCTTATTTTTGCCCTTTTTCAAAATATAATTTAACCACTCGTAAGATCACGAATCTTTGTAGATACGGTTCTATATAGAGGGTATCGATCCCACGAGGACTAGTTGTTAATTATCTTGAAGAAAGATTAATTCTACTTTAATTCTAAAAACAAGGTTTTGATTTTTGTTTTAAAACTATTGCATGAAATATAAAAATACTAAATTTAAAGAGTTGTAAGTTGAAAGAGAGAACTAGGGGTGGTTTCCACCACTAGCCATTCACATGTCCATAAATGTAGCAAGCTTGGGATTTATAAAATTAAATGTCTAACAATATCATTAGGCTTGTGACCTCAATAACATATCAAAAGATCAATGTGTGTGGAAACCTATCATAATCCATCTTTAACAAGCATAGTTCTTCAACCTAACTAATTACCCTACTCTCTAAGTGAACCTAAATGCATCCAAACTACCTCATCTTGGCATGGTCTATACAAGCAAGAACAACACATTTAATTTGAACACCATTGCTTAGCCATCACTTACACTTTTTGTAGAAGATGCAAGTGTTGTGCATTCATAAGATGGATTCTACTCTAAGACAAGAATAAAAATAACATCATATGAATATATATATAAGAAATGTATAAGTGTACATCATCACTAGACTAAGTAATCAACATTTAAATACAAATCCCAAATAATACTACAAAAAGGAACAAGTTTACATGGCTAGGGGTTTCACCCACACCCTAGTAGAGAAGTTAGTTGATCATGGCAGCCTTGCACTCTTCCATTGATGGAGAAAATGAAGCTTCAAGGTCTGGTTCAGCTCCCTCTTCTCCTATCCTAAATCTCTAATGTATTCTATATCTGTTATTAGAGCAAATGGCTCCTTTTTGTGCATTTGTGGCTACTTTTCATCCTTGAGGCCCACCATATATATAAATATATAGCAATATATATACATATCAACTAAGTCAATAATATCTCCATGTGTCTTATTCAAGTCAGAAAATTCATCCAAGTCGTGCAAAAAGGTGAATTTTGTTACAAGTGGGAGAGCAGGTGAGCAAGTGGACAAGTGGGTCTGTAGAATCTCGATTGATCGAGATTAGAATCTCGATTGATCAAGATTTTTGATTGATCGAAATGCATCCTCGATCAATCGAGATTTCGATCAATCGAGATTTCGATTGATCGAGATCAACATCTCGATTGATCGAGATGCCTTAGCTTCAATTCTGAATTCTGCTCTTCAACTGCAAATGGCCTCAAACATTGCTCCTTTTAGTACAAAACCTGTAATACATTAAAAATACAAAAATACCGTAAACGTATCTTGGTAAACGTAATAACAGGACTAACAAATGCAATAAAGAGGGTTCAAATGCATAGTATTGAACACTTATCAATCATCGACATCTTCGAGCTGACACTCAAGTGCATAGAAGCCGACAAATCAGTTAGAACACCATATAGTACAGGTAAGTATGGTGAGGACACTCGGCACTTTTTAGTTCCGAGCCTATTTTGAAAAACCAGGGTTTAAATGCAAAATTTAGAGGTTTTTCAAAGTAAGACCGGTCCTCAATATTTAGGACCGGTCCAACTTTTCTCGGCAGTTTAGTTTCTGTAGGTTTTTAAAAAGTCCCACCGGTCCTATTTATTTGGCACCGGTCCAACTTAGCCTGTTCTAAATAGGAAATAGATTTTGATGGAAATTCTGATTCCTATTGGGTTTGAAATTCTAGGAAAGTTCTATTTTGGTATTCAACTTCTTTACAAGTAGAATTAGGACTTCCTTGTCTATATATATGTATTCATATTTTCTCTACAAAATAAGCCTGGAGAATAAATATTTTTAGAGAGAGAAATTATATACAATATAATTAGGGCTTTATATATTTAAGACCACACATCCATACTTCACGAGTGATATTTAGGATGGTGTTCTACTTCTGATTAGCTGCTCAGAGACTGCATCAAATCTATTTGTTGATCAGAACATTGGATTGATGGTTCTCCGCTTGCTTGCTTGCTGAGGAAGAAGGGTGACCAGATTGCACTACAAAGGGAACAAAATACTTGTTGAGTACAAAAATACTGTAAGGGTGGTGACGTTAGCCGAAAGTCTGCAGCAGTTGGACTTGTTGTCGCAATCATAAGCCTGAGGTATTCCGCATCAGATCCTTGACAGAGTGAGAAGGGTGTGAGATTGAGACAAAGTCTGTTGTAATTTGCTTCATCATAGTGAATTAGTTTCCTGAGGCGTGCCACCTCCCTCCGTGGTTTTTTTCCGCCTTGGGTTTCCACGTATATCTGGTGCATTCTTTTCTTTACTTACACTTTATTTATTTGCTTGCTTTAATTGTTTGATTAATTGGACTTAAAATTGAATTAATTAAAAATTAAGCAAACGAGCAAGTGATCCTATTCACCCCCTCTAGGTTCTAAAATACTTTTCACAATCGCTTTCGCACCGCGCAACTCACAATTGGTATCAGAGCAGTGTTCTCTAATTTGTGAGTAGTTCCTTGCGAAATATTTTTACAATCAAAATTTATTTTTGTTTTCAAAAATCATTATGGAATCTTGTATGAAAGAGGGTGGATCGATTCAGCGAACTCCTTTGTTTGATGGTTCAAATTATACTTTCTGCAAGTCTCGCATGAAAGCCTTTTTAAAATCTCAAGGAAAGAGAGTTTGGATGGCTGTAGAGAATGGCTATAAAATTCCTACCACTACCACTGGTGATGGTGATGCTGTTGTGATTGTAGAGAAGGATAAGGCAACATGGTCTAATGTTGAACATGAAGATGCCAATAACAACAACAAGGGTTTATATGCTATATTTAATTCTGTTATTCCTTTTGAATTTGCTAGAATTTTTGCTTGTTCCACTTCGAAAGAAGCATGAGATATTTTACAGGTAACTCATGAGGGTACCACCAAGGTAAGGAGATCTAAGCTACAAATGCTTGCTACTAAATTTGAAACAATTAGAATGGATGAAGATGAGATGTTTTCTGATTTTTATTCTAGACTAAATGATATTGTTCAAAGTAGTGCTAACCTTGGTGAAAAATTTTTTTCTTTTCAGATTATTAGAAAAATCATGAGATCATTGCCTGATAGGTTCCAAGCTAAGTTGGAAGCCTTAGATGAGAGCAGAGATGCAGATTCTATGGAGGTGGCTAAGTTAGTTGGATCAATTCAAACTTTTGAGATGAAATATCCAAAACTTCAAAAATCAAGAACTTTGGCTTTAAAAACATCAAATACTTCGAAGTCTTCAAGTTTGTCAAATTGCTCAAATTCTTCAAAATCTGAAGTTGAAAAAATTGAAAGGTTTGAATATGATTCAAATAATGATGTTGCACTCCTTGCTAGGAAATTTAGAAAGATTCTTGAATATGAAAAAGGTAAAAATTTGAGAAAAGGAAATCCTTCTAAATTCCGTAACCAAAGCTCATCATCCAAAGGTAAGGAAAGGAAAGAGAAAGAAGATGACTCTAAGGAAATTGAGGTTACTTGTTGGACATGTGGTGGTAAAGGTCATACATCTAATCAATGTCGAAGTCCTAAGAAAAATAGCTTTAGTGCAAAGAAAATTTCAAACAAGAAAGTTATGAAAGTTATTATTTCTGAGTCTGAATCTTCTAACTCTGATAGTGATTCTTCTGTTGAGAATGATTCCCTTGCTTTTGTTGCTTTATTGAATGGTGATACTGCTAATGATTCTTCTTCTGATGTAGGTGAAACAGAGATATACACTACTCTCAGTCAAGTAGGGTCTGACGATTCAGAAGTTGAGCAGTCTGATGAAGAACCATGTGAAAGCAAGCTGCCAGAACTTTTTGAGAAATTGCTGGAAGCTTATAATAAAAAATCTGAGAAGCTGAAGCAAGAAAATTTTGAGAAAGAGACTTTGAAGAAAAAGAATGAAGAAAGTAAAACTGAAATTCTGAATCTTCAAGACAAAGTCAAGTTTCTCAAAAGTGAGGTAAGTCAAGTTATTTCTGCTAAAGATGTTCTTATTGCTAGAATTAATTTTCTTGAGTCTGAATTGAAAAAATCACAAGAGAAATTAATTGTTTTTACTTCTGGGTAGATTAAGCTTGATAGCATGATTAGTGTTGGTAAGCCTATAGGAGATAAAACTGGATTAGGTTTTGTTGGATCATCATCTAAGGAAAAAAATATTTTTGTTAAACCCAAGAATTTGATTGTATTTGAACCAAAACTTAAGTCTCAAGTTGAGTCTGTGCATGCTAATGTTGTGTCCAATGTGCTTTATTGTACTTTTTGTGGTAAGAATGGACATAGTCAACACTATTGCTATAAAAAGAGAAGACATTCTAATTCTGATTTTTATGTGCAAAATTCTTTTGCTAAGAATAGGGTTCCTGCTAAAAAGCCACATTATTGGAACAAACCCAAAAATTCTCAAGGTAAAAAGAATTCAAACAAGAAAAAGGATGTTTTTGTTTCTCCTCAATTCTTTCCTGATAAATTGCATGTTAAAACTATCTGGATGAAAAAGGAAGATTTGGAGAAGTTTGTGCCTGTTGATACTATGGGATTTATTCCTAGTAGGTCTTTGGGTGCAAAACCCCCTAACTAAGTCATTTAGGACTTTGATGGTCATGGACTGAGCTTATGTTCATTATTTGTTTTCCATTGGACCATATCTTTTAGATTAGGATAGGTTTTGTTTATTTTTAGTAATAATCATATAAGATTATGAGAAATATATTTTTTTAAGAAATAATGTGAATTCTTTATATTTCTTTTTAATTTCACTTTGATTTGTGAATGCATAATTGGGACACTTAGTTTGTCAATGAATGAAGTGCTTGATTTTATGATTTTGACATCGATAACCAATGTGTTGTATTTATTTCTTTTTAGAGGTAAATCTTCTGAGTCCATACAAAATTGTGTACTAGTCTAACTCGGAGAGAATTGATTGAAATCTAATGTGAAGTTGACTAGAGTATATTGTATGAGTAGCATTGAAAGCTTAAATGATCAATGAAAAAAAAATTATGGTTTTATTCAGCATAAAAAAAATGAAAAGAAAAAAATGAAAATTTGCTGAATATCTAAGACAAAAAGGAAAAGGCTACCTTCGGGATGTGTTCGTAGCTTCCACTACAATGTATGAAAGACACCGTCTTAGAAAAGAAAAAAAAATTGAAAAAAAATATAAATGATTGATCATGTGTAGCTATATTTGCTTATTATCCAATATATTTTAGAAGATGGATCAAAGGAATTTGATTAATTTTTGATGAAGTTAGATTGCATACACACACATGGATTTATTAGATGAATTTCTAAATTTTTATAAATATTTGTGTGTTGGAAGTTGTGTCATGATCATGAATTTGAGAATGAATTTTATTGATAAATTATGGGTTTTAAAATTCTGCATTTATAAATGTTTGAAATTTTTTAAAAATTTTAGAACTCATATTATTCTCTGAAAAATATGCTTTAATTATTCTCATGAGATTATTCATGTTTTATTTTTATTTTTATTTTTTTTTTGTTTGAAAATTTTTCAAAATTCCAAAAATATGTTTCATATTGATTTTGTGTTTATTTTTCACTCTTTATGTGCTTAATTGTCAAATTAGGATTGAAAAGATGTGTTTTTGGGGAATTAGAGGTCCAAAGTGTAATTTTTCATAATTCACAAAGTTGGATCGGTCCCCATTATTGAGCACCGGTCACACTTCTGCAGGTTCTGAGGAACCGAAAGAAGTTGGACTGGTCCCCAAATATGAGGACCGGTAGCACTTAGTGAATGCCTAGAAAATGGCATTCTGCGCGCGTTGTGGTGTTTAAGTAATTCCTTTTGAGCATGCGCACACACACTCATATCTCTTAAACTCTCACCCTCAAGCTCTCTAAAACACTCCAACTCACTTACACTTTTCCTCTTCTATATTTCTTGTGATCATTGATTATTGGAGGTTAGGATTGAACTTTTAAAGATTGTTGGTTGATTGATTGTTGAATTGAGTGATATTGTGCAAACAAATATCTTTAAAATTTGGAAATTTTAGACTTGCACTCCAAGTGTTTGATATAATTCTTTAATGAAGCTTGTGATCTTGTTTATGCTTCCATTCATTGTGACTTTCATTATTAGGTTTAAAAGAGTTAGGGGAGTACTTTTAAAAGCGAAAGGAATTTTGATTTGAAATATCTTGGTTGAGAGTCCTTATGTGATTTGGGTAACATATTTGGATGTTTTATCTTTCATAATCAAAGTGTTTGTCATTATCATTGAGGTGAATACAACTATTATGACTCAATTGTTGGTATTCTTGATCTTAACAGGTGATATTGTTTTGTAATATTTGAGGACAAATCTTGATAGATCACCTATAGAGGATAATGATTCGAGCCTTATGAGTACCCAATGTATCTTTGATAATGGATATCATTCACTCTCCTACATCACTGATGATAACTAGTTTTTAAGGGTTTGATGTTTTGATGATTCAGACTAGTTCATCTGTTTACTAGGTTTATGATTTAGACTTGGTTATTTTTGGATACTCATGGTGTCTTTGATTAGGTTGCATGTTGATCTTATGGATACCATATTTATGTTTGGATTATACTTTTGTGGACTTTGATGCAAATTTCAATAGATGGAGTTATATGTTCAAGGATATCTTTTTGATAGAGGTTGATATCTAGTTTTTGGAGCTCATGATGATGATGAGGATTAGGTCTTGATGATAGGCTTAGTTATTTTTTGCTAGACTTTGAGTAGTTAACTCTATTTTGTCTAGGTTTGATGTTTGATCTTGTTATGTTTTGTTTATTCCATCAACTGATATATTTTGGATATTTATTTGATCAGTGATGATGATTATTTTTGTTTCATTATTATCTTAATCTCTCTATGTGCGTCATGATTTATCTGTTTATCTAAATTTCTTTGTTAGTTCTTTGTCAATTTGTTTCAAAAAGGGGGAGATGATATTGTTATATGCATATGATATGATATGAGATTCTTTGACAAAGGAGGAGATATATTTATCAGATTAAGGGGGAGATATTGATATTCATGATTATATTTCTTTATTAAGCTTTTCATAGGTTGTGTTGTTTAAGAGATGTGCAAGTACAACAGGTTTTATTCTAACCATCTTGAACACACAAGTGAAGCTTCTGTTGATCAGTTCTTTATTTCTATGTATTTTTGGGCAACAATGTAATCTAATTTTTCCAATGGGTTAGGTTATAATTGTCTAGGTGGTTTTGTCACGAAATTGCCAAAGGGGGAGATTGTGAGATATAAATTTGTAATTGGCATATTTCGGTGATCAAAACCTGATTGATCAAGTTGTAATTTTTGGATTATTCTTTGTATCGATCATCGACATCTTCGAGCTGACACTCAAGTGCATAGAAGCCGACAAATCAGTTAGAACACCATTTTGAAATCAGTATGGTGAGGACACTCGGCACTTTTTAGTTCCGAGCCTATTTTGAAAAACCAGGGTTTAAATGCAAAATTTAGGGGTTTTTCAAAGTAGGATCGGTCCCCAATATTTAGGACCGGTCCAACTTTTCTCGGCAGTTTAGTTTCTGCAGGTTTTCAAAAAGTCCCACTGGTCCTATTTATTTGGCACTGGTCCAACTTAGCCTGTTCCAAATAGGAAATAGATTTTGACGGAAATTTTGATTCCTATTGGGTTTGAAACTTCTAGGAAAGTTCTATTTTGGTATTCAACTTCTTTTCCAAGTAGAATTAGGACTTCCTTGTCTATATATATGTATTCATATTTTCTCTACAAAATAAGCCTGAAGAATAAATATTTTTAGAGAGAGAAAGTATATACAATATAATTAGGGCTTTATATTTTTAAGAACACACATCCATACTTCACGAGTGATATTTAGGATGGTGTTCTACTTCTGATTAGCTGCTCAGAGACTGCATCAAATCTATTTGCTGATCAGAACATTGGATTGATGTTCTCCGCTTGCTTGCTTGCTGAGGAGGAAGGGTGACCAGATTGCACTACGAAGGGAACAAAATACTTGTTGAGTATTTTGGTTTTTCCAGCAACCTTTCTGTAAGGGTGGTGACGTTAGTCGAAAGTCTGCAGCAGTTGGACGTGTTGTCGCAATCATAAGCCTGAGGTGTTCCGTATCAGATCCTTGACAGAGTGAAGAGGGGTGTGAGACTGAGACAGAGTCTATTGTACTTTGCTTTATCATAGTGAATTGGTTTTCGAGGCGTGCCGCCTCCCTCAGTGGTTTTTCCCGCCTTGGGTTTCCACGTATATCTGGTGCATTCTCATATAAGATGACCTTTAATAAAAAAGACAATTTCAAGAATATTATTAACCAACCCCATTGGGGCACACCTCATTTAAGAGGACCTTTAATGAAAAAGACCGTATGAATTAATTTCGAGAACATCATTAAACACCCCCGTGGGGGTACACCTCATTTAAGAGGGCCTTTAATGAAAAATGCGGAATGAATTAATTCTAATAACATTGTTAACCAACCACATTGGGGCACACCTCATTTAAGAGGGCCTTTAATGAAAAGGCGGGATGAATAAAATTCGGAGAACAGTGTCAACCGACCCATGGGGGCACACCTCATTAAGAGGACCTTTGATGAAAAATACGGGATATATCAGTCCTGCGAATGTTGTTTGCTGTAAGTTTTGGTGAACGTACCTTTCATTAAATCTAAAAATAAGTTTTTTATTTTAAAAGGTTATGTTATTTAAGTTTTAGTAAATTACTAAAATTTACTTGGATACACATGAAAGAAAATGTAGACCACAGGTGAAGGCACTTTCATAGAAGTAAGTCTCTCATTCGATAATAGAATATGCCATTTTGCATTGGTAGGTGCTAAAGCATATATCTCAGCCAAAAAAAGAATAGCGGGTAACAAGCCCTCCTGCTTATAGCAAGTCATGGTAGACTGTAAATCTTGACACTTTGCGTAATTCTCCACCTTGTTGGATAGGTGAGTTAGGGGCAAACGTTTGTAGCTAAGGCTTTGTGAATTTAGGGTGAAGAAAATAATAGCAACGGGCTAGGAAGATGGTGATAAGTAATGGGCATACATATGCAACAGATATTTTACAAAAGTAGCTTGCAAAAGCAACATCTACATTATAACATATACCACCATACTTGTTCAAAATTTATACCTATTGGGATCAAAATTTCTTCTGCCCGTTGGAATCAAAATATCTGCTCTTAAAGAAAAAAGAAGAAGAAAACAAAACTGGGCCCCAGGAAGCACTGTCGGTTAAACCCGGAGCATGGCCGAGTTCCTAAGGCCCGATTGGTAAACTGTTGGGTCCCAAGGCCTGACTGAGTGCCCTGTACCATAAATAGTAGTGCCCTGCACATAACTAGAATTTTTATGTACCATCGTACACATGCCAAACATTCAAAAAGGCAATGTACACATCATTGCAACGTTCACTTGGCAAAATGTACCCGTTGATATAGAGATCAGGCCCAATTTTGATCGGTTTCCATTTTAAGCATCATTTTTGCCCTAATTGCATTTTAAATGATGTTTAGTATGTTTTAATTATCGAAAACATATTTGAGAGGTTTTATTAAGGTTTTGGAAAGTTTTGAAAATATTTGGAGAAGTTTGACTTTTTGGGTCAACGGGGCCCCAGGATGAGGTCCAAGTGGTCCCGGGAATTTGAGAATTTTTTAAAAAAATATGATTTTTGGTTATGAACCAAACGAAATGTTTAGAGAGTTAATGAATTGATTTTAGAACCATACTCACTTTTGAAATCGAAAACGGAGATCGGGAGGGTACGTTAAGTGACCCGAGGGTGCTTCGATCATTTTGCACCCTAAGGAAATATAAATATCTGGGTAGGGCTGAGATATTATCATTTTACAACCATATATCTCTCTCTAACTCTCCCTCTTCATCTCTCTCCCTTCTATCTACATTTCGGAAGACGTAGGCTTTGATTTGAAAGACACCAAAGGCAAAAGGGTTAGCTCTACTCGGCAAGGGCTACGTAGTGAACCGAACAAAGTCTATTTTTGGCAAGGTTAAAAGGGTTGGAAATTTGGGACTTAGCTTCCAAGAATTGATATTTGAGGTAGTGTGTGAATCTCCTCTTTGCTTTCATTCTATAGGTCACATACTTGTGATATGACATCTTGTTTGAGAATTTTGTGAAAGCATGACCCTCTTGCATGTATATATTGAACGTCTAACATGATTTAGTTTGAATTTATATATTGCATATGTGTAGTTGATGTTTATGAATACAATATTATGATTTTGTGTTCTTGAGGAGTTTTGCGAGAATTGATTTCATATGTGGAGTATATGCATAGAAGAACATTTTTTGAAAAATGCATAAGTGTTGTAATTTCTATGAGATGATTGAAATGCATTGATTCGTGTGTGAGTGTGACTCAAAAAGTATATCAATTAAAAATTTCCACACTTCGCAATAGAACGAATTCCTTGCAGAATAGGGCTATCGAAAGGGGTATCGTACCTCAGGGATTATGGTCTGATGAGTTGGAATACGGAATTAATTCTAATTAAATTTAGGAGAAAAGAATTCTGATTTTTAAACTAAATTAATGAAAAAGAAAAATAAAATAAATCAAAGTAAACAAGATAGTAAAGATAATATGAGAGAAATCTAGGGTATTTGACTTCACCACTAACTCCACAATCAATGATCAATTGAATCAACTATAGGGGAATTACATCATGCATAAGTGGTGTTGGTGACTGCAAGCTCACCTTCATCCGTCAAGAAGATAACATATGATTAAGGCTAAGCCATGGACTATCTTCGATTGGCATGGGCCATCTGCCTAACTACTCTAATCTAGGGTGCAGTATGGTTCATCTTCTCTAGGCATAATCCATCAAAGCTCATAACAATATATTCAGTGATTACCATTGTGTAATAATCTCTCTCATGATCACAGAAAACAAGAGAGATTGAGTTCAATAACAACAACTAAATATCTAAGACAAGATAAGAAATCATTGAGATTGAATTTACAAGACTTTTATTGCTCAATTCTATAATAAGAATTCTCACAATTACACAATCTATGCATGTATATAAAGGTCCCCAATAATTAAAACAATCAAACCATTGATGCTTTGTTAGGGCTACATCAAAACCCTAGTGGATGAACTAGCCGCTCATGGTAGAAGAAGAAGCTTCAACTGTTGAGGAAGAAGACATCATCTTTCTGAATTACGCGTATGACTTTGTTCTCCAATGGCTCTGCAATATGTTTCTGTTCTCTTCACAGCCCTCTCAGACTCTCCAAGCTCTGTTCTCTCTGTCTAATCTCTCTCAACTCAGCCTCCAAGTCTTCACTTTATTCCCCAAGAGAATACACCAAAGTCCTAATCCAATTAGGAATAAATTAGGGTTTCCCGCAGCACTAATTAGGTGGGTTTTTCCTGCTGACTTCGGCCCAACTTTTGACCCACTAGAAGTCTGATTTACGAAATTTTCGTGAAATACAAAAATGTGTAGAATCAAATTTCGTTCAACCTTATGTGTGAATTATGTCAATTTGAGGCTCGAAAATAAGACTTCTGGTCCGTTTTCCAAAACGGGATTAAGACTATATTATGCGCAGATTTGGGCTTCAGGCCCGAAACCTTCTTAAGCAGTTGTAATTCTCTTGGACCTCTTTCCTGGGCTGAATTGAGTTGAAATAAATGGTTGAGTGAATCTCCTTGATGTAGGCTTCATCTCACCATCTTGGATGTCTTCTTTAAAAGCCCAAAAGCTTGGTTTTAACTGAAATAATCATTAAGGCCCTGAAAATACAGAAAACACTAAAACGAAATAAAATCACAAAATAATCTATCACTAAGAGAATAAAATACATAAGTTAAGAGGCTAGAATGCGTAACATTCAACGCCGATCATGCATTGAATATGCAGGAGTTAAGAATTGAAATGCATTGACTGTGTAAATGTTATGCATTTGGTGAAAATTGTGAAAATCTTGAGGTTGGTGAATTATGTGGCAATATGGACTTATGTGGGAAAGTCGCGTTTTTGGGGCATGTGTGAGAATTAATAAGGGTTTCGAACCCTAGGGTGCAAGACCCAAAACTTGGCCAAGCGGATGTCGCTTCTGTCGGATTAGCAACCAGTAGAGCGTAAGCAAAGTATGTGGTTCCAAAGCAACCCCTACTATGGATGTGACAAGTTGAAGTCCTCAGTTGAATTAATTTTCGGTTATACGTGATGTGAGTTTATTTGTGAATTGTGACTTCATATGAATTGTCATATATTGAAATGTAAAGCATCACTCATGATTTCTAAAAAATGTATGTTTTAAGTGTGAAAAGCATGGATACTTGTCATGTAGCCACATATAAACTTCATATACGTGCATTCATGCATGGCTGCCTGAGTTAAAGTAGAGTCGGGTGGATCATTCCTACTGGACGTAGTTTTATGCTCACCCCCTTCCCCCAAACTCTTTTCAGATAAAGCTCCCATAGAGGACAAGGCATAGAGCATTAGAGTGGAATTAAGCTTCTTTTGGATTAATTTTTGGACACATGTATATAGAGGTTCATGCAGGTTTGTGGCATGTCGACTATAATTGTAGTGTTGTCATTATATTTGGTTCCTTACATGTATTCAAATTTCAAATGTAAATGCCACACATGACATGGTTAGGACTCTTGGGAAATATATGTTTTATGAACTCTTTCATGTATAACTTGTGGAAGATGTATGAATGATAAATCTTTTGAACCTTTTTATGTATGAAATTGTGGGAATGAATGTTTGAGATGATAATTGCATGTCCTTACCATGCTAGGTATTCTATAGATCATTCTTGGATGTTTGTTTCAAGGATAATGTAGGTTATGAATGAGAATTGGAAAATATTTAGACTCGCATTCTATGAGGCTCAAATACACGGATTTGTATGAGCTTTATTCATGTTTAGGATTGTAAATGGATGTATGATCATAGGAAATACATTTAGACTTGTGAAAATCAGGTTTTGGAGCATTTTTAAACTTTCAGTCGCTTAGGCTCTACAGCAGCCGACCGAAAGTGTGAGATCTTGAACATTTGTAAATGGGGTACCTGTTTCAGACGGATGAAAGAATGCTTCAACTGGTTGAAAGCTCCTTTTTGGCTGACCGAAGCTACCCTACAGTCGACCGATAGAGCTGGAAATCTAAAGGTCAGCTGAGCCCAGGTTTTAGCCGACCGAAGAGGGTTCCAGCCAGCCGAAACAGGGTTGAATTGAAATTTCACATAACATAGGGTGAGAAAGAGTACATAGTGGTATGTAGACCAATGTGGGTCCTATTGGGGTGGATAATGACGAGTATACCCATATGAAATGGCGTATATTTAGAAAGCTTTCGCAATTGAATGATTTTAAAGTGAGATTAGTAATGTGTATAATTAGTTTAATTACCCTCAGTTCCAGTAGTTAGAAATTGGGGCGTGACAACTTAGTATCAGAATATGGTACCATAGTGAGATTTGAAAGATGAGGCAATGATGTGATAACCTAATCACCCTCAGTTCCAATAGTCAAAATTCGGGGCACGCTAGTTGATTTCTAATAAGTGTTTTTAAAAAATAAAATAAAAATCAAAGTACATGCATTAGCGGGGACAAGGCTATGGCCACAAAATCGGGACTAGTCAGTCCCGACCAACAAGAACCAGGGATCAACAAAAATATCAAAGCCAGGACCCGCCGGTCCCGGTAATGTTAAAACCAGGATCAGCCATCCCCAGCAACTGAAAAGACCTATAAATTAGCAATATCCTCTTTGTTATTGGTATTTTAAGTTACTTAAATGAGTACTTTGTGCATTAATGTTTGTTAACATAAGTTAGCAGGTGCTCTAAAAAGTAAATAAGTAGAGCATGTTCCTGAAGCTCGATAGGCAACCCTCATGAATAGGGGGCAACTAATAGGAGAATTTGACTCCGAGTGAAATTTGGTGACATGAACGACAAGTCATACCAATAAAACTCTTTTACTTCTAGATATAATGGGATCAAAGAGTCAGTCTCCTACTCAGATACAAAATGTAGCATACCTCTATAAATACGATGACGATTCATTATCTAAGTATGCAATTAATATTCTTTGAGTGTCTTTCCAACTTCTTAAGTCCTTTCGATTTCTGACTTGAGCATCGGAGCGTAGTCAGTCGACACCACATCAGTGTCCTCCGGTTATCCTTTCTTATCTTTTTCAAGTTAGCGTTGATCCAAATCGTGTGTCAATTTTTTCATTATTAGTTGTTATTGTTACATGTAAAAGTTGATTACTCTCCCTTCTTCGCTGCATCTGAATTCTGACGAAGTTGGTGATGTTAAACATGTTAATCACGATCAATTGAAAGAGCTTTCGAAAAAATTAGATGTCACCCACCTGAATTGATCCGACCTGCGGCTAGGTTTAGCTTTAGATTAAGTAGTGTTTTGTATTTTTTTTTGAGGTGTGTTATTAATAACTCTACAATATTGATTTATAAAATAAATTCTTTAAATTTACGCTTTCAACTAAGTTCACAGTAACATCAACTGATTTAAATTTTTTACAAATTTATGTAGATTTTTAATCATGTGCCACCAGAAAAGTATGTCTAATGCCACTAGAAAAAGAAATCAAATGTTACAAATCAGTGTGAAATATTCTAATTTTGTATTAAATAAGTTGTGATCCAACCTTCTAAAATGAATAAAATATTTTTTATAACTCTTGTCCTTTAGGCAAAAGAACACGTTGGTGTTTTTCCTTGTCTAGTTTTGTTTGTTATGCACCATTATAGTTGGTTCAGTTGACATTTGGACTTTTTCAAATTATTCAATAAAGGGTTCGAAAGATTTATCTTGTTTTTGTTTTGATGACTTCTCTAAATACTTGTAAATTTTTTCTATGCGATTCAAATATTAATTCTTTGATTATTTTTTTAAATTTAAAGCTAATGTTAAAAATATTTTCTTTGCAAAATAAAATATTATCATATGGATTGGGCCATGAATATACCAATACCAAATTTCAATTTTTTTTAATGTAAACATGGTATTTTACATTGCATTACTTGCCCTTGTACACTTAACAAAATGGGATATTGAAATGTAAGCATCGTCACATATTGTTGGCATGCAGTAGTGGAACCTGGAATGGGCTAACCTGGACAAGTCCCAAAAAAAAAAAAAATTTACTATTATTGTTCCCAGTCCCTTAGCCCAGCCTTATGTTGATTAGGGCAAACTCTCTCTATCAACTCTCATGGTAATTGTACATGCTATATTCCAAAGAAGCAACAACTTTGGACAAGAAAGGGGTGTGCAAATTGTAAACCTCCTGGAGAGAAAAACGATGAGAAAACGTGGATGAGAGAGAGGAAGTGTGGGTTTTGCTCAGTTTTTTCGATATTAGGTTTGCTGAAATTCTCTTTGAAAAACAGATCATGGGTTTGGAATTGTAGGAACTAGATTCGGTGGAGAAGAAGATGATGGTGATAGTGTGACAGTGAGATACAAACGGTGCTCTAATGAGTTGTGCTCGGCTTCAATGGTATAAATTTATAATGTATTATCTCTAGGGATTTGATTGTTTGTTTTTGTCAAAAATTCTATCGAAATCATGCCTACACACATATTTATATCCAAAAATATACATTTATATATATATATATATACACACACACATGTGTTTTTAGCCCTCCTCACTTTGCAACACTGGTTCCATCCCAGTTGGCATGTGACTCACTTTGTTAGCTCATTCTGATATGCCTCCTAAATTTTGGATTGAAGCATTTAACATTGTTGATTATCTTATTAATCAAACAACTTCACTACTTGTCACCATATGAAAAATTGTTTCATCGTCCTCTTGATTACTCCATCTTGTTGTGTCTTTAGGTGCTTGTGCTTTACTTATCTTCATCCATATAGTAAAAATAAGGTTCAATTTCAATCCAAGCATTGTGTTTTGTTAGGATATTATCTACCGATGTTTTGATATGAAAAATTGCAGGGTTATCTTTCTCAGCATGTTGTGTTCACTGTGTCCAATTTTCCTTTCAAATGTATTCAACCTAAGGGTGCATAACGAGCCGGGTCGGGTGGTTCTGAAAACTCAGGCACAAGTCCATCGGGCTTGATTGTTCAATGGACCGGACTTGAAGGCATTTTAAGAAACCAAAGCTGTGTTACAAGCTTTAATTTTTATATTGTAAAGAATTTTATTTTGGGCTAGACTTGATTTTTTTTATTTTGGGCTTTTGAGAAAATTAGATGTCACCCACCTGAATTGACCCAACCTGTGGCTAGGCTTAGCTTTAGATTAAGTAGTGTTTTGTATATATATATTTTTTTGAGGTGTGTTATTAATTACTCTACAATATTAATTTATAAAATAAATTCTTTAAATTTACACTTTCAGCTAAGTTCACCGTAACATCAACTGATTTAAAAATTTTACAAATTTATGTAGATTTTTAATCACGTGCCACCAGAAAAGTACGTCTAATGCCACCAGAAAAAGAAATCAAATGTTACAAATCAGTGTGAAATATTCTAAGTTTGTATTAAATATGTTGTGATCCAACCTTCTAAAATGAATAAAATATTTTTTATAACTCTTGTCCTTTAAGCAAGAGAACACGTTGGTGTTTTTCCTTGTCTAGTTCTGTTTGTTATGCACCATTATAGTTGGTTCAGTTGACATTTGGACTTTTTCAAATTATTCAATAAACGGTTCAAAAGATTTATCTTGTTTTTGTTTTGATGACTTCTCTAAATACTCATAAATTTTTTCTATGCGATTCAAATATTAAGTGTTTGATTATTTTTTTAAAATTAAAGCTAATGTTAAAAATATTTTCTTTGCAAAATAAAATATTATCATATGGATGGGGCCATGAATATACCAATACCAAATTTCAATTTTTTTTAATCTAAACATGGTATTTTACATTTCATTTATTGCACTTATACACTTGACAAAATGGGATATCGAAATGTAAGCATCTTCACATATTGTCTGCATGCATGGGCACAACCAATGAGCAAAAATACATACATACATATATATATATATATATATATATATATATATATATATACATATATACACACACTAGGGTATTGCCCGTGCCTACGGCACTATAAAACAAAAAATTATTGGACTACAATAAAAGCTGATTTTATATAATCAACGTGTCAATAAACAAATATTTACAAAACACCATTTGCATTAGTTACTACTTACAAAAAAAAAAACAATGATCAGGCGTCTCCTTCTTCTCTACTTCTTCAAAGATGAAGCATAAATTTTCTTCACTATCGAGAAGAATATCCTTACATCAATATGAATGTACTTTGCCTTCAAAAAAGGACTATACACAACAATCTACAAAATATATAACATTATATGTATAATAATAATTCAGAAAAGATTCATTTAATATTTTATTATTAACATTAGGTAAAATAATTTAGAGTAAACACAAAATTGAATTACCTCATTACTTCCCCAATTGCGTAGTAAAGTTATCCACTGGTGTGCCACTAATAAATGGAGAAGAAAAAGAAAGTCCAAGAAATAAAGTCAATTTAATACTCAATTGAATAAAGAAAAGACAGTAAAAGATAATTAAAGCAATATGTTCATATTATAAGTATAAAAAAATGATAATAAACATTGACTTTTTAAGCTATTGAAGAGACTCATTTTTACCGACATGAGTTGGTTTAACAATGTGTAATTTCTCTTGTGATTAAGCTCTAAAATGAGGTTTCCATTTAATTGTAATATGTTTGCTTTAGGAGCCTTCAATGAGGCCCTTGTGGTTCAATGTAGTGACCTTTGTAAAGCATATATACTCTCACACATGCACCTACCAATTTAAAAATATTCTATATAAAATTGCACAATTTATTAGAAGAGATATATCAAATAAAAAGATTTTAAAAATCTAATAGCAACTACCGATAATAGATTTTTATTATTTTTATATACAAAAGACTCACCGACATTTTTTTTTTTTAAACAAAAATCTTCACTTTATTATAACATGAAGTGGAGTGGAGTGAATACTAATTAAAGGTAGAAGCACTATTCACAACCAATAAAAAAAAATTAAAAATTATAGAAACGTTGAGATGAAACTTAAAGCAGACATTTTACATTATATTGCATGAAAACATAAATTTTACTGTATATATTTTGCTTGTATCTATGATTTACATTCATCTAAACTCTTACCACTATATTAATCATTCTTTAACTAAATTTAATTGAATAAGACAAACTCTTTTATGTGTAAAAAAAATTAGATGCAATAACGGACAAAACCAAGAAGCATGGACATTAATATATGTATGTATATATATATGGGGAGAGAGAGATTTCTCTCTTTCAAGAAGTGGGTTATGCAACTGGTTATTTCAAATCAAATATAGATATGACAATACATTTAGCATGTATTATACGCATATATAAATACTGGGTAATGCTATTATTTAGCATGTATTATATGCATATGTATATGAAGTAGTAGTAGTTGTAGACTAATGGATATATTTATCTTACTTGGAGTAGTCTAATTAATTCTCTCACTCCAGTCACATGCAATTACAAACTGTCACCCAAATCAAACTCCTACAAACTTAACCCATCAGGGTCTATCTTTGTCTCTCTCTATTTCTATGTGTATATTATTTTTATATTCAATTATATCATACTTATTTTAAATACTTTTATTCATATATGATATATCACTTTATTTTAGAATAGGTGTTCTCTATTTTGGTGCTTTTCTCGGTAGTGAAGCTACTATTGGCTAATAGTTTGCCCTTGTCCTCGTGCCATATGTACACACACACACACACACGTGTTTTTAGCCCTCCCCACTTTGCAATCTTGGCTCCGCCTCTGTCGGCATGTAACTCACTTTGTTAGCTCATTCGGATATGCCTCCTAAATTTTGGATTGAAGCATTTAACATTGTTGATTATCTTATTAATCAAACAATTTCACTACTAGTCACCATATGAAAAATTGTTTCATCGTCCTCTTGATTACTCCATCTTGTTGTGTCTTTAGGTGCTTGTGTTTTCCTTATCTTCATCCGTATAGTAAAAATAAGGTTCAATTTCAATCCAAGCATTGTGTTTTCTTAGGATATTATCTACAGATGTTTTGATATGAAAAATTGCAGGGTTTATCTTTCTCCGCATGTTGTGTTCAACGTGTCCATTTTCCTTTCAAATGTATTCAACTTAAGGGTGCATAACGAGCCGGGTCGAGCCCGTCAAGCTTGACTGTTCAATGGACCGGACTTGAAGACATTTTAAGAAACCAAAGCTCAGGTTGTGGGGCTTGGAATGGGCTCTGTTACAAGCTTTAATTTTTATCTTGTAAAGAACTTTATTTTGGGCTAGATTTGATTTTTTTAATTTAAAAATGGACATTTAGTGGGCTAAACTTTAAACAAAAGATGGATTATATTACCATTACTGTTCAATGGTAATGTGACCATGGCATTTTTTGCACGACATTTTGTTTTGGGTTTAGATATATTTTTGATGATCATTGTCCTTTTTCAAGCACATTATTTTAGAAAAAAAATATTATTATGTCTCCTTTGTGTTTAACCCAAGCATATGACTCTTTTTTTTTACTCCTTTATTTGACTATTCATTCCCATCACATCCTCAACTGGTATTACCTTTGTTCTCATGTGAATCCAATTAGTTACCTTTGTATGTTGTGATGTCATGAATTGATTTCAACTATCATTTTGTAGTGGGTGGGATAGGACTCGCTCTGAGATTTTCAAAATTTAAAAGGTTTTACGAGAATTTTCAAATATAAGATCCCTTATACATAAGGTTTCACACGTACATAAATTTTGTTTGAAAAAAGTATAATACAATTTGCTATATATCAAATATTCTTTCCATTTTTTTATTCAAATATTATTCCTATTGTTTGTTCATATATTCAAATAATGTTTGGTATTCTCCATAAAAGTAAATTAGTAATGGAAAAATCAACCTCCAGAATATAAAAAGGTTATACACATAGTATCAAATATTCATAGTTAAAAAATATTACTCATAAGAAGTCATGCTCACTAGCAAGTCCAATAGTCCACAAACCTTTGTTCTGAGTTTGAAAGAAGGTTTTCGGGCAAATAGATGATTCAGAACTCCGCAAAATCTAAGTGTAAGACATTGTAGGCTCCACAAAAACAACAAAGAAGGAAGTAACTATAAGTCTGGAGTTTAATCATATTGAAAAAGAAAGGGCCTTTGCAATGAACATAGATAGAGAAGAAAAAACAAAAGGGATGTGTGTTTTTCTCTTTTTAATCAGAGAGTTTATAGTGGAAGTGTCTAGCTATCCAATTAGATTCTTTAAAGACTTTAACACTTCCCAAACAAATGAGAATTAAAGTAGTAGTTAGTAGTATAAATTACCAAAGTTCAAAGAGATTGCAGCCATAGAGACACCAAACAGTCAAAATTGTCTCCTTAAAGTAGTACTATTTGGGCCTTTTAGTTTTTGACCCTGAGCCATTGTATAAATATGAGATCTTCCAAAAATTGAGAGGCCTAGGTGATCGCTTGGGCCGCCTAGGCCTAGAGCCGACCCTTGGTTGGGTTATAAAAAAAAAATAACGAGCATGTGGGTTAGTGAAAGGGTCTAGGTGGCGGGCTGGTGGGTCGAGCGAGGAATGAACCCGATACCCATATCCTACCCATCCTCTTATAGGATTGGGTCGGGCTAGCCTTCACGGGCTCCGGTCAGCCCACGAGCTCTATGTCATTTTTGGAAGTAATTCTACAATATCCGGAGATTCCTTAAATATAGGAATAATAAAATTCAGTTTCCTATTATTATAAAAAATTATAAAAGATGGAGCCTTATTAGTAGTCGGATTCCCTCAATATACGAAATCTCCGTGATATATAATAATTTCTCCATTTTTGCACCCTTAACTCAACCTTCTCCAAGTTCAATTGAAACACTGACAGACTTTACCAATGATGGTTCCTTCTCTTCCAATACTGTTTACCCTTCAAAAAAAAAAAACATAATCATGTTCCTCCACACACATACCAATCCTTCTTTCCCAATGACAGCATCTGCTTTATCTCCACCATCTCCCACTGCAAGTCCTTCACCAACACAAGCTAGCTCTTCTCCTCCTTTGTCTACTTCATCACCTATCTCTCATTCCAATAGCTCAACCCAACACCTAGTGATGTCAAGACTAAAGGATGGCATTTGTAAACTAAACTTTGCATGTCTTACCATGATATTGAACCATCTTCCTTCAGGCAAGCTGTTACACAGAAAGAATGGAGGAAAGCAATGTGCACAGAATTCAATGCACTTAAAAACACTTGAACTTGACTCTTGATAATTCCTCTTACAATTGGTATTCATGTGTTGCCTAGTAATTAAGTGGCTTTTCAAAATAAAAGACATTTGAATTCGACAACAGGCCGGGACATATAAAGCACGGTTGGTGGCAAATGGTTTTCATCCACAAGAAGGTATTGATTACAGTGAGATGTTTAGTCCTACTTAAACATACCATCATTAGCAGGGATGGATCTATAGAGACACTAGTGGATACTAATGTACTCACTTAATTTTATAATTTTTTTTTTTTTACATATAGTATATACAATTCTTTGGAAGTTTAAAATTGGGAAGGCTTATTAAATTCGAGTGAAGTACCTATTTAGTTTTATAAAAAATAAATTATGATTCGAACTTTTACATTCGTACTCACTTGTTCAAATTTCTGAACCATTAGTATTGTCTATTCATCATAACTGGATTATTCGCCAATTAGATGTCCATAATGCCTTTTTACATGGGACCTTCTCTACATGCGATAACCTAGGGGCTTTTGAGGATCCTAATTTTCTGCATCATGTGTGTAAACCCCAAAAGTCAATATGTGGTTTAAAACAAGCACATTGTGCCTGGTTCAAAAGGTCTTTCGATTATCTTAAGGAGATAGGTACTTTTTACTCCGTCAAAAGCATATTATTCTCTTTGTTTACCACTTTGATGGAGGGAATATAATTCTTTTGATTTACGTGTTGATGATATTTTGATCACCGAAAAAATTAA
This sequence comes from Cornus controversa, assembly GCA_026545225.1. Lineage (NCBI taxonomy): Eukaryota > Viridiplantae > Streptophyta > Magnoliopsida > Cornales > Cornaceae > Cornus > Cornus controversa. Next base: position 56,285,698 of record CM048845.1, read on the forward strand.
TGATGAGCACATAAGACAACTTATTGTTTCATTGGGAAATATTTTTGCTATAAAAGATTAATTTGGGTATCCTTTACTATTTTCATGGACTAGAGGCTTATCTTTCCAAAGATGGTTTATATCTAACTAAATCCAAGTATGCTACTGATCTCCTACAATGTGTTCATATGGAAGATTGCAAAACCTTCCTCTACTCCAACAGCTAATGGCAAAAAGTTATTGGATGCTTCTACAGGTCATGAATACTTTGAAGATGCATCCACATTTGAATATCATAGCATTGTTGGTATACCTTACAATATATATCTTACTCTTACACGGCCTATCTTAGCTTTTGCAGTTAATCTCAGTTTGTCAACATATGCATCAGCCTACAACTATACATTAGATTGCAATTAATTAAATGGATCATTATTCTTTTCAGTGAGAGTCTCTCCGGTGACGATGTTTATTATAATTAGTAGTGACGCACACTACTACACTGTGATCACTAGTAACTCACGTTACTAAAATGAGTGACATTGCATCACCTATTTTAGTAATGTGAGTTACTACTGATAGTTACAAACGTTGCAACTGGATAGAATGTAAAAAAATCTCAATAAAGAGAATTTTTACTCTAACTAAACATATAATATATTCTTCAACATGCATGTTAAAGGTTCGTTGCATGAAGGTTTGCCTTTTGAACCTAGGAAATTAACTATGTCTAGAGGGATACTCTGATGCAGATTTTGCGGGATCCCCATTGACGGTTGCTCCAATGGAGGAAATTGGGATCAAATTTAATCAGCTGGAGTTCAAAGAAACATTCAACTATCTCTCGCTCTAGTACTAAGGCTGAATAACGTCAACTTGCTCTTACAATTGTCAAAATCTTTTGGTTAAGGCAGCAATTTAGTGATCTTCAGATATTTTTCCCTTCTATTCCTATTCTTTGTTAAGACAATGTCAGTTCAATATCTCTTGCGTCCAATCTTCTAACATGTACGTGGAAGTCGACTACCACTATGTTCGAGAAAGGTGGTCCACAAAAAATAAAATGTCAGATAATATAACCATTATTGATCAAGTTATAGATATCTTCCTAAGAAGCATGGACACAGGTACGATACGACACGGATACGGCGATACGACAAATTTCAAAAAAATAGAACACGACATGGGGGATACCGCTATGAAATAATATATTAATATATATTCAACAAGACAATACCATAAATCTAACAATAAAAAAATAATAAATCACACAAATACTTCAATTTATTATCTAGCAATTAATGTATTTTCAAAAAGGATGTTCATTATATTCAAACTCACTACTAGAATCTTGCATATTACTTATTTTTCTAATAACAAACAAATAAATTTAAATACAAAATACCAAATAAACTAACATGACTTTATGTTAAATAAAGTTCTATTGAATTTTTTATTTTTTTGTTTCTAAATTTATTATTTAGGAATTTTATCTTACTATTTTTTATTTTTAAAATTTTTTATTTTAGAAAATACTATATTTATATAGAAAAGGGCATAATAGTCAAATTAAATGGTATATATGTCATTATAGTTATTTCAAGGAGTCAAAATGTCAACTTTTAGAAAATGAGAGGCTGAAATGCTCAAAAAATAGTTCAAATGGATTTTTTTGTAACTTTGAAAAAGTTCAGGAGTTTTTTTTGCACTTCTAAAAATTACAAAATGTACCCGCCGTGTCCCCGCCATGTCCTAAAAAAAAAATTCCAGGACACTTCTAAGGAGTGTCCGACACGTGTCCGAGGAGTGTCCGAGTGTCCGACATGGACACGGCACCCCTATACGAAGTGTCCGTGCTTTCTAGATATCTTCACTAAAGGCTTTCATTCTACTCGATTTGCTCTTTGAAAGTCCAAGCTGTTGGTTCGAGTCCAGCCCGTCAGCTTGCAGGGGCCTGATAGATCTGGTAACAGCTATAACATAGTCAAGGGATCACAACTGGCCAGGTTGTGTGTGTGTGTCTATATATATGTATATATATATATGCGTACCAAAGATATGTAGTGTTAGGAGTGTGAAACAGTATATAATTTTGTTCAAAAGCTTTCATCAAGGCATCTTATTCCCTTGTAACTTCGTTAGCATTCGTCATAATAAAGGAGCTTTATGCTTTGTTCTAGCACCCACTAGATGACAGATATTTGGGTATCAGATATGTGAGTTTGTGTACTATCTATCACATAGATATTTGGGTATCAGATATGTGAATTTGTGTAGTGTTAACTGTCACATATATATTTGGGTATCAGATACATCTACAAATAATTGATTCATTGTAAAAAAATCACACACGCACACTTGCTTCTAATCTATTGTAAAAAGGACCACACACACGCACACCTGACTCTACTGAACCTCTCTTTGAGAGGTCAATGCGTTTATGCAGCTGGAGGAATTAGTCTTTGATAATTACGAACTTCTCTTATATGCTTTACGCATATTGGTAAATATTAGTAGTATTCAGTGGCCTAGCATTGGTCTTAACATAAAAATTGAGCTTTTATCATTTATTCTAGCACCAACTAGATGATACACATGGTTAATCCTAATACTTGCAAGGTAATAGATTCTTTCATGACCCAAAAACAAGGAAAAAGAATCAAAAGAGAACTTCGAATAGTGTCAACTGTCACATATTGTGCGTATCATATGTATATATATCAATATAGACCAGACCCTGCCATTCAATTCTGTCTGGACCTAAAATATTTGGTAAATTCACTACCTAGTTACAAATATTTGTAAATGTAATTACATTCATTTTGTAACAGAAGAGACACATGCACTACCAAAAGGCCTCTAGCCCAATGGTAACCTCCCTATCATAGAAGAGGAAGAGAGGGTTCGAGCTTTGACGTGGGCAAAGCGTCGGTATGAGTACTTGTTTGATAAAAAAAAAAAAACTCTTTTTAAATCTAGTCCAAATGAAAAATTAATTAAATCCCTCTTATCATCTATCAGTACAGGTAGTCCCCCTATTCTACTACTCACCAAGGCTCCCAACCTAACAACCAAAGAAACCTTGCAAATATACTACCCTAGGGGAAATGAACAGAAAGTTTCTAGCATGGTTCTTGATCAGCTTATATGCTCAAGTCCTATCAAGCTTGGCCCTTGAAAGTTTTTTCAATCCAAGAAACAGAGTTATGGACACCCAAAAACGCGTAATACGAGAACAAGAAGTTCATGGTAAGAACTGCTTTTGATCTTTGCATAATAAAGTTCACTGCATACACTGTGTTTCATATAATCATTACTCATCAGTTACATGTATATGTGTACATACATATATATGAATATATAAGCAGCTGCAAACGGGACAATAGCTTTGCTTGGATATGGTAGTGAAAAAGGATATGAGGCAAAGCATGGAATAATGGCCAATTCAAGGAAGGCAAAGCATGGTGGTGCAAATGTTGTTCACCGGCCACGTCCTTCAGAGAAAAGTGCAGCAGCATCAAGGCTGAAGAATCGCTCTTTCTTCCTCGCTTCCTTGACTGCCTATGTTAACTTTGCTCTGCTCTTTCTTCTCTTCTGATTATTGGAGCTGATTTGAAGTGTTTATTCATGGCCGGCCAAGAAATCTAATAGTTTGTGACTCGTAAAAATATTGAGACTTGTTTTTTCTCCAGTTATTTGTCTATATATATATATATATAGGCTTTCTTCTTCTCTTATAGAAGTTGGGTCTAGGATATGGAATTAGACAATATAATATTTGTTAATCAATCTTAGTTGTACCTTATTTGATGGCTGTTGTTTACTGTGTTTTCTCTTTCTTCAGTCAATATAATTTGTTAATCATCTTGGTTGTAACCTTATTTGATGGGTGGTGTAAGTTTATTTAGTTTTCTCTTCCTTCCCTTCCTAAGGAAAAAATTATCAGATCATCTTTTTGGTTACATGGAAAAATGCAATTGAGGAGAACAAAAGATCAAGAATAGTATTAAATCATGAACAATTAATTAAAGTTGATGCAGATATATCCTTTCTTGTTTTCCCTACTTTGTTACATTGACTTCCACAGTGTAAGTATAAACTATTGTATATAAACAGACACAATTCATCAGTTAGGCAATAATGTCTAAAGGTCACTTTTATTCAGATGCATATCAAAACATACATTCAAAACCAAGACATTCAACAACACACTCTGGTTGTAAATAAAACTTCAAGAGATTTTTTATTACAATGTTCTCATGTTCACACAAAACTTGTCCCTATCCCTATAGTGGATAAATGTAACGGATCAAACAGTGTTGCCTACCCGCTCATATATATCCATTCTCTTTCCCATCTGAATCCGATGTGGGACAAGTCTCTCTAACAATAAGAGATAAAAGGTCACAATCTAACGCGTGCTAAGTAATTAATTTGCATCATTGTAAACATAAACATAAACATAAACATAAACAATGCGTTAAAAAAACTATGAAAATAAAACAAACACCAAAGTAATTTAAAAAAAAAAAGAAAAAAACTGACCAGGTTGATATAACCAGCACCAGTTTGTTGCTCAAATCTTTAAATATCATAGAAGAATTTCTCGAAGAGCTTCATGTGCTCTGGTTGCAGCGAAATTGCGACTGATAAGCTCCCATCATTGGTGGGACTTGGTAATGCATATGCTAATCCTTCTTATGCAACCCCACCAGGTCCCATGAATATTGGCCTGCCCCAACCAAAATCTGCATCATAGATAGGCAGCCTAGTCCAACTGGTTATCCCAAGATTGGGACACCTATAAGTATGGGCACCACGGACAAGGGCCTTTAGATCAGGCTGCAATTCTAAGTAATCAAGAGCTGACCTTAAATAATCGTTGTGCATCGGCATTAATGCCTCGTGAATTTGACTGGCGGCATACCAAAGTGGCTTTGATTGAAGATCACCGGCTAGTGCAATAGGAGTGGCAATGAAAATCGCATTGCCAAAGTAGCCAGGTGGGAGTGGAGGCTGGAGCCTGGACCGTCCATCTACCGCAATGTACAGCTTGGTTTCTTGATCATCTGAGAGTCCACGTGCATTGCACGCACAACCCCATACATGCCCTGCTAGCATTTCGTATGAGCTATAACTAACCATATTCCCATTTTCCTTTGACTTGGCTTTGAGAATGTTGAGTTGGTCGCGGGTTAACTTGAAAATGGAAACAGTTGCCTCGGGAATTGATTGGGATTCTTTTGTTTGGAGAGAACCTTTCATGGCTGGAGAGGGCTGGTATTCGATGTGGTGGAATGAAGGTTGGGGAGGGTCACGGCCACTGAGGAGAGTCCGGCCATCAATGAATGGCGGTATCGTGAGGTCTAGACCACGAGCCATATCAGACCATGTGTTGATAAAATGGAGACCAGAAGCTCCGTCTGCCACATGATGTTGCATACCAACACCGACCGAAACTCCACCACATTTGAAATGTGTGACCTGCTAGAAGTAAAACCAAATGTCACACTAACATGGAGTAAACTCAAGAGTTGGATGATCAACTGCAAGTTCAATAAGACAAACTGAAATATGTGGCATCGACTAAAAGTGGAAACACCTGAGCATCTAATAGAAAAACTCTTGAGAAATCTTGCCCAAAATAATGCAGTGAGTAATGCTATAAAATTGAAGGATTAATAGTGCAAGTACAAAAGATCACTGGCCGCCTAAAACCACCCAAACCGTGGCCTACAATGGCCACCTGCAACACATGAAATCCTAGGATTCCCATACACAACTCCCCAAATCTTCTAATCCACCACATCACAGTTCCAATTAGCCCAAGTACTCGTGAGAACAGAAGCATAAAACACCCCAATCACCTCATCATCAATCAATGCTTTGATCTCTAACAACAAATCATGTTCCTCACATTTCATGCATGTTATATACATATATATATATACATACAGTTACTATTATCAAACCTTTGTACCCAAATTTGAAATCAAAATTATTACCAGGACCCTTCTTATGGAGTTATGTATAATCAAGGTAAAATGGTAATTTAACAGGTGCTATAGAGGGAATAAATATAAATTGGCTTTTCAGAATACTTTTAGTGAGGGTAAAATGGTAATTTATCAGGTAGTTAACTATGACAAGAAAAGTTAGAGTAATTTAGCAAAAAGTTTCTCCCTCAAGAGAGGCCAGACATATTCACCCTTTTGTTATCCATTCAAAACCTATCCTTCATGCCAAGGTAGGTATGTTATCAGGTCCTACAACTTTATTATTATTCATTTTTTTTAAGTGTGTCCTTTACTTGAGCAAACCTAGTACAAGAGACTCACATCATTGCATGGTCTAGGGAGGCTCAAATATATGCAGTCTTATCTTGACATACAGGGAGCTTATTTTTGTGTTTTGAACTCGTGACCTCCAAGTCACAATGAATCAACCTTACCGTTCCTATGTGAGGTTCGTTACTTACGACTTCTTCTCTAGTATATTCCTCATTTAGTACTTGTTGAAAGTAATTTTTCTACCTTTATAATATATCTTAACATTTAAGTAATATTGTTTCATCTATATGCTTAATACACCCACCTTAATCCACATCTTTAGTCAACCTTTGTGTCCTCTACTTCCTTATTATTAATTTCACTTACCATTCCTATTTGAGGTTCGCTACTTACAACTTTTCTCTAGTATATAGTCCTCATTAGTAATTGTTGAAAGTGATTTTTTTATCTTTCTAATATATATTTTTCTTTAAGTAATATTATTTGATCTATATCATTAATACACCCAATTTAATCTACATCTCTAGTCAACCTCTCTATTTTTGCTAATTGTTAAATAATTGTTCACTTTTGCCCTTTTTTGTTTCTAAATTTTCATATAATTCAATTAATGCATTTTGTTTAGCCTTAGTTACAATCTTTTTAATTTCATATTTATATTCTTTGTAATTCTCTAAGTCCTCTTGTTTTTTTTAGCTTTTTTGTCATTCTTTGAAACTTATTCTTTTATTTTTTGTTGCTTGATGTATTTTATCACTCCACCACCATATTTCTTTTTCAATAAATTTCTTTTCTTAGTCTCTCCCAAAGTTTCCTTTGCTACATTCCTAATACAACCCACCATTTTTTTATCACAAGTTATTTATATATTCATTCCAATCCCAATATTTTTCTTGCAATATTTTTTTACTAAATGTTATCCCTTTATTGTCTTTCAATGCTTTTCACTTTATGCGTTGATATCCTTTTATTATTTTTTGACTATTTGATTCTTTGATCAATAAGTCTAATACTAGTAGTCGATATTGGTTTGTTAGACTTTCTCTGACAATTACCTTACAATATTTACATGTTCTCCATTCTCCTATTCTATATAGGCAAAAATCGATTTATGTTTTATTCATTCCGCTCGTGAAAGTAATTAAGTACTCTTTTCTTTTCTTAAAAAGGTACATATTTACTATAGCTAGGTCATATGCCTCTAAAATTCTAAGAGTGTTTCCATGTACTCATTTCTATCTCACAAAGTCACATCCCCATGAATTTGTATGTATCTCGTTCATTGTTCCCTACATGACCATTGAAATCGCCCTCTAAATATACTTTTGTGACTTGATAAATTTTGTATTATTTCATCTAAAGACTCTCAAAATGTCTTCTTTGAGTTTTCATCTAGTGCTCCGTATGGTGCATAGCCACTTATTTTATTTAAAAACATTATGTCTAACACTAGTTTAATAGTTATTAGTCTATCTCCATGTTTTTAACTTCCACATCTTTTTCGCTCAAATATTAGTCTACTACTACTCCATTTATATGATTACCTTGATCACCCCAATGACAAATTTTATATTCTTCCCAAATCTCTCTCGCCTTTTCGCCTTTCCATTTGGTTTATTGTAGATAAGTTAATTTGATTTTCTCCTTTTTAAGTGTGTCCATGAGTTCACTACACTTACTCGTTAATGTCCTTATATTAGATGTTCCTATTCTAATTGTTTATTTTTTTTAAAATATTTTTATTTGTTCTATTTGACAGAGAATTCATCACAAAGATTTAACATAAATTTTAAGATAAATTACACTGACCTGCCCTGAGGTTTGAGCAAATTACACACAAATGAAGCATTTGGCAGTTATTATTTTGACCTCCCCCATGGACATTAAACCTCTAATAGATGTTATGTAATAGTGCAAAATGTCATTTTTACCTTCAATATTTTAATAGAGGGTAAATTACACTGACCTCCCCTAAGATTTGGCCAAATTATATATGGGTAGAGCATTTGAGGTTTATTACTCTGGCTTCCCGTAAGGTTTGGGGTGTGTGCTCAATGATACCCCTATCATTTTCTGTCCGTCAAAACCGTGAATAAAATTTTATAAAATGGCTATATTGCACTTCCCTTTTATGAAAAGACAATAATAGCAACCTACCAACACTCACTCTCTCTGTCTTCTTCCTTTTTTTTCTTTTTCTTTTGTGAACCCCACTTACTCCACTAGGACCGACCTCCACCACAATCACTGGTGGTGTTCAGTTCAGCCAAGGAAGTTTGAAAATGAAGCACACGAAGAAGAAGAGGAGGTCGTGAGCTTCAAAGTAAGTCATCAGTGGCAATAGCGGCCTGTATGACGAGCATAACAAAGAGCGATCACCACCATCATTGGCATCATCACACAACACCATCGTCGGCACCAAAATCCTAACCTTTGGTTTAATCATGCTTACAAATATATACACACACACACACACACACACACACACACACACACACACACTAATAAAAATGCACTTGCAATGCACAAGGTGAGAAGTGATCCGTCGACATATAGCTCCCAGTGAGAGTCAATAGATAACTCTTCTTCTTCCTCTACTTCATACTTCAATAGGAAATCTGTAACCACTTGACCCCTTTATCGGGGCTCATACCTGATATCAAAGGAACCACGTTCTATGAACCATTTCATTATTCTTCCAGACATGTCTGGCTTACTAAAGATTGCCTTGTTGGGAAATATTGTTGGTACCACTATGGGGTGTGACTCAAAGTAATGCCTCAGTTTCTTCTTTACTTGGGATAAAAAAAATTGCCTTTGCATACCTCCGTTCTGCCTCAGTCATCGTCTTACTGGAGTAGAAGACCAAATATTGCTTATTTCCTTCTTCTCTAATCAACATAGCACTAGTTGCCAAACAAGACACTGTTAAGTAAAGGTAGAGTGGCTCGACGCTCTTTGGTAGAGACATAATTGGAGGGTTCTACATACATTCCTTCAGTTTGATAATAGTTTCCGCTTGATCTTTCCCCCATATGTCATTTCCTTTACTTCTAATCGCATCAAAAAATAATTTACACTTGTCTGAGAGGTGAGATATAAACCTACTGAGGGCCGCAATATGGATAAGGATTTGAATGTCTTTATGAGTCTTCTACTTTGGGTTCTTAACTAATGCCTCTGTTTGGGCAGGACTCGCCTCTATTCCAGATTTGTTGATCATATGGCAAAGGAACTAGCCAGAAGACACTCTAAAGGAACATTTTGAGGGATTCAGTCTCATGTTATGCTTTCGAAGGGTGTCAAATACTTCCTGTAGGTGCTTTAAATGATTCTCTTTCCTCAAACTTTTGACCACCATGTCATTTATGTTTGCCTCTATCGTTTGACCAATCTGTTTAGTGAAAACGTTATTGACAAGATGATGGTAAGTGGCTCCCGCATTATTCAATCTGAACGACATGACCTTGTAATAATAGGTGAATGAGGTTTTCTCTTCATCAATTGGATCCATTGGAATTTGATTGTACCCTGAGTACACATCAAGGAATGTTAATTGTTCATATCCTGTTGTGGTCATCTACCATCTGATCTATATTCAGAAGTGGATAACCATCCTTTGGACAGGCTTTGTTTAAATTAGTAAAATCTATACAAACTCATAATTTCCCATTCTTCTTTCAGACCACCTCCACGTTAGAGAGCCAGTCTAGGTATTGCACCTCTTGGACGACTCCTACTTTCAAGAGTTGTCTAACCTTTTCTGTAATTAGTTCGTTCCTCTCTAGCGTAAAATATCTTTGCCTCTATCTTATTGGAGGGAATTTTGGATCTATATTTAGGTTATGACATGCAACAATGGATCTATTCCTGTCATGTCAAAATAGCTCCATGTAAAGATATCCATGTTCTTTCTGAGGAGTTAGACCAGTTCCTCATCTTCCCTCAAAGATTGGAGCAAACTGATCAAAGTAGTGTATTTTTTTCTTGCTGGATCAATTTTCATTATTTCAAACGACTCAGTTGTCAGGTTTCGTTCTTCTACTTCTGTTGGCTCCTTTGGTTCCTTCAGCATACGATCTTGTATTTGCTATTGAAAATTTCTATTCTCATCTGGAACTATCCTATTGTCTTTCAACTCGTCCCTGTGCACCATTGTATAGAACTTAGCCATCACCTAATATCTTAGGACATCTATTGTCTCTCTCCCAATTGGGGCCACACACCTCATCACCTGATGGAGTGTGGAGGGAAAACCATGCATTCGGTGGATCCATAATCTCCACATTATGAAATTATAGGATGAGTTGATATCCACAATCACAAAGATTTCTTTCAGAGTTCTTACTGCAGTAACTAATAACTCGAATGCCCCGATCGGAGTGACTCATATTTCATCAAACCCAACAAGTGGATTTCCTCCTAATCTAATCTGGTTTGGATCTAATCCCAGACATTCAAACACCCGGTGAGTTATGATGTTTGTGCTCGAACTGGCATCTACTAGCACCCTCTTGAGGATGTAATTTGAAACTAGTAGGCTGATCACCAATGGATCGTCGTTTGGTAACTGCACTCTCTGCAAATCCTCATCATCGAATACGATCTGCACTTCTGCTCTTTAGTTTGAGACCAAGTTCATTTGTCTTACTCGCCGTAACTTATGTTCCTGGCACAAGCGCGATCAGCTTGTATGTTCGTCCTGGCAATCAGCATAACCATGGATGGTGTTGATTGTGCGGACCGAGTATGAATTCCCGCACATTATTTTTTTGTTTGCATACCGGATGGTCATTTAGCTTGGGCTGCTCTTTTAATAAATATTTTGATAATACCCCCTTAACTATCAATGCTTTGACCTACCCCCTCAAATTCTACATTCGTTAGTTGTGTGACCAAAATCACAGTGAAAACATAATACTGGTTGCGATCTCTTTGCTCCATAGCTGTCTGATGAGCGGAGGGAGCCAAAAGATTTCCTTACTCTTGTTTTCCTGCTAAAGTCTTCCCAAGGTAATTTTTAGGGGCGTCACCTTCTCTTCATACCTCAGCTTCTTCTTTGGTGGCTTGCTTTCTATAGACAATGCGCCACTCCGATCCTTCTGCTTGGATACTTGCTCCTTTGTTGGTTACTAACACTGCCTCATCCTCCTCAAGTCCTAGATATCGCTGAGCCTTGGTGTTCAAAGCCCCCCATGTCTTTTGGACTCTTCCTTACAAGGAGGGAGGCATGAATTTTTGTTTGGAATCATAGCCACTATGAATGCCTCGACTGTAGCTATCTGATCGTAACTATCGATCATAGGCATTTCCATATTAAATCTGGTCAGAAAGTCTCCAAACTATTGGCCCTCGCTTATCTCATAGTGAAAAGAGATGAGACCATTTTCTTCTGTCTTCTATTTCCCACGTATTAAGCAATAAAAAGCTCATAAAGCCTTTTGAAGCCAGGAAGTTGTTGTTTGAACCACAATAGGGCCAGTCCAGTCAAATTGGTAGGAAAAACTTGGCATATAAGGCTTTCATCATTAGCGTTGAGCGTTATCTTCTACTGAACATGGTAGATATGTTCTATGAGGTCCGTAATTTCATCGAAAGTTGTGAAATTTGGCATCACACACTTTTTAGGTTTCTAAGCCTTTAGGATGTCTTCTATGAAGGGGGACTGTATTAGCCTATTGGTCACCTAAGTGGCCAAATCGGTTGGTGTATGTGCCCTCAGATTTTATCTGAGCACCGGCCTCTATTGCACTTGCTCTTCGCAATTTGGTTGTTTGCTTATCAACACATTCAACTACTGGTTCGGTTGGTTGTTTTAGTGGACATTAAACTGAGCTTGGCGCTAATGGGACCCCCTCTCAGAATCATGGCTGGACTCCACCTACTCATCAGTAGGATCTGTCGCACGATGGCTCTCTAAATGGGCCATCCTTGCTCGAAGTTCACCATTGTCACGTTGAAGGAATGAAGGTCTTCTTTCTCTTCTCTCATCTGCTGTATCTTGGGGTGAGGTTCCTGAACTTCTCTCTGATCAGACGGGCCTTCTCTATCTGTACAAGCTCTGGTATTATCCACCATTGTTGCGACTTTTAAATGCTAAACATAGTCGACTTTTCATAGAAGGCGTTAAAGTGTAGATAGCAAAAAAATTTCACCTAAAGAAAAATCGAAGAACTTTCTATAATAATTCACACTCAATTATATTGATCAAATTGCTTTTTGTGGGAGTATTTGATCACTCTGCCAATTTGAATTTACAGATGATATCTAACTTAAATTGAAATGCCCGTTGGGCGTAGATAAATGCCATCAGTTGACTTGGTCAACTGATTGGTCATCCCCACATACTATGAAAAAATAAGTGTAATTCAGTTTACTTGATGAAAAAGGGTATAAAATTGAGAATTCATTATTCATATTTTATGGCACTATGGGAACAGAGGTCATTCTTAAACACATGGTAGCAAATAACTGGCAATGTATAAACCCGAAAAACTATAAAACTCTCTGAATATTTATAACCAACCTAATAATTATTCTTTTCCCTACAAAATAACTGCCATAATTTATGCTTTAAAGGTGAGCAATTGTTACTAGACTACGTACTTTGATAAATGATAACCAATTAGCAATGAAAACCCTGTTTACTCAACTAAATTAATCAAACGTGCAACCCACACACATGCACACAAAAAGTAAGGGCTGTTTGTTACATTTTCTGATAATAGTTTTATATTTTCTAAGAATTGAAAATCAGAAAATTGTACAAAAACCTACTTAGTTAATAGTCTTTGAGAACAAATTTTTGAAAATTCAGTTTTCATATAACTGTCTTTATAGTTGTCTGAAAATAATTTTTTATTTTTTGAATTCTTGATAACTGTTTTCTGAGTAACAAACACTAATATATTTTCTAGAAAACTATTTCAATACAGTGTCAATGTTCCATACTTAAAGTATGCATCAATTAAATCAAATAAGTATTGTAGCAATGTAATGCATCATAAATTTGGTCAATCAGTGATATAAATTAAACTATAGTTATCAAATAGCGTAACATAGGAAGCTATTATTCGCGCTCCAAAACATATTCGAGCTCCAATGTTTTGTCTAAATAATTAAAGGTGATGAAGCAAAAATTCACCCCGAACTGGTCAAACGCCAACCTGTAAAAAAGGACAAGAGAAGGGTAATCGAGAGGGCACCGGCGTGGTGCCGGCCGACTACGCTCCGACGATCAAGTCAGAAATCGAAAGGGCTTTTTTAGCTATAAAGGAACTCAGAGGGTATTAATTGCGTACCTGGTATATGGACCGTCTCTGTATTTATAGCGGTCTCTGTATTTATAGCGGTCAAGTGAGACCGTACCCTAGTAGGAGACTGACTCCTAGAGATAGAGAAGTCCTCTTATTCTTATCCACGTCAGCTTGAACTCAACCTCCACGTTGTACGTTTCATAATTGGAGTCAACTACTTTATCAGATGCCTCCTGTTCATGAGGGTTGCTCGTCGAGCTTTAGGAACACTTTGACTGGGCTGCTAGGCTTTATCTTGGCTTGCTGGGCTTTATCATGACTCGTTAGGCTTTATCATGACTCGTTAGGCTTTATCTTGGCTTGTTGGACTTTATTATGACTCGTGAATTGTAAACCGCTACAAGCTCTTTTTTTTCTTTTTTTTTTTTTTTTCTTTTTCCCGCGCGCGTGGGCACGCATCCAGCGGGCCCGGTCGCGCCCGGCCAGGCGGGCCCGGCCGCGTCCGGCGGGCCCGGTGGCGCCTGGCCAGGCGCTCGGCCAGGTTAGCTCAGCCACGCCCTGCCCGGCGCTTGGCCAGGCCAGCCCAACCCAGCGCTTGGCCAGGCTGGCCCTGTCGCGCCCGGCCCGGCTAGCCCGGTTGTGCCCGGCCCGGCCCAGCGCTCGGCCAGGCTGGCCCGGTCGCGTCTGGTCTGGTGGGCCTGTCCTTAGTCGGGCCGGTTTCTTCCTGGGTTTGGTTTTTGGTCGGGCGGTTTATTCTTGGGTCCAACCTTTGGCCGGTATATAAGAACCCGGTTTATATATATATATATATATAAAATAATTGTCAATTTGAAGAATCGAACCTTAGCTAATAAGAATTGATGGTCTCACCCTAACCATTATGCCAATGACTCACTTGGTTAATAAACTCTAATTAATAAGCTTAATAGCGCGGCTCTTGATAATTGGCGGGACTTACCTGCCCTTTGCTAAAATCTCTTTTAACAGGTTGTGCCCCTGTAGGGTAGGTTAACAATGTTTTTGGATTAATCATCCCACACTTTTCATTAAAGGCCCTTGAAAAAGTGTGGTCGTGTCCCCTTAGTAGGGCTAGGCCCCTGTAGGGCTGAGCTTGTTCCCCCGTAAGGCTGTCGGGATTCATCCATCCCCGCCTTTTTCGTTAAAGGCCCTCCTTTGAGGTGTATCCCCGTAGGGTGGCCCCGTAGGGCTGTTAAACAATGTTCTCGAGATTCATCCATCCCGCATTTTTCATTAAAAGCCCTCCTTGGAGGTGTATCCCCGTAGGATGGCCCTCGTAAGGCTGTGCCCCCGTAGGGTTGTGACCCCGTAAGGTTGTGCCCCCGTAGGGCTGGGCCCCCGTAGGGCTGTTTAAACAATATTTTCGGGATTCATCCATCCCGCCTTTTTCATTAAAGGCCCTCCTTGGAGGTGTATCCCCGTAGGGTGGCCCTCGTAAGGCTGTGCCCCCGTAGGGCTGGGCCCCCGTAGGGCTGTTTAAACAATGTTTTCGGGATTCATCCATCTCGCCTTTTTCATTAAAGGCCCTCTTTGGAGGTGTATCCCTGTAGGGTTGTGTACCTTTTGTTTTAGTTATAACAACAAATTTTGAAACAAAAAGGATTGCTATTGATATTTGAGTAACAAACAGAGAATTATTCGAGCAAAAACCTTAGAGTTATCATCCTAAGGCTCGATATTAGATTGAGCTTTAACTAGAATAATTAAAGTAAATGCAACTTTTAAAAAGAAAGTCTTACTGGTGGCACTTCCACAAATGCTCAGCAATCCAAGGATGGGCCAACTGCCTCCCTTTTAATGTCTCTAGTCAATATGCCCCCTGTCTCCCTACTCATAATGTGATGCTTTATCGGTCTGCCCCCATGACATTTTGCCATACTTGGGGTCTCTCCCTTTTCTTGTTTGCCTTTCTTGCATCAAGGGCATCCACTGAATTCATGTACCTTTGGGCTTTCACGAGTAGCTCGGACATACTTTTAAAGGGTGCTTGGAAATTGAGTACAAGAATTTTGAAGGAAATAGGCCCCCATGAATGCGGTAACTACCACCTTATCATCCAGAGTATCGACCTGCAACATCTCCCTGTTAAACCGGTTAATGTAGTCTCGCAATGACTCCCCTTTATTCTGTCTTACGTCCAAGAGATAGGTGGCGGGCTTTCTGTGCCTTCGAGCGCTAATAAAATTGCCTACGAACAATTGGCTCAGTTCTTTGAAGGAACGTATAGATGTCGATTTCAGGTTGTTGAACCATGACCGGGCAGAACCCTTCAATGTAGTAGGAAAAGCTCTACATAGGATTTCATCTGGTATTCCTTGGAGGTGCATCAGAGCTTTGTAGGTCTTCAGATGATCTAGCGGGTCATTTGTCCCATCAAAGCTTTCAAGGGTGGGCATCTTGAACTTGTTGGGCAAAGGACAACTCATTATCCCCGTGGAGAAAGGGAGGTTGGTTTGCTGGACCAGCTCCTTTACTGTAGTAGGGCCCTTCCCCCTTATGGCGTGGGCCATGCTTTCTACCCTAGCTCTGAGGTCCTGCATCTCCATGTCATAATAGGTAGTTTTCCCTGGGTGTCCTGAGTCTCCATGGGGTTGGTTTTTTCGAGTGGGACTTGGTAAGTGGGGTTCGTCCCACCTCTTACTCGATTTTGAGTTGCGTCGTCCATTGGGAATTCACTAAAAAATCGCCCAACACCATCCCCTTCTGGATCAATAAGGTGACCCGACGATGGTACTGGTGCCACAGGAGGGAGGCGCTGCAGAATTGCCGCATTTTGTTGGAGTATCTGGGCCAGACTTTGATTCAAGTTTCGGACTTGGCATTCCAACACTGCGATCCATCCCTAGTCGTTTGGGATTTCGGGGTGTGCCCCAGGGAAGTCCATCTGTCCAGGGGGTTGCATGCCTCCCTGTCCAACAGCTGGCACGTTGCAGCCGAAAAGATTAGGGGCAACAAGCGGGTCCAGTCCGATTGGAGGGCCCTGTCTGCCAGGAAGGTCATAGCCAACAGGAGGATCCTGGGCAGCTGGAGGATTGTGATCGACAGGGAGTCCTGCGTTGGGGAATTGTGGCCGACAAGAGGGCCCTGCGTTGGAGGGTCTTGCATGGTGGTAGTCTCTAACCTAGATCGTAGGTGCATCATGCTCCATATATGATTCGTGTAGAACAATCAAGTTTGTGATTGTTTCCCACAGACGGCACCAACTGATGAAGCAAAAATTCACCCCGAACTAGTCAAATGTCAACCTGTAAAAAAGGATAAGAGAAAGGTAATCAAGAGGGCATCGGCGTAGTACTGGCCGACTACGCTCCGACGATCAAGTCAGAAATCGAAAGGGCTTTTTTAGCTATAAAGGAACTCAGGGGGTATTAATTGCGTACCTAGTATATGGACCGTCTCTGTATTTATAGCAGTCAAGTGAGATCGTACCCTAGTAGGAGACTGGCTCCTGGAGATAGAGAAGTCCTCTTAAAGTAGACTTCTTATCCACGTCAGCTTGAACTCAACCTCCACGTTGTACGTTTCATAATTGGAGTCAACTACTCTATCAAAAGGGTTAAGTGCATAAACCCCCTGTTATACAAAAAATGTGCAAGAAACGCCCCTGCTATTTGGTGTGTGCATATAAATCCCTATAATTTCAAAATTCGGAGCAAAAATTGTCTCCTAGTGCAAATTGATGATGTCAGATTTTTTTAAAAATCCAAAAGTACCATTTTGTCATTTCATATTTGTTTTTTCCAAGGCATGGTGCAAAAAAAAAACCCTGCTATATGCAAATTGTGGACAAAACACCCTGTAGTATGTGCATATAACTCCCAAACATTTGAAAATTTTGTGCAAATACTCTCCTCCGTCAATTATGATAAAAAAAAAATCATTAAAATTCGCAAAATATTATTTTTAAATGACCAAAATGCCCTCTCACAACCTTTGACACGCTTGTGTCATCTTTGGATGTCATATTTTTCATTTTTTTTTATATTAACTAAAAATGTGTTTTACTATTTCAAATGAGCTCAAAAATGGACTCACTAGTTAGGCTTGGGGAATGAAAACGAATGAGATATTCACACACTTTTTAATTAAATGAGAAATTAATATTTTTTTTATTAATTTAGAATATATTTTAATTATTTTATTATTTTAGATAGACCTGAAAATGGATTCGCGGGTCATCGGGTCCATGAGTAAAAACTAAGAATGTATTACTCTTTAAATAAATAAGAAATTGGTAGTATGATGCAAGTTCCAAGCTGTGATAGGCAAAATATGGAGCACACTTTCATGTAACGATAAATTATGGTGCAAGTTTTTTAATGACGAGAATGCATGGTTGAGTTGGTGATAATGAGACGGTGTTGGATTATTTTTGTGATTTTATTAATATGAGAATATATTGAAAGGCTGTTTTGGAGCGCGAAATTAACGAGGAAATTTCTTTGGTGTTTGTATAGCATTGCTCAATATATATATATATATACTAACAGTAATTAGTGTACCAAAGCAAAAATGTACCTGCAAGACTAGGAGAGGATAGGATTCAATCCCGCCGGAGTAATCAACAGCCGGAATGAGGGACCGGAGTTCCGAAGTGGGTGCAAAGTCACCCAAATCATCCACAGCGGAGTCCGTCTCCGCCTCGACGAAGAGGACACCATCGCCGTTGCAGAAGATCTCGGTCCGGCCATCCTCGTCCCTCCTCAGCCGCCCAGCAACGGGGTAGAACGGCACAAGAGCTCTGCTCAGGGCGCATTTTAGCACTCCGGCGTCAAAGAAGCCAGGTGAACCGGTGGACCGGTACAAGTACACGCTCGGGGTGTGGAAGTTGGTCACCACCACATCCAAGCTCGAGATCCACAGCCTCCGCGTCGGTGTATCCTCCGCGGGACGCACCATGGTCGACTCCCTCACGTCGATCCTCATCCTCTCTGCCTGCGGCCGCCCTGCTAACCTGCTCCTCGAACTAGCTAACGTTCGCCGGCGGTGCGTCACCTGTAGTTTGGCAAGGCTATGAATATTGTTGGGAATTAAAATGGGTTTGTCCAAATTGTGGAAATCTTCCTGGAAAAAGTGAGAAAAAAAAATATCTGTGAAATGATTGTCTTCTTCAGGCGATCCTCGTTAACTTGCGCCTGTGCTGGGTTGAAATGTTGAAAATTTAATGGGTTGTCCCACATGTGGAGATTTAATGAAAAAATAGAAACATAGTACCTAGTACAAGGAGATGAGTGGTTGTTAGAGGGAGAAAATGATTGATCGGAAAGGAAAATGCAATTGATGTGTGGTTGTTAATTAAAGAGAGAAAATGACATTCATATGTAATGATAAACAATACCGTTCGTTTGGTAACCGTTTATGTTTAGTATTTATTGTTTAAGTGTTTATATAAACAGTGTTTATGTTACGATTTTGTTTATCCATAAACATGAGTGTTGTTTAATAACGGAAAAACGTTTAGCTTATTTTAAAAATCATAAACAGAAAAACATATTTGTTAACCTTAAACTGTTTTTTTTTTATAAAAAAAATCAACACAATAAACTGCATAAAAAGTCAAGTTCATGCTATAACAAATCTATATAGCAATAACAGAGCAAGAAATATACATAAAAAATAAATAAATAATATTGGGTTACATATATATCTACACACTACAAATTATACTGTAAAACTATAATTACCCACAACCCAGAAGATCCAAACAAGTAGGAGGATGTACACGATTCAGTTCCTTACGGTTATTTGAAAAACTGGAATCAGAACCGTTCCCAATGGTTCCTTAATTTTGAAACCGAAATAAATGAGTTCGGTTCAATTCGATTATTACAGGAGTTGTATTTAACCTTATAATAGTTATAGTAACTCCATTGTTTAAAATATTTTATATAACAAAAGGTTATTATAACTATTACAATGATTTTATAACAGTATATATATATATATATATATATATATATATAAAATAAAAAATCATTATAGGAGTTTTATAACTATATATATATATTCAACAGTTCTAGTTTCAAGGATTGGAACCGAAATTGTAGTGAACGGTTCCTAAAATTTGGAGCCGGAACCGAAATCGTAATGAACGATTCGGTTCGGTTCAGCTAAAGTTCTTTATGATTCCTCCGGTTCTTTGTGCACCCCTACCAAAAAATCAAAATATATATAACTATGAAAATGTTGAAATTTTTTCAATTTGTATGGAGTGAGAGAGGGATTTGGAGGGCATACTCTTGCTCTTGAACTTCTCATGCTAATACTTTCTTTTTTATTTTTTGATTTCGATTTTTGTTTCAACATTGAAAATGAATGAATGACATGAGTACAAAATACCATTCTTGTTTTTCTAACAAAGAGATGATTGAGATTTTTTTTTTCTATTATTTTCCTCAAATAAGTTTTTTTTTTCTTCTTCTTTTTAGCATGTGTGCCCCTAAGTAACTATTTTTTATTATCAAGTATATTAGTAATTATGTCCACATTTGACAATTCTAATATTTTTATCATTGTATCAAACAATAGCCTTTTATAATTTTTTTTCTTTTTCTTTTCTCACTTTTAGTTTCAATTTTTAATTAAAATAATATAATCACCATTTTAGATAAAAAAGAAATTTTTTTTTTTGATAAATATAAACAATAAACATCATTTTGGTGTTTAAGATTTGAAGGCTTAGGAACAGTGTTGTTTTAAAAGCGTTTTGAAAATTTATAAACAAAACAAAAATTAACAAACATGTTTATCCTGAAAATTTGTTTTTATAAACAATAAACACTAAACATAAACGGTTACCAAACGCCATATGCAGAGAATATTTTTACGAAGAAAGTTACACGCCATTAAATTATTTTATAAATTTGTATCATGAATGATGTGATAAATAATAATTTTTATTTTTTTTAAAAGATAAAATTAAATAGAGAGTTAGTATTGGTAGAATTTTTTTTCATACACAAAGTCCCGTGATATTATCATATGTCACTATATTCACAATACAAATTCATGAAATAAAATTATAACGTTTAGCATTTCTCTATTTTTATTGTCTTTGAACTAAGTGAAATAATATATACTCTTCGTGGTGAAAAACGAACTGTTGGCATTGTCTCACACAAGGGAAAGTTAAAATATTGACCAAAAAGATAATATTATATGTCTCAAATAAATATTTTAAAATATATTTTAAATTTATGTAGCAGGAATATTAAACTATTAGAGTTTTGTATATAAAAAAGTTTACCATTACTAACTCACCATCTAATTTTATCTTTTAAATAATTTGCTATTTATTCGAGACGTGTAATATTACTCCTAAAATGAGATAGTATAGATATAATAGGTATATTAGTCATTTTCTTATTCCATTAATGGCCATTGACTTCCGAATCCTCTTCCAACAATTCAGTTATCTGAGAGACTACTGTGTCAGAAAAAAAAATTAAAAAGGGAATTTAGTGCATTTTTTTCTAAAATACATATACTAAAATAAAAGGAAGTAAAAAATAAAATATAAAAAGTATACAAATAATATATTTATGACAACAGAAGTAATAACAGACATGTACAAAAAAAAAAAAAAAAAGTAATACATAAAATAAAAATAATAATACATTTCAGAATTCCATGAGTTGATTGGAACTTACTTCACCTCTCTAAGCTTGTGATACTATCAAAGGTAAAACAAATGAGCAATGTTACACGTCATGAAATAATTTCATGAATTTGTATCATGAATGATGTGGCAGGTAATGTGGAGAGTTAGTATTGGTCGGATTCCATACACATTGTCCTATGATATTATCACTGAATCCGACCAATACTAACTCTTCATGTTACCTGTCACATCATTCATGATATAAATTCATGAAATAATTTCATGACGTTTAGCATTTCTCAAAACAAATTGGGTTGATCCACACTGGGAATTTGGTCACAAATTTTTTTTGCCACAAAAGTAAATTAGTGGCTAAAAGTGAATTTTTTTGGCACAGTTTATGTGGCAAAATTTTAAACTAATCGGCACAAACACTATATTTTGTGGCGAAAGCTAAATTAAATGGCACAAACACTAAATTTTGTGACAAAAATTATTTTACCACGAGTAAATTTGTGGTTAAAATGACTTTATGGCACAAACTGTAAATTTTGTGGCAAACTAAATGGGGTTGTGGCATGACAATTCCAATTATAGGTTTATTTGCAATTTAGAAAAAAATAATAATAATAAATAATGTTTACCAGGGGGACAATTTGACCCTGCTTGATGGCTTTCCGCTACAACCCATACCGAGACCAAAATGATAGGCCATTAGAAAGGAAAGTGGTTGGTTTAGGTTGATTTGGGTTCAGGAGAAAGTATACAAATACATCGGAACATTGACGATATGATATTTCATGAAGGTGTGAGTCCTTTTTTTTCTTTTTAAAATGTCATATCATCAATATTCGAACGAAAGTATTGTAAGTGTTTCATTATATCTCATGCCAAATTATATAGCAAAATTACAATTATACCCTTAGTAAACTTTTAAATTCAACAAATATCTTTGGTTATATATAAGTCGCATTTTCCTTTGATTTTGGATTCTAACATTTCTCTAGAGTTCTTATTGGTTAGATGAAAATAGCAAGAAACAAAGAAAATAGAAATTTTCTAAACACTTTCGTCGATAGGAGATGAAAATTTTTGAAAGAAAATTACTTTCTATGACCAATTGATTTTTTCATAAAACTTTTTAACATTACACATAGAAAAAATTTGATTTCTTGAAAAAAAAATTATAAACTTAAAATAATACCCTTTCTTTTATGGTAAATTTTATATTATTCAAATTATAAAATAATAATTTTTCATATTTTTCTTATCTGTATACATAAATCTACTTATATGTGTATATCTGTATTATATTTATATTTATATAAATAAATCTACTTATATGTGTATATCTGTACTATAAATTTCTCTCAAAATTTAATGGAGGTGGGGGAGAGGTTGTGAGCTCTATTCACAGATGGCAATAGATGGTATTTGTTAAAACTAAAATTAAATACTAAATATTACAAATTTTAAGAGCTGAATTTAAGTGCTGAAATTTTTAAGTGATAATTAAATAATAAATATTTTTTGATATTTTTTTGAATTTTTAGCATTCAGTATTCAGCGTTGAGCATTCAGTGTTTAGTGAAATTCATGTCACTTAAAATTTTATCCTATTTTAAGTGATACTTACCATTTTTAGTGATATTTAAATTGCATTATCAAATGCACTTAATTGGATAAGCGTTTAATATGTTTAGAATTAAGCGTTGAATTGACTTATCAATCAGCACTTTACACTACGTGTCACACCCGAATTTTCATACCCAGAACGAGACAAAAACTCAAGAGTGAAAAAAAATATATAAATCAAACCTTAATGTATATAAATATCAACTAACATATGGAATACTCATCAAGTGAACGCATACCCGCTTTATACATAGTTATTCTTATCCAAAATCAACATTCAAGACACAAATATTTATATACAATATCTCAAAATAAAAGTCTAAATGTACCATGTTCACATCTCAGATGTGCATAACACAAAATAACCAAAAGGAATTCTTCTAAACTCTAAATTCAACTCATGGTTGGTTACCATTGGCGACCTCCTTACTATTTCCTGAAATTGTTAATGTAAGAGGTGAGCAAAATCAACAGCTCATGATCATATGTTGTGCAATCCACTCAAGTCTTCATATTTTATATTATTACATAAATCAATCAAAATGCATAGCATAGTTACGTATCATGCTCCCTAGCACTCTAGTCAACGCCACAACTTCTTTATATTCATTTGGTTTAAGTTATTCTTTTTGTTTTAGAGTTTAATTTGTTTCAAATGAATTCTCAACATTTATATTTTCAAAAGGAATATAAATGATGGCTTTGTAATTGTTATTACTTGAATGTGATTATTCTAGTTTTGATAGTCCATGCCTAGACAAGGTAATTTTTGATACAGTTAGGTAATTAGAAAATTAGTGTAATTGGTGTAATACCCCGAAAATTTGGACGGCAATTATTTTAAAGAAATTTGAATTGCTTTATATTGTTATTATTATTATTTTATTTTTATTATTAATTCATGTGAAATGCATCGTCTCTATATTTTATCGTTTTATGTGAGTTGATTTTCTTTATATGCATTTTACCATTTCATGTGAATTGATAAGTTTGAATGTTATCATTTTATGTGAATTGTTATTTATTATGTGTTGTTTTATTTAAATCTTTTAAATGCTTTGGTTTGGGCTAGGGAGGAATTTGGGCTGAAATGATTGGGCTAAGATTATGTTTAAAATGTTGGGCCAAGGTTATAATTATATTATTATTGCTTGTATTATTATTATTTGGATTTTATTTAGTTTTAGAAAAATCAATAATAGAATAATAATTAAGACAAAAAGGAAAAGAAAAGAAGAAGAAATTAGGGTTGCCGTTATTTTACGCACAGAACTAAGAGCGAGTAAACGAAAGAGAGAAGGGAGTGACGATCGGGTGAACAAGTTGATTCGTCAGAAAAAAAAAGGCAAGTTTGATTCTTCTCTTCCCCTTTGAATCCGTATGCATAGTCTAGGTTTGAGGATTGTGTTTATTTTGGAAATTTGTATATTATTATTTTTTTTTCTGTTGATAAATTTTGTGAGAATTAATTATGCTAATTGTATAGATATCTTGCTAGAAATTTGTATGCATTTAATTATGAAATTAATGATTTTTCATGCTAAGAATAATTCTGTGGATTAAACATTAGGATTTTGGAGTTTTGGTACTGTTTTAGAATATTTTTGCATATGTATATACATGTATATATGATTGTATAGGCGGGTGTATATATATACGAACATGAAATTTGGGTCTACTGTGTTTATCATTTTTGAGGGATTTTGTTCCGATTAAAAGGTAGATCTTACTTCCTAGAACAATCCTTGAAAGTTTCGTTATGAACCGTTGGGTAGATTGACGGGAAATTGAGTTTAAAATTTTAGATTTTCGAAACTTGAAATTGGGCGTTTTTGATTTAGTCCGCGAGAGGGGATAATTTTGGTACCAATACGTAGCTTAGATCGATACGAGTTCAATGGTATATTTATATACGCGATTCGGTGCCCGGAAGTGATCGGAAAGTGATCGGAAAGTTTTCCTCCATTGTTGGGAGCGTGAAGCTTCAGGCGGTGGGAAGAAGAAGGAAAGAAAAAGAAAAAAAAAGAAAAGGGGGGCCACCCGGACGCCGGCGCGTGGGGGCGCGTGCGGCCGCCTCCGGTGGCCGGAAAAGTATTTTTGGGACCCACTCTCGGGGGCCCACCTCTGGGTCCGATATGGGCCCATTTCGAATTATTTTATTATTTGTTTTGAATTTTTAAAATTTTTGGAAAAACTTGAAAATTAGGAAAATTATTTTTTAAAAATACTTTTAGAATTCTAAAAATTCCCAAATTTTTATGTCAACCTCCTGGGAGCTTGAGGAGCTTGGGGTTTAAATTTCATGTCAAAATTATTTACCATTTTCTTTAAATTAATTTTTAAAATGTCTAAAAACTGGATTTTTCACCTTCTTTAATTTTAGAAAATACTTATAAAGTTCCAAAAATTCCCAAATTTTTACTGAAACTTTCTGGAGGCTAAATACACTTGGGTTTAAAGTTTCAACTCAAAATGATCTTCCCTTGTTGTTCAATTTATTTTTAAGTGTCCAAAAGTGGGACTTTTCACTTTCTGTAATTTTAGAAAATATTTTTATAATTCCAAAAATTCCCAAATTTTTGCTGTAACTTTCTGGAGGTTAAATAAACTTATTTTTAAATTTTCATCTCGAAATGAGCTTCCCTTAGTGTTCAATGAATTTTTAAAGTGTCTAAAAGTTGGGTTTTCACCTTCTTTTATTTGTTGAAAATATTTCAAAAAATTCTAGAAAATTTCAGAATGATTTAATAGGGTTCTGAGAAGTGGAATAGGCCCAGAAACCTAGATAAAAGTTAGGTTTAAACTCTCTCGTAGAATTGAGTGCATTGGAGGTTAAGTTGGGAAATTGCTTCTATAATGGATGCTTGGGTTATTTGGTTTATTTGAATATATTTTCCTTTAAGGATATAAATGCCCATCAAATACTTGATTTTAGTCTACTTGTGAACGATTTGTCTTATGATGATAATTTCATGTTGAATGATTTGAAATAACGGTTGTGCAAATTTAAATCATAATGCACCTTGTTATTTTATATTGCATATTGGAATGTATCTATGCATTTTATTTTGGCATGTAAGGATTGCCCGGCGTGTCAGGATCGCGCATACCTAATAAGGTATCTATGTATTTTATTTGGCATGTAAGGATTGCCCGGCGTGTCAGGATCGCCCATACCTAATAAGGTATCTATGCATTTTATTTGGCATGTCAGGATTGCCCGGCGTGTCAGGATCGCCCATACCTAATAAGGTATCTATACAATTTATTTGGCGTGTCAGGATCGCCCATATCTAATAAGGTATCTATATGTGTATGCACATGTTTTCTTTATTTTGAACTTAAAGAATATGTTCATTGTTGGATGATAAGGGTGTGTTGGAACAATGTATAAGATAATTTTACTTCTGAAAACATGAGCTAAATAGGAAATGACTAGTATGTATATATCTATACCTATTAAGGTATCAAAAGATTTAATGATGGCATGTTAGGATTGCTTAAACTTGATATTATTTTATATTATGTTTATTTCTGCTGAACGTAAGGAACGTGTTCACGTTTGCATAATAAGGGTTTGGGTGGAATATTATAAATATTGACTGTTGTTTTGGAAACATGAAACTGGGTAAAAGAATAACTTGTAGGTTAAATCTATAGACTTATTTTGTGTCCCTTATACTGAGGGTATGTATATTGGTTCTCTGATTGGGATGTAGTAGATAGAACTTGCTCGTGGGTTTAACCCACTGTGTTGATATTTCAGGTTTCAGACAGGTTCCACTGCGAGGATAGAGTTTTAGGATTTGGTTGTAGCAGACGTCTCATCTCATCAGTTACAGGGTAGGAACTTGTCTTCTTCAAGAGTCATACTATGAACTTTTGAGACTTTGATTGTTAGTATTAATTTTAGAAGTTAAAAACTTTTGTTCTTTCTGGTTAAGGGGTCCTTGGGTTACGGGACTTCCAAATTGTATTACCAGAATATATTTATTTATTTATCAAGTATTTCAGTTAAATGGAATTTTTGTTCAGCTTTTAGCAATTATTTTATTTCTTTCTTTTGCATCTATGCTTGTTGCTACCAGTTGTATGTATCTCCCAGGTTTTGTGTATGAGACTGGCCACCTCATGCGCGAAATTTTATGGGGGGTATTTCAATTGGTTAGGTAAAAAAATTATGCTTGTTGAAGATGGATTATGCTTAGCTAGGATTCACATATTTTCTTGACGATTTCATTGTAAGCCACAAGCCAAATGAATCATTTTCACATATAATTGCACAATTCACATTTGTACTACATTTGGACATGGTTATGTGGCTAGTGGTGAAAACCAAACCCTAGTCCTTTCTCTCAACTCAATTTCCATTTAATTTACCGTATTTTCAGTTTTTATTGTTGGTGGTGGTGAAGACATGATTTGAGGCTAACAAAGACGATTTGGTTTCCACAAACCCTAGATCAAAATTATATTTTCTTCCCCAAAGCCAATCTCCTCTAATATTTGAGAAGAGCTAATTCTCCTCTTTCTCTCCTCCAGTGCCATACCCTCTGTTAGGGAATAATCAAGTTGTTGGAGACAAAGAGACAGTATTGCCCCTTTCTTAACTAACTTTCCATTTTTGGCAAAACTACCCTCCAAATTCTCCATAATAAATGCTGAGGATAACTAAGACCTTTTCACAAATAGATTCTTCTGGAATTTAATGACATATAAGAACACTTGACATACCTGCACAATTACCAAAATGCCTTGTTAGGCAATTTACTGCACATATGTTGAAATGGGCTCTAGGATAATTTGCAAAAAGCTTAAATAGACTGCTAGAAATGTTAAAAAAATTAGATATAATATTGTAGTAAGCATAATCTTGATTAACTGAGAGGCTTATCACTCCTGTTGTTACTACAAAAATGCCCTTGGAAGCCTTTTAGAGTAAAACTATTTGATGAATATTTCATTGAAATGTTGAAATGAAACTTTGAGTTCTAAGAACTCATTTTTGACATTAAGTAAGGCCTCATTTTTTATATTAAGTAAGGCAAACAAAGCCTAAGACATATACCAACAATGACTAAATATTGAAAGCTCAAATCATGACTTAATGAACTTTAGGACTATCAATTAAATTGAAACATATCATTTAAAGGTCTCTAAACTCCTTGATGTGAGCTATGAACTTAATTGATTTAGTTTATAAGGTCATAACTGACTTTGAGGAGGTTCAAACTTGTCATAATTAAATCCTAATATTTAGAGGTCCCTACTCCCTAGACCCATTAACTTAGTCCATAATTTTAATTGGCTTAGTCACTTAAGTGGTTGACTTAGGCGCCTACATGAGAATTCCAACATTGTGCCGAAATTTTGTCCAAGAAGCTTAGACGCCTAACTATCTAACTTAGCTGCCTAATTGATAATTCCGGTAGATGGACCAAAATTCTATCCAAGTAACCTAGGCGCCTAACTAACAAATTCCAACAAAGTTCAAAATTTGAAATTAACCTCTCAGTCACCTAATTTAGAGACCTAGGTGCCTAACTCTACGATTCAAATTTAAAATGACTTAGTTCTAACGACCCCACTTACTCATTTAATGAACCTAATGGCTAGAATTTTGTGAGGGGCTAAAAATAATCAATGTCTTGAAAATTTACGTTTAAAAACTACCATTGTGTATAAATTTGAATATCTTTTATTGGCAGGAACTACCATTGAGCCTAAATTTGAATATCATTCATAGTAGTCAATCATTGAAACCCTAAAGCTCAGCTTTATTTTGAATACTTCATTTATAACTCTAAGAGTTTAAGCTACCATTTCTATATCTATTTTTAAAATACATCTATTATTGTACTCCAAACTTTATGTCATGCCCGATTTCTAACACCCGGTTAAGAGTGAAGGAAATGGAGGTGATTAATGGAAAGTCAACCAGTTCGCACTCACAAAATTTTTGAGTACATATAGATAACAAAACTCAAAAATGGAATCACAAGTGCTCCTCCTTAGCACTTTTACACTTTATCAACCGCCAGTCCCTTATTTGTAAAAATGTTGGAGGGAGGGGGTGAGCTATAATATGCCTAGTAAAGATGACTAGACCAACCCAACGATGATCTGGAAAGCCATGCAACAATTGATATCTATTCATCTACATGATATGCTTACAATGTTCATGATATCCATGTCATTCTCATGCTACACATACATTGAGATATTTCTAAAAATTATTCATATATCTATACATATTCAAGGCATTAAGTATGAATAATATAAACCACAATTCCATAACTTCAAATTTAACTCGCATACACCTCTAAAACTCAAGAAGCACGTAATGTTCAAAATCAACCAATTAGGGAGTTGTCAACAACGGAGACTACAGTAAATGCCTTAAAGACCAAATACTCTTCTTACGCTTTACGGGTTGCTAACCCGACGGCAGCGACATCCACTTGATCAAGTTTTGGACTTTTCACCCTAGGGCTCCGGGTCCTTACTTCTTACGACGATCTCCCAAAAAATATCAATCATCACATAAACTTAGAATTTCATCAAATACGCCAACAAAACTAGATTTCAACCAAATCTCCACAAAAGTTATACAAGCCATCAATCAACACTTTTCCAAGTTAAAACCATGCATGGAATGATACAATTTCAATTAACCTCATGATATTTCAAAACCAAGCAATTTCATCAAAACTTGTCTTTCATGCCTTATCATACAGATGGGGTACAAAATACACTTTTACTCACATAGACATACAAAAGGCTCCAACCAAACCTAGCATGCTTTCAAATTAAAATCACATTATGTATAACCACACTTCAAGTATTTATACTCACTTGAGAAACCAAATTAACACTTTTCACACAAAAAGCCTTCATATTGAACACATAGTACACATGCTTCAAAAACAAGTATAAAGGCATAACATTCATGCTTTAAACATAATTGAACATGTGAGATACATAAAACTCAAAGTCAAGGTCCCTCATATGCAACTAAACATGCTACAACTTCAATACCTCACCTAAGTGAGGTATAGAACCAAAGTTAAGAAGAAATAAACACCCCTACCTCAATTCCAAGCTTTAACTCAAAAGCCCTAATTTCACCAAGATTCAAACTCAACCAAAATTGACTCTCTACTGATTAGAACGTAGAGGAAGTGAAGAGGATAAATTTAATTCCCGGTCCAAAACCCGAATCAAGCCTTAGGCCTTCCAAATTGAAGAAACAATATATGAGATGAAAATGGTGAGAGAGGGAGAGAAAATTGGTCAAGAGAGGAGAGAAAATATAATTTCTCCACTCACCCTAAGCTATTCATATAATATATATAACTATTCTTAGATATTTAAGAAAAAATTGCTACTTAGTCCCTTCCAACTTTTACTTTGCTCCTCTACCCTTTTCAACTTTCATTTAATCACCTACTAGCCCTTCCTTTTTTCACCAAACTCCACTTATATCCCCCTAAGTCACTTATATCCCCACGTCACTCATAAAACCCCGTTAACACTTTTCGGGTTACTCAGACCCTTCCCGGTCCCACATCCGAACACAAAAACTTCAAGAAACTTCAAAAATCCTTAAGCATGCAAATAATAAACTAAGTCATGCTTAACTCAATTTAAAATGAAACTAAATTGAGAAAAATTTTCAAGGCTTTACACTTCAATTCTTATTTATTAAGATTGCAAAGAGGGTTGGTGTAACCCTTGGATTCAAATCACTTTGGGAGAAAGAGAGCTTTGAAACTTCTTTGGAAAAGATTTGCTCTCCACCCATGAAGGAGAGTGGTTGTAAAAGGTTTGCTCTTCATATGCAAGAAAAGCTATAGTGGATTTGAAAATCCTCAAGACAACATCTTGAGGCGTAGACGTAAGCGGGAGTGGCGAACTACGTTACATCTTGTGTTTGAATTTTTATTCGTATCTTTTTACTTACAATTACTTATATTTGATTATATTGCCTTCATCTTTACTTGATTATCATTAGTGCAAACTTTATATTTTCATTTGAGCATATTAGAATACTTCTTTATTTCTCTATTTGATTATCTTATAAACAAATATTATTTAATCAAATTAAATTCCATTGTTTGTCAAAAATCTAATTCACCCCCTGTTGGATCATATCTTGGGTAACAATATTAAACAAGCAGAAACTGAGGAAAATACAAGCACCATTTGGCTATTTTCCTCAAATCTATAGGGGTCTAATTGGTGTAGTAACCCTTGTGGACAGGTGTGAGTGGGTGGGTGCGAAGACAGACACTGGGCTGAGCTACCACACTGACAAGGTACAGGGTGCTCAACCCCACATCACCTGGGTGTGGAAAAGGGGATGTGCTTATATATAGTATGTTCTCTTCAAATGGTATAAGGCCTTTTGCGGTAAAATCCAAGAGCAAAACCGTGCGGGCTCAGGCCCAAAGCGGACAATATCATACCATGTGTTGGAGCGGGGTATTACAGTTGGTATCAGAGCCTGAACCCAGCCGGAAGTGTGCCAACGAGAACGTCTGGCCTCGTAAGGGGGTGGATTGTAGTAACCCTTGTGGACGGGTGTGAGTGGGCAGGTGCAAAGACAGATACTGGGCTAAGCTACCACACTAACAAGGTACAGGGTGCTCAATCCCAAATCGCCTGGGTGTGGAAAAGGGGATGTGCTTATATGTAGTATGTTCTCTTCAAATGGTATGAGACCTTTTGGGGTAAAACCCAAGAGCAAAATCGTGCGAGCTCAGACCTAAAGCGAATAATACCATACCATGTGTTGGAGTGGGGTATTACAGTTGGTATCAGAGCCTGAACCCAACTGGAAGTGTGCCAACGAGGACGTCGGGCTTCGTAGGGGGGTGGATTGTAGTACCCCTTGTGGACGAGTGTGAGTGAGCGGGTACAGAGACAGAAACTAGGCTGAGCTACCACACTGACAGGGTACAGGGTGCTCAATCCCACATCACCTGGGTGTGGAAAAGGGGATGTGCTTATATGTAGTATGTTCTCTTCAAATGGTATGAGGCCTTTTGGGGTAAAACCCAAGAGCAAAATCGTGCGGGCTCAGACCTAAAGCGGACAATATCATACCATGTGTTGGAGCGGGGTATTACAGTTGGTATCAGAGCCTGAACCCAACTGGAAGTGTGCCAACGAGGACGTCGGGTTTCGTAGGGGGGTGGATTGTAGTACCCCTTGTGGACGAGTGTGAGTGAGCGGGTGCAAAGACAGACACTAGGCTGAGCTACCACACTGATAGGGTACAGGGTGCTCAATCCCACATCACCTGGGTGTGGAAAAGGGGATGTGCTTATATGTAGTATGTTCTCTTCAAATGGTATGAGGCCTTTTGGGGTAAAACCCAAGAGTAAAATCGTGCGGGCTCAGACCTAAAGCGGACAATATCATACCATGTGTTGGAGCGGGGTATTACAGTTGGTATCAGAGCCTGAACCCAACTGGAAGTGTGCCAACGAGGACGTCGGGTTTCGTAGGGGGGTGGATTGTAGTACCCCTTGTGGACGAGTGTGAGTGAGCGGGTGCAAAGACAGACACTAGGCTGAGCTACCACACTGATAGGGTACAGGGTGCTCAATCCCACATCACCTGGGTGTGGAAAAGGGGATGTGCTTATATGTAGTATGTTCTCTTCAAATGGTATGAGGCCTTTTGGGGTAAAACCCAAGAGCAAAACCGTGCGGGCTCAGACCTAAAGCGGATAATATCATACCATGTGTTGGAGCGGGGTATTACAGTTGGTATCAGAGCCTGAACCCAACTAGAAGTGTGCCAACGAGGACGTCGGGCTTCGTAGGGGGGTGGATTGTAGTACCCCTTGTGGACGAGTGTGAGTGAGCGGGTGCAAAGACAGACACTAGGCTGAGCTACCACACTGACAGGGTACAGGGTGCTCAATCCCACATCACCTGGGTGTGGAAAAGGGGATGTGCTTATATGTAGTATGTTCTCTTCAAATGGTATGAGGCCTTTTGGAGTAAAACCCAAGAGCAAAATCGTGTGGGCTCAGACCCAAAGCGGACAATATCATATCATGTGTTGGAGCGGAGTATTACAGTTGGTATCAGTGTAGTAACCCTTGTGGATTGGTGTGAGTGGGCGGGTGCGAAGATAGACACTGGGCTGAGCTACCACACTGACAGGGTACAGGGTGCTCAATCCCACATCGCCTAGGTATGGAAAAGGGGATGTGCTTATATGTAGTATGTTCTTTTCAAATGGTCTAAGGCCTTTTGGGATAAAAACCCAAGAGCAAAACCGTGCGGGCTCAGGCCCAAAGCGGACAATATCATACCATGTGTTGGAGCGGGGTATTACAGTTGGTATCAGAGCCTGAACCCAACCGGAAGAAGTGTGCCGACGAGGACGTCGGGCCTCGTAGGGGGGTGGATTGTAGTAACCCTTGTGGATGGGTGTGAGTGGGCGGGTGCCAAGACAGACACTGGGCTGAGCTATCACACTGACAGGGTACAGGGTGCTCAATCCCACATCGCCTGGGTGTGAAAAAGGGGATGTGCTTATATGTAGTATGTTCTCTTCAAATGGTATGAGGCCTTTTGGGGTAAAACCCAAGAGCAAAACCGTGCGGGCTCAGGCCCAAAGCGGACAATATCATACCATGTATTAGAGCGGGGTATTACAATCAGAGCCAGAACCTAGCCGGAAGTGTGCCGACGAGGACGTCGGGCCTCGTAGGGGGTGGATTATAGTAACCTTTGAGCACGGGTGTGAGTGGGCGGGTGCGAAGATAGACACTGGGCTGAGCTACCACACTGACAGGGTACAGGGTGTTTAATCCCACATCGCCTGGGTGTGGAAAAGGGGATGTGCTTATATGTAGTATATTTTCTTCAAATGGTATAAGGCCTTTTGGGGTAAAACCCAAGAGCAAAACCGTGCGGGCTCAGGCCCAAAGCGAACAATGTCATACCATGTGTTAGAACGGGGTATTACAATTGGTGTCAAAATTCTCCTAAAACATGAAAATAAAAATAAAAATAAAAATGGTGTAAAAATCCCTAATTTTTAATTTTTTGGTTATATGATATAATAGCAATGAAAAAAGATGTCAAGCTTATGTGAGCTTGAGTTCATTCTATATCTCAGTCAATTTGCAACGAAATTTGGCCCTCTCATACTAAGTCTCACTCGATTTATCAATTTTATTGAAATTCACAACCAAATCGACCGATTCTCCAGCCAACTCATTAGAAAAGCATTTATGATTCGTTCACTGAACCTGAAGCAAATCTCTAGGATTCAAGTCATCTAACCAGCGTGCTATAACTTACATTTCTGTTTCAAAAAAAATATTTCATCATTTTATTTTAGAATATTAAAATTTAAAACATTGGAAGTATATGATTATATTTGTTTTAAAAGTTCAAAAAATGTAAACCATGTGAGGAGTTCTTCTACCAATTTACCACACAATTTGTTTTGACGTGTATTATATTTTTGTATTTTCTCTTGTCAAATGTGGTATAAAATTTCATTTATTTCATACTTAAATTTATTATCATTCACTCATTTAGTAAGAAAATAAAAAATAATTACTACACATTTTTAACAAGGCCAACATCTTAGAATTTCTAAACAAGTCACTATTTGTGTTAAATTATTTTTGAAAATTTATTAAATATTATTATAAAAATTCATTTTTATTGAATTATGGAGTAAAAAGTAATTTGTGTTAAATGATTTTTGAAAATTAATTAAATATTAATTTTTATTCAATTATGGAGTAAAAGTACCATATCGGTTTGTGCCATATGTGAGGTTGAAAGAAATTCGTGTCATAACTAATTCCGATATGTTATGTTGATATAGGTCTCATTCCGTTACACCGGGACTGTGAACCTTGGACGGAATATCCATGGAATCTAATGAAGTCTAAGCCTTACCTTCAATAAATAGAAACCATTACTGGCTCTGCTACATAATCCTGTGTAACTAGGCTACAAGAATGTTTGCAACACAACAATTTTATTCATCTAAGTTGAACTACAAGCCGCAAACACCTACCTCTCACCCAGTATGAAAAGCCATTGAAATCTTCAAAAAGTATTCTTAAGATCTTACTGTTTCTCTTATTTGGATGCAATAGCCTTTTTCAAAACAAAAAATCGCATCGCCAAAGACCAATTGGTCTAGCGTTATAAAGGCCCTAGCTTCCAAAGGAAACCAGGTTCGAGCCTCAGTGGAGGCGGAGTGCATGTGTAGTTCTACTTACATGATAAAAAAACAAAAATCCACATCTCTGAACTGAGCAGATAGATATAATCGGCACCAGTTTGTCAACTAGCTCATGTACATGTCTTGCGAGCATTTCTGTGGAGGCGGGAAAATTCCCACCAATAAGAAGAATACACGTAGACATGAGAATAATCAACATGGTACACATGGCACGATATAGGTCCTTATCAAGAAAGATATGTGGCAAGTAATTTTGTTAAGGTGGGCATCACACGTGGCAATAACAGTCAACCGATCAAAGAAAGATCGTCAAATCAGGTTCAGATTAGGAAAGATCTATTCTTTCCTTGAGAGAAGGAATTAATACAAATCAGCCTCAAATCAAGGGAGAATCACAGGATAATCGGCACCAAATCAGCACTAGAATGGAAGGACTCCTTGTACAAATATGTATAGAAAAATCCTGTAGTTAGGGGATTTGTGTATTCGGTCATGGCTAGGCCAGTGAGATTATGAGCGCAACCCTTGTAATATCTCTTGAAATATAAAAGAAACTCTCCTCTCATCCATGAACGTAGGCTGACTTGTGCCGAACCATGTAG
Organism: Cornus controversa; assembly: GCA_026545225.1. Taxonomy (NCBI): domain Eukaryota; kingdom Viridiplantae; phylum Streptophyta; class Magnoliopsida; order Cornales; family Cornaceae; genus Cornus; species Cornus controversa. The sequence continues at coordinate 56,321,309 of CM048845.1, forward strand.
ATCCTGTTTGTCTACTTTAATTTCTGTAATTATTGAGTGTTATGTGCTTATTAATTGCTTGATTTTATGTTGGGCAATTTTGTGCACCTACACTTTGGCGCCGTTTGTGGGAAACAAGTGTAAAGTTAACCGTTTCCGACTCATCGCGAGTTTTTCGCTCCATTCACAATTTTCATGTTGGAGTTTTCTCCGTCGAGAAGAACAAGGTCATTTCCCCGAATTTACATTCAAAAGTCAGTCGTCGAAACGTTGCCGTTTCAGTGGAGAATACACCACAGAAGCTCTCACGTGATCCGAATGAGGCTTCGGGCAATTTCTCCAAATCGATTGGCATGAAGTCTAATTCGTTCGATCAAACCCTTCATTAGTGAATCTCTATAAAAAAACATACGTTTCCTTTTCTATTCAAAGCTAATTGATGATCATACTTTTGTTTATATATGTGTTACTGTGTATATATGCAATTGTGTATGTATGGTATGTTGGAATCTTTGCAGATTAAACATGAATGCCACGATTGGTGGTGCATTTAGCACGACGATCAAGTGTGGGTCTAAGAATCGATGGTACATCACACTGGATCAGTGATGAGATCTCTTCGGTAGATCCAACTATTCAAAACAAGTTCAAACATGACTTATGGATCAACGATGGTGGGAATTGGTTAAAGTCGAACTTGGCTGAATCAAACACGGTCTGCGAACTCCATCGGGCAAACTATACTTGATCGTCACACCGACTATTCTGGCAGCTCTGACTCCACAGGTTTCAGAACTGAACATAACGGCATTATTGGAGAAAGTTTTCAACAGTTGTCGAAGACAATAGAGCAGAGTCGTCATTGACAGTGATAAAGTACTGAGACATAAATCTGAAAATAATGCCGATCAGCAACACAAAACAATATTCATTGGTGGCAACGGAGTATAATGCTGATCTGCAACACAATACTTATGATATATAACACGCACAAAGAACAGAAGTTTGTCAGAGATGACCACGTCACCACCATAACAAACCATATTCTTCTCCACAGAGAAGCTTCATCTATCTTCGTGGTGGCTTCGGCAATACTGACCTTCGGTTTCTTCGGCTTCGTCTTCTTCTCATCCGTTTTGCCTTTCTCAACAACACCGCCGGCAACTTCAGCATCGCTATCGTCCTCTTAGTCGTCGGAGCCTCATCTGCGATAGAAATCGCTGCTCTCTAAGCTTCTATACGGCGACGACGCTCCTCCGACCGTTTCTCGTGTGACTAGAAAACCTTGTCGCCGTCGGCTGTGGCCGATCCGTTGAGAAAGATCTTCATTTGGTATGGGAAATGAGAGAGAAGGAAAGAAAGTCTCTTCTTCACGCACGGTCTGTCAAAGACCCAATTCACCTGCCAAAGCATTGTCTTCACTAGCTACTTCACCATCTTTGTTGAATCCAAACACCATCACCGGAGTGTCATGACCAGTCCAAACCCGACAGCACCATATAGAATCAACCATGTCCAAACATAACTTCGGAGCCTCTGCCCATAGCTCCCACAAACTGAAGCTTCTATGGTCGGAACCCCATGTTTCCGCCACTGTGGTGAACCGTCTTTTCCCATGCATGCATATATCCAACTAATGCACTGCGGAAATGGGTCTCCTTCGCCTATTATGGATGCCTCCAATCGGTATCCTCATCACAACCGATCGGGAGTTAACCATCGATCGAGCAATATCAACCATCAAATCTAGCTAGCTTCAACGCCGAACGAGTCCCTATCGCCAAACATAAATTCATTACTGAACGTGCCCATCTGTTCGTTATCATGTATCTTAACCATTGCTGAATATGGTTCCTCAATATTTCTCTCACGAAAGAATTGATCTGTACGGGCAACCGCACACTTACTGGAGTAACGTTAGCAACGCCTCCAATTTGTAATCCGAAGTGGAGTCGAACCATTATCGATCGACAGCCCAAACTCCATCAGTACTGGGCACATTTACTATCAACAGGCCCGTGTCCAAATGATAAAAAACAATGATTCCACTATCAAAGCTAATGCCAACTAGACCGGACTTAGCACTTCTTCTCATGTTACGTTCAGCTTTGGCCTGAGATGTACACCAAGCTAGTGTTGTTGCTCGAAAATGATCAACACTACAACATAACAAATGTTGTATTGTGACTCTCCTCGTCACAAAGACATCAGAAGTGGCTAATTCATGGTTAGAAGAAGAGGCCTACCCAATCTAACTTATTTACGAAAACGAATTTGGAAAATGATCCTCACCGATCGAACTCTAGCTCGTCAGCTCCAAGGTGAAAAATAGACAATGGAATTATCCCAAGGTTTCTACGACAATTGTTTCTTCCTGCTAATCGTTTCGGCATCCATCCAGACTCTTAACACGCTCATCATCTATTATGGATGTGGCAAAATTGATCCAAGAATACAAGAGTAGTCTAACTGAATTTGTCAAATGGATAACTAGTAGTGATTGACAAAAATATATAAATGGTCAACCAACAACTATAGACAACCATTTATGCCACCTCTTCACTGTTATACGTATCAGAGTGAAGGCCAATTGCGCTTCAACCAGAACCACTGTTGGATTACTATCTTCACTAAAGAAGGATACTCGAAACCATACATAGGCGATAGTGACAAAGCTGATGTGGAATTAATGGTAAATACCCATCGAAAGTGGTGAAGCTAAATCGATCGGCAGTAATGGTGGAAGTCTTGATGATTGGGCGTAAAGTCAACCAAGGAACAATGGCGAATGATGACCACAGTAGTTGAACAGATTTGACAATCTGTCATTTGGTACGCTCAAAAAACCTTGAATTCTTCTCCTATTTTGATCATTGAATGTAAAAAAAAAAAATGTTAAATTGCCCATAAAATCTAACACGATTCCGGCAACATGCAAGGAAAGTAGCCATTCAATTGGCAATCCTTATTATGACTTGGGCCTCACCATTTTAGTGTATGTGAGGCTCATTTAAATGTCGCATTCACAAATGAGGAATTTATCTCCATAGTTGACTAAGTCCTCGAGGTGACAAATAGGAAGTCTCACTAAAAAAAGGCCTAAACTGTCGAACGAAAAATATGACTAAGGCATGACCAGTCGAATGCCAGATTTAAACAAAAGAGACCTCGGCATGACCAGCCGAACGTCTCAGATGAAAAAATATCGCTAAGGCATGACTAGCTGAACGCCAGATTTGAACGAAAGAGACCTCGGTATGACCAGCCGAACGTCTCAGATGAAAGAATATGGCTAAAGCATGACTAGCCGAATGCCAGATTTAAATGAAAAAGACCTCGGCATGACGAGTTGAACGTCTCAGATGAAAGAATATGGCTAAGGCATGGCCAGCCGAACGCCAGGTCTGATTGAAAGAAGACTTCGGCATGACCAACCGAATATCTTCGATGAATGAATGTGGCTAAGGCATCGCTAGTCGAATGCCAGGTTTGAATGAAAGAAAACTTCGGCATGACCAGCCGAACGTCTCTGATGAATGAATTTGGCTAAGGCATGGCCAGCCGAACGCCAAGTCTGAATGAAAGAAGGCTTCAGCATGACCAGCCGAACGTCTCAGATAAATGAAATGGCCAAGGAATGACCAGTCGAACGCCAAATATAATGAAAATTAGCTAAGACAGAACCAGCCGAACACCAAATGAGAATGAAATGGCCAAGGCATGACCAGCCAAACGCCAAACGAGAATGAAATGGCAAAGGCATGACTAGCCTAACACCATAAACAAGTAGCAATAAGCTATATGGAATTGATGACTAGTAGCACAGTGGGCTGACCACCAGTAAAGTAACCAAAGAAAGGCTGATCACCAAAAAAAAAGTGGTGAAAAGCCACCTCATTACACATTCTAAATGAATCAAGACTAACGAGCCTAAGAAAAGGAAGTTCAGAAGAGGGCTAAACTGGAATAGGAACATTGGGTAGCATTTAAGCTAGAACATCCTCAGTCATGCTGGAACTTTCTTCAAGAAAGTGTCCTTTTTTGGGTCATTATTCTCACTCAAGCCTTAACTTGATTGCGCAAGATAAACTCTTCAGAATCGATCTCTCTTTCGGATGCAGAAAAGTAGGGTGTGTTCAAAGCCATATCAAAAGGCTCTGGAATACTTTATCCTGAAGTCCTGACAAGTCTTTGATAGGAAAACTTGGTTCTAGTTCAGCACCAACTCCAACATTTCTAGTTCCAGTTACGCAATAACATCCGGTCTTTGTTCATGACTAAAAGTGCAAATTTGTATAAATTCCCTCTAGTTAAGACCGTTACATCCAACTAAAGGGAATTGGGGGCTAGTGTGGAGGCAAAAAAATTCCCACCAATAAGAAGAAGACGCGTAGATATGAGAATAATCAACATGGTACACATGGCACAATCTAGGTCGTTATCAAGAAAGATATGTGGCAAGTAATTTTGTTAACGTGAACATCACACGTGACAATAACAGTCAACCAATCAAAGAAAGATCATCAAATCAGGTTCAGATTAGGAAAGATCTATTCTTTCCTTGAGAGAAGGAATTGATACAAATCAGCCTCAAATCAAGGGAGAATCACGGGATAATCGGCACCAAATCAGCACTAGAATGAAAGGACTCCTTATATAAATATGTATAGAAAAATCCTATAGTTGGGGGATTCGAGTATTCGGCCATGGCTAGGCCAATGACATTATGAGCGCAACCCTTGTAATATCTCTTGAAATATAAAAGAAAGTCTCCTATCATCCATGGACGTAGGCCGACTTGTGCCGAACCATGTAAATCCTGTCTGTCTACGTTGATTTCTATAATTATTGAGTGTTATATGCTTATTAATTGCTTGATTTTATGTTGGGCAATTTTGTGCACCTACAATTTCATATGAGCTATAACCAGCAATATTCCCATTTACCTTTGACTTGGCTTTGAGAATGTTGAGTTGGTCCTGGGTTAACTTGAAAATGGAAACAGCTGCCTCAGGAACTGATTGGGATTCTGTTGTTTGGAGCAAAGCTTTCATAGTAGGAGGTGGAATACAGGCTGGGGCTGGTCACAAGCACAGAGGAGGGATGGCGATATGGTGAGTTCTAGACCACGAGCCATATCAGACCATGTGTTGATAAAGTGGAGAGCAGAAGCTTTGTCTGCCTTGTGATGTTGCATACCAACACCAAGTGAAACTCCTTCACATTTGAAATGTGTGACCTGCTCAGAAGCAAAACTAAATATTATACCAACATCATAATATTGAGTAGAGTCAAGAGTTGGATCAGCTGCAAGTTCAATAAGTCAAACTGAAATATGTGGCATCAATTGAAAAACTCAACTGAATTTTTGCCACAAACACTAACCAACCCGTGGCTGAAAAGACTCAATCCCAGGCACAATCAAGTCATCCAACCCAAGTTTCTAGTTGTGGAAATTAATTACCCATCTTAGTGAGCTGGAAAAGTCCTAGTGTTGGTCTCTAATTTATGTATCTATGCATAGATAATGGGATTGGGGATAAGCACTGGTGGAAAGAAACATGTTAGGTTTAGGTTGGTTGATCACTTTAAAGTCTGATTCTAGGAAGTACGGATACTTTTACAAGAGTAACGTACCCGTATCAGATACGTATCGGATACCGATACTTCTCGAATACTTGTGAACAAGTGTTTGATACTTGCTACACGTATCCATAATTTTAAAATATATTTTTTATTTCTAACACATATCCGATACTTCTTAGATACTTCGACCATGTATCTAATACTTCTCGAATACTTTAGAACATATTTCTAACAATAATATCATAGTATAATTGTTAAGAAAAGTTCACATTTATTTAAGAAATAAGTTTGATATATATATCATAATTTAGTACAAAATTTATCCATGCAGATTATGCAATATGATTCTTAACTCTTAGTTAGTTTGTTAATCATAATATTTTATAAAGAAATATAAATAAATCTATTTTTTTATATATAAAAAAATATAATTTGTTATTTTTATATTGATATATCCAGCCGTACCCTTATTCTATTTTTTTTAGATTTGTCATATCGTCGAACCAGTGTTCCCGTATTCGTATCCATGCTTCCTAGGTCTGATCCTATCAAGAATAATTTAGGTACCAAGAGCCTTCAAGCCTGGCGAAGATTGAAGCTCTTGCAAGGACCTGCAATAGCTAATGAGAACCCAATATAACATATTAACAGAAACTAACAATGATATGCTGGAAGAAGAGGGTAACTTAGCAAATACAATGGTGGTTTCGCGAATTACTAGTGAAGCTGATTCAGCTGTGATTTATATAAAAACCTAGAAAGTATAGTTAAAGCATATACAAGCTTATTACTCTCTAATCTGCCAACTGTTTCAGCCAATGCTGTGCCACAGCTGAAACAGTGTTGATTCTTCCCCATCATCCTCTACTGTCAAGTGTTTCACATGTTTTAGGAATAAACTATTAGTTCCATAGTAATCCATCTGTTGCCTGCTGCAGCCCAAAATTGTTGCCTTAGATTCACTCGAAACCCATTTCAGGAATTAACTAATTTGAATAGCTTGATTAGAATGAGTGCTGGGTTTTAAGGTCAACCCTGCCTTCAATTTGAGTGCAGCAAACCATACCAGCTCCTGCTCATTTTGCAGCTTATAGTTGACCTAGAAGCAAATATGGAACAGCATTTTTATGAGCCAATCATCCACTTGAATGCATGTGCTACTAACAGTACAACTCTTACCTTGGGGTGAACAAACAGAAATTTGAATTTCCTCTATTTTAGGTTTTGAAGAATAAAATTAAACCAAAACATTGAAATGTGATTGTTGATTAGCAAATCTAAGAATTACATATATAATTAAGAAAGCTCCCAAATTATTAGTTCGGCACTCAGGACCTAGATGGTTCAAATCAAAACATCAAATAACCAATGCCATGTCTAGAAGTCACTTCAATGCCATGCCAAGGAGTTTCTTTTTACTGAATCACATCTAACAGGTTAGGCTCATTAATAACTTAGATCTACATTTTATATGGTCATACCACCCCAGTCTACTTTCTCAAATTTAATCACTAATTAGTGCTATTCCTAATTTTCTCCTCACACGTTCATTACTAATCTTATCTATTCTACTCACTCTTATCATCCATTGTAGCATCCTCAATTATTTTATATGAATGTGTTGTTCTTGTTTCTTTTTCAATGCCCATACTATACGCCATACAATTAGATGATCTAATTGGCTAATAACCGTCCTATAGAAATTTTCTTTTAATTTGTTTGATATAGTGTTTGTTGCATTAAATACAGCTAGCTTGCCTCCATTTTGTCCACTCTACTCCAATTCTACTTAATACATCACCAATTATCTCCCGATCTTGTTGTAATATTGACCCTAGAGTACCTCTTCTAAAGCCATACCTCAAATCTCGTCTTCTGGTAAACGGTCAGAATCAGTCCACAAATGACTTCTTTCTTCAAATTAGATCCCTTCCATCGGTCACATCTACCTATCTCAATTGGTTATTTTGAGTAACTCTTTGGTCTTGAAGTGAAATATCTATATTGTCATTTTTTTCTACTTTATTAAATTTGCATTCCACGTATTTAGTTTTAGTTTTAGTTTTACTAATTTTTAGGCTTTTTGCTTCTAAAGTCTTTTTCCATGTTTTTAATTTCATTGCGAAGGCTTACTTAGAAGTGTCTAATAAACCTATGTCATTAGTAAATAACATACACCATTGGATATGTTCTTAAATATCTTTCGTTATTTCATTTAACACCATCATAAATAGGTATGGACTTTGAGAATTCACTAGAAACTTTTCATGTAGTATGAACTCTAGTCAATGTCTCATTATACATATTTTGAATAAGATATATAATTTTTTAGGGACTTATTTTCTTTGCAGTCCCAAATTATTTTCCCTAGCACTCTTTCAAGAGGAAAGAAAGCAACCCCTTGTATAGGTTGGTATAGTAAAGAAGCTTAGTGATATGATTAATTTTAGTCACTTTATGCCAGCTAATCAATGTTATGAGATTAGGCCTGAGGTATAGAAGAATGCAAAATATGGAAAGAAAAAAAAAAAGGACTAATAGTGTCTTCTCTAACTCTATGAAAATCATGTGTAATTCTTTTTATTTACTCCTATAATATCCTATTAATTGTTTTATTAAGTATATGACTAAATGTTATCCCATTACTGCCTTTCAATTCTTTCGACTTTACGTGTTAATATCCTTTTATTACTTTTTCCTTTTGATTCTCTGATCAACAGTCTAAATACTACTAGTCGATATTGGTTTATTAGACTTTCTTTGGAAATTACCTTACAATCTTTACACGTGCTCCATTCTCTTATTCTACTGCTATACTTACTTCGTTTCTATGATTATCTGTCACTCAAATAAAAAATTTTGTATTCTTCCTCAATCTCTTGTCTTTTCTCCTTTTCATTTGATTTTTTTGTAGATAAGGTAATTTTATTTTTTCTCCTTTTAAATGTGTTCATGAGTTCACTACACTTGCCCGTTAATGTTCCCATACTAATTGTTAGTTTTTATTATTTTTATTTGTTCCATTTGAAAGAGAATACGTCACAAAATTTTGACATAAATTTATAGTTTGTTGTCTATCTAACACCAACCCACTTTCTTTTCCGCATCCTTCCTTGGGTAGCCGGCAATAAGAGAGTAAAAAAAAAAGTCGTACCCAATGCATAAGGCTCCCGCCTAAGCGGGGTATGGAAGAGGTAGATGTCAGGTAGCCTTACCCTCATTTTTGGAGAGGCTGCTTCCAAATATCGAACTCGAAACCTATCGCTTTTGGACGAAGGCACTTGCAATAGGAGAGTAAAAGTACCTAAATATTTTATTTTATTTTCTATGTAGCAATACCTACATAAAGTTTTAATCTATAATTATAATTGGAGTTATTTTTTTTTACTTATTTAATCAATTAATATGAGATAATAAGCAACCTTGACAAGTAAATAAAGTATAATGTATCTTCATACAAACCTCAACACGCAAATAAGGTAATAGTAAGAATCACACAACAAATTGGGATGATAAATTTGCTATACACAAATAAATTAAGTAAACAAAAGAGATCAAATAAAATAATTAGTCCAAAATATCGTCAACAAATGTTTAAAAAGATCAATAAAGTTATTAGATCACATGAATACACATTTATCAACAAAATTCAATATAATCTCAAAGCAAGATTAACCAACAAAATTAGATTCTAGCTATACCAACCATTGACAGCAAATTGGTAGCAGATCAGTGGAGTAAAGCAAGAATCGCGAATTAGGAAATACCAATATTTACTATTCCATATGCACGATTATATCAATATATATTGTATAAATGAATCATAAGACAAAATAAAATATATATATATATATATATATATAGATATATAGAGAGAGAGAGAGAGCTATTTGGCTGTGGACCTTGCACATATTATATAGAAACACTCCTATGTATGTCCAAATTTGCAAAAAAGGTACATAATTATCCTAAACTATCAAATTCGTGTCTTGTAATGTGATAAGGACTATTTTTTATTAAAGGATCATAATGTCATTTTTTATTGAATTATACCTAACTTATTTTTTTTATTAAAATAAGTTCTGAAAAAAACTTATACTATTTTGATGACATGTTTTTCATCATATTTGCAAAAATTTACCTTTAATTTTTAAACTTAATTGTTTTAATAAACATCTTAAATAGAAAATTTTAAAGCAATTTAAGTAATTTCTATTGTATGAAAAAAAACGTATTTTTTTATGGTAAAAAAGTTTAAACTGTGTATAATAAATTTTATTATAAATATTAAATTTTTAATAATAAGTTAATCACTTTAGAAAATGACTATACCAGTAATAAAATTAAGGTAAAGGCTATAATTAGTATTTAAATAAGAGAAAAAATAATAAAAATAAATTAATAAGACAGAACACATTTAATAAAAATAGATAAAACTATCTTTTGTGATGGGTATGTCATTGATTGCAACAAATCATTAGTTCATGGGACAATTTGTAGTTTGGGGAAGTTATTTGCAAAAGGACAATAATTCAAGACTTCTTTGCACTTATATAAGAAAAAAGATATGTAGTCTTACACTAATTGTGTGACTGGGAATAACATTATCATAACATCAACTATTATAATAATATCATCATGACGTCATTTGTCACTCAATCACATAAATATAGTACGATGTGTTATTTTATTATCGCAACTTGGCCTAATTTTGAAACCTAAAATACAACTATTATAAACCATAGTCTCTTTTGAAAAATGTTTTTTATTTGAACGAGGTGATGAATTTTTAAATCTTAACTTAGAATTACTTGATAATTCTCCTTTCTGATATGATTTATTTTTCCATTGACAAGAAACTAACACACAAGTACAATGCCCTAGTTCCTTTGTAATTTTTTTCCCCGGAAAGCTAAGCAAATATATTGATCTAAAAAATTTATGGTTATGGGATAACAGGGCCAATTTATAATCCATTGGAGCCAATAAGAGTTTGGACCCTTAAATAAGATCATCACTTCTATCCTACTGGGTCAATTTAAAACCAACTGGGTTATTAAATGTGAATTGATTTAATATGTTAGGAGTATTTGTAATTTAATTACATGTTAAGGGCACAAGTGAAATTATATATAAATATATATTGGATATTTTAATATCCTGGAATATATATAATTTAAATATATATACATAATATCTTATTTTTCGTAGGAGAATATAAGATATGGACTGTGTATATATTTTCCTTTTATATGAAGATATGATTTATCATATCTTGTATATATGGAAAGGAAAAGTTGACTTGAGAGAGACTCTCCTATAAATCTGTCATATTCTCTCTCCATATCAAGGTGTGAAAATTAGTCATAAGATTAGGGTTTTGCAATTACAATAAGAGTGGTTGTAAGATATTGCAGAGAGAAATCAATTCACAAACCTAGGGTTCTTCCACAAGAACTATTCAATACATGCTTTCTTACATGTTCAATCTTCAATACATGCTTTCTTAGGTGTTCAATCTCTAATGGATGCTTTCTCATATGTTCAATCTTTAATGCATGTTTTCAATACATGCTTTCTTATATGTTGAATCTTCAATACGTGTTATCAATACAGGCTCTCTATCATACTTTCAATTACATGTTACATCTTAAGTCTTAGACATGCTAAGCACACTTCCTATCCCTAGGCACATGGCTTTTATAGTTCTAGTACATCAAACTTCTCTTGAATTTTTCCAATACTCTACTTTCCTAGAAGTCTCATTCGAGTCTCTTGATTTTATTCCTCTCAATTTGCGATCTTCGGGGACCTTAAACCCATTTGTTATCACACTTTGAGTCCCTTAACTCCATTCATTTCAATTTATCACTACAAGAAATTTAGCTTTTAAGGACAAGCTTTTTACAGCGGGCCCGCATAGCCCGTGGTAGAGAGTCAATTTCTACAGCGGGCTCTTGTAGTCCGTGGTAGAAAGTAACTTTCTATGGTGGGCCCAGATAGCCCGTCGTAGAAAATACTTTTTACCATAAGCTACACGAGCCCGCCGTAGAAAGTTACTTTCTACCACGAGCCAGGGCCGTGGTGGAAATTTTTGTAACTATCATGTGCAAAGCCCATGATAGAAAGTCTTACTTTTTAAAAAAAGTTAATTTAATTTCGCACAGTATTTTTTTTAAGAAATTAAATTTCACGCGGTGACCCAAACATGGTATTATCGGACACCCTAATTCTATCTCTCTCTTCCCCCTTCCTCTAATGGAAAATGACCGTAACCCTAGTTTGATACAGAAGCCCTAACCCAAACACATTCATCGTACCCCTCTCTAGACCAAAGCTTAACTGAACCCTAACTTGATTGGCGTCGTTCTCTAGCTCGCTCCATTAAACACCATTAAACAATCTTGACTGAGGCAAAGTATCTGTCAACCGAATCGCAAATTTCTCTCCATGGAAGTAACAGAAACCCTAATTTCTCCACCTCGAAGCAAGCTCTGAGCCTCCTCAATCTCTGACTCATCTCCTTCATCTGGTATGATTCCTCTCTTCGTGTTTTTGCTCAAATTCATCCTATTAATTAATTTATGGCACTAACAGAGCTCTGCTATTAGGGTTTTTGCTCTTCTTCATGGTTTTGAAATCTTTTCGATTGTTAATTTTTTAGTTAAATAGCAAAGGTTCATTGAATCAGTTTTTATCTTCTTTTTGCAATAGTGAGTTTTTCACATCTGGTTGAGCAAATGTAGTCGATGGAACAAAAGATGAACTTGGTTCACAGGGTAGTATAACTATTAAAATCAGGTGTTTTTTTTTTAATTCAGGTTTTTGGGTATAAGTAATTATATTTCATGAAATTAATTGACATTTGTTTTTAGATTTAATTACATTTATTTGTTTGCACTCCGATTTTTTTTTTCTTACTGCAAAGTCATGTAGTGGTTTATCTTAGCATTCCCCCCCCCCCCCAATGTAAGAAAAAATAATTTAATTTTTAAATTATTTAATAGTTTCGTCATAGTTCAATGTCCAAATTCCCCATTAATATTGACATTAAACTGCAGATTAAGCCCCAGTCTTCTCCAGAAGGTCGGTTTACGCATATACTTTGTGTTAGGATTGGAGGTTCTGCTCTTGGACCGCAGTTTGTTAAGGAGGCACTGGCTCCTGATAATCCTCCTTTGAAGGAATATAAAGAGTTTTCTTATAACATTTTTTAATGATAATTGTGCTACTGTTTTGATTTGTCATTCTTATTGAAGCTATTGTTACTATTCTAAATTTCTAATTAGACTCTTACGACTTGGATTTTTCAACTATTTCTAGTTATATATCTGTCTATATGTTATATATAATATATTATTTCCTTTACAATTTGTAAGTTGTGAATCTTGTCACTTGCCAGAAAAAGGTCTGAATCTTGTCTGATCATGTGATTAACGCGCGGGCAACATCCCTTTTTTTCTTTTCTTGATCAACTTAGTAAGAAGGTTTGTATTACTCCTGCTATTCTTATTGATCAGAATTGGCTAAATGATTCTTGTAGTAAGTAATTAAAAGGGATCCAAGATGGTTGATAATTTATTAGCTGAAATTTATCCATCATGAGTATTGCAATAAGTTTTGGCTGTAGCTTGGCTAGTGGATGTGAAGTGCTCCCAGAGGCAATGCAAGCCTTAATAGCCTTCTGGGTGAAATATATGCAATACTTGATAGTTAGAATAAATAACTTGGACATGAATTTATTAAATTTGACTTGTTTTATCATATTGAAGAACATCTGGCTAATGTTTACTGTTCCAGCATGGCCTCAAAGTGCTTCCAGCCTAATAATGTAGTCAATTCTATTATGAGATGTCAATCCTCAAATTGTATAGTGAAATAAATAAATTCTATGCTCATGACTGATTGATGTCCCAAAATTACCCAATAAGTTTTATGTTTATGATTAAGATGGCATAATATTCCCTTCGCATTAGTCAGTTTCAAATATCAGTAATTGTTGATAAAAAGTGGGTATTGATCTTTTGTTAATCAATGATTATATATATATGTGTGTGTGTACACCCCATTTGTATGGGATAAAGGCAAGGATGATAACGATAATATATACGAAAAATCATCTTCTATATGTTGTTTTGGAGGGAGCTTTTTCCTTACAGTTTCAATGATTTTTTTATTTATTTAAATTTTAGATTTCCCATGAGGACCAAAGGGTTCCTTACTTCCTTGGCAATATCTATGAACTAAAGAAAATATCCTGACCACCAATTATGAATGAAAAATCTTGGTTACTCAATGCTGTTTATTCTGGCCAATTTTATCATTCCTGTTATGTTCTCCTCTCTCTCTCTCTCTCTCTCTCTTGTTTGAGCCTGTATGGATGCCTAAATAATGTTTTCTTTCCATGTTGCCTGATAAGGTTCATTGACAATACAAATCCAGCTGGCATTGATCATCAAATTGCACAGCTTGGCCCTGAGTTGGCTTCTACTCTTGTAGTAGTGACTTCAAAGGTCTAGAAATAATCTCTAATTTTTTTGTTAATTTATCTTTTACGGGTTGCCATCTAAGTCTGTTGCTTATATGATGTTGTACTCTATTGTACTTAGAGTGGAGGTACTCTAGAAACTAGAAATGGTTTATTGGAGTACAGGAGGCCTTCCATGAAGCTTGCCTGGAATTTGCAAAACATGTTTTGATCTCAGGTTCTTGTTTCTGCTTTTATTTATTTTCTTCTCTCTTCAGGGTATAAATATAAAATTTTGTTTCGGTATGAAACTGGAGAGAAGGTTCAGATATAAGATATATTAAGACTTGAGAAGGTGTTAGGTGTAGTTTAATGGTTGTTGGTTAAGTTTCTTATGTTGTTCGGAATCCTATTTTAGTTGCTTCTCTCTGAACTTCTGGATATCCTTCTGTAATTCCCTCATATTTCTTGATTCCAACTGTCTAATATGTTCGAGTTTTGTATGCAAATGAAATTCTCTTTCCCTAAAACTTTCTTACTTTTAATGATAATTGCTTTCATTACTTTTCTTTTGTCAAGTAAATCACACATGTGCCCATCCTATATCGTTGGGGACTTGAACCATCAACCTTCCATTTGGGAGGAGGAGATACCACTGGGGCTAAGCCTTTTATGGTACTTGGTTCCATACTTGCTATTTTTTATAGGAATTAGAAATTAAAATTGTTATTATACTATCAGAATATTAGATTGTACCTTAGTGTTAAAAAGCTAATTCTTGATAGTTTGTGATAACAATTTTGATGCTTAGAAGCATTAGAAACAATATAGATTTTTATGGTTGCTTAGCTACAGGCATATATTCGTGTAAATTTTGATTGAGCCTTGAGATTTTGTTTAAGGTTTACTGACATTGTAATGCATTTGTTATTCTATGCATGATGTATCACAATTTATTCCAGATTTCTGGCCCTAACTTGGTAGATGATAGATAACGTGCTGGTAGTTCACGTATACAGTGGGTTGTTTGCCGCCAGTAATTTTCTGGATAAAAGTGTGTTTTGTTGCTTACATCCGTTCTTGCACAGGGTGTTGCTATCACACAAGAGAATTCATTACTAGCTAGATTTCCTATGTATGACTGGGTGGGTGGTAAAACTTCTGAAATATCTGCAATTGGTCTACTACCAGTAGCACTTCAGGTGAGTTATCTTAAATTTCAGAGTTTGATTATATTTTAGAACTATCATACTTATAAGCAATTCTCATTCTAGGGAATTGATATTAAAGAAATGCTTGCTGGTGCATCGTTGATGGATGAGGCAAATAGGACCACTGTGGTAAATCTATCAATATTTTTTTTTCTTGGACTCATATATTCTAGCTGTAGTTATAGTATAATGGTTAGGATAAAGAAGTTTCTAGAGTAATGGAAAATGCAATTTTGTCCCTCTCCTCATCCTCCTGATTCTTCCTTTGCTCTATATTTTATATATGCAAAAGTTCCTCTTTCTGGCTATGTAAATATAATGCTTCTGTTTCTAAGTCCTCAATCTCAATTTGATGCAGTGTTGTGTATACCATCTTTTGAGGTTAAATGATCTTGAACGCTGTTTCCTAGAAAAAAATCCTAATACACGCGCAAGGTCTAATAATCTCTACAGAAGCTTAGCAGATTAATTATTCAAGACATACATAGATGTAAACTTAACATATATGAAATTAGAGCAACTCTATTCTCACAAACAATGAAGAAGTGAATTTAAATTCACCAAGTATAATGTAAAAAATGTTGGTTTGAATTTACAATAATAAAAGTTGTGCCATATAAAGGACGTTTTAGTAAACTATTATTTATGCTTTTCATGCTCATCAACTTTTCTTATGACGGACTTCTGAATTCAGTTGTTTCGAAGCAGGAACTCTTTGCAAGGTCCTTTACATTTAGCTTTGTTCAATGTAATTCATCAGTTGATATATCAGTTGTTTTATTATGATTGTGTGTCTATGTATTGTTGATAATATGAAGGTACATAGATTCCAGCACTTTAGTTGACTTGTGGTATCATCTAAAAACAACTGAGACTATCTATTTCCTTCTTCACAATGCACTTTTGGAGGCTGTTACCTGGTATCAGTTCCTTCTAATAAATTTTAAGCTTCACTTATATTGTGAACAATATGCACTTGATGAGAGAAACATAATTGACTGTTTGTTCAAAGGCTTATTTATTTCAATACATATCTATCGTACTTTGATAAAAATCTATTGTCAAGTGCTTTGAAACTATTATGGACATCTTAATGATGTTAGCAAGGCTTGGTGTGAATATATATCACTTTGGGTGTTGTCTAGTTATGTATTGGTGGAATTAAAGATGTGTGATCTTTGTTGTACACAGGTTTTTGTGTTAAGGAATCATCCAGGCATATAATTTTTTAAAAAAAATTAATAAACTTTTTACCACGAGCTAAGCCCGTGGTAGAATACAGACTTTCCAGCATAGGCTCAGCCCATGGTAGAAAGTCTGTTGGCAACTACGACACGGGATACCACGACGGGTCAAACCAGTGGTAAAATCTCTTTTTGCCCGTAGTAGAATAGTGACTTTCTACCACTAGCTTACCCCGTGGTAGAATACAGACTTTCTACCAAGGGGTTATTCTACCACAGGCTAAGCCCATGGTAGAAAGTCTATTGGAAACTACGACACCGGATACCACGACGGGCCAAGCCTGTGGTAAAAGCCCTTTTTGCCCGCCGTAGAAAGTCTGTTTTCTTGTAGTGTATGATCTTTGGGAACCTTAAAACCATTGCAATTCCATTTCGAGTCCTTTGACTCCATTCAAGATACCTTAAAACCAGGGCATTCAATCGAGTCATTTATGGCATATTGAAGCTTCAAGTACGGTCTTTCAGGGACCTTAAATCCAAATTCAGGCACGGTCTTCATGAGACATTAAACCCGAGGCATTCAACCAAGTCATTCACAGCTCGTTAAAGATTTAAGCACGATCTTTCAGGGACCTTAAACCAAAATTCAAGCACGGTCTTCAGGAGACCTTAAACTCAAGGTGTTCAACTTAATCATCCACGGCTTATTGAAGATTCAAGAACAGTCTTTCGGGGACCTTAAACCCAAATTCAAGCACAATCTTCAGGAGACCTTAAACCCGGAGCATTTAACCGAGTCATTCACAGCTCGTTGAAGATTCAAGTATAGTCTTTTAGGGACCTTAAATCCATACTCAAACACGGTCTTTAGAAAACCTTAAATATGGGGCATTGAACCGAGTCATTCACGACTCATTAAAGATTCAAGTACGATCTTTCGTGGACCTTAAACCCAAATTCAAGCATGGTCTTCAAGAGGCCTTAAACTCAAGGCGTTGAACCGAGTCATTCACGGCTTGTTGAAGATTCAAGTACAGTCTTTCGGGGACCCTAAACCTAAATTCAAACACTGTCTTCATGAGACCTTAAACCTGGGGCGTTCAACAAAAGTCATTCACGGCTCATTGAAAATTTAGGTATGGTCTTTCGGGGAGCTTAAACCCAAATTCAAGCATGGTCTTCAAGAGACCTTAGCCATCCACAACTCGTTGAATATCAAGTATGGTCTTAGGAGACCTTAAACCCTCCGCATGATCAATTTGTGGTCATAGAGACATTAAACTCATTGCACATTCTCAACTATGATATAAAATTTCATTTATTTCATGCTTAAATCTATTATTTTTTATTCATTTAGTAAAAAATAATAATTACTAAACATTTTTAATAAGACAAACAACTTAGAATATATAAATAGGTCACTATTTGTATTAAATGATCTTTAAAAAGACAATAAAAATCACTATAATTTACAAAAAAATTATTTTATTGAATTATATTTTTTTAAAAAATTGTGTATATGTGAGAGTTTGAAAAAAATTAATGGTTGCGATAACCGATTCTATCCATGTTACGCACACAATTCCGTTACATCGTTTCGCCGACTTTTTAAAGGGATATAGATTGAATCTAATCAAGTCTGAGCTTTACATTCAATAAATAGAAACCATTATAAGCTATGTTGCATAATCCTTTGTAAATAGGCTACAAGACTCTTTGCATCACAATAATTTTGTTCATCTAAGGTGAACTGTAAGAGTTTAAGTATAAACCAACACAATTCATCAATTAGACATGTGAGAATCACAAAGAGAGAGAAAAAGAGATAAAAAATGGGCTACGTTTTCTATTACAATCCAATGCAAAGTTACAAATATGAAAACCTAATAAAGAGAATATATAGTCTTACAAATAAAATAAAGTAAAAGACTATTCTACCCTTATTAAGTATAATAACTCTAATATTCCCCTTCAAACTCACAATACAGCTGCTAAAAGCAACGAGATTTTTCCAACCAAAAAATGAAAATGCGGAATTGGATGTGACTTTGTAAACAAGTCTCCAAACTGTATGGAAGAAGTGACAAAAGGCAAAGTAATAGTGTCATGCTTAAGGTAATGTCGAGTGAGATGACAGTCAATCTCAATGTGCTTGGTTCGCTCATGAAAAATTGAGTTGTAAGCAATCTGAATAGCACTCTGTTGTCACAATGCATAAGAGTGGGATAAGAAAGAGACATACCCATATCTGCAAGCAACCAACATAACCAAACTATCTCAGTGGTAGTAGATGTCATAGCACGATACTCAGCTTCTGTGAAAGATCTAGAAATGACAGTCTGGTTTTTACTCTTCCAAGAAATAAGAGAATCACCCAAAAATATACAAAAACCAGTGATAGACTTGCGATTTATTGGATCACCAACCTAATCAGCATCTGAGTATGCACACAGCTCCAAAGAAGAGGTCGATGGAAGTAAAAGCTATGAAAGAGAATGCCTCAAAAATACTGAAAGATACGAAAAACAACAGTACAATGAACTATAGTTGGTGAAGCAACAAACTAACTAACAATGTGAACAACATATGTAACATCTGGACGTGTAATAGTGAGATATACCAAGTTACCAACAATAGTACGATATAAACTATGATCTAGCAAAGGAGTATCATTAGAAGAAGAATATCGAACATTAATCTCAAGAGGAGTATCAGCAGTATTAGTATCAATGAGGTGAGCACGCTCAAGAATGTCAATTGTGTACTTTGATTGAGATAAAAGATAGCTTTTTGGAGATAATGTTACTTTAATACCTAGAAAATAGCGAAGAGAGCCCAAGTCCTTCATTTCAAATTGTCGAACTAATTCTGACTTCCACACTGCAATCCTATCAATATCATC
The DNA here is from genome assembly GCA_026545225.1 of Cornus controversa. Classification (NCBI taxonomy): domain Eukaryota; kingdom Viridiplantae; phylum Streptophyta; class Magnoliopsida; order Cornales; family Cornaceae; genus Cornus; species Cornus controversa. The sequence goes on from CM048845.1 coordinate 56,340,638, forward strand.
ACCAGTAATAATCATATCATCAACATATAAGAAAAAAAGAATACAACCTACAAATGTACCCTTGATAAAGAGAGTTGAATCATGATTACTTGGGCAAAAACTAAGAGAGGTAATCACAGTAGATAACTTCTCAAACCAGGCCGGGGGTGCCTGTTTGAGATCATATAAAGCTTTCTTGAGCCTGCAAACATATCGAGTATTATGAGAAACACTAGGAAGGGGAATCATGTAAAGTTCTTCTTGAAGATCGACATTTAAGAAGGCATTTTTAGCATCCATCTGAGATATATGCCATTGACGAATAGAGGCAACTGCAATAAGAGTATGAATAGTAGTCATTTTTGCAACAGGAGCAAAGTCTCCTCATAATCCATAACATACTATTGAGAAAACCCCTTGGCAACCAATCTAGTTTTGTACCGCTCAACTAACCTATTAGACTTGATTTTGATTTTATAAACCCAATGAGAACTAACCATACTTCTACTAGGCGGTAGCAATACCAAATCCCAAGTATCTGTCTTATGCAAAGCAAAGAGTTTCTCAGCCATAGCCTGCTTCCAAAGAGGATCAAGAACTGCCTCTTTATAGGATAAAGGCTCAAAAAGACAGTGAATAGAAGCTAAAAAGGAAGTAAAAAAATATAAATAAGAAGAATAAACAAAATATGGTAATTGAGTGGACTTACGAGTACGTTGAGGATAACAAAGAGGAGCATCCACAGTCTTAGGAACTAGTTGGGTGGCTACAGGAAGAGAGGGGGTTTTAGGTGCACCAGAGAGCAAAGGACCAGTATTTGCAGAACTATCAGTGTGAACCCTGTGAGAAAAATGATAAGGAAAATAAGTAATAGGAACATGAGGAATAAAAACATTTGGTGAGTCGGTATATGTAGTGCGTGGGATTTGAGAAGACAAATTATCAATATCATCAGAGAAATGATCAATATGGATGAGGTCAGATTTGGTTATGCTATGAGTACTAGCTGGAATAGAAAAGAGTGGTATATGCTCAAGAAACAAAACATGATGAGATACATAAAGTTTCTGGGTAACTAGATCAAAGCACTGATATCCCTTTTGACCCTCACCATAGCCAAGAAAAACATAAATTGCAAAGTGAGAAGATAACTTGCTACACTCTACACGAGGACGGAGGACAAAACAAGTACAACCAAAAACCTTCAAGGGAGAATAATCAGGAGCATGCCCATATAAATTTTCAAAATGTGACAAATCTGAGATGTGAGAAGATGGAATCTTATTAATTAAGTTGACAGTAGTAAGAACTGATTCTCTCCAAAATTCACTAGGAATTGAAGCAGACAATAAGAGAGAACGAGCAGTTTCAACAATGTGCCTATGTTTTCTCTCAACAACACCATTTTGCTCAAGAATATATATATAAGAAGTTTGATAAACAGTTCCATCTAAGGCAAATAATTCATAGAATTTATTAGAAGTGTACTCCCCATCTAAATCATATCTAAAGCACTTAATAATAACAGAATGTTGAGTTTTAACAAGGGTCCGAAAAATATTATAAATACTAAAAAATTCAGAACAATATTTCATAAAATAAATCCAATAATAACAAGTGTAAGCATTAATAAAAGAAACATAATATCGAGACCCCCTTTTGTGGCAATGGGAGAAGTTCCCACACATCATAATGGATCAAATCAAATGGTGCAAAATAAAAAGAAATACTTCAATTAAAAGGTAAAGCGGAATATTTTGCTAGTTTACAACCACTATAGTCAGACATGTCATGAGTTTGCAAATTTCCTAATGCTCCTGTAGATGCCAAATATCTTAAACGAGAGGCCGAAACATGACCATGACGAGAATGCCATAAATAGAAACTAGAAGAAGAAGTAGAAGTCAAATGAAAAGATGACAAGTCCACACTGGGAGCTGCAACAACTAGTACTTTTAGCTCGTCCAAAATGTAAAGTCCTCCCTGCATACGGTCTGTCCCAATCAGCTTCTGGGATTGCGGATCCTACACATGACAAGAAGAAGAAGAAGAAAAAGATACTGAGCAACTAGAGTCACATAACTGACCAATAGAAACTAGATTCATTGTGAGTTTGAGAATGTGATAAATACTAGAAAGAGATAAATTAGGTTTGACAACAAAACCCCCACTTACTAAGGGCATAGGAGTGTCATCAGCAGTTATGACAGACACAGATGATGTAGGACAAAAAGAACCAAAAGATGACGAATCAGGTGACATATGATGTGAAGCTCCAGAATCTAAGACCTATATGGAAGAAGATATACCTGAAGAACTATAAGATAACTGACCTATTAGAGAAGAGGTGGATATAGCATGTGGCTGTGTGGCAAGGAACTTCTGAAACTGGTCAATGAGGGCGGCAATTGTGGGATTAGAAGATGATAAAACTCCAAAATCAAATGAGTCTGATGGTGGTGCAACTGTTGCAGTGTTAGGTTGCAGAGGCCTATAAGCTTGTTATGATTGATTTCTCAATTTCTATGGAGGAGGTTACTGCTTCTAATGTTGTTGTTGGGGCTGAGCTCTACTCAGCAATTTTGGACATTGAGTCTTCCAATGACCCTTCTGCTTACAGAAATTACATTCATCAAAGCCAACCTTCACGTGAGTCTTGTTCTGATAATTGGAAGGTAGTCTAGAAAGAACTGCTAAAATAGATGGATTAGGTGTTAGGAGAATTCCTTTTCCTAATTGAGACTTAAGACGTATCTCCTTAGCCAATAACTCACTGACCACTAAATCAATGGAAAGAAGTAAGCTACGATGTAGAATTGACCCACAAAGTCCCTTAAAATCATCACGAAGAGCCATCAAAAACTAAACTAGTCGTTGTTCCTCTCTTCGAGTAATACGGTGTACATGCTCATAGCTCTGCTGATTTCGTGAGAGCCAACTAGTCCCAAACATCTGTCATTGCATAGTAGACAGATTCTAACTAATATTGTTTTGCGAAGTTAAATTGTGTGTACAGTCTTGTCAAATGGTCCCAAACCTCCTTGGTTGTTTCATACTTTGCCAACTGTGTACCTATTGAATGTTCAACAGAATTGTTGATCCAAGTAATAATTTTTAAATTATTTGCTTCCCAAACATCTAACGGATCTACATAATTTTCGGCCTTTTCATCTTTGAGTTTACTTAAAATTCTACTAATATAACCCTACATCTTTTTACCCTTGAGAAAATTTTTCATCACATAACACCAATATGAATAATTCTTTCCATCTAATCTCACACTAAGGGCTAGTTTGGTACGCAAGAATGGAGGTGGAATGGAATGGTCATTCCACCTTTGATTCCCTTTCTCTCGTTTGTTGTGCTACATTAGAAATGGAATGACCATTCCAAGTCATTCACTTGGAATGCTCATTCCAACAAATCATTTCACTTCTTGAATCATGGAATGGTCATTCCATTCCCACTTATTATTAAAATCATCCCCTCTCTCTTCATTAATGCATCTCTCTCTTTTACAACTTACTCTAGAATATATATAAATCATCCTCTCTCTCTTCATTAATACCATTTTATTCTTACATTATTCTCTATCTGTAGCCAAACATTAGAATGAAAATGGTTATTCCATTCTATTCTCATTCTCATTCCATTCCGAACTTCATTTCATTCCAGCGTACCAAACTAGCCCTAGTAGACTAAAGTGAATCATCTCTTTCACTAGCCATTTTGAATGGAGGAGAAAGCCAAATACCAGAGACGAACAATGCGAATTGAAACTGTATGATCAAACAAAATAAATACGAAGAGAGGTGAAGGCCAAATACCAGAGACAAACAGTGCGAATCAGAACAGTTCGATGCTAGATGGAAGCGATACCAGAACCAGATCGATGCCAAAACGCCAAAAAAAAAAATTGGGGCGGAATCCCGACAAGTCCCATATGAGAATTGCAAAGAGACACTCGGCTCTCCCCCTCCACGAGAGACAAGAAATACGAACCCGACCTATTCATGCGATACACCTGCTCTAATACCATGTGAGAATTGCAAAGAGAGAGAAAAATAGATAATAAAAAAAATGGGATAAGGTTTCTATTAGGACAATCATGTCTGGAGGTCACTTTTTATGCACCAAAAAATGACTTGAAGTCCTGTAAATCAAACCTTCCATCAATCAGATCCATATCAACACATACCTTCATTACAAGCGCTCATAATTAATTTACAAACAAATAAAACTCAAGTTACACAAAACCATAAGATTCAACAACATACTCTTATTGTAAATACAATTTCAGATTTGTATTAATATGTTCTCATATTCCTTGCATGTACAAAACATGTGCCTATTGTGGTTTAGATATAAGGTCACATTCTAATGTGTCAAGTATTTTGCATCATAATAAACATAAAAATGTTTTTTAAAAAAAAACACCAAAGCAACAAAAATAATCTGCATCTCTGAACTGAGCATGTAAATATAACCGGCACCAGTTTGTCACCCAGCTCAGCTCACATCTTTAAAAATCATACAAGAAATTCTCGAAGAGTTTCATGTGTTCTGATTGCAGCGATATTGCAACAGATAAACTCCCATCATTGGTGGGACTTGGTAATACAAATGCTAATCCTTCATATGCAATCCCACCAGGTCCCATGAATATTGGCCTGCCCCAGCCAAAATCTGCATCATGGATAGGCAGCCTAACCCAACTGGTTATCCCGAGATTCGGACACCTAAAAGTGTGAGCACCACGGACAAGGGCCTTTAGATCAGGCTGCAATTCTAAGTAATCAAGAGCTGACCTTAAATAATCGTTGTCCATCCGCACTAATGCATCATGAATTCTACTGGCAGCATACCAAAGTGGCTTTGATTGAAGATCACCCGCTACTGCAATAGGAGTGGCAGTGAAAATCCCATTGCCAAAGTAGCCGGGTGGGAGTGGAGGTTGGAGCCTGGACCGTCCATCTGTTGCAATGTACAGCTTGGTTTCTTGATCATCTGAGAGTCCTCGTGCTTTGCATGCACAACGCCACACATGCCCTGCTAGCATTTCATATGAGCTACAACCAACCATATTCCCATTTATCTTTGACTTGCCTTTCAGAATGTTGAGTTGGTCCCGGGTTAACTTGAAAATGGAAACAGCTGCCTCAGGAACTGATTGGGATTCTGTTGTTTGGAGAGAAGCTTTCATGGCAGGAGGGGGCTGGTATTCAATGTGGTGGAATGCAGGCCGGGGCTGGTCACGAGCACGGAGGAGGGTCCGGTCAATGAATGGCGGTATCGTGAGTTCTAGACCACGAGCAATATCAGACCATGTGTTGATAAAGTGGAGACCAGAAGCTCCGTCTACCACGTGATGTTGCATACCAACACCAAGCGAAACTCCACCACATTTGAAATGTGTGACCTGCTCAGAAGCAAAACCAAGTATTATACCAAGCTCATAACATTGAGTAGACTCAAGAGTTGGATCAGCTGCAAGTTCAATAAGCCAAAGTGAAATATGTGGCATCAACTGAAAGATGAAACACCTGAGCATCCAATAGAAAAACTCTACTTAACTGAATTTGCCACAAAAACCAACTAACCTGTACTCAAATCCCAGACACAATCAAGTCATCCAACCCAAGTTTCAAGTTGCGGAAATTAATTACCCATCTTAGTGATCTGGAAAATTCCAAGTGTTGGTTTCTAGTTTCTGTATATGCATAGATAATAGGATTGGGGATAAGCACCGGCGCATATAAACATGTTAGGTTTAGGCTGGTTGATCACTTTAAAGCTGATCCTATCAACAAGAATTTAGGTACCAAGAGCCTTCAAGCCTGGTGAAGATAGAAGTTCTTACAAGGCAATGCAACAGTTACTAAGAACCCAATAAAACATATTAACAGAAAATATCAGAGTGATCTGTCATAAAGAACCAATGATATGCTGGAAGAAGAAGAGGGTAAAATAGCAAATATAATGGTGGTTTTGTGAATTGCTATTGAAGCTGATTAAGATGTGATTTATATAAAAACCTAGAAAGTCTAGTTAAAGCATATACAAGCTTATTACTCTCTAAATATGTCTTTGTATTAACATGTGATTTATATAAAAACCTAAAAATGTCTTTGTATTTAATCTAGTACTCCTTGTGGTGTATAACCACTTATTTTATTTACTACTATTGTGTTAACGTTATTTTAGTAGTTATTAGCCTATCTCCTTTTCTTTTAACTTTCACAACCTTTTGTCTCAACTATTAGTTTACTACTAAACCTACTCGTTTCTATGATTATCTTTGTCACCCGAATAAAAAAGTCCGCATTCTTCCCCCATCTTTCTCACCTTTTTCCTCTTTTCATTTGGTTTTGTTGACAAGCTAATTTGATTTTTCTTCTGTTAAGTGTGCCCATGTTAAGTGTGCCCATGAGTTCACTACACTTTACCCATTAATGTTCCTATTCTAAATGCACTATACACAAATAAATCAAGTAAACAAAAAGATGAGTGTAATCTCAATGTACAGATTTATGTTACATGGACTCTTCAAAGTAGGTAAAGTACCCATGTCCGGCACATATTATTCGGATATGGATATGGGATATGTGTCCGACACTTTTGGTTAGACATACACCTAAAAAATATATCTAATAATTCTATTTTATTATATTATTACTTCAAATGAGTGAAATGTCTATTATGGTCACTATATTACATAAAAATATTATTTTACTCTAAAGAATAAAATAAAAATATTAAATAAAATGAATATTTAGCAGTGTCCATGTGTCCTTCTAAATGGGATTTGACACGTCCGACGTGCGGATACATACTCGTACCCGACACTCATACCCGAGTCCATATAACATAGACACATATTAAGAAGTAAACAGAAATATCAACAACAACAAAAAATCCCAATACCCCAATGTATCAGCAGATGGAATACCCTCAACAAATGTTAAAAAAAGATCAATAAAGCAAGCAGGAAGTACAAAAGATAAAAAAAAAAAAAGCGAGACTCGAAATATTAGATTAGATGAATACACATTTATCAACAAAGATCAATATCATCTCAAAGCAAGATTAATACAAATTATTATTCTAGCTATACCAACCATTAGCAGCAAATCGGTAGCAGATCAGAGTAAAGCAAGAATCGCATACTAAAAAATACCAATATTTACTATTATATATGCACGATTTTATCAATATATATTGTATATATATGAATGAGAGAGAGAGGTGTATCAGTGTGCTGAGGATAGTTGGTTTCGGTGGCCTCACAACAACAAATGTCTATTTGGCAGTGGACCTAGCACATATTATATTATTTAATGGTTGTCTCAAAGCTGTGTTTACAACTTAGGCAGGTTGCATGTTTTTCTTTTTCAGTCAAGGGGGAGGTTGCAGTAAGCCTAATACTGGGCTTAATTTTGAAACCTGGCCTAAAGGTGGGTTGTCATGGGTTGAGGTAACAAATTTGTGTAATTTGACATAATTTTGTGTATATAAAGTAGGGCTGCAGCTCGGACGAGTTGAGCAGGTTAAAGGTGGTACAACTCGGGCTCAATTCCACATACGAAATGTTCAACTCTAACTCTAACTCAACCTTACCCCTACTTCCAACCCTAACTACTCGACCCTAACCCAACCTATCCTTAAATTTTTAAACTTGGGTTGAGATTTTGAATTAAAAAGTCAGGTTAATTCGAGTTATCTATATCACATCTCCATGTTGAAAATTTAAAGTAAGCTTTAAGAAATTTCACATTATATTACTCCTAAACACACACAAAATTAAGAATTTCATGCAAATTTCTAAAAAATTACAAACAAATTTTTAGGAAATTAATTATCCAAAGTGTTAATATACAATAAATTAAAATTTAAATAAAGGAAGTTGAAAAGAAAAAAGTTATTATAATTTGAATATTATATATAATATATTTAAAATAAAAAATATGTATAAAAACAATATTATAATTCGGGTTCGGGTTCAAGTTGAGCTCGGGTTGTTGGTACCTCAACCTAAGATCAACCCTAATTAAGTTTGGGTTGAGGTTTTTCAACCAAATCTCAACCCTAATTATAAAAATAATTGTCCAAGTCAGTAAAAAATAAGGCTGAGCTCAGGTTAAATTCGGATTGCAACCCTAATATTAAGTTGAGAATTCATTGTTCATATTGTATAGCACTATGGGAACAGAGGCCAGTCTTAAACAGATGGTAGCAAATAACTAGCAATGTATAAAACAAAAAAGGTACAAAACTATTGATCTTTATTACCAATCAACATAATAATTTTTCTTCTCCGTGGGAAATAACTCCTATAATTTATGCTTTAAAATGAGAGAAAATATAACTAGACCACATGTTCTGATAACCAACTTAACAATGGCTGCCCTAAATGTACATTCACACAAAAACTAATATTCTTTCTAGGATTTTCATTAATGACTTTAAAAAACCAGTGTCAATGTTCCATACTTAAAGTATGCATCAGTTAAATCAGATAAGTATTGTACGGATGAAATGCATCATAAATTTAGTCAATCAGTAATATAAATTAAATTATAACTATCAAATTAATACTATAACAAAATATAATAATAACCGTTCATATTGCTATAACAATATCTTTATCATTGTCATTATCATTCTTGTTTAAATCTCATTTAAATGGGATTGGCCACATAATTCTCTTTCCAAATTTTTCTATTACTTGTCATGAGAAGTGCTAGCGGCATTCGCTAGTTGCTTCACACTCGCTGGTTTAGAATTTGACGCGTGAAACCGATTTTTCCAACTTCTTTTGCGGTTAATTTTCTCGGGTCTCTCATTTACAATAATTACCATTATGCCCTGATACTATTTTAAAGAAAAAAGACTCCCCACGAAAAAAAAAAAACAATTTTATGAATGAATTGGAAACATATTATTACGGGTAAACATCAATAGAGAGAAATCTAAAAAAAAAAACAACCAACCAAGGATTTACCTCATCTAATACAATATCTTAATAGAAGGCCAACTAGTAGTAAATTTAAAAAGAGAGTTCTATCAATATATATGTCAAGAAGATGGGTTCTTTAATCACGTGTTTGTTCCTTCCTATTTTGAATCTGAATTTTAAAATTCTTAACTATTTAATGGATCAATTTTTATTTTCTTTTCTTTCTCTTCTTTGTAGAAGAAGGGTTTATTTTTTTTATAAGCACCTGAATATTCTTTCCTTTTATATTAAAAATTAATAAAAAATAACCTTTTTTTTTTTTTACAAATTTGAGAGAGAAAATGTGAGGTGTTTAGAGAGAAGAAATATTCTGATCAAGTCTTTCTTTCTAAAAATATTAACCGAGAATAATAATAATTATGATAAATGAGAGACCCAAGAAAATTAATTGTAAACATAAAAAATTTATTAGAAAAAATGTTAACACATGTTAAATCTTTGACTAGGGAGTGTGAAATGACCGTGACTATATCTTATATTTAACTTTTTAAATTCATTTTTAATAACCCCATTCCAAATTATTTTTAATTCTCCTTTCATCTAGGCATTTATCCTATTGGTCATCTACTAGTGGCATTGACTAGACCGCCTACACTTGGTACTTGTATAGCATTGCTCAATATAATAATAATGCGTCAAAACAAAAGTGTACCTGCAAGACTAGGAGAGGATAGGATTCAATCCCACCGGAGTAATCAACAGTCGGAATGAGACGCCGGAGTTCCAAAGTGGGCACAAAGTCACCGAAATCATCGACAACGGAGTCCATCTCAGCCTCGACGAAGAGGACACCGTCACCATTGCAGTCGATCTCGACCCGGCCATCCTCGTCCCTCCTCAGCCGCCCAGCCACTGGGTAGAACGGCACGAGAGCTCTGCTCAGGGCGTACTTTAGCACTCCGGCATCGAAGAAACTACGTGAACCGGTTGGCCGGTAGAAGTAGACGCTCGGGGTGTGGAAGTTGGGCACCACCAGATCCACGTTCGAGTTCCACAGCCTCCGCATCGGCGTATCCTCCGCCGGACGCACCATCGTCGACTCCCTCACATTGATCTTCATCCTCTGCGCCCCCGACTTCGCTAACGTGCGCCGGAGGTGGGTCCCTTCTGGGAGGGCTCACCTGGAGTTCGAGAGAGCTATTAATAGCGTGAATGAAATGTTGGGAATTAATGGGTCTGTCGAAAATGTAGAAATTTTTTGGAAAAGAGAACAAAAAAAAAAGGTCTTCTCATACCCATTTTCCGATTGGTATGATCAGAAGGAGACGTAGAAAGAAAATACCTGTGAAATGAATGTCTTTCTTCAGGCGATCCTCGCTAACTTGCGCCGGCGTTGGGGTCAATCCAATCAAGGGAGTCACTTGCAGTTTGGGAAAACTATTTATGGGGCGATTGAATTGCTGAAAATATAATGGGTTGTCCAAAATGTGGAAATTTTTATGGAAAAAAAAATATACAGTTTTTACTTCATAGTATTTTGTAGAAGGCGAACCATATATATATATATATACATATATATATATGTATAGTTAGGGTTGGTTAGAGAGAGAAAATACAATTGATTCGAGGAGGGAAAGTCGGGGAAGTGAGGTTGGTGAGACGGTGACCTTTGCATCACTCTCACAATCTCACCAACTCTTTTACTATACATAGTCGGAGCTGTGACTTCCACAAAGCAACTCAGTGCGTTTTTTCAAAACAAAAACAAAAATAGATGCATGCAGTGAGTTGGGTCCCACTTGGGGTAGGTGAATGGTGAAGTGTATTTTCCACAAAAATGTAAAGATTTTTGGGACGACGCCACGTGTAAGTATTTCTGAAAAAATTATTGGTAGCCCGATAATGCCCGCAATCTAGAAAGCAAGGACACTTCGTATAGGGGTGCCGTGTCCGTGTCGAACACTCGGACACTCCTCGGACACTCGGACACTCCTCGGACACGTGTCGGACACTCCGTAGAAGTGTCCTGGAATTTTTTTTTTTAGGACACGGCTGGGACACGGCAAGGACACGCGGGGGACACGGCGGGGTACATTTTGTAATTTTTAAAAGTGCAAAAAAACCCCTGAACTTTTGCAAAGTTACAAAAAGACCCCTTTGAATTATTTTTTTTAGCATTTCAGCCCCTCATCTTCTAAAAATTGACATCTTGACCCCTTGAAATAACTATAATGACATATATCATTTAATATGACTATTATGCCTTTTTCTATATAAATATAGTATTTTCTAAAATAAAAAATTTTAAAAATAAAAAATAGTTAGATAAAATTCCTAAATAATAAATTTAGAAACAAAAAAAATAAAAAAGCCAATATAATGAATATCCTTTTTGAAAATACATTAATTACTTGATAATAAATTGAAGTATTTGTGTGATTTATATTTTTTTATTGTTAAATTTATGGTATTGTGGATATTGGTTAACTTGTTGAATATATATTAATATATTATTTCATAGCCGTATCCCCGCCGTGTCGTGTCCTATTTTTTTGAAATTTGTCGTGTTGCCGTGTCCGTGTCGTATCGTACCCGTGTCCGTGTCCATGCTTCTTAGCCCGTAATGTAATACAGTGAATTAATACTTTCTCTCTCAAAATCATTCCATTTTTGGACAGTTTTGTAATTTAAAAGAAATTTTTTTTTTTTTAAAAAGTTAAAATTCAGAAGAAACTTAAAATTTTTAAAAGAAAAAGTATTTTCTAAGAGTGATATATATAGAAGGGAGTAGAATTCATCATTTAGATAGTGCGTGGAATTCAAATATTTATTTGACTCACACTTCTACTTGTTTAAATAAACGGAGAGACAAAAAAAGAAATGATAATATTAGTTATGAGAAAAAAAAATGATAGCAAAAATTTGTATTTATGTTTGGATAAATTAAAAAAAAATGAAATTATAACATTCTTGTTTGAAAAAGATAAATGAAAGAAATGAAATGATAATATTTTAATCAATTTACTATCACATTCCTTTATATTTACTATCATGTCCATTTGTCTTTTAAAATGTTAGTATTAGTTTTGGTATTAAGAAAATTTTACTTAAATATTATTATTTCTCTTCAATTATTTTCACTTTTAAAAAGATAGCATATGAGAGATTTAAAAAGATAAATTATTCCTTCAAATCACTCATAATCATTTCTTTTCTCTCATTTTTAACAAACCAAACATAATAAACACTATTTTTCTCTTTCTTTTTCTTTTATTTTCCTTCCAATTCCATCAATCCAAACTAGCCCCAATAGATAGCAAGTTGTTCCACTCTACATCAGGAATAAGTATTAGATACCCAAAGATACGGTAAAAATAGGAATCCACCAACACAGATTATGCATGTATGAATTTTTTTATTATTATAAAAAGATTAGTATTTGTATTAGATAGAATTCTCTAATATACGGTATTTCTGTGGTATTAAATCATTTTTTCTGCTATCGGTAGAAAATTTTTAAACATTAATCATTTTTGTATTTTTATTATAGTGTTAGTTGAGATATTTTACAAAGCTGGCATCTCATAGTATTAGGCTATGCGTATGGATTTGGTCAAACTTTGTTAAGTATCTCCTTTTCCTTTTTCATATCTTGTGACAACTGACAAGAGGATTAGGCTATCCGTACGGACTCTAATTTGTAAAAGTCTAACTTAATTTCATTCATTACACAAGCGAGATTAAGCTACTCTTACCTTTAGAAAAAAGGAGCTAATATTCGTGGTCTATCAATATATTTAGTCATTTTATTTTTATATTTTTTTAAAATAAAATTACAAAAAATATTCTACACTATACAATGTTTTTACTCTTATATTTTTAATATCGTAATTGTCCTTCTAACTTGGGACTCAATTCCAATTCATTTTTTAACTTTTCTTAGATTTCCTATCTATTCATGTTTTATCTCACAATCTATCGTTCTCTATGGACTCTTATTACAATTCTTTTTTTATCTTTCTTAAAGTCCAATTCATTCAGGTTCTCTCTCTTTGGACTCTTAGGCCCTGTTTGGATTGGCTTTTGAAAAGTTACTTTCAACTTTTTAAATTCAAAAGCCGTTTTAGATAGTGTTTGGATTGATAAGGTTGAAGAAATTCGGAGTTCAAAAAGAGTGTTTAAAGGAAGTTGGTGGGTACTAGCTTCCTAATTTAGCTTCTACTTCTCTTTTTTTTTTGCGTAAAAGTCGAAGCAAAATTTCTGCCAAACAAGGCCTTATACTCTTACATTTTGGCTTGTATAAAACTAGAAAAAAGCATGGAAAGACTCTTCTTGGTTAATAGCTTGGACCGGAAGCCATGGAGGAAAAAAAAGGTCAGCAATGGTGGTGTTAGCAATATGCATAGATTAGAATACTTGTTGGTTTTATTGAAGATCTAAATACAAGTTAGTTAGGAACATAAAAAATTTTGAATGGGGGAGGTAACTAAGGAACTTATATATATATATATATATATATATATATATATATTAATGAGTAAAAATGCACAGAAAAGGATGAAGAAAACATCCAAGCAAAACAACCAATTAGAAAAAAAGAATTGGAATTCTAAGAGTCCAGAGAGAGATTGTAAGACAAAACTTAAATGAATGGAAATTTTAAAAAAGGTAAAAAAGAAATTGAAGACAAAACTTAAATGAATGGAAATTCTAAGAAAGGTAAAAAAGAAATTGAAGACAAAACTTAAATGAATGGAAATTCTAAGAAAGGTAAAAAAATGAATTGAAATAATGTCATGTCTTTAAAAGACAATTATGGTATTAAAAATATAATAATCAAATATAATATAATGTAGGGATTTCAGGAATAGTGCTAATATCAGTTTTCTTAAAAAGAAATAAATGAAGTGATTATTTTTGTTTTCGGATTCGCTAATTATACTAAATGATGACTTGACTATTAATGCACTTGAATATTGAAAGTTTGAGTTGTAACTCCACAAAACAAGTTATTTTAAATTTTAAAACAAAAAAAAAAAATGATTGTTGACCATTAGCGAGGTGGGTCCCACTTCTATTAAGCGAATGGTGAAGTGCTGCTGACGACATTGTTGGATATCAGAAAATACATACCAATGCTCCTAGGGTGGACACATTAGGATTCTTGATAAAACTGAAATCGGATCTGTTTTCAACGATTTTTTAATTTTGAAATCGAAACTGTTAAGTTCGGTTCAGTTCGATTCGATTCGGTTCTAATTTTTTACGATTCCGATTTATCAATGGTTATTTGTCAACTTTTTTTTTATTTTAAACATTGATAAGATACACACTCATACTTGTGCACCCTTAGTTATAACAATAGATTAGAAGTTATTAGTATTTATTTATATATCTTATATTATATAAATATATAAAATATTAAAACTTAGAAACTAAATGTATTTATCTATATATTATATATTTTATACTTTATATATTATATATTTATATAAATACTACAACTTAGAATCTATTATTATTCATTTATATATTATATTATATTATATATATATATATATATATATATATATATATATATATATTCTAAAGGTTCCGGTTCCTTGACTTGGAACAGGAACGGGAACCGTAGTGAACGGTCTTTAAAATTTGGAACCGAAATTGAAATCGTAATAAACGGTTCAAGTACGGTTCCTTACGATTCCGGTTCCGATTACACCGGTTTTTTGTGCATCCCTACGTGCTATTATATACGAAATTCAACCAACCGCTCATAAGTAAAAAAATCGTGTGCTATTTACAAATAAATTATTGGATGATATGGTGAAGTAACTCGTGTCATTCTTAGACCAATGGTGAAGATCACTCACTCTTCTCTCGGTTTTTAATTTTCATTTAGGCTCCATTTGGATGGAGGAATTTGGAAGGATAATGAAAGAAAAGAAAAGAGAGGATAGGGGCCATATTGTATTGAATAAACATCATTAAAAGAAAATAAAAGATAAGGAGGAAAAGTATAGTATTTAAGTAGTACTTTTATAATTCTGAAAATATCCTCAACAATTAAAAAAATATATTGTTACTCTACCCATATCCCATAAATATAAAAGAATATGATAGTAATTCGATCGTTATTCTCTCTCTCATATCTCATCCGAAGAATAATACTATCATCTTCTTCTTTTCTCTCCTATTTATTCAAACACGAACATAGTTTGTTGTTACCCACTCCTCTCCTTTCGTTTATCCAAACGAAGCCTTAATGACATGGGAGTAAAAGCAAATCGAAGAGTACTCGAAAGACCTTCGATTTTATAGGTTACAAACCCATATTTCGAGTTGATCTACCTTGTCAAACTACTGCTTGAAGCTGTTGTATCAGTTGCAAAAATCTACCGTAGAAATTTCTTTGAAAGTCTTAACAACTTGAAGATTTGACTCCTAGTTAACAATTTACAAGTTGTCTAAATGTCGTATTAATTCTTCTCTTTTTAATAATTGATTAATTAAAACAATTGAGAATTTTTTTCGCATAGTACTAAAATTTGTTTTTCAATAGTTAGAGATCAAACCACCCCCTCGATGAGTAGATAGACTAGGAATTTAGTAGAAACATAAGGGATGTGGTAACAAAGGTCGGCTGGAGCTTTTGGCGACTTAGGCCTAAGGCCCAAGCCAATAGAACGCTCACAACAAATATTTTTTTTATAGTAAAAAAATTTTAATCTACTATTATTAGACTTTTTAAATTTGTTTCCTTAATTTTATTATTAGATCCCAACCAATTAGGCAATTTTTTAAAAAAATTCTCTCTCTTCATTATACTAGCCGAAATGTTGTATTTAATATATACTAACTCTGAATACTTTAATGCTCATTACACTAACCCATAACTTTGGGAAATTGAAAATGGTAAAACTTTCTATCTCATATTAATTTTATCTCTTTTTTTGCCCTTTACTTCACACCTTTTTTACTTTTTTCCTCCTCTCTCATTGCAACATTTATCTTTTTTATTCTCTCACACAAACTCTCCAATCTCCATCTCTCTTCTCTCTCGTATTTTTCTTCTCCACTCATTACAACCATAAATTTATTGGAAGCTTTCAAGCCAATAGCTACAAAAATAATTAAAAAAAATTTGGAGTGTTAAATCAAAATTTTCTAACATCATGTTCTATTATTCTGTAACTTAAATTATTTTGTAATCTTATTATTTGTTGTTATCATAAAATTATATATTTTGTTTGTAATCATTGTTATTTATATTATTAAATATCAAAATATGTCTACTAGAAAATATGAATCAAGATAAAAGTAAAATAGATTAACTAATTCAATCTCAAAAAGGACCACTTGATAAATTTGTTAATCCTAATAATTAAACAACAAAAAAATTAGATTAAAATTCTAAAAAAAAATAATATATTAAATATTAAAAGGCCAATTTTATAATTTTCGCAAAACTTGAATACAAATATATAATTAGTAATTTTGCATCTCAAAAAGTAAAAAGAATAATTTTTAAATAAATATTATTAATTATTATTTGATATTAATATATTAAATATTAAAATACCACTTTTATAATTTTGGACCTCGGTGTTAACCAAATACAAATGGAAGCCGCTTGCTTCAGAAATAGCCGTTAAACGGTCTTTTGTTTTTGAAATGGTACCTGCATGGGCTGTTAGTTCATAGAGTTGGGCCTAAAACCACCTTTCGTAATGAGTATAACTGGCCTAGTCTACGTGGGCCTGTTAAGTTTCATTTTATGGGCTGAGAAAAGCCGTCTCTAGCCCAATACACACTTGTACATACTTTAGAGCATCTACCACGGCTTAGTTATAAATCTCTTTAGCAAACCAAACCAACAAATACTGCTCCAACGGTTTGGCTAAAAATTGGACCCCACATGTAGCTTAACCGTGTGCTTCGCTTGATCAAGCTTACCATCAAGCGAAGCAAAATAATTTTTTTTTTTTTCAAAATTCTCTAGTTTTGGCTCGCGTGTATATATATATATATATATATATATATTTGTTTTCATCACTTAAACTTCTATAACTTTTACTACAAATTGAATTTTTTGATGAACCATTTATGTTAGAAAGAGAATTCCGATAGCTTCAATTTGAGAACCACTATATATATATATCATCACTTAAACTTCTATAACTTTTACTACAAATTGAATTTTTTTATGAACCATTTCTGTTAGAAAGAGAATTCCGAGAGCTTCAATTTGAGAACCACTTATGCTATGTTCTAACTTAATTTAAAAAATATAAAATTTATTAAAATATTATTATTTTTGACTACTAGAAATTTAGAGAAACTGTTATGAAGTCAAATTATGAAAATCACGTGATCAGCTAAAATGATGATGTGGCTACACATCATTTAAATATGAAAAAGCAAATTTAGAGAAGCCATGAAAGATGCTCTTGCCCATATAGTATATTACATTTATAATAACTTATCTATGAAAAGTTAGTTATATAACTTATATGCCTCCTTTTTGAAGATTTTTCTCAGTGAATCAGTTCATTGTCTACGGTTACTACCAAACAAGGATGAAAATTCAATATTTGGAATATCACATCATCTCATCATACCTGCATTATTGCTTATATTATTTTACATTTATTTTCTCTGATAATGTTTTAGATTTTATATTTTGTTGATAAGAGAACTAGAAAAGATATTTTTTTAGCCCATATCCTTGTTTTTTTTATCTATCTCTTTTTTTTTTATTTATCTTGATTTGATTTAGCTCCTCATGATGGAGTTGTTCTTATTTTATCTTAAAAGGATTTAAATTAGCTCTTCCCAGTCGTATTTCTACTGATAAGAAAAAAAAGATAGGCAATTTGTCTTTTTAGAGCTAAATCGTATTTCTTTCGAGATGAAAGAAAAGATAAGCAATCTGTCTTTTAGAGCTATTGCGCGCAATATTCTTGTGATAGACCATGTTCGTAGTTGGGCATGTAATGAAATCACCTTCTTATTCTTCCCACAGTTCCGCTATGAAGAAAGATTTTCACTTCTTAAAATATCCTATATATACGTAGATGGAATCAAGGAGAATGTCCAATTTATCCCAACGGGTGCAAGAGTAACAATCAAGTTTATAATGCTATAACGAAAACTATAGCAAGCAAAATCAAAGAAATGGAGCATATGAAATAACAATAGCGGAATCGAATGGATGTTAAGTAGTTAATACACCTTCTTCGTTTCGGAGGACGAATCTATCAAATTTGATCGACCATTATTTTATGATTTCATAGAATTTTTTGATTTGTCAATTAAAAAAGAATCATGTTGTTGTAAATTGCCTCTAGCTTAGATCAATCTATACTTACATGTTATGTACCTTAAAGTTCATAGGAGGAAAAGTTTTTTTTTTAAAGTCCTGGTAGTCATTACGCGTAACATTGAATTCACCAAATATTCATCTTATCAATATCTCAAATCAGTGTCGTGTTCTCTTTGGCAACTAAACGCATGGAATTGAATTTATTGAATTTCAATTTTATAAATTAGAATTCGATATAGTTTCAATTAATTCTAATTTGGTTCAACCAAATCCATCCTGATTGGTTGTCAAGAAAATGGAGCATAAAGGAAAGAAAAAGTCAAACATATATCTAACTCGGATAAGTGTACGAGTTGCTCGATATCCATGTACTTATTCTTCAACTTTTATAATTGAAATTTAAAATAAATAAAATAAAATTATAACTCGATGAATTCATTTTCGACTCAATGAATTGAATTTTGACATGACGATTTGTCAATTATAGATAAAATATTTCGATGTGAACGTTTGGTTCATGCATTTGGCATCTATAAATTGTATATAGAGCAGACAAATCGTGGGGTCTGATCGAGTTTAATTGGCTTGCTGACAAAGGTTGATGTGAAGGTTGCTTGGTATCAATTGGTTAAAACTCACGTGATGTTATCTCATCATTTCTTTTGATCATCATCATTTATTCTTTTTTTATTTTAACAAAAGGGTCAAAAATTTCTTAAAACTTTTAAAATAGTGTGAGAAATATTTTTATACTATATTTTAGATCATATCACGTTATCATATTTATAAAAGTGAGTAAATTACCTCATCTTGCACATATTATCATTTTCTATGACTATTTTACCCTTTCTATTATTATAAAAAATAAAGAACAATTGAGAGAAGAGATATTTTTTATTTATATTAAGTTATATCAATTTCTCTAAAAAAAAAATAAAAATGCACAAGTACATAATAAAAAATTTTGGATTTGTTTTTGTTTTCCAAAAAAATTTCCTTTAAAAAGAAAGGGATTTTTTTATATTAAGTTTTTCTTTATCTTAATAAAAAAAAAAAGAGGAGTTTTTTTCTCCAAAAAAAACTAAATATGCACAATAATAATAATTTTTATTTTTTTTTCAAAAATTGTTTTATTTTCAGAAATTCTCTCTTTTTCTAATGGAAAAATTTTCAGAAACAATTCCGAAAAACGAAAAAAAAAATTGAAATATTTTTATTAAGTAATTGTGCATATTTAGTTTTTTTCCCCAAAAATTTTTTTCCATAAAAAAAACTCCTCTTTTTTTTATTAAAGTAAAAAAAAAATCTTGATATAAAAAAACACTTATTTCTAATGGAAAATTTTCCGAAAAACAAAAAAAAAATTGAAAATTTTTATTATATAATTGTGCATTTTTTAGTTTTTTTTTCTAGAAATTTTTTTTCAAATCCTCTTTTTTTTTTTATTAAGGTAAAAAAAACCTTTCTTTTCTTTATTGTTATTTATTTTTAATAATAATGAAAAGAGTAAAATGGTTATAGAAAATGATAATATTTGCAAGAGGGGGTAATTTACTCACTTTTTGCAAATGTGAGAGTGTGATTTGATTCAAAATATAACATATGAGGGTTTCTTGCATTTTTTTAAAAACACGGGAAGAGTTTTTGGCCCTTTCGCCTTTTATTTTTAATAAGTATCACCTTTCGTTCATATTGATTAATCGGCCTAACTTTTTACAAGAATTTTTTTATTCTAAGAAATAAGGTTAGATATAAACTAAAAACTGAGAGTAAAACGAATGTGGAAGAAAGGAAAATAAATTTTTGGTTAGATTGAAAATTTTTAAAAACGATTAAAAGAAATTACAATTTCATTATTTGAAATCCTTAAATTTATAAGAAAAGAAAGGGCATTATTTTAATTTATACTCTTTTTCAAAAAATCAATAAAAATAACGGTTACGAATATCCAGAAAAAATATACAGAATATATATATGTATATATATTAGGGTACACACGTGCCTACGGCACTATAGTGTACTTGCAATCGTAATTATTAGATAAAATAATTTTAGATAGTAAATAACAAAAAAAAAACATTTTGAAACACGTAATTACTCTTTTATCAAATCTAACCATTGAATTAAATTTTTTTTGTCTTATTCACTTTCCTTCTATCCTTCTATATAGGATAGATTATCAAACTTAAAACAACTAAAACCACCAAGCAAAGCAACCAAAAAGTAATTTATAAATAGATGTAAGCCCACGTCATGTCATCACCTTTTATTTTTATTTATTTATTTTTGTATACGTATCACATTTCGTTTATATTGATTAATTGGCCTAGATTTTCACTATAAATATTCTTTTTCAATATAAAATTACTAGATTTTTACTATAAATATTCTTTTTCAATATAATAAAATTAAATTCTGATTCTAAGAAATAACTCATGTAGTGAGAGAAATTTCACTTAAAAAAATTACTTCCTTTCAAAACATAAAATTATTTAAAAAAAAAAAAAAAAAAACTAAAAAGTAAAACGGAAAACATTTACAGTATAGAGAGTACTCTATGATGCAAATCTAACCGCGCACAAAAATTCCACGTCATTCATTTAACAATAATTTTATCATTTTAAATATTGGTGAGTTTAAATCAGTGAAATTTATTCATTATAATAGTGAAATTTATGCATGCATGCCACGTGTAGATCACATAAAAATTCCTTATCTACTTTTTATTTTTTTAAAAAAAAAAACTCCTTATCTACTTACATGGACCGTTTCAGAAAATCCAATAAATTCACATTATCCATCCACGTCCGCAGTGTTTTGTGAGAATTATCCATGCATCCACGTGTTTTGTATGCGAGGAGAAACTGCAGATATATATATATATATATATATATATATATATAGATATCTATCATCAAAAAGTACTGGACTTAAGTAACACACGTTTCAAGATCCCACGTCACCAAGATCATTTGTCCTATTTTCAATAAATTTATTTGTTTATCCAAATTTATTGTTTTTATTTTTTATTTTTAATATATATATATATATATATATATATATATATCATCAAAAAGTACTGGACTTTAGTAACACACGTTTCAAGATCCCACGTCACCAATATCATTTGTACTATTTTCGATAAATTTATTTGTTTATCCAAATTTATGGCTTTTATTTTTTATTTTTAAAGAGATGATAGTGACATTCAAATTATTGGGAAGTTTGAATGTGTTTATGAAAAGTAATTATGAAGTAATTGTTTATTATGATTATTGTAAAAACTAATAACGCAAAAATATTAGTCCCATTCATAGTGTGAAAGCATAACTTTTTTATTTTTAATCAATGGATAATAAAGTCTAGGTAGTAGGACTTTTTATATAAAAAAAAAACAAAAATAAAAATTCAGTGTACGAACTCTATTAAGATAATATTATAAATGTGTTCATTTACTTGAACTTTCGGATAAAAATAAAATTTTATTACATTTATGAGTATTAAATTGATACTTTTAAATTAAAATTAAAAAAAATCAATTTATACATTAAAATATTTCATTACATCACCTATTACTTTCCCACAAAAGGTCATGTGCTCCCCACTTGCACAACTTTAATTATCTCTAAAGAATATGCCTTTTCACCATAATATGCCTGGCTTGGGACCCGCTCAGTTTTGTATCATTTCTTGGGACGCCGGAGTAGGTATACGTTGCATCGGACACATCTAATTCATTGGTGTCGCGAAAGTAATTATACGTTACATCGGACACATCTGATTTATTGATGTCTTACACGTGCAGTGAGTACACGACACGTATAATGTATTGATGGCCTTAGATGTAATTCCGCATATGTACCTCAGATGTACTAAATATCTATTGGGTAATGTTACTCAGGCAGCATATTTAGACTGCATTCGTAGACAGAAATATTTATATTCATTGGATGCATATGGTAGGTCCTACCACATACACTCACCACATGCATCCAATGGATATAAATGTTTCTGCCTAAGAATTCTGCTTGAGTAGCATTACCCATATCCGGTTGAAGCCTATTTGAGTTACCAAAAATTATTACTCCCTCTGTCTCATAATTCTTGAGATGTTTGGAGAATTCAACATTTTATGGTGAGATCCACTTTTTATTATGATAATGAATGAATTTATCTATTAGTTCTTGTTTAAAAGTTAGTATTATTATTATTATTATATGGTAGGCCAAGCTTTTAAGATAGTAGAATTTGAAAAGAGTAATTTAAGAATCATATAATCTATTTTAAGAAATAAACATATATTTTGGAATATACCAAAAAGAAAAGGGAAATGCTAAACGTCATGAAATTTTATCATGAATTGCCTTCATGAATGATGTGCCAAGTGATAATATCATTGATATTCCGTGTATGGGGGAAATTCCACCAATACTAACTCACCATTTAATTGCCACATTCAAGATAAAAATTCATGAAATATTTTCATGACGTGTAGCATTGCTCAAAAAAAATAGTGGATTAAAATTATGGAATCGAGGTACTATATGAATTAAAAATTATTACTTTCACCTCATCACAAATTGATAGGCAAGTAAATGTCTTTTCTTCATTTACATGTCAAGTTGCTATTGGCCAATAGTTTCGAAATCATGTTATAATCTGGCCTTTGTTTTAACTTTTGAGAGAAAAGAAAAAAACTTGTACTGACCAAAGCAGCAGAGGGTCAGATATATATATATATATATATATATATACACACTCAACTAAAAATTAAAAAAAAGGTCGGATAAGAGGATAGACTCTCTCTCTCTCTCATCCTTAGTTTTCTCTCTGTGTCCACTCCTCAAAATACGACATGACACGTCAATCCACAACGACTCAAGGATAAGGACCGTTCATCTTTCTCTCTCTCTCTCTCTCTCTCTCTCTTATCCATATATAATTATTTATATATATATATAGACTAGCAGTGCCCTTTCCAATAGCACATAGGAATCCATTACTGTAAATGTCAAATACCAATCTCTATTATTGAGCAGTCCATTGTATTTGTATTGACCTCTCAAAAGTTTCTATTCAATTTGCTTCCCCAATACCCTTTTGCTTTTTACATAATTCAAAGCCTCTCATTTTTTTTAAATTTGGGTAAATTATTCAAAGCCTCTCCCTGATTGCTCCCTCATTGTTCCTTCAGACAACTCATATATATATATATATATATATTGGTCTTTGAGCTGATATATAGATAGAGAGAGAAAATTTGGTGAAGGGTGTGTTTGGTGTTTGAGATTGCTGAGAAATGGCTTCAACAGCTGTTGGGATGATTGGTGGTAATAATTGTTCTTGGATTCATTTGAAGGACTCAAAGAAGAAGATGAATATGAGAAGAAATGTTGATAGAGTTAAGTTCTGCTGTGTTTCTTCCTCTGCTGTTACTGATCCATACTCTACTCTTAGGATTCAACCAAATGCTTCCGAATCTGAGATCAAAAAAGCCTTTAGACAACTTGCTCTCCAGGTAATTTTTTTCTTATCTATATGTATATATATATATATATATATATATATATATATATATATATATGTATATGTATATGTGTGTATTTTTTTTTCTTTTCTTTTTTTTTTTTTGATATATAAAAGCATGTTTTTAAACATGATAGTACTTGTCATGAAATTGTATTCATGGTAACCCATACATTTTTTTAGTGGCTTTACTTCAAACAACAAGGTATATATATATATATATATATTTTGATATATAAAAGCATGTTTTTAAACATGACAGTAGTTGTCATGAAATTGTATTCATGGTATAACCCATACATTTTTTTAGTGGCTTTAATTCAAACAAGAAGGTTTTCAAAGAAAAACCCAACTAACAAATTTGCCCCTTTTTTTTTTCTTAATTCAAATTGTTTTATGGTGATTAAAAAAATAAAAATAAAAATAAAAATAAATTTCCCAATTTTATAAAATCTGATAGTAATTTCTTATGGACTCTCAGAACAATTTACCCTTCCAATCCCAATAACCCATTTCGATTTACATTAATTCTAAATAATATAATTCGATTTTAAGATCCAACTCCTTTTTTTTTTTTTCTCTTTGAAGCAAGGAGTCTCAACTTATTTACTGCAGTTAAATGACCCATTAATGTGCATTAGTTAACTCAAGGTACAACCAAACGTATGTTGTGGTGATAATTTTGACATATCTATATATATATATATATATATATATATCTATATATATATTGATGAGTATACATTAATTAATGTTTTGCATGAAGGATTGATAATCTGATTTTAAGATCCAAATCCTTTTTTATTTATTTACTGCAGTTAATTGACCCATTAAATATTAGTTAAGTCAAGGTACAACCAAACGTATGCTGTGGTGATAAGTTTGACATATATATATATATAATTATATTGATGAGTATACATTAATTAATGTTTTTGTCTGAATGATTGACGTGGGAGCTAATTATTTAATTGCGTTTTGATCAAATTTCAGTATCATCCGGATGTTTGCAGAGGAAGCAATTGTGGGGACCATTTTCTTCGAATTAATGAAGCTTATGATGTGAGTCATCAGAATCTTTTACAATCCTCTTTGTTATTGATTAACTTAAATAAATAATCATAAAACGCTATTTAAAAGTATTTTTTTATTAATAGATCGGTTAAATTTTATTAAATAATATATTTTTATTTAATCAACATACTAATTTATTATTATTCTAATGTTCAAAGATTCTAACATATCTTTGAAAATTAAAGTCTATTTGGACAGAGTTTTTGAATCCAACCAATTCAAATCTTTAAAAAAAGATAAAAAAAATCCAACAATGATCCTTCAATATTTTAACTCATATTTTTGGATTACGTTTGCAAGACACTCATTATAAATATATCGGATGAATCTAATATTTTGTATGTACAATACTTAAAAGATGAATTTTATTACTCGTGTTGTACACGCAAAGTCCAGAATTCACCTTACACTGGGTGAATCAAGTACCGTGTGTGTATAACACTTAAAGGTGAATTTGATCGTGTTCTACACACAAAGTTCAGAATTCATTCGATATATTTACACATCGAGTGTATTACGCAAGATTTAAATTTATCCGTTATATTTATACGAATGTATTGTAGATGTTGTCGTAATTTTGTACTTACAGATGTAATAAAAAGAGTCCTAATGACATTTATGACATTTCATATGTTTGGAAAGTAAACAAACTCATTTTCTATTTGGTATTTTATTTAATAATAATAATAATAATAATGGTGATATTATGTTGATGCAGATTGTGATGAGTAATTTGAGAGGAGAATCAAGCACATCAGAGATGGAGGTTTACGAGCCGTACGATGCAGGAATAGATGAACCGATGAGAGGGATGAACGACCCTGATTGGGACATGTGGGAAGAATGGATGGGATGGGAAGGAGCAGGAATTCGCGACTACACGTCTCATATTAATCCATATATATGAATATATATATATATATGTGTGTGTGTAATCACGTATGAGTTTACTTACACCCATATACATCAACCAAGGTGGTTTTTTGTTGGTTGATGGTTGTATTGTATATAATGAAGTTGGGGGTGTTTGGTTCCATGTACATAATTGAATAACATAAATTGTAAATGATATTATGGCTTCTTCAAAATTAGAAGCCCTAATGGTTTAATATAATAAGAAACTTTATGGGTTATTAACATTTGCTCTCTCAACTCTCTCTAAGCATTATTTATAACCTTCCGTTGTACCCTAAGAACACACACACACACACACACATATATATATATATCAATTAGAGTGCATTTTTTGTATCACTACTGGCATCTGCCTAGGCAACAGGCAGCCGGATGCCCAAGGCTTTCAAGGCGGACGTCAGGCAGATGCCAAAGAGAATCCGCCTGCCAGCGGATGCCGCTCCCAAGGCATTCGCCTACCTAGGCAGGTGGGTCCAAGGCATCTTCTGCCCAAACTAAAATTTTACGAAAATATTCTTTGATTTATTTATATGGCATTTTCAATGATTTTACGAGGAATATATATCACTAGTGTATGTTTGTGTTTATGATGCTATTGCAATCGTGATTGTTAGATGAATTAATTTTAGATCATAAATAACAAAAGACATTTTGAATCACATGATTGATTTTTTAATCACTTTTAACCGTTAGATTACTTGAAGTGTCAAGGTGAAATACGAATACATAATTCTGAATGGAAAAGCATTAGGTACTGACTCGATATATCACTGAGGTGCAAAGGCAGAGTCCAAGATCATCGATTATCAAAAAAATTTAAAAATTAGCGATGGTCTTAACAGGACGCATGTCCGAGTATGATTAGTCATTGTAGTAAGGGTAGTACCAGGAGTATGAGAAACGTGATGCACACCACATTATACTCTCTTACATCGAGACATTATTTGGGAGAATATTGACACTTGTGCACAAGATGTCATTGCTCCGGAGCTTCAAGTATGTCCCAGGGAAGCAAGCGGGAAAAGAGGTTTGATAAGGCATGAAGGTCTGAATGAGGAACTTGTCAGGGTAAAGCGGATGAGAATCTTTGACACAGGCGGATAAGACGCTCACGTCTTGATTAGGAGAATAATATAGGAATTTGTAAGATTTCAATATATTAACAGCTGTCACATAAATGTGTTGACACGTGAGAGGTAACACGTGTCTGACATGTCTAGAGCACTATAAATAGCAGTGCACTGTGACATGACCGAACAAACTCTTATCACACTCCTATTCTCTCATTTATTCTCTTGCCTAAATCCTCTTACCTACCCTCTCGTCCCTATTTTTCTTTAAGAATACCTCATTTTTGGGACTTGAACCCTTCTACAAATATGAATTAGAATAGGAATTCAAATTTCAAGCTAGTATCATTTCAGTTTGAGCACTATATAGACAATACTAAGCATTGAATTCAATATGGCGTTAGTTATGAAGCAAACGATTGGAGTATGAGCTCGGTCGCTTTCATTTCTCCATATATATATATATATATATATATATATATATAGTCGTACCCCCCATATTGGTTGTTTCATTCTGGTCCAAACATGAATTCCATGTAATGTAACTCTTAAATTGTTTGACCAAGAAGATTGTAGCGAGTCTCCAATTGGTCTCATCGACATTTTCACTATAATTAATTTGATTCACACACGATATTGATAGGAGGTTAACAGATTTGCAGGCATTTTGTTGTTCTGGGTATCCTATGTTAATGTTTTTGAGTTATTTATCTATTTCCGAAATGGTTTTTTATTCCTTTGATAAAGTGGATGGAGCTATCCACTTTATTAAACAAATAAAACCCCATTCATCTATGCTGTTTAATTTTAAAAATACATCTAAATAACATTACTCTTTGATAAAATTTCTCTAAAATTCGAAACCCATGGGAAGAAAAATGAAGAGAAACAAATTTAGAGAGAGAATATTAATCAATAACCATTAAAGAAATTAAGGTGTGATAGGAATTGAAAGAATGAAATACACATTTTCTAGAGAGAGGGAGAGATGCAGCCCCATGACAATGGTAATTTAGTATTTTTCTCTTTGTTGGATTAGGGGTAAAAATAGGATTTCACATTATTGCTAGAGTTCTTTTAACTTGTTTGAAGGGCAAAATTAGTATTAAAAAACATTTTATTGCTGACATCAGCATTATAAAAAATTGGACCAGGAATAAGGAACTCATTTTCATTTCCCCCACATTTTTACTCTTTCAAAAAAATACCTGTTCTTGTGTAATGGTATAATAGTCAAATCACGTTACTCTCTTATTTCCTTTCTAATCAGCCTCTTGTGTAATGGTATAATAGTCAAATCACGTTACTCTCTTATTTCCTTTCTAATCAGCCAAACAACGCGATTTCTTTCTTTCATTTGAATCCGTTTTCAGGTCAATTAATCATACTTAGGAGTGTACAAAGAATCGATGGAATCGAAACCATAATCGTAGTTGAACCGAACTGAACGGTTTTATGCGATTCTAATTTTGATTCCAAATTTTAGAAACCATTCACTACAGTTTCGGTTCCAAGTCAAGGAACCACAATCGTTAGAATATATATATATATATATATATATATATATATATATATACCTTTTAAATTCTAGTGTTCTATTTATACATAAAGTATAAAATATATAGATAAATACTAGTAACTTCTAAATTCTAATGTTCCATATATTTATATAATATAAAATATATAAATAAATATTAATAGCTTCTAATCTATTGTTATAATTATGGGTGCACAAGTATGAGTGCATAACTTGCCAATGTTTTTTTTTAAAAAAAAAAAATTTTTGACAAAAAACCGTTGGGGAATCGCAACCTAGCCGAACCGAACTCAACGATTCTAGTTCCAAAATTAAAGACCGTTCGGAATGGTTCTGGTTCCGATTCCACCAAGAATCATAACCAAACCTTGTGCGCCCATAACCATACTATCACAATGGTAGGCTGGTTGACAACTTCCATTTCTAAATTAAATAGATCTCCTGAAAGTTCTGCATTTTCGGTAAGGAATTTCCCAAGGAAACATTAGAAAAAGAAAAAAAAAAACAAAACAAAACACAAAGAAAGAAACATGCATAAAACACAGGTTCAAGTCACCACCGAGTCATAATTTATAGCTGCTTATAACATGGAGATAAGAATAACAAGATTTAATACAGAATTTTGCCAAATAATATGCCCTCAAAAGCAATGCATGACATTCAGTTGGACATTAAGAAGCAATGGCTTTAGATGACAAATAATTAGGATTATCTGATCAAAATGGTCCCTGCTTATGTTTTATCCTTGAATGGCTTGCCATTCATCAGATCAAAATGTCGTGTAGGAAAAGTCTGACATAATGGAAGATTCAGTAACTATCCTGTATGGGATAAACAGAATGTTTTGTACTAAAATTATAACAAAAACACAAAAACCAAATATGCAGAATTCCAACAGCCGATAACGATATCACCTTTATATAGATATATTAGAAGAAAACTCGACCGCTCTATAGAAAGCTTTCATCAATTATTTAGTCGAAGATGAACTCGAAGAAAGTCTTTCACTCCGTGCTTTATCAGCCTTTTCCAAGTAATCCTGATGGGATCGATGCTTTGTTCCTTTAGAGAAACAGAAATTTGTTAGATATAGCTAAAATGTATATTGAAACAACGGGACAGGGAACCACTTTTATTTATTTATTGATTCTTACTATTCTGATGGATAAACAGTTCAATTAAACATAAAGGAATGCAAGAGCCAAAGCTTGTGCGGGTGTAGAAAGAAATTTTAAAGTAAATGAATCAGAAAATTTATAAAAATAAATAAATAAGATAAAACACTCAGTCCCCTTAGAAAAACACATAAAAACAGTGCTTTAAATTAAAACCAGAAGCTATATATCAATTTTTTTCCCTTATAAGTAAAATTGGAAGCTCTTTTTCTTCAACCATGAGTCAATATTTCAATCCTCCAAGATTTATAAACAAGTAAAGTTCAATTGACTTGCTCACCTCCCACCATATAGAAAAATCTATAACATATCAGGTAATGATCATCCAGTCAGATCCACTTTCATATTTTTAAGACTACAAAACCCTAATATGTTGCCTCATAGATAATCCATGCAGAAGGCCTAGTTTATGCACTTCGTGGGGGAAAGAGGATAATCTGCAGCTTCAATGCTTCGTCTTTTACCAAGTAAAACAAAAAACCCCGCGTGGAGGAAAGGGGGCTGGCAAGGTACGGGTCCATTTTTTTTCCTCCACAGATCACAATTTGACATGGTCTCCCACAAGATTAGCCCACCAAATACCACAAAACTGTTCATCAAAACTTGGAGATGGATCCAGGAAAGGTGCATTTATAGAATTCAAGCAAATTTTGTGCATAACTACTTGGTAGAGCACTGACAAAAAAATTCTGAAGGTCTCCCCAGCAGGCTAGATGCCCTTGAAGGAGTTCCCAATGCTCACCAAAAGAAGGGGCCTGGTCAGGTACTGGCCCACTGTTATTACTCCATAGATCCCAATTCTACATGATCACTCCAAGGAACTAGCCCATCGAATACCACACAATTGTTCATCAAAATTTGAAGAGGGATCCAGGGAAGGTGGACTGAATAGAATTCAAACACAGTTTGTGTATAACTACTTGGTTGAGCATTGACAAAAAAAAAAATCCTGAAGGTCTACCCAGCATGTAGATGCACTTGAAGGGCTTCCCAATAGTCAGCATAAAAATCATTGTAGATAAAATATCCACTTGCTCTGGAATTTGTACAACACAAAAGTGCTGCTATTTGGGTACAAAATCTGGAGATTATTAATCTCATTCATAAGTAGGCTTGGAGCAATATACTGTCACTGCACAGTTAATTTGGATGCAGGCAACTGGGGATAACAGTGGCTCACAGCTATAAGAGTCTGTCCTTTCGTATATGTTACAATGCTGTTAGACATATTGTACAGAAGATATAATGTACGCTACATGTCCTATTAATAAGATATTGATTTGGCTAGCATGGATCAGCATGATATGTTTATTGTGGGACTGACCCCAGTCAAAAACTAGTTGACAGAGAGTTAAGAACATCTCTTAAATGGAATTTGGGGGACGGAGGGAAGGAGATTAAATAGCTCATTTAATCCCTATTAAGATTAAAATAAATTTGTAAGGACTGTTCTGTTACATTCTTTTATGTTGGGACTTCTAGATTTTTCTCTCCGACCACAACAATTGATATCTATCTCTCTCTCTGATGACCTTGAAATTTAATTCTTCTTAGTTCTTTATTCTATGAAGAAAATGTTCTGTGATACCTGTGTTACATGGACTCTCCTATCTCCCTTTACAAACCCTTATTGAACGACATGACATAGGTATGGGTATGGGTATGGGATGTGTCAAATAAACGTATCCAAATCAGACAACCATTATCCTTCACATGTGATGATTGAAGAAGTAAAAACTCAAATTTGATAGCAAAGATCAGTTTCCTATCTCTGACATAGATTAAAAACTCCTTTTATCCCATATGCCATTTAATTTAAATCATAACTTCACTCAAGTAAAACGCATCAGACATTATACTATCTATATAACATATAATGTATTTAAATGTGTAGCATGTCTACAACTTCAGGATGCATCTCCCCATGTCTTAAGATTTGGGATTCAAGGAGGTCCAACACTTGGGCATGCACCCGCACCGGATACTCATTACATATCCTGACCGCACTTTGAAAGGATATGATTGCCCTAACAATATGTGACACAGGATGTCCTAGAGTTCTTGTATTCAATGGCTGAAAATTGATGATGAATTGCTAGGCCAATGAATCAAAGTACGAGATGCAGGTTAGGGCTCACAATCAACACATTTAAACCTTTGGTTCATGTTTTGCTAATTTAAAGAGATCAAGCATTACAGTAGCAGGAAAAAAAATCAGCAAAATAGACAGGAAACGGAGATAGAAGTACCTTAGTCCACGAGGATTTGATTGAGATCACCACTTTCGACAGAAGAGTTCCACAATCATTTATTGACCAAGAAAACTCTTCATCCAACTCTAATGTTTTCTCTAGCCTTTTTTATCAACACTAAAAAGCCCTAAAGACACATAAATATTCTAAAACTTGTCCCACACAATATTCTAACTAAATTGAACTTATATTACATCGAAGTATAAAGTCCCAAAGCTACTAATGGACATTAAATTGCAACTTAAGAAATGACTACTAACCCAACTAAAAGTAGGATTCCTTATGTTAGGAACTTTAACAAAAATAAAACTCTAGAATACGGAAACTTTTGAAAATCAACAAATTTCAATGTATAGAAGTTCCCAAGCTTAACCATAAGTAAACCTAATTAGAAAATTATTAAAGTACCCCATACTGAAACAATTGATGCATCCAACTGTTTGGGATTTGTTTTCCTCTTTTTGCTACTCCTACACTGTTTCTGTAGGGTGGGACAACATTCACCCTTGAACATAAGCTGAAGGTAGGGAATAAGCTATTTGAATTCCTCCAGTCTTGCACCAATATCGTGTTGGCTTAGGCTCTGTGTGGAGCTATTTGATATTCCACCAGTCTTGCACCAATATCGAGTTGGCTTAGGCTCTGTTTGGAGCTGTTGTATTTGTGTTTGCTAGTTTTGTCTTTTGAGTGGCAAAATGGTGTTGATCCCATGCTAAAAGCAATTCAAATCTGTCTTTCAAAAGAATGAATAGTCTACAGGCCTTTTGGTAAATTTGTGACCTATTTAAATGGTGGATCTCAATGCTTCTTGAACAATGAGATATTTAAAATATGTTGGATCTCAATGCTTCTTGCAAAAATGTAATTGAGTGTCATACCATAGAATGTTCTATCTTTAAAGAGGTAAGTTGTTAAGAACTTGAAATTCTATTGATGCCAATAAAATCATAATACAATTCAAAATTTGTTAAAATAGATGAATATTCTGCTTATTTTTCTTCTTCAAACTGGTTTTGATTATGTCTTAACAATTGGATCACACAAATCCGTTGAAAATTCTACAATCACCTCTTATGATTCCTTTGTTCTTCGCCTTGTTTCTCTCTTCCACTTGAGAAACTTTCTTTTTTTTTTTTGACAAGTAAAAGTTCATTATAAACACTCAAAACGGGAGTGCACCTGGAAAAACACTATACCCTCACACTATCCCAAAAAAGTTGGACTTGGAATTTAATGTATTTATCAATTTTCATATCTAAAAGAACCCTCTTAACAAATAACAAGTTTCTCAACTTGTCACTAAAAGAACCAAAGCTATCCTTTAAACCATTCACTGATTTATCGAATTTACAGACAGATTCTTTCAACCTATGAAACTCTTCCTTAACTTCAAGAAGTTTTGTAAAAACATCATCTTTGGAAATACCAATAGTTTGAAGAAAAATTAGTTCAAACACAACACAAACAGCCACTAAGGGATTTAATTGAGAACGAGGTGTGCACAAAAAGAATGAGATCCATTTTCTCCTACACCAAACTACACATGAAAGCCTATAATTCTTATATTCTAGGGTTGGAGTACAGTGGAAGTGGTAGGTTAACAAATTAAAGGAATTTTGACATATCAATGGGGCCTTGGCCTCACTTGGCCCAAGATTAGCTCAACCTGTGCCTCGAAAGCTCCCACATTGCCACATGCCCTTCTAATTTTTTAGTTTGCATCAACAAAGCTCCCCATAACCCTGTCTCCCCCTACAATCCTTCTGAGCATGAATTACACAGTAGCTTCTTTGATTTTGAAACTTTGGATGAATGTATCCTCCCAACAATCAAAAATCTTGCCTTCCCCTATATATAACATCCCACCACCATGACCAAATTGATAATGACGTCTAAACGACAACAATCTTGATATTCTCTTGTGCACGTGTGTGCAGTAAATAGTAATTTAGCAATGCTTTAGGGAAGACCCTCAGCGATGTAGAATGACATGCTTCTGCATGACATGAGTCAACTAGTGTTGATCTAAATTCTTCCTGCATACCATCGACAGAACATCTTCTAAACTACTTTCATTGTAATACAACTTATGTGTCTTTATCCTCGTCCTCCTCACTTTTCGCACTCACTAATATAATTTTGCGCTTAACTAGAGATTTCCCATTATGTTTCATTCAGATAACTCAAGTTTGAAATTATACCAGATCCTAAGCACTAAAGGACATTTCTACATTTGCTCGCTGTCTTAAATTACAAAGAAAACAAGTAAAATGGAATTTCCCATTTCAAACAACTGATTTCAGCCAAATACTTGTATCAAGCAAGACACAATTGAACAGGAGCTTCGTTTCTAGGATCCCAGTAACATAAAATTGGAAACACTCCATAATTTCAATATCTTTTCTTTGTCTACTTTCCCAAGTCAACCAAACAGAGCCTCAAAGGAAATAGGAAATACTATTAAAAGTTATATTATAAAACAGATAGATATACACACACACACATAAAGATACATAGATAGATACATATATATACCTATAGAAAGAGGGAGTGAGAGAGACGAACCTCGGTTCATGAGATACCATGGAACACCGAAGGCGACGGTGATGATGGCGATCCCAGCAAAGACGTGCTTCTTTTCGCCACTGTAGAGGTAGTGATCCAATCGTGCTCTGAACCCATTAGTCTTGCTCTCGCTTCCCATTTCTTCCTTTTTCTGCGACACCAAAAACCCTCCGCTGTCTTATTTCGACCTAAAACCCCTTATTTTCTTATTCATTTCGGTGGCGTAGGTGTTACAGTCTATCGCCTATTGTGCGTGGAATTAGTCCTCTCGGATGGAACGGTCCCGTAAAAAAAAAAAAAAAATTTATTAGCTATTACATTTTTATAAATGTTTTCATATTAATTCTATTTCCTTTTTTGATAAAAAATAAAAAAAATTATTGTTCAAGGATTCTCTCACATCGATTTTTTATTCTGATTATTTTCAAAATAAGATTATAATATTTGAAGACATGAGATGAATGTGAGTTACGCGGTGCAAAAGTAGTTATGAAAGTTTAAACAAAATCTAAAGGGGTTGAATATGTTTATTTGCTTGTTTGTACAATTTTCAGATTATTTTAATTTTATTTAAATTAAAACTAAATAAATCACACAAAGCAATTGGTGAGGCTTTAGTTTCGGAGCAAAAAGATCTACTATCTTAAAGTACAAGAGACTTTGTTTTAGTCTCACACACACTTCACTTTGTCAAGAACGAGTTGTTGAAAGTTTCTGACTTAGACTTCTCGTTCTCGGAGCGAAAAGACTCACTATTTCAAAGTATAACAGACTTTGTTTCAGTTTCACACCCACTCCACTTTGTCAAGAACTAGTTGTTGAAGACTTACTCTTGTAATTTCTCGTCCAATTTGCAGAAGGGTTGTTGGAAAAATACGATTGTTCCACGAACAATGTGTTCCCTTCGTAGTGCAATCTGATTTACCTTTTCTCACAAATAAACAGTTGAAAGGAAACCAACAATTGATGTCCAGATCGACCGCAAACAATTTTTTCCTTCATAGTGTGATCTGATTCACCTTTCCTCACAAACACAATAGTTGAATGGAAACCAAAAATCAATGTCCTGATCGAACAAGATAATATGTAGTAGCTTTTGAATGGTCGATTAGATTGAGAATAACATCGTAAAATTACTCGGTGTATAGGTATATTGTTTCAAAAGAAAAACATACATTTAATCAATTCATATTTTTCTGCCTTAAAAATACTCTCAAAAGCTTTCTTACTACAAAAATAATAATCTCAAAGTCTCTCTTTTGTAAAGAAGTTAGGAGAGGTGTTTATAGATGAGGGTCTTAAAATTACTTGGAAATGAAGTTTAAATACAATATAAGACGTCTCCCAAAGTTTCAAGAAAAAAGAAAACAAAATTTGCGTTAAAAATCAATTTTATCTTTGAAACTGGAAAAGTACAATCAATCCATAAAAGTATGATCGGTCTAAAAACTTACAGGTTCCAACTCTCGAGAAAAGTTGGACCGGTCGCAAAAAGTGAGACTTTTTGAAAATCTATTTTTTGAAATAAAATCAAGTGTTTTAGTCTCAACCTAAGTTTGCATAATGTCCTCACACAACATACATGTTTTAAATGATATTATCATCAAATCAACGGTATTCATGCACTTATTCTTCAGCTTCACGACCGAAACACAAATTAAATCGAAAATTACAACTCGATCAATTCAGTTTTGACACCGAAATTTGCCAACATACAATAATATATCTCACAATCTCCCCTTTTACCAATTTCGTGACAAAACCATCTAGATAATTGTAACCTAACCCATCAGAAATAAATAAAATTACAATTTGTCAAAAATAAAAATAAAAACAAAAACTTAACCAAAGTTTCACAATGCACTTGAGTTCTTTACAAATACGATGAACACAACATATACGACGAACTTCAATATTCCGCAAAACAAAATTCAAAATACCTTTTGCCAAAACTTAGTAAAGAAAATATAAACAAATGCTTAAAGCAAACATGCTCCCCTCAAACATGTTAAACAATCCATTCTGTCAATAACTACTCTCTCCCACTTTGTCAAAAATTGACAAGGATAAACAAATAAAAAAAATTAAACAAGGGAGAAGTTGGGGAGAGTAAAAAAAAAAAAAAAAGCATGAAGTCCATTTATTGGATATATCATTGAAGTACACAAAAAAAAAAGACTACCCCTGAATCTTTCAAAATTACAAAAGTCTCTAGCATGCACTAAATTTTTTAATGTAGTCCAAAATTAAACAGTATAAAAATACAACAAAAATTCCTAAGAATCCTAGAAAAATAAAAAGGAATCTTTTGGGCATTTTTGAATTTTGATTTTTTTATTTTGAATAAAAATAAACACCGAGAATGTTTAACCAATATTTTCCAAGTCACTCATGAGTTTTAAAATTTTCTCAAAAATTCAAAACTTTTTAAGAACACATATTTTAAAACCCACAATTTTGCTAACAAAATCTACTCTCAATTTCATAATCATAACATGACTCCCAATTTGCAATATTTATAAAAATTAAAAAATTCATCGAACAAGTCCATGTGTATGTGCACACAATCCAATATCATCAATAATTAATCAAATTTCTTTGATCATTTGGCTAAAGCCCTGTTTGGCAGAGCTTCAGCTTCGACTTTTACGCAAAAGAAAAAGAGAAGCAGAAGCTAAATCAGGAACCTTGCATGAAAGGCTTAGTGGTTTTCTTATAGAAAATAATTTTTGACAAAAGCAAATTTGATGATTATTATTTGTCAAAACCAATATTAATGATTTGTTGATCATGCTTATATAATTAGATGATATCATTCTTGAATCAACAAATGTGAAATTGTGCAAAGAACACTTAAAAGCATGCAAATGTTTTGAAATGAGCATGATGGATAAAATTTCTCTTCTTAGGGTTGAATTCCTTTTAAGTGTCATAGAAAGATTTTCTAGATTTTAATTGGACATTTTAGCTTTAAGATTATGGTATCTTAAGAATACTTTAGATACTTAATAGACACTTCTTAAGAGCTCATTTGCTTAGATGAGATAGATTTTGAGCTATTAGAAGAAAAATAGGCATAAGTAAGGCTTGTGACATTGATTGAGCATGATTGTTTACATGTATATGTAATCATGTGTATCTTGATACTTATGCATATTTTTAATTGCTTGACATGACCTTGCATAACTTGTTATTTTTTATTGGTTATGTCAATTACATGAGATATGTGATTTTAATGATATGACATGTGTAGTATCTCACATATGTTTTATTACCTTAGACTTACTTTTTATTATGACAAAAGGGAGAAAAATATGATATTATTTAATAAATCCCTCTATGAACTTTATTATATCCATTTTTGGGGATATCAAAAAGGGAGAAAAATATTAAATGATGAGATTGACATCTTGATTTTTTAATGCTTAATTTGACCTTTTAAGGTCCTATGATATTCAATTAAATGCATTATAATATTTGGATTAGTCAATATCATATTTTGATATCAAGACCTACTTTCTCCTTATGAAAAGAGGTAGAAAAGACCTAATACACAATAGACATTACCATTTGGTATCTTCTATGGTTTTCATCATTTATGGTTTGACCCACATTATACTTAATGTATCATTATATTTTTGAGCACCATTGGTATCTCTGTTATGAGATATTACATTTGATTGGGCATGCACTTACATTTTTTTAAATTTCTTCTAACTTTCAAAGGTTAGTTGAAATGTTTCCTAGATTACTAGGATGTTAAGATTGCCCACTTGGCTCCCTATGCTTTTTGATGATGTAAAAATGGGAAAAGCTATATAATGTATATCACAATCACATGCTTATACTTATATATTGCCGTCTTCATAAGAAGCATGATGAAAATGGGAGATTTTTCATTTATATGCATATGCTTAATGCTTTACAAACTTCTTTAATGCATATTGATGAGGGAACATATACATTAAATGATTATGTGTTATTTTTCATTCTTAGTTTAAAAGCATGATCATACTTGGCCCAAAGCATGATGTTAACTCATTATTTGATTTCATGCATAAATTTTTTTTTGACATGAGTAAAAACACTTACTTTAGAATATATGTCACATGCTATATGTTTTTATTATTAAATTTCTATGAAAGCATGATGATAGGATGACAATTTTCAATTGTAAAAATTCATGAATAAATGCAAATGCTTAATTGATATTTTTTTTTTGCATATTGATAGGGGAGTAATCCTTAATTTGAACTTTGAAAGTTGATACTTTCAATATATGCATATTGTGATTTACATAGGGGGAGAAATCCTAACTTGTTAGAGTATGCATATTGATAGGGGGAGCCACCTAAATTTCCTTACTTGAGGAGGAATATTTTGATCTTTATATGTTTATCCTTCCTATGTTATACTTGTTGATCACCATCCCTTAAGCTTTCAAATTTATTGATCTTTTTGATAATGTCAAAAGGGGAGAAGAATGTGATGTGTCTATCATAAATATATGATAAATGACTTGACTTACTTTGATTATATGATTTATGTCATTTATATTATAAAATATATCAATAGTTTGTCATCATCAAAAAAGGGAAGATTGTTGACCTTAAGGTTTCAACCTAAGGTTATTTGGGTGATTTTGATGATAACAACCTATTATAGTGTAGATCTAATAAGTTTACTTGAGTGTGCAGTTTACAAAATATCATATTATCTTAAGTATCTTAAAGACATTGGACTTCAAAAGAAATTAGAAGAAGATATATAGAAGCCACATGATCATGAAACTCAAAGATCAATAATCAAGATCAATGGCGAAGTTGAAGTGAATCCAAGCCACATGATGAAGGAACCTAAAAGCTTAAAGATTTGAAGATCAAAAGACTTGGGTAGGCTAGTCTTGGGTGAGTGCTAGATTTAATGTAAAGTTATTTATGAAGTAACTTCTTTTGAAAGCTCATCTATTGACCTAGTGGACCTTAGGACCAATGCATATCATTCATATCATATCATGGTTCCTTGGATACTTAGAATTAGGCCATGAACTTCATTAAATAATCCTTAAGGCCTTCGTTGAGATTGAGTTAATTCAAGCTTATGTTTAGCTTTGAAGAAATTCAATTCTTGAGTAAACAAATTCTAGAACCTATACTTGAACTAGAAAATATCATTTATGGTTCTTAGATAGATTGACTTAGGCTTTGAACTCAAATGAATCACTATATAAAGCCGTGTCATGTACAGTTACTGTTTCGGCTACTTAGCACAGAAATTTGGCTAAGTGTTGGATTCTAGGGGCAAAAACGTAAATACGAGTTTTTTAATGAATCTTGACATAAAAAGTCCCGGTAATTGTACCCCATGATTTATCATGATCACATGAATTTTCTCAGTCCCAAATGACTTATTTTGATCATTCATATTGCACGTTAAATTATTATGTCAAAGCTGTGAAAATCCATTTTGTACTAAAATTGAAAAATCAGATTTTGATTCACTTAGAATTTGATTTTGAAACTATTTTTATTGAATCCAAATGGGGGGTACTTTGCTTAATTACATTGAATAACTTAAAGTAAATAGAAATATAAAGGTTTATGACCTGGGGACTTTCGGTAACCCATCAGTCGACTGATAGAGGCCTTTCGGTCGACTGAAGGAATCCATCAGTCGACTGATAGAAACTGGAAATTCATTCCAGTAGGGTGTGCAAAACAGGGGAGGTTTCAGCCGACCGAAGCATTGCTTCAATCGACCGAAACACCACTTTCAGTCGATCGATGAATTCATCAGTCGACCGAAACCTGGAGATTCCAACTCCAACGGTTAGTTTTCTGCACTTAATGTTTTCCAACCACTTCCAAACGGCCATAATTCATTCTTGCACTATAAATACACCTTGTATATGCATTATACATGTGAGAGAGACTACCATAATCCTTCATGATCATATATTATTGGTAGATGCTACCTTAGAGCTAAAATCTTCATTTCATTCATCCAATGTTAGCCACCACTATTCTTCCAATACACTATACATTCATTTGAGCTGCATTTTGCAAATTGAGAGAGATATAGTGCAATGTAGAGCCAAAAGTAAAGAAGAGTGGAGGAGAGAGCTAGAGAGAAACCTACCCATGGGCATAAACTTGAGAAATTCTTGAATGCAAATATTAGCATTCTACTTGGTAGTATATCTCTTGTAGGAATCACTATTCAGTCTCATCTTTCTCATCATTCATTGTGATTCATCTTCCATATCTAGAGTTGAGCTTTTCACTTGAGATCTTCATATATAACTCTAGGATTTGAGCGTGTATTGAATATCTATTCATTAAGAAATATTGTTGTAATTGTTTCACAAATTCTTATCTACCTTTGAGAGGAAGACCAAGTGATGCACTTGGCAAGGAAGCCCAAGTCATGAGCTTGGCAAAGAAGTCTTGGTGAGGAGTTCATTGAGTAAAGAAGCCCAAGCCATGAGCTTAGCAAAGAAGTCTTGGTGAGGATGTCATTGAGTAAGGAAGCCCAAGTAATTTACTTGGCAATTGTACAGTTTGCTTTCCACCATTAAGGAAGGCTCTATAGTGGAAACCTCAAGAAGTTCTCTTGAGGCATGGATGTAGGCAAGAGGGGCCGAACCATGTAAAAATCATGGTGTCACTTGGTTTGCATTTCTCTATCTTTAAACTCCTTTATTTTATAGCATTTCATATGTTTAAATTATATATGTTTTATATATCAATGCTATGAGTTTATATGTTTTAATTTATATGAGGAGGATGGGATGAATGCTTGGAGTGCATTGGTTGAGTTGTGGATTTAATTAAATTGTTAATTGATTGAGTAGTTATTTAAGTATCTATTTTTCAATCAATTTGCATACCATGTATTTAACAAATGCACAATCAACATTTCCATAAACTACAAGCATGATATGTTGCACTTACATGTACACTTACACTTGTTGTATCCACTAGATCATTTAAGTGCATAATAGATAGAGCATTTGCAATCCCAC